>CM021247.1:16478785-17180471 GCA_010577795.1 Isatis tinctoria | reverse complement strand
AATTCTTCATCAAATAATTTCTCTACACCTCAACTCAATTGATCACACAAAAGCAATTCACAAACATGCTTGCAAGGACCAATCAATTAAACTCAACTAAACAAACATGCGGATGTAAACATCGAACCAGAACCAGAGCCACCAACCGTTTTAGAAGGTCCCATGACAAGGTCCAAGTCCAAGCAACTAAGAAGGAGATTCAATGCAGCTGTACAAGCCCCCATCTACTCCTTAGAGCCTGAAGAACTCGGCTGGACTTATCCCAAAGACGAGACCGAGTATGAGCAAACTCCAAAAGGACAAGTCCACCATGCAAAGGACATGAAGACCACACTCGGACAGCTATCACCCAACACCATCATCAAGAACCTAGCTGAAGACTTTGGGCATAAAGGGCGGCTAGCCCGTTGCCCGGGCTGCTGGCCCGTTTCTGAGTTGATTTGTAGCTTTGCGGAACGAAGGGCGGCTGGCCCGTCTCTCTACGGAGGACGGGCGGTTGGCCCGTTTTGTAGATTGAAGGGCGGCTGGCCCGTCTCTCTACGGAGGACGGGCGGCTGGCCCGTGTTGTAGAATGAAGGGCGGCTGGCCCGTCTCTCTACGGAGGACGGGCGCCTGGCCCGTCTCTCTACGGAGGACGGGCGGCTGGCCCGTGTTGTAGAATGAAGGGCGGCTGGCCCGTCTCTCTACGGAGGATGGGCGGCTGGCCCATTTTGGAGTTGATTGATATTGCGTTGGAGTGTTATCCCGGACACTCGAACTTTAGACCAGGTCATCCTTGCGGGTATTTCCTGGGTTTAATGCAGTCTTTTGTTGTCGCAGGGTACCAAGTTTGTTCGGATCCCTCTTTCGACTGAACGCTTTTAAGATCTCGCATCGGAGCTGGTTTGATACTGCGTTCTCGAGATGTCTTTGACCAGTGTTCCCGTGTCAGGCGCTTTACTGGGTTTAAAGAGTTTACTTTGTGTCATGTGCTTCGCACTATGGGAAGTGCTGGTGAAAGTAAACTAATCAGAACATCGTCTTGAGCGCTTCCTGCAGGATCGCGGGATACAGGTTACGCCCTTCGGATGTTAATCCGGAAATTTGTATAGCGCGCTAGTCTTATCCTCTGCGGGATGTTGAGAGAACCATGGTTTAAAAGATAGTCTTGTTGTGGCCAGCAACAGACGGATTCGTTGGAGAGGACTTAAGTATTTGGGAGAGGTGTCTTGACTGGTTGGTGGTCATGGATAAGTTACGAGATGCTAAGTCTCGATGTTTATCTGATTTTAAGTTTGAGTTAAAGATGTGCTATGAGATACTAAGTCTCAATGTCCATTTTCCTCGGGTTTTTCTGGATTCGTTCGATTTCCGAATCAAGTTTCAAGATGCTGAGTCTTGATGTTTGTCGGAATGGTGTTTTCGGGAAACTTTTTCAAGCTCTGGATGTGTTATGAGATGCTAAGTCCCAATGTCCATCTCCTTGATTTGTTTGCGAAAATTTGGGAGTATGTATATACGGACTCACTCCCCCCTTTTTTAAGGAGAGGGGCAACTGAACTCGTTTTTTAAGCGAGCTGCCTACGTACCCTTCGTGAAAAGGGATCAAGTCACCCGTAGTTCCGTTTTTTTTTTTTTTTTTTGGTAGGAAGACGGTTAAGTCTTGATCGCGGAACCGTCGGTTGTAGCTTCGACGGTTTCAGAGGCAGTTTTCGTCTCTTCTTGGTTTGTTTCTGTGGGCGGAACCTCCGTTTTCTCGAACTGTCCGGTTCTGCTTACTTTCTTTCCCAGTTCGGGGAGTTTGTCTTCATTCTTCCTCTTCGGGTTCTCTCTTTGTGGGATGGTCGGATTTCGGAGCTTGTGTTCTGCCAGAAAACAGATCCGAGCCTCCTTCTGATTTCCCCAAACGGTCTTGATTCTGTTAGGTGTCAGGAATTTCAGGCAGAGGTGGTAAGTCGATGGGATAGCTCGCATTGAATTGATCCAGGGAGTTCCCATTATCACGTTATAAATCGCGGGGTGGTTTGCCACCGCGAAGTTAACGATTTTTGTGATTCCACCGGCACGAACCGGGAGCTGGATTGTTCCATCCGTCATTGTGACTTCGCCAGAGAATCCGGTCAGCGACCTCGGATTCGGCTTTATCATCGACGGGTCTACCTTCATCCTTTGAAGTGTCTCGAAAAATGACGTCCACCGAAATTCCGGTGTCGATCAAGACTCGGGAGACGTCGTGGTCGTTGATGTCCAACTCTACCACTAAAGGATCATCGTTTTCGGTGATCGGTTCCCTCGGGTTTGACTCCTTGTCTCCTCTTCTCAGAAACGCCTTTATGGAGGCCACTGTATCTCGGCAGTATTGCGATCCTCCAATGATCATGTGGATTCTCCTGCGGTTGGCGGCGGAGTCGTCTCCGTTTGGTCTCCTTCCTCGTTTGGGGGTATCCTCGTCGGGCCTTTCGGGACGTTCCTGGTTAGGTCGTCCGTCCGGGGCGCCAGCATCTTCTTCGATAGCTCCGAGACTCTCAAGGGTCAGTCCGTTTCCGAGCTCCCCGGCTAACAGCTTTGCCGCGAGCCTCCTTCCGACGGTCCTGCAGTTTTCGGTCGAGTGGCCTTTTGTCTTGTGGAAGGTACAAAAGGCGTTTTCGTCGAATCCTGGTCTAGTCCATGTATTCCACGATCCCTTGTTGCGCTCATTATATGGTCTCTCCGTGTTTATCTGGTAGTTATGCGCTCCACCCGGGTTGGGTTCTTCATCTCGTCTGTTTTGCCTACTTCTTCTCTCGTTTGGAAAGTTAGAAGGTTTCACCGTGCCTTTGGCGACCAATTTTGAGGATTGGTGCTTTCCGGCTGGGACCCTCATGTCTTCCTCGTAGATGACGAAGTTGGAAGCACGGTGGAGAGCATCTTGAATGGTTACTGGTGGGTTCACGGTAACCTCCTTTCGGAAGTTCGAAGTTTTCAGCAAGGATTTCTTCAGGGCGTTGATCGCGGCACCGTTGCTTAGTCCGTCAATTTTCGAGACAATCACCTTAAACCTTTCGATGAAATCTCGGAGGCTTTCTTCGAGTTCCTGCGACAGCAAGTAGAGGTCCGCGTCAGATGTCGACTGTCTTATGAACAGTGATTAATGTTTCAGGAAGGCTGCCGACAATTGTTCGAAACCATCGATTGAGTCTCTGTCTAGCCTTGAGAACCATGACAGGGCTGATCCCTTCAAATGTTCCACGAAGAGGAGGCAGAACCCTGCGTCCCTCTCTTCGGGTTTGAATCTAGCCCGACCCATAGCGATGTGGAAAACTGTCATGTGGGCTTTCGGATCAGTCGTCCCGTCGTAGAAGGGGATTCGGATTTTTCCCGGGTCAGAAAGTCTAACGCTTGTGATCCTTGATGTGAACGGGATCTTTTGCGTTTCCTCTAAGACACGGTAGATTTCCGGGGCCGCACTTGTCGCTTTGTGGACTTGCGACCTTACCTCCTTCATCTGACTTGTGGTGAGTTCCAAACGGGCACAGAGCTCGTCCAACTCGTCCCTTCGGCTAGCGGACCGATTAGCTCGGGTTTCTCGCTCCGCCTTTTCCTGCTCTTCAATCCATCGTAGCTCTTCCTCGTCCGCGTTTAGATCTCCGGCTTCGTCGTCAGTCTCGATTTCCTCCCTATCACCTCCGTTTGCGGTGTCTCTCGGGTTTTCGTCGTTTGTCACCATCGAAGTTGGCCGTTCAGCGGTTCGCCTAGTGGAGCTCTTCCGGTGCAGCGGAGGTGGTGCCGAAGGTTCTCTCCTTGTTCCGACTGGAGTCTGCTCATCGGGATTCTGACGGCCCGAGGAATCCGCCCGCGGGGTGAAGACAAGACGTCTTACTCCTATAGTTCGGGGGCCATGTGCTGGTTCCTGGGAAGCCGCTCTTTCTCGTGCGGCCGCTCTTTCTTGCCTAGTTTGCCGCGATCTCCGGGGCGTTGTTCCTTAGTCGGTGATCGCCGCGATCTCCGGGGCGTTGTTGGCCGTTTCCGTGATGATCGGGTCCTCGATCGGCATTCCGAAGTGCACTGGCGGAGGTCCCGGTTATCCCTATCGCTCCGTCGGCGGATGTCTCGGCGGCGGTTGCTCCGGTTCCGGCCGCCGCTGTGCTGATGGCGGGAATTCCTGTTCCTGCCGTTCTGGTGCCGGTTGCTGCGGCAGGCTGGTTGGTGATATCGTCGGTTCTTCTGGTCATTGTCTTCGTTCCGTATCCTTTTTGTTCTTAGGGTTAAGAATATTTCTTGTCCCCACAGACGGCGCAAAACTGTGAGAGCCGAAACTCACACTGTCAAAACTTATATTTAGTGGGGGCTCGAAAATTCTATCTATAAAGAACTAAAGGACCGAAAATGCAAACGAGAGATTTTTATTGATATTTTCCGAAAGTACAAGGGAACTTCGCAAAAGCTGAATAGTCTTAAATTGCTAAAACTCCTAATACTCGGATCTGGGATGGATTTTACCCTTACATGAGCGTACATATATATACTGACAATCCTAGAAGGCTAAGACTTCAGATTTCTGATGTGGGACCTTGTCTTTCCTTCCCAGCCGCCGACCTAAGCTTTTTGGACCCGATTTCCGGCCCGAGAGTCTTCCGTGATCCATCCGCGCATTCTGACCCAAATCTGGCCCGCCGGTGAATAGTGATCCGATGAATAGTAATCCGAATCTCGGCTTATGCTTAATTCGATTTTTCGGTTAACTTTGTCTCGGGATGAATAGTGTTTTTCAACGGTTTCTCCCGTGTGAACAGTGTTCCGAGCATTTTTACGACTTCTGAGATTTGAACTTCCAGCCGCCGGTTTCGGTACTGATGGCCAGCCGCCGGTTCCTTTGGCTCGTGTGCTCGGCGACTGGTCCATGGACGGCTGGACGTTCGTCACGGTCTTTCGGGGAATGTTTACGGACGTCTTTGGAGTCAGAACAGGCACATGGATGATCTTCGGGTCGGTTCGGGCATGACGGTCGGTCAACTGGACGATGTTCGGACGATGAGTCTTGACTTGAAAAATGATCGTGTGCATGTGATGAAGACCCGGCGGCTGGCACTTATCCCAGCCGCCGGTTGGTGTATCATGAAGATCCGGCGGCTGGCACTCATCCCAGCCGCCGGCCCTGGACGTGTGAAGACCCGGCGGCTGGCACTCATCCCAGCCGCCTGTTTCGGATGAGGAAGACCCGACGGCTGGCACTCATCCCAGCCGCCGGTTCGTATCTTGGACGGATCGTGGGCAGTTTGCCTTAGCTTGTCCGTCCCATGTTCGGACGAAGAAGACCCGGCGGTTGGGATAAGTGCCAGCCGCCGGTTTCGGATGAAGAAGATCCGGCGGCTGGCACTCATCCCAGCCGCCGGTTTCGGATGGAGAAGACCCGGCGGCTGGCACTCATCCCAGCCGCCGGTTCGTGTCTTGGACGGGTCGTGGGCTGTTTGCCTTAGCTTGCCCGTTCCATGTTCGTGATTTGATCTCGACCTTGACTTCTCGTTCCGTCAATCTTCGAGGAGGGGATTTCGACCCCAACACAACTTGGCTCCACTAAGTCCAGCCGAAGTTCATGAGCTTCAAAAGCGAATGAACAAAGAGAACCAGGTAAGTAAGACTAGTCTCTACATCAATTCTAGTGGATTAAACCGTGTCATGAGTGTCCAAGGCACTATATTACTAATGGTTTACAAAGAATGTTTAAGGACAGGATTTGAAGAACTAGAATTACCAACCGAGGTTAGTGTCGTGCTCAACAAGTTCCAGGACATCTTTCCTGAAGACATACCACCAGGATTGCCACCAATCCGTGGGATAGAGCACCAGATTGATCTTGTACCAGGCTTGGCTTTGCCCAACAAGCCCGCCTACAGAATGAACCCACAAGAGAACAAGGAGCTAGAGAAGCAAGTCCAAGAACTTATGGCCAAAAGGATCTTCGGGAACATGATGTTCGAGAAAAAGAAAGGAGATCCAAAGGAATCGTCAAAACCAACCGGACGCGGACGCCCAGACTAGAAAAGGACGCCGGATCAGAAGCAGCATCGGAGCGCGAGCACCGAAGAGCAGAAGCCGCATAATCCGACAACTTTCGGCGAATGGGACCCATCGCGGAGGACCTCCGGATACGAGGAGGAGATGCCGGCTCCGGAAATCCTAGTAACAAAATAATAAGATGAAACACGGATGCAGCGAAGCGTCTCAAAAAAAAAGGGAAAGGAACAAAACTGACCTATCGCAAGGATGTCCTTGGCCCTCCGAAGACAATCTATTGTAAATTCGGATCTCCGAGCAGTAGCGACCGCACGTATCCCTGCAATATTCTGTTCCAAATTGTCAGGAGGCGATATCGGACGCAAGACTGAAAAATAGCAAACAACAAAGTCACTAAAGGCGAAAATCAACTTATCTAAACAGGGAGTTTGACCTTTTCTCCATCTACCAGGACGTCGGTTCCACATGACGTCAAGAGGATAGGATGGGTCAAGCAATGAATCGCTATCATCCTTCAAGAAGAAGTAATTCCCGGGGGAGTGCAGATGAACCAAATTAAAACTCAGAACAGCATACTTGTGAGAGCTGAAACTCACACTGTCAAAACTTATATTTTATGGGGGCTCGAAAATTTTATTTTAAAAGAACTCAAGGACCGAAAATGTAAAAGGACATATTTTATTAATATTTTTCGGAGTACAAGAATATTAGCAAAAGGTTAAATAAGTCTTATAATGTTAAAGCTTTATACTCGAATTTTGGATGATCTCAACCTAGTACAACCATCTATATTTATACTAGGAGACCTATGAGGCTAAAATTCTTCGTGGGCGATGTGGGACTTCGTTCCTTCCTTCCAGCCGCCGACCTAGTCTTTTGGGCCCGATTCCCGGCCCGAAATCTTCAGCTGTCCGTCACGTAATCTGATCTTGGCCCGGCCCGATTTTGATGAATAGTGTCAGATGAACAGTAAATAGTATTCCGAACATTTCTACGATTTCCGAGACCGAGCCGTCCGTTTTTTCTCTTTGAACCTTCAGCCGCCCGCTTCGTGCGTGATGTTCAGCCACCCGCTCTCTGCCTGATGTGCATGGGCTGCTGACTAAGGTCCACGGGCGGCTGGCCTAAGCTCATGGGCTGCTGGCCTAAGCTCATGGGCTGCTGGCCAATGATCGTGGGCTGTTGGCCAAAACTCGGGATCAGAACGTGTGGACGTCTTGCCTTGGATCGATCCGAACCCGGGAATATGCTCGAAGGAAAGACGATGGGCGGCTGAAGTATGCTCGGGATGAGTTCGGCCGCCATGTCTGATTGAGAGGATGATGGGCTGCTGAAACGTGATGCTCGGGACAAGTTCAGCAGCCAAGGTTCGGTGAAGAGATGTTGGGCGGCTGAAATGTGATCCTCGGGATAAGTTCAGCCGCCGTGCACTGATGGGAAGATGATGGGCTGCTGAAACGTGATGCTCGGGATAAGTTCAGCAGCCAAGGTTCGGTGAAGAGATGATGGCGGCTGAAGTGTGATCCTCGGGATAAGTTCAGCCGCCGTGCACTGATGGGGAGATGATGGGCTGCTGAAACGTGATGCTCGGGACAAGTTCAGCAGCCAAGGTTTGGTGAAGAGATGTTGGGCGGCTGAAGTGTGAACCTCGGGATAAGTTCAGCCGCCGTGCACTGTTGAGAAGATGATGGGCTGCTGAAAGGTGATGCTCGGGACAAGTTCAGCAGCCAAGGTTTGGTGAAGAGATGCTGGGCGGCTAAAATGTGATCCTCGGGACAAGTTCAACCGCCATGCACTGATGGGAATATAGTGGGCGGCTGAAGCGGGATGCTCGGGATCAGTTCAGCCGCCATGTCTTGATGCAAAGATGCTGGGCGGCTGAAGCATGACGTTCGGGACAAGTTCAGCCGCCATGCACTGATGGGAGGATGGTGGGTGGCTGAACCGGGATGCTTGGGATAAGTTCAGCCGCCATGGTTTGACGCAAAGATGCTGGGCTGCTGAAGGATGATGCTCGGGACAAGTTCAGCCGCCATGGTTTGACGTAGAGATGCTGGGCGGCTGGAACTTGGTTCGAGACAAGTCCAGCCGTTTGATCTTGATCTTGAGTT
Source organism: Isatis tinctoria (assembly GCA_010577795.1). NCBI lineage: Eukaryota > Viridiplantae > Streptophyta > Magnoliopsida > Brassicales > Brassicaceae > Isatis > Isatis tinctoria. Next base: position 17,172,387 of record CM021247.1, on the reverse strand, counting down.
CTCGTTCTATCAATCTCCGAGTAGGGGATTTTGACCCCAACAATACTCCGGCTTGAACCTACCGGAAAAGGTGCCGGAGACGGGCTCGTTATCTGGGCCAAAAATAGAAACCGCTTCAAGAAAGAAAGAGACACCTCGAAACCGGCTTCGGCCCCAATACCTAGAGTGCGATGATATTCTCGACAGAGGAAGGAGACAGCTGCGACATAGCAATACCCCGAATACGGCAATAACCGGACAGCAATCGAGGAACTGGCAGCCATAACATCCCTTGGGTAAAAAATTGGGTGGACAAACATACCCAACCCTCGAGAACATCCCAAGGGTCTTCGTTCGTCAGCAAAGGCCGATAAAGGAAGTCCACGCCGAAAAGACCGTGCTCCTTGGCCAAGTCATGAAGATAACGAGTCCGCTTAAACCATTCACGAGTATCCAATTTACTCAATGGCGGGCGACCCAAGGGACCATACTGAGAACGACGCCATCCCGCCTCGAGCTCTCCGCAGAAGTTTCGGGTTCCGGGTCGACCCAGGAATCGGAAGAACCAAGGCTCAGCGAATCGACGGATGCGCCATCAGAATCAGAGGAGGATGCTGAAAAAGGATCGGGAACATGCGTCATGACAATCGGATACCGAAGAAACTTCAAACTAGGAAGACGGTAGAGAAGTCGATGCACCGGAAAAGATCAGCAACGATAAAATAACAAAGAAAAAAAGAAAAATTGGCAGTACAGAAGATCACAAAGTAAATTTCCAGGAGGAAAAGTCGATGGGGTATTTATAGGCAAACCAAGAAATCGAACTGGCGGATCTTGAATTGGCGCCGCCGAAAAATTAATCGGATATGATCCGCCCCGAAAAAATCGCCATCTAATAAAGTGACGACACGTATGGTCTTCGAGAAAATCAACCGGCGCCGACGATCCGGCCAAAGCCGACACCAAGATGAGTCAAGCATGAAGTTCGTATACTGGCTTGCAGAAAACGAACTCTCGCAGAAAATGAACTGGCGTGGCAATTGTTGAAGGGAGGTCTAGATCAACCCCCGGACTGGACATCGGCGTAAAGGAACATCGGACGTGAAGAGACAGCTATCGTTCGGCTTGACAGCTATGATGGGACCGGAACACGAAACGAGGGAGCAAGCCACCATTTGCGAGGCCATCGAGGGCCACTAATGCGTGTCTTGTCAAAGGACATGCGGACCAAGGGGGAAAAGAAAAGTCACCCAGAAGGAGGCCGAAAATTCCTATAAATAGGAGGGGAGGTGAACCCAATCTTGGCAAGTATCTCCACCGGGATTTTCTCTGCAAACACCTCTGTTCTAAATCCACGACTAAATCCCACCATCAACAGTCGTTACGTCGTCGTTACGTCATCGCCACCAAAGATCGAACATGCATGACGACGCGCTCACCAGCAGCACGAGCTCATAGCTCCTCAGCTTGACATAACGAATACGCAAGCCCGATTGAAGAACGAGAGCCAAGATCAAAGGAGAAAGTCCGAGAGAACGAGCTCTAGATTTGAAGACAAATTCCATTACAAGGAAGAAGAAAAGACGTAAAAGAAGGGTTCTTTCTCTGAAGAGAACGAGCTCTTTCTCCGAGACGAGCTCTCCGACACCTTGCACGGTGAAAATTAATCAGCTCCTAGCAGGAGTGAACAGAGCTCACGAGAATGAACAATAAAAAAGAGGGTTACATTACAAGCTCACGCCATCTCAAGACGAGCTCCTCTCACCTTCAGATCGTTACGACAACGGTGCTGCCCTCCCACTTCCTCGATCTCATCGCCGCAGCCACCTATCAAAAATTACGCTCAAGCTCCATGCTTGACGTAACGCACACGCAATCTCACAAGGACACGAGCTTACAGCTTTATAATAAAAAAAGCTAAGGAGTGGTTCCTTTTAAGCTCGTCGAACTAACTCATGGGAAGACCAATCAAATCATTAACGTGGCAACAACAAGAATCACAAGATGATATAGAAGAACGAGCTCATCAGCTCACACGGAAACAAGATCGCAAGCTTTTGAGTTCGTAACTCAAGCACCATCGTGCCGTTCGACCAAAACAAGCTATCTGTCTCCAAGACAACCTAAACGAACCCTCGATTCATCACTTAACGCGTCATAAAGCCCTTCGACCTGCAAAAAGACATTTCTATCTTAAAACTAGAAGACGATGCAAACTGTGATCCATGTTTCGAACCACGAGACGAGCTCAAGCTCCGCCGAGCTCATGACCTTCTCCCACGACGATCTCATCAGCAACATCAATGTTCCACTTCACGAAAACAGTATCATCAATTCTCATCGAGCTCATAGCTCTTTAAAGACAAGCTCGTCGCAAGAGCAAATTCTCACGCTTCGTCTCATTGCACAAGTCTCTAGTCGACCCGACTCACACCATCTCACACTTCGCGAGATCGACGGCGACGCGTTACTCAAGCTCGGCCAAACCATCGGGATGAACTCCCAACGCCCAGTTTTGATTCGCCGAGCTCGTAAAGTTTAGTCGCCACGACTAACTTCGTTAGAAGCTACATGCAAAACAATAAAAAATGGATGAGCTCTAAAAGACAAAGTGTTCATCCCCAACTCTCGCCTTGCTCTTCGAGCTACGTAAAAAAAATAGAGAAGCATGTACACGAGAACAAGCTGATCAACGAGCTCTGTTTCTTCTCTTCAAGGTTAAGTGTTCTCCGCCAACAGAAGCTGGTTTGCAAACAAGCTCAACGATCTGTTTCAGCTCGTCTAGCTTGAGCACCTCGCCTCGTCTAGACCCGTCTCATCCGAGTTCGTCGCCCCGTCTCGTCCGAGTTTGTCGCCCCGTCTCGTCCGAGTTCATCACTGTATCTAGACGGAGCTCGTCAGCTCGTCTAGCTCGAGCACGTCGCCTCGTATAGCTCAAGTACGTTAGCTCGTCTAAGCTTGAGTTAATCAGCACGCGAGATCGTCAGTTCGTCGGCTCGTTCATGCCAAGTTCGTCGGTGCGTCCAAAAAGAACGTCAAGTTTTATGAAGCTCAAGTAGTAAACGAGCTCATGCGCTCAGTTTTACCTCAAGAACGAGCTTAAAGGAAACGCTTCCTCCCATTAGCCATAGCATCTACGAGCTAACCAGCTTATTAAAGTTTCTCACATCGCCGTGCTGAGCCGCAAATACCGTATTTCCTCATCTGCACGTGACGTCTCTCTTTAAGCTTATTACCTTTTTTATTCTAGTTACGCTAGAAACAAATTGTAAAGCACAACTTATCAACTCGTTTTATTTGTGCGAGCTCGTCATGTAAAGCATGTCACTCCACCGGATCAGGCTTGGTCTCGTCAAGCTTGTACGCGCCAAGCTTGTCGTCGTAACCGACTTTAGTTCGCTTCGTCGCTTTAGCTCACCTCGTCTTATCACTTTTAGCTTCTTACTATCAGCTTGCTTCGTCACTTTTAGCTCCTTGCTCTAAAATCGCCTTGTCGCTTATAGCACCTTGCTAATTTCAAGCGCTTCGTTTAAATTATCGGCGCCTAGCCATCACTAAACACCTTGATCGGTCGTCATCACTTCAGTTTTTCAGTAACTGTCAAAAACTGTTTCGAGCTACGCTCACACGTAGGCACCTTAGCTCTAAGCTAGACCATTACATCGTCGTCCTGGCCAGGCGATCGATGGGTCAATATAAAGCTGGGTTCGCATCCCGCAACCTCCTGAAATTATGATTGACCCACGAACCACGTCGGTGTTCAGTCTCATGAGCGTATTTTCGTCGACTGAGATGCTCCGTCCGATACGGACTATCTTTCGAGTTGTAAGCTGACCCGACGTAAGCCTCCGTCAATGCGAGCAGATGTTAGCCTCGCACCCCGGATGTCGACTTATGTTGACAGATCAAAGAGTTAGTCTATTCCGAAATTGAACTGACTTTGAAAGCTCAAGTATACTACTTTGTTCAGTCATTCCAGTAGCACGGTAATCAAATCAAATGGTCAATTAGTCGTGAAACGTCTTAAGTTGCATGAAAATGTCGTTCTTTCATTAACATAGGAAAAAGCCTATCGGCATCACAAGCATACGACGTCGAAGTCCACGAACCGAACTCCAACTCTACGGAAGCAGCTTAAAACTCCCAAAAGGACTATAAAGCCAAATCCTCTCACGACAATCCGCTTCGAATAAACGTAAGGATGGTTACATCAAACCGTGTCTCTTCGACATCGAAAAGGGGATCTTGAAATGATTCACGTCGTCTTTGACTCCCTGCCTATCTTCGTTTACGCACGCTGAGCTGAATTCATGTCGAACCAACTCTCTTCAAATTCGTCGAGCTCAAACAATGTCAACGAATTGAGGGGGGTTTCTTGTTGGATACAGGTTTAACACTCTTCCTTAAGGCCCAATATGAATTCACCTCGACTCGTTAATAATAATTGTCACACAATTATTATTCGACATCAATTAAATATTACTATTTATTCGCTTCGGATAAATGTTAAGTTTAATAGATAATTTCGTTTTCGTCTAAAAGAGGAATTATCCCTTTTTATCGAAGATTATCTTTTTACTTTAAAGAAGATAATCACGCCGACCCGAAGACAATCTCTAAGAATCTGGACTTTTTCCTAATCCTCAAGGGATTAGGTCGGCAAGGACTTCCTATATAAAGAAGAGGGTTTTCACCTAGAAGATCATTCGAAAACTCAGAGAGAAATCGATTAGTCTTTAAACCTAGTTCTCTTGTAAACGAACTAAGATCGACTTGATCCCCTTTCGGGGTACGTAGGCAGATTTTTTCAAGGTTCAGCTATAATCAATAAAAATCGTTATTCGGTTTTATTACCTCTTTGATATTCTCTTAAACCCACAAACTAGATCTGTGTGATCATGGTTCAACAGTCGGTTCACTTCATAGGAATCCGAATTATCTTCCTTAATATGGCTATGCAATCTGTCTGATCTTTCAGTTATGAGAAGATTGTTTTTGAAGGGGATAATCAAACTATCGTAACTCTTCTCAATACGGGAGCTACAAACTTGAAGTTCAATTATTTTCTCCACAGTACGTCAATGGGCAGCACTTATTAATGGCACAAGTTTCACCTACCTCGATCGATTATGTAATTAGGCAGCAGATTTATCAGCAGATTACCATATCCATGGTCTATGTATGATTACTGCCCTCCATTCCTATGTCAATGTGTACATGTAGACAAGATTCGACTATAAATAAAAGATTTGGACGTAAAAAGAAAAACTTAAAAAAACCTTCAAAATAAAAACTACACATTAGGGGGAGTGAGAGAGTGCAGTCACGCACTCCTTTCTCTCTCTTTTTTGGCGATTCTTTTCTCTGCAACTTCGTCGTAGATCTGCTTTTCGTTGCCTCTCCGGCATCGGCTGTTGCCGGTGTTGAGAGAGGGCTCTCTTTTCTTGTTTTCTCTGTTCTTTCTCCTTCCGGTGATGGGTTTTTGACGACGCTGTAGAAAGTTCTAGTTCGGATTTGGCGGTTCGTGGTGGGCTTTTCAACGGTGGTTAATCGGCGGTGTTGAGATGCGAAGGTGGTTGCTCCGGTTGAGCTGTTCTGCTCGTGGTCAGCAGGCGCTGCGGCTATGGTGGGCCTCCGTCTCGTCGCGGAGGCATCTTTGGCTTCCTCTGGTTTTCCGTTGGAGTGGAAGGCTCCGTGCCAGGTAAACGGATGAGATTCGTTGGGTTGAGGTGGTTTTGCAGTTGTCTAGGGGATTTGTTTCTCTTCTCTCCAGATCTACTTCTAGGGTTTTTTTTCTTCTGTTGGTGGTGGCTTTCTCCGGTAAGTACGGTTTGAGATTCACTGTGGCCTGGACTTTATCCGACAGCAATGGTGGCAGTGGTTTTGCTGGTCTCTGGCTCGTTTGAGCTGTGATGGAGGTTTTGTGTGGTGTTTGTTCCTTCTTTTGCTCAGCGGTGGTTTCTTGGTTTTCGTGGACGATTCCGGGCTCCGCCTAAGAGTAGGGGGTGTAACATTTCGTACCACCTCGGAGGTATGGCAATGTCTCCGGTGATGTGCTTTGAGGTCTTGTTGTTGTTTGGGTTGGTATTGATGTGAGCTTGTTTTCCTATCGAAGTTTGGCGGTATCAGCATTTCTAGATCGACGGGTTATTATACGGCTTGGCTTTATACTCCGGGTTTGGTTGTTCTGTGTCCGCTTCTTTTTGATTGGTCGAAGTTTAGTAATCTTGGGTGCTTCTGCTTCTTCTGCGTTGTCCCCTGTTTTGTTGCGCTGTGACTGGTTAGGTCTCTTTGGTGGGGTTCGATTTTTGGATGTTTTGTTGCTGTGGAGACATCTACTGCCTTGCTCTGTGTTTTGTTGTGGAGTTAGGTTTCAAGACGAAGCAGTGGCAGCGATCTTCAGTTCTTCTCTTGCGAGGAGGAGACCATACTCTTGCTTGTAGGTGTTTGAGTGTGGGTCCACGAGTGTCCGCGTGCAAGAGGTGTTGATCTTTTCTGTCGTTTTCCCTTCCTAGAGTTCAAGGTATGACTTGGTACCTGATTTTATTCGAGTGTGATGGAGTCTTGGTTCTTACGCGGTGGTTGTAGCTTCTGTTTTTGAGGCTGTCTCGGTCTAGTGGTTGTTCCGCTGTGTGTTGAAGCTTGTGGAGGTTGAGGTTGGTGCCTGTTGGAATTATGGACTTCTCTTTCCTTCTATCTTTGAGGTCTTCACCAGCCATACCAGCTGTGCCTGGGTCTTATGGATTGGTCATTCGACTGAGTTGGTCCTCGAAGCTCAATTCTAGTTCCCGTTTTTATTAAGCGTGTCACGCTCTCGTCTTTTTATTTTGCTTTGTTTTTGCTATCCGTTTTATTTGGCTCCGTAGAGTATATCTTTTCTCTGCCGGCTTTTGGCTTCCTCTTTTGGGCTTTTGGCTTGAAATTACTGTGTAATTCGTAGTCTTTGTTGTAAGATGCGTATGGTTGAAATTTCAAATAAAACAATAGACAAAAAAAAAAAAAAAAAAAACTACACATTAAATCACTAACAAACTAAAATTGACCCAACTTTACTTGCATCTGCTGATGTCCGCTAACCCGCTTCTTCAAATACCAATCGAGCCCGTATCCATCCCCCAATGTACCCCCACCCACTTATTTGCTAATTTGAATTGGTCCAGCGGCCCTACAGTGGATCTAATGGGTTGAAACCACAATTTACATTTTTAACCAAATTTTCAGCACTAATGTAGCTCTATGTTCTTTCAAATTTATGAAATAAATTACGTCGACCAAAAAAAGAAAAAAAAACAAAAATCGACAATGAGATGTTCCCCGGTTACAGAGCACTTGCTGGAGAGTATAGTTGTTGAAAGCGGCCAGAACATATTATTCAGTTACAGAGAAATCATAATTTGAGTTAGATCTTAGTGGATATAGCAATATCCGAATTGTGGAATCACTGAGCCCGGTTATACATACCCACAATACATTTTCGATTTGGGCATTTCATACAAGGAATAGTTCAACAACCAGATACGATTCTCTACATTTCCTTGAGGAGCCTATCATAAACACTTTTGGACAGCCATTTCTTTTACAGTAGTCGCCAGTCTCTTGAACACCTTAAGGTTATGTCCTACTTTTCCCTGCGATCAACAGTTTGGTCACCACCTTTAACTTTCATCACATAATTACAAAAGAAATATCTAGTAAATCGCTTAGGGAATATACCTCATTCAGTAATGTAAGCCCTTCAATGGTAGGTGACAATTTGCCACAGAGATCTGTCACATCTTGTTGTTGATGAGATTTCGAATCATATGATCCCCGTTCATTTGAATTTACAGACCTGCACATGTAAACAAAGCGTTTCGTTTTAACATCATACTTTCTATGCATAAAGTCATAAACCTAGTCAATATTTGGATTTAGCCTCGCAGCCACACAAGATATAAATCATGGAGCACCACAATTGAGAGCCTTGAGAAACTAAAATATATCCAACTTAACAAAATCTAAGATATCAACGGTTGAAAATAAAATGGCATACCTATCTTGGAGATGGATCAGGATGATATTTAGTACATGCTCTGCTAATTGTAGCAATAATGTGATTAACTGGTCTCTGTTGCCCACGATTTTGCACATTTCGACCATAGCTATGTATCTCCTGAGGTTAATAACAAGCAACAAGCACATAAATAAGCACCTTTCTACATGCATTAATTGCCCAATGTACCTGACTGTGTCTCTTCACGTGAAATTTACTTTCATCAACTTGTGAAGTTTATTAATTGCTTTCACAGATTAGGAGTATTTAATATCAGGTTGAATTTACACATCATCATGATGCGAGGAAGCATTATTTTATGAACATGTCCAAGATCTTAGATAGGAAAAAGATTGAAATTCTATGTGAATGACCTACATCTTCTTGGGTATGCATTAGCAAGCAGAAGAAAGAAATTCACTAACCTTTTATGTATGTTATCGGATGGTGTGACATATTCTTGGCAATCACACATCTTGATTATTGCATCTACGTCTTGTCTTGACAGCTCGTTAATGTCTCTAATCTGCAAATCATACATACAATTACGACTATATATATAAAATAGTAAAAGAATGTAAAGAGTGAATTAGGATAATATTAACCTTATGAAGGAGAGTGTTTCAAAAAAAAAAAAAAATTAACCTTATGAAGGAGTAAGGACTTTTTCTCTGCTGCTCTCTCGAGGGAATCAGTCACGTGCGAAAGAAGAGATGCGAGCAGCATCAACGATGGTTGGCGTAGTTTAGTGGAGTTATCAAAAGAATCATCTGAAATCTGTGTTGTTGGGGGCAATAGAGAAGGAACATGAGTATTTACTTATGTTTGATCGAAACAACTGAATAATGAGAAATTGACAGAAGCAATAGAGGAAAATAGCTACAGTACCTGTAACCTCAAGGAACTTTTGGTCACCAGAAAATATAAGTAAGAAGTCAAGCTGAATTGCAACTGAGACAATTTGAGCTCTGTTCCTTTCTGTTCACCAGAGGAGAAACCAAAAGAGAAACCCAAATATAAGAAACCGAGTAAAAGATGACTAGATGCCAATAACTTGTACCTGCACTACTTGTCCTACCTGCGATGATAGGAAAAGCTTGCTCATCATATCAAACATCCCTTGAACAAATCCGTATTCATCGTTCTCTTCGAAGGGCCAGACCTAGAACACAGGGAACTCAATTTCTATGAAAATGCAAATAACTAGCTTGTGGTATTTCGGGGAACTCTCTTGAAGATATAATTACGAAAAGATGAGCAAAAGCCCTTCAATAAGAAAAAATTAAGAAAATTCTAACACACCAATGAATTACCTTGCTCAATATTCCTACTGCCAGGACAATTTGCTCCATCAATAAATCATCTGCTTGGGTTACGTTTTCACGAAGAAGTTGGTCAAAAAGCAATTGATGTCCTTTGATAAAGTCAATGACTTCACGAACAATTTTATTCCTCCCCTATCAAACGTCCAGATAAAAAGAGAATAAGAAAAGCAGGTTACCCAGAAAAATGGAGGATGATTTGTAATTGAATAACAAAAAGAATTTGTGACAAGAACTTTAGATCATAGGGATCAGTTACCCAGCAAAACTAATAAGAACAATACTATCTGTCCTTAACTTTACAAATGCTACTGCCATCCAGTATTAGATTGCTGTCTTCCAATCCAAACATATTGCAAATGGCAAGTGATTGCCTACAATTTAGAACTCTCAAAGACGAGTACCTATTTCTCTACTTCTACTTGTTAGATGGATCATAGCTGTATATAGTAGGAACCAATTAACATAAATAGAAGAATCAGCAACATCATTTAACTTTCTACAATAAGTCAAACAATACCTTGGTTTTCAATGGTTAAGAGAGGGCAATAATACTGATTTCAATTTTCAAACAAACTGAACTCGATATCTGTCATTCAGTTATCATTCTCACATAACCCCTCAACTAACTCACAAAGTCAGAAGATGAAAGCTGCAAAGTCCTAGATAACCCTTAAATGATACTGGAAGATAGTGTTACATTGGCAACGCTAACTAAAACAGGCTGAAGAATATGGAAGAGAGTGTTGGATTAGCAATGCAAGAGGCCAAATAAAGAAAGGAGGCTGACCTCAAAATATTCAGAGGTCTCAACCAATGAAGTTAAAGTAAACACCAATCTTAGGACAGCAGTAATTATTGTTCGTTGCTTTTGCGCATCATATCCTGTATCACTCTGAAGCTTCATATCGACCCGCCTCATATTTCCCTGGAATGTACTTTTAGGCTTATAACCAGAGAAATATCGAAGCCACATACAAAAAACCTGATAACTATAGGTAACATTTACCTTGAAACTGATAGCTCTACATGACGCAATATGTTCGAGTGCACCCATGGAGAACAGTACCTGGCCTCCAGATTTTCCGTACTTGTGGCTAATTCTAAGTAGCAAAGCAAATTCTGCCTCTAAGGTACATGCTCGCTGTTGTGACTCCAGCAAATGTCTTCCATCCTGGGCCCAATGATATTATTATAAATACACATGCATGAATGCAAGTCCTAGAAATAAGTATACCCACATATAAATCATGTCTCCAAAGTATTAAAACTAGAGCCATATGAAGATTATAAAATCCTCAAAACCTAATCAGTAAACGGGGTATAAAACACATACGAGTGACATAAGGCAATCTGCTTTTCATGTGGATCAGACAGTCAAACCACCAGCTAATTGGCCACAATATGCCACTTTAAGAAGATTTAACATGCTTGCGATTCTATTTTGACGAGCTTGCATATATAAATATACTGTAACCTTGAATTTTCATTCGTCAACTTGTACACACAGAGGGCATTGTTGACTCTAATGCAATTTGATCTACCTAAATTAACTAATTACTACTAGTTACCAAAGTTAAAAAAAAAAAAACAGAATAATATCAATAAGCTCACTATATTCAACAATATTCATAATAATCAGTAATTCACAGGAAATATACCTGGTGGGAGATATTACTAATGCTGCCAAGGCAAGAACGTATGAAACCTCTGCTCTGAAGCTGACCAAGAATATATCTCTCGTGATCAATACAAACAAGGGCTTCCAGCACGTAAAGTGATATAGTTTTTCCGAACTCACTGCCTTGACACGCATCCTTGATTACCTAGAATTCGTATTCTCAAACGTGAAATAGTGCAAATGATTATGGCTCATATCAATGAAGAAGTAACAATTACCAGATCCAAGATGCCCTGAGCTTCTTTCTTTATAATAGAAAAGTTGGAGCGAGCAAGGTCAGCCTGCTCCTTGTCAATCTGAAAACACACAAAAAAATCACCATTGAAACATACATGGTCTTCACAAAATACGTCTCGTCTAATCAGCGAACACATACTTTCTGGATATCAATATCTTCATCATCTTGCTCATTAAGTAACAAAAACTGCACGACTGATGTTGGCACATCCAGAGCAACCATATGCTGGCAGTACTGGAAATAGCTTAAGAGCAATGCATATTGGCTGATAGAGAAAGCAAAATGAGTTAGAAGCGTGGAAAAACTGAAAATTAATCATCTGAGCAGAAAATGACTTCATGTTGTTTCATAACCAAGTTCAAATACAAGTAATGGAGCTTAGAAGCATACCGCCTTCTCAAGGATTCTGATGACTCGTGCCTTAGAATTGCCATAACAAGTTTAAAAAGAACTGAGTGGCAAGCACCAGGTGATAAATGTTTTACCATCATGACATCTAGACATGTCACTGTGTCAGAATTCAAGCCACCATGAAACAAAAATCTATCATCACGAAGTTTGGCAATGCAGGTAAGGGCGACCTATTAAGACATAAAGTTAGTACATGGACAGCACATTTATACGAAAGAATTAACTCAAAAGCTTACCTGAGTAAGTACAAACGCCATTTTTAGTGAACAATCTAGAGAAGCAGAGGCACTTAGAGAGGCGTCAAGTATCCTGCCAACGAGCAGAGAAGAAAATGTCATGCAATGTTCAAGAAAGCTACACAAGCCAATAACCTCTGGCACGGAAGGTACTCACCGGTACAAAATTTCAGATCGATTATCCAGAGAAGATATTCTTCTGCAAGCAGATACCTAAAACAAAACGAGTAAATACTTGATTTCTTAAACCAGTGGCCCACCCTCATCGTACTAAAGCTGATCTGAGTTTTTTTAAGAAAGCAATCAACCTCAACAATCTGAGACCAGCCAGCTAACATATGAAGTTGGGCGGCTTGCTCCTCAAGGTTTCGATTATACTTCCACCCCCATTTCAACAGCTGTTGAATTGTCTCTTTAACTTCATTAAGCTCAGCAACATTTGGAAAACTATCCACTAGGGGAAATCCAGAATGTAGTTTCTAAACAAAAATAGAATTAATCAACACAGATATTCTACTACAGGAGAAACATTAATGTTTATTGGAGAGAATCTATGGTGTCAACTATCACAAGAACAAACCTGACAAAGTTTGTTACTGAAGGCAGATAGATCAATCAGCCGATCACCACGCTCGGAATAATAGTAGATACTGCCGCTATCAGAGGTATCACGGTTCCCAAGTATGTCCTCCACCTGTAATTTAACTCCATATTCAGAGCAATATTCTCAACGCAGACATACCGCCATATTTTCCAAGCCTTACCACTGCGTCATACTTTCGGCTTGATACAATTTGAGGAAGCTGCATCGACGCGTCAGGAGATCTAAACTGGAGGATTTCAAGCAACGCCAATACCTGAACTCAAATTTAATAGGAGAAACAAAATAAGAAAGCTGCAGGCACGAACAACTTTAAGCTAGGCAAGAAATGATGACATGTACAGCTTTCAGAACTCCAGTGAAAGCAAGTGATGTTTAATGGAAAAAGGATACATCAAAAATTATTAACTACTACTGTTCAAGAAAAAGTAACTGTCGGGTGATGTGCTTGCTGCCAATAATCATACGAACAAATAATGATTCGCTCAGAACATCAGCTAAACGAAGAAGTTTCCAAAGTTACATAGTTTAAGCATTAAATCATTGGAGTTTCTAAACTCACCTTACTTTTACTGATTGAACAAGTTCCAGCATAATCAAGACCATCCTGAAGATGATATGTACTGGAAAAAGAAAATTCATTCCCTGCTTCCGTTACCTCCCGCCCAAAAAGATGAGAAAGTATGCTCTGACACGCCTCTAGGTGAGCTGAACTGCTTCCAGAACCAGTATGCAATGCAATAGCTAGGAGCTTTAACAACCATGCCCTCTGAGAAAAGGTAGAGATGGAGAAAATGAGAAATAATATCAATAACAGAAAGGATTCCGTGAGATTGAAGTATATTCTTAATCATGTCATTGATCTGTTCTAGGTACACATTGGGATGACGGAAACTATTACTAACGAGAGAGAAAGCGTAGCATTGCTTGTATACAATACTTTAACCACACTTGACAGAGAGCAGAAACAGAACAACACATGATAACTTAGCAAAAACAGAAATGGCAGACAGATGTCATAATAAGAAACGAGTCTACCTACACAAATTTCAAGGTATCAATGAAAAACCAGACAAAGAAATAATGCGTGTATAAGTGGTATCATTTTGGACATGGGAGGAAAAGAAGGAAAACTACTGGTGATATGATTATAGATCTGCTGAGAGAAAATTTAGACAAGAAGGGATTGGGAAAAAGAAAACAAAATAGCCTAAGGCCATTCAACCACACAAAAGGAAAAAAAAAACTGCAAATAGGCAGTCAATGTTTTTTATTTATTTTTTTGGACAACAGGCAGTCAATGTTTTAGAAAAGATATATCATATAGAATAGAAGGATGATTTCTAGCATAGAATGAAACTGGTAAGATACTGTCATGAAACTAAGCAGATACCTGATGAAGAGAACTAATACGGAGCGCCTGGCTACCGCTTCTTTTCGGAAGAGTAGCAACACCGATGGTATCGAGATGCTGCAACATTAACGCGTATATGAAAGTAAGGATGAGTAACAATAAAGTGTCATTTTTTACTTGGATGAGGTAGCCACCGAGGAAAGAATGGCATTGTTCAAGTACAAGGAGAAGAAAATCTGTGTACCCGAAGAAAAAACTGATACTTTTTGCTGCTCAAGAGATCCATGGTTGGACCACTAGTTAATGGATCCAAACTCAACTCACATAAAAGCTGCAAAGAGTGAAAATTATGGTAAAAAAGACATTAGACCACATAGAATTAGCTTCTTTGAAAAGGCCAGCTAGTTATAATCCTGGATCAGCATGTCTCACCTGAAAGCCAAACTCAAAGAGTAAGAAGTTTATGTCAGGGTTTGGAAGTTTCTCTAGCATTTCAAGAATGACCTTCAGACAACTGCAGATTGTAAAACAGAAATGAAAATTATGGTCGAGAGAAAGAAATTATCATATCCTGCATACAACTGGCAATCAAACCTGTAGTGGAACTTGGGCTGCAAAACTGTGCCTTCCACGGGGGCATCCAGGTCAAACTTAAGAAGCAAATGTGTGATACTTGGTGCAGGCCGGTTGATACTATCAACCAGAAGCTACAAATGTAATGGTCGTATTGTTGAGATGATATAAAGTGTCCAAATGAATCAATCATGACGAAAGACAATAGATATGACCAAACCTTAGTGCGCATAGTATGATATCCTACTAAGTTAACCCATGAAGGAATGAAACTAACCTGCATAATAAGGACCCCTAGATCATCACAACTGTTCTCTACGACTTCACCCTCTTCAAGACGTAGCTCGAGGCAGGACGCATAATCCTCAATCAAGGAATTTGCAGCGTTAATTTTGATCAGCATTGGAACTAGTCCAACCAAGCGAGAGCTGTTATCAAGAGTAGAATTAATTAAAACCCATGTAATTCGTATTCAAACACAAGGTTAAACAAGTTATACATAGCAAAGGAAAACCATAGAAGATCCAAAAGCCAGTGTATCTGAAAGCAATTAATAATGGTATATGCCAATGCTATCTGAGAAAACAAGTTATATGTAACAGAACAGACTACAAATGAAGAAGAGGCTCTACAAATTCTGTTACCACCTTAATATGTTCATCAATTTGATTGAAGATCTCTGAATTTGAGGAAGAGAATCGTATCTGACATACTCCAGCAAGGCAACAATTTGATCATGATCTTGTGAGAGAATTATATCCAAAGGCTGCAGCAATAACAAAAGTAAACATTACATTACCTGATCGTCCGGTGCCTTATAACATAAAAACAGGGAAGGGCATGCCGATTGGGCTTTAGAAAAACAAAAGTTGCTTAAACTATAGCCGGTTGAGCATTAATTCCAAGAGTACTCGAGCAATAACCAAATTAACAACAGTGTCACATTTTACACCACGCAACCTAATAGTGGAGTAAGATAAACTAAGTTAACTACTCGAAGATACATACATCGTTTTTAGTAAGGCATAGAATGCTGATCAAGTTTATGAGAAAGAAAAAGCGTGACAAACAAATTGTGCAATTTCTAGAATACATGTTCTGGTATGGGATTGGAAGTTGTATAGATTGATGAAATAGCTAAACTTGGTAACAGATGATGCCAACTTCGTACACAGTACCAGAAATCTCTGACTGTGCGTTCAGAAGAACCTATGAATACTTTTTGAAAGAACAACATATAGATATAAACTGCATTCTCACTAAATATTAAGGAGTTTGAGAAATTCGACGATATGCAATGTAAAGCTTTGATGCATCATAAGAACAACAATGTACCTGGTATAGTGGACGCCAGACATCGGAAACAAGCAAATCCTTCTCAAAGACGAGTAGTAAGATTTCCAAAGAAAGTTGTACAGCCTTTTCCAAGATCTTCCCGTAAGTTTTACTCATACGCTCGCTCATGATGAAATTGACCCCAACCTGCAGGACACCCATAAGGTTCCTATAAAGTGTTTTCCCACTCATGAAATCCTGACAAAAAACAAAAAAAACAAAAACCGTTGAACCAATTATATATCGTACACATCATGTCTGCTTGAGATGAGAAATGTGTTTTCACAGTGGAAAAAAACAAATCAAAAGGCAAGAAAAATTAAATTAGTACTTTTAGTAATTCTATAATCGGTAGCTGCGTTTGCAGTGAAGATGTTTCAGTTGACACCAAAAACTGTGGACGATCAGTAAATCCATCAAGATCCTCCTCCTGAATATCATACATGCTTAAGATCCTGAAGTGAAATGCAGAAAAATGTTAATCAACAAAAATGGTGCCCTAAATGAAAAGTGGTGGAGTTTACAGAAGGTAAGGAACACTATGGGCAGTTTCACAAGCATAAACACATGTAAAACATGTCCTTATTTCTGAAAAAAAAATAGAAAGCATATAGTAGACTTAGCAAGAAAGAGGAAAGAATTGAAAATAGAAGCAAAAGTTTACATGTGAAAATGTTGAAGGCATGCCACAACCAATTGCCACTTCTCACAAGGATCTGAGTATGCCCTCTGAGGAAAGGGGGCGAATACATGATCATAAACAAATCTGAAGATGCCAATAAATCTACAAAAATATATAAAACGTTAGACCAATAATTACTATGGCTAAGATTCATGTAGAGATGCGACATCTAAGGGTACTACCTACGACCACGATCAGTCACATCTCTCTCTCCCGCAATCAGAGCGTTAATAAGATTAAGGAACGATATTGTTGAAGGATACTGTTCTCTCCTTGCTTCAATTTCATTTAACTCAAACTGCATATCATAGACCTGCATATGAAAGAATCTTAATTAGGTTTCAAAATAAGCCAAAGATTCACTCGACCTGGAAAATAAAAAAGCTGCACCAAACAATACATGATAGACCAACTTTACGTACTAGGAAGACAGAACAATGGGTTATGTGAGTATTCAGGGAATATAATTACATGAAAGTCTTTCACACTTAGAATGTTATGAAGTTTTTGAAGGTACAAGACAAATATCAATCTCTTTTTCGTGACAAACAGCGACTTTGCATGGCATAAGAAATCATCTTTGTGAGATGACAAAACCTCTTTAATGCATAAGTAAAAACACTTAGAAAATTAGTGCAGAGTGATAAAATTCTAATCAATTCTTGGAAAAAATATGAAAAATACCAAAGAAGTAGAACTGAGTTATCGATTAAAAATTCCCTATGAAGCCATGCACTTACCTGAGAAGATTGGTCATTCTTTCCAACAGGTGATCCCACGACAACTGGCAGATCATACTGCTCAAGAAAAGCCCAAACAGAGTCCCTTATTTCTGGAAATACATGAACAAAAGCAGCAATGGTCTTCCTGAGAGCACCCTGCAGACGAACACATTTACCATGAACGCAGGTTAGACCTATACTGATGCCAGATGCTTTATACAGATTATTTTTCAGTCAAAGCGTAAGGAGAAGAATCTCCAGCATGGCACTGGCCTTCAGATATGGAGGGACGTTTTCGTAACCAAGAAGCTTAAAAAATGGTTCGATATCCGGAAACCAATTTTTCCTCTCAGTAGGATTACCATTCTCAACAACCTGCAAATTATGAAAACCCACTTATTGACCACATAAAGGATATCTGCAGTGAAAATCAGTTCACAGAAGAGGAAGCATCTGCAAGGATGTGTAAACAGCATATTTCCCTAACCCCTACCAGATGAGGAAGCATTTTCAAGTATGTTCAAACACCAGTTTCAGATATAACTAAAGGACCCATTTGAAGAGAGAAAGCACTTATGTAAGCAATTAAAACCGAATCCCAGTTAAGTCAAATTTCCTAGGAGCAAGCTTAATTATCTTCGACAAAAAGGATACTAAATGTGGAACGAAAGTTGAAAGAGAATATATTTAAAAAACGTTATATAACCTTTTGAAGTACATTCAGATATGCAACAAGTGCTTTTGCATCACCCTCCAGGAACTCTGGCATCATGGTTCCAGCCGTTTGAAGAGACTGCTTGAACTTATCATCGTAAATTCTTATGCAATCAAACAAAGTGGCCCATCCTATACTGCGAAATGCTGTACTCTTGAGCAACTCATAAACCTTTGAAGCACCTTCTTGAGTGGAAGCCTGAATAGAGTAAAGACGACAGCAAGGAAACTCGATGAGTAACGAAGTAAATTAGGTCGCACAAAAATACCAATCTAAAGACTTCTCATACCAAGGTACATAGCATTTCCAGGAATGCCACAAGAGTTTTGAAATTTGTGTGGTCCTCTCCGGCAAAATTTACAAATGTCCACAAGACATCATTCCCGTAGAGTAGCTCAGGTTCTTTCTGCAATAGGTTGTAAATATCAAGACTCAAAAGTAAGCATATGGTATGAATAATGAAATATGATCCAACCGGATTCCGAAATGTTTACTTTTACGCTACGAGAAACAGAATTAGCTTTAAAATAAAATAAAAAACATATCAACAGTACTTATCTTCAAACATTTTCTCGAGAAACAATAACAAACAAGAAATATCTGTTCGACTGGCTAGTGGTTCTTTACCTGATATATGTTGCTTACAAACTCCATAAGCGAAATGAAGGGCAGTGGCCTGTCAGCCTCTTCAGTCTGCATACCGCCGTCAAGTGAATCACTAGTTCGGTAAGAATTAAGAACACTCATAGCCATGTCCTTGGATTCCTTCACCTGAATTATAAGAATGATCAGGCTTGACGCAGGAAACAAACATGCATATGCGCTATTGCCTTTGTCACCTTGGCATATATTCAACTTATCAGACACTACCTAAACATCATAAATAGCCATAATCTTAGGTGCAGCCATTAAAATTTGAAAGTTTCTTCTCTGCCACTCATCTGAAAAGCGATTAAGCTGAAATCATCAGAATTTGTGACTAATGCATCAAAAAGTTACTTCTCAATTCGTAAAGCATATACCGCTAAGTTTTGGCATAATTATCAGAACATGAACCTAGGGATGAAAAAATTACCAATCTTTACTTGTTTAAGTTGCAGCGTTCAAACTTTAAACACCAACAGATACTCAATACTAGAAAAATTCTAGGTGAAGATACTGCACAAACCTTGTCTCTTGCGATCGGGTGAGATAAAAAACAAGAGATTAACTTGTGTAGATACGCATTATATATGTAGATCATGTCCTCCTCATCATTCTGCACGTAGAAACTAACAAAATGTCATCATTGATAGACCCAGACAGGGAAAATCGGGGTTGAATAAGTAAAATCAAAGATAAAAATCTGAAACGAGGGAAAAGGCTTAAATCATAGAGCTGACTAATTAAGCAAAATCCTAGAGATTACGCACGAATAAATATAATATCCAAGAGAAACCCACCGAACACCAATCTATCAAAATCATATTCTCAGGTAAAGAAACCATTAATAAAGATATAATGTGGTTTGGAGCATAATACTAACATAAGAAAATGGGAGTTTCACTTCTGGGGATGACAAATCAGGCATAGACTGGATGCATGAAAGAATAAAGACGGCATTCATACAGACCAACACATTAACCATTATATTGAAAAGACTAAGAAAATACATTTGTAATGGATGAATATAAACACCATAAATACCATTACGAAATAGCTCTTTTTCTCATCTAATACAAAGTAGATATCTATATCGCAACTCATCTTCAAGAAAAAAAAGCTTAGGAATTCAAACATGTCATCCACTAGCCGGGAAATCAAAGTAATTCTTCATAGTTGATGTTCGTCAAATAATAAGCGCCCCCCATTTGACGGACATTAACTGAGCACACAGAATTCCTGGAAATGATGTTTAAAATTATAGTACCTGGTAGGCTGCAGTTTGAAGAACGTTATCCAGCAAAAATTGAAACACATTGTTTGTAAAGATTGACTCCAGGCATGAGCATATGTGCCCCATATCTGTTGTTGATGCAGCGGAAATTGTATCCATTCAGATATTCCATCATATATCAACATTAAATGGACAGCCCATGCAAGCCTTATGCCACCAATGAAACCATCAGCAGCGAGGTCACTGCCAGAAGCCATGACCTGAAGTGTTTTTCAAGTGTCAGTAGGGGAAGGTTATTAGTGATACGGACCATACGCGACAGAAAACTGTATCAACTCGTCTTACAATATCCTGAAACTCTGTCCTAAACGAAGCATCTTGAGAGATCATAGAGGACTTATCAGACAGTGCACTGATAGCATCTGATACGAAGGTGATGATGAGAGAAAACAGAAGACTAAAATTAATCTGCAAGAAATAAATTAATGATGTTATAGAATACAAAACATTTCAAATATTATAAGCAGCGAAGGAAAAAAGTCTCAAAAGCTTCTATGTCATGAACAGAAACAATACGAACCTGATAGCTTATGGTGTCATTTCCTTGAGTTAATTGAGCTGCATTGTCTTTTAAAACATTGTATATGTCCTTCACATCTTTTGGACCTACATGACAATGAAATAGCAAATGTCCTTAGAGCAAAAACAGAAGATACACAATAACGAAAGTGTTTTGATACTATTGGTAAAGGATTTTAATATCCATTAAAAATTAAAGTCAAAATGTACGATGTATATCCAACACCATAATCACATATGATACTCCACTTCAATTAAGCATGCAAGCACATTCAATCTTTATCAACACAGACATAGCAATTATATATATGAAAAAAAACAAAATATATTCATAGCAGATTGAGAAACGACCAAATTAGTCTGGCATATTAAGTTTCCTAGCGAAAATATATAACAATTATCAATAGTTTTACTTTCTATGGTATACAATAGAACTAAGAAAAGTAGCATATTTAGCACCTGAATCTCTTTAACAAGTGACATCCTTCGCGCAAAAAGCTTCATCAAAAATGGTTAAGCTTACCAGGTCTATCAACCAAAACTGAAAGAACAAGGCAATGTCCCAGGATCAGTCTTTCCCTATGAACAACAGCTCTTCGTTCAACAAGAGCACCTCTCGAGTCAATAAGGTATCGCTCACATAAGGGCCCACCCAAGCCACAAGGTTCCTCCCGATTAAGTTCCTAACAACAAAGAATTTGCTATCATGAAAATAATAACATAACGATGGCTAAGAAAAAATAAAATAATATAAAATAAATTAAGTCGCAAGATCTTGTAAAAGCATGCTTTTGCATCAAACGTTCAGCTATAAAGATAATTGATTTAGGAGACAATCATTATTTGTCCGAGATTAGAATGAAATTTTTTGTTTGATATGAACTCTATAATCCGAAGCCAAGGTGCATCAAAATATTTATAAGATGACGCTTGAACTCATGTTAATGTTAATGCAAAAAAAAAGACGTTAATAACATATGTTACACGAAATGTATTTGCAACTCTCTAAGAATTTAACGCTAATATAAGACACAGCTAAAAACAAATCTTAAAGATGAGCCTCACATAGGGTGTAAAATTATCCAAGTGTATTGAGCTATGAAGCTTGTGCAGTTGACAATTTTAATAGTTATCAAAACGCATTAGCAACAATAACAGGAAAAAAAAAAAAAACAGATGTAAAAAATGTGGACAGAGATTTAGTGATTCCAATACCTTATGTTTACTAAAGTAGTTACATACTACAAAAATTTTAAAACCTTGGAAAGACTTCAACTATTAATCGGAAAAAAGATTGTTAAGACTCTCAATCATGAGAAACATATGGAAAGTAGATTGAAATGATGTAAGCTAAAAAGCTGACTCCATGGTACTCAGAGAAGAAGACAGACTGGACGACAGGAACCTACGAGAATGTATCCCAAAAGAACCTAAGCGGTTATTACCTTTATAAGATTAATTAACCGTTGTCTGAGCCCAGCTTTAATCAGATCTTCTAACAGGCCCTGAATGTCAGCCATAAGATCAGGTTCATGCCCCTGGTCCAGAACAACTGCCTGTTTAACATAGAAAAATGGTAATGTGTGATGATGCAAAGAAGAATACAAGGAAAAAAAAATAGCGAGTTATATAACATGAGTGTCAGCTACCCTCAGGAGTGTGTAGAGCGTTGATGTAAGATCTCTTCTCCCTGTATACCATAGTCCAGTTGCAAGCCGTTGAATCTCAAGCGGGTCCCGTCCCATCAAGCCGCACTAAGCATAGGACAAAATATAAGAACATATCCCAAAAAGTAACTCCAGAACTTTTAGAAGCTACGAGGTGAGAGTGAAAGCAAAGTGAAGAGGGTTGCACCTCCTGGTTTGCAGATACAAGCAGACGAACAGAATCTATCTCATTTAGGTGAAGCTCATCACTCAACTTCAAGCTCTACAATCAGTAACAGTAAAAGAAAAACACGGTCCATTAGATATTACAGAACATAACGTCATCTAAGGCAATAGCAGCTAACCTTTGTCCGAAGCAGCAAGGTATCAACCATATAAAATCATCATACATATTTCAAAGACTAGAATACAAGGAAATGGCAGTTAAGCTTTTTTCAGAATCAAGATACCTAAACAAGAGCCAAAAGGTTATAATTGCAAGCCAACAGGTAGGTTTACCAAATTATCCAGAAGATAATGCAATTCCTATGAAACGAAAGCACATGTGCCTTACTAGAGAGAGACTTTGATTTAATCGGTGTCCACTGTCCACCCTTGGAATTTAAAATCTCAACCAAAAAACACTTACAATGGCGACATCTTGGTCATCCAGAGATATCGGTAACGAATCCGGAAGTCGAATCTCTCGAGACTGAACTTGCGTTCTATCGGACGCCTTGGGAGGCTGAAATAGAAAAAGATTCAAAGCTCAAGAATGTTACCTAGAGAAGTTGAAATTGAGAGCTACGGGAAGAATCTTAGATCGAGTACCGGGAAAGAGAGGAGGTTCTGAAGAGAGGAGAAGGAGTTTCGAATGGCATGAGTGAGTTCGATTCGCTGCGTTGGAGTTGTCGCCGACGTTCCGAGCAGTGAGGAGTGTACTATGGCCAGCAACTCCTTCGGCGACACCATTTCTGGTAGAAGACGAGAAAGTAGCAACGGAAGCTGGGAATTCCCACGGAGGATGGAATCCGATGAGAAAGAAGCACAAAACCCCCCAAGCAAAACCCTAACAAAGAGAGCTTTTACGCAATAGCGCGCCTCGAGAGCTTTGAGATTTTGATGACCGGTTAATCTAGATGTATAACCAAAATGATATAAAAATTAGGTGCAGATAGGGCTGGTCAAATTTCCCGAATCCCAAAATCCGAACCCGGTTCCCATCCGAACAAATCGGTCGGTATGAGTATAGATTATGGTGAAATAACCGAATGGTATTTATGAGTTAGATCCAATTAGTTTTGGATTTATCCGAACCGAACTGATACCTAAAAGGGTTAACCGAAATTAATAAGTTAATGAGTAAAGGTGTTTTTATGTACGGGACTCGTAGATATTTTCTCCTTCAAGGATTCTTTTTTCCTAAATCATCAAATTTGGATCTTCGATCTTCAATCTTCACCAATGGCTTGATGAAGTTGAGATGCTTGACAAGTTAGAGAAAGGTAAATTTTCTAACATTGTTTCAATAACAGCTTAGCTTAGAATGTGTTGAAATATATTGGTATATTAAATTGTCACTTTTTTCCATTTCAGAATTTGAGGTGTTGGGAAAGGAATAAAAGGGAGGTTCTTGTTTTGCAAGGAATAAAGAGAGATTATCTAAGTTTTTTATCCCAGTATGGCTTTGTCTTTAGTTTGGTTTTTTAATGAGTTTACTTCTTGTTTTGGTTTTAAGAATTATTGTTTTGGTATTTTCAATAATATTCATCTCTTTATAATTGTTATCTTTTTTAAAAAAGGATTATGTTATTTTGTAAAGTAACTGAATCCGAACCAAACCGAACCGAATCCGTATGGGGTTTGGGTTTTTAGCTTAAACCCCGAACCGATCCGAACCCGGCAAAATCCAAACCAAACCCGACCCAAATTTCCGTAATAACCGAATGGTACTTCTACGCCTAAACCCGAAAACTCGAAAACCCGAATTACCCATAACGAACGGGTTCGGGTTACCCGAACGCCCAGCCCTAGGTGTAGAGGTTATTGTTTCTTTATTTTTGGTAGACTCGGATTCGGATTAAGTATTAAACATACATCCACCGCTCGACTAACGCTTAGCGAGTTCTCGAATCTGGGTTAACACTAACAAAAATACATTCTTATGTTAAACAAGTTGATGAGAAGTTAATAAAGAATTCGAGCAATAATATATGAAGTCTGTGTAAAACATGGCCAAATTATTGTGATTGGAATGCCCCTGAATTAATAAAACCAAACTTGTCAAGTAAATCCATAAATATGTTTTCTCACATAACCACACCTTTCAATATAAGGAGGATATAGGCAATATTAAGAGGCTTGTGATAATGATAAGATAAAATGTTATATTTTTTAGAGAAGGTCTCTGATCCACCACCTTATTAGCCTAAGCTACCATTCCCTGGAAGGTTCAAAAGGCAAATCATGGATAAGTACAGAGCTATATTTGACAAGGAAATGAGCCAAGTCTAAGTCATCATGCCAATCATAGAAGCATTCTTGATGGTCCCTAAATACAACAAGTTTCTCAAAGATGCCATCAAGGAGAAAACTAAAGTCTTGGAAGGGATGGTTATCTTGACACATGAGTGTAGTGCTATCATTCAGAGGAAGAACATTCCAAAGAAGCTCAAAGACCCAGGTTGCTTCACACTTCCATGTTCTTTAGGACCCTTGACTTTTGGAAGATGCTTGTGTGATCTTAGAGCTAGTATAAGCCCATGCCTCTATCTATTTACCAGAAACTTGGATTTACATCCTACAAGTACAAACCTTGTAGGATCTCATTAATCTTAGCTGATAGATCAGTAAGAATTCCAATTGGTTTACTTGAAGACCTGCCTATCATGGTTGGAAACTCAGAAATTCCCATAGACTTTGTGGTGCTAGAAATGGATGAAGAGCCCAAAGACCCTTTGATATTGGGAAAACCTTTTGTGGCCACAGCTGGAGCTATTATTGATGTGAAGAGAGGTAAGATTGACCTGCATTTAGGGGACAACCAAACTCTCAAGTTTGATATCAGTGAGGTTATGAAGAGGTCAACCATAGATGGACAAGTGTTTTGGATTGAAACAATGGATGACTTGGCTGATGATTTCCTTGAAGAGCTGGCTCAAGAAGACTCATTGCAATTGGCTTTGACTTCAAAGAAAGAGGTAGATGACCTGAGCATAGAGACAGCTGAAGGTGTGAGACTCCTTGATTCACACAAGGTCAAGGAAGAAGTTTATGGGTTTGAAAAGCTTCAAGGTGAGGTGCACCAAGTCAGTATGGTTGAGAAAGAAGACATCAAAGAGGAAGCTAGCAAGGGTCAGTCTAGCATTGAGGATGATTGGAGTGAGCTCAAAGCCCCAAAGTTGGACCTCAAACCTCTTACCCAAGGGCTAAGGTATGTTTTCTTAGGAACCAATGAGACATATCCTGTTATTGTGAATGATGATCTAAATGATGAGGAAATGTCTAAACTTGTGCATGAGCTTAAGAAGTATAGGAGAGCCATTGGTTATTCACTAGATGACATTAAAGGCATTTCTCCATCACTTTGCATGCATAGAATCCATCTAGAAGAAGAATTCATGACTTCTATTGAACACCAAAGGAGGTTGAATCCTAATTTGAAAGAGGTGGTCAAGAAGGAGATTCTTAAACTTCTAGATGCTGGAATTATCTATCTCATTTCTGACAGCACATGAATTTCTCCTGTCCATGTTGTGCCAAAGAAAGGTGGGATCACAGTGGTTAAGAATGATAAAAATGAACTCATTCCCACTAGAACAATCACAGGACATAAGGTGTGCATTGATTTTGTAAAGTTAAACTCTGCAACTAGGAAGGATCATTTTCCACTGCCATTCATTGACCAAATGCTAGAGAGATTAGCTAATCATCCCTACTACTGTTTCCTTGATGGGTATTCTGGTTTCTTCCAAATCCCCATTCACCTCAATGATCAAGAAAAGACAACTTTCACTTGCCCTTATGGCACTTTTGCTTATAGGAGAATGCCATTTGGACTTTGGAATGCTCCTGACACTTTCCAAAGATGCATGATGTAAATATTTTCAGATCTAACTGAGCATATCATGGAAGTCTTCATGGATGACTTCTCTGTATATGGCCCCTCTTTCTCTGCTTGTTTGTTAAACTTGTGCAGGGTTCTAAAGAGGTGTAAGGAAACAAGCTTGGTGCTGAACTGAAAAAAATGCCACTTCATGGTGAATCAAAGCATTGTGCTGGGACACAAGATTTCAGAGCAGGGCATTGAGGTTGATAAAGCAAAGATAGAGGTCATGGTCAGTTTAGAGCCTCCTACCAATTCAAGGGAATAAGAAGTTTCTTGGGGCATGCTGGATTTTACAGAAGATTCATCAAGGATTTCTCCAATATTGTTAGACCTTTGACTAAGCTCCTATGCAAAGATGTTGCTTTTGAGTTTGATGTTGAATGTTTGGAAGCATTTCAAAGAATCAAGAAGGAGTTGGTTAGTGCACACATTGTTCAAACACCAGATTGGGACTTACCTTTTGAACTGATGTGTAATGCAAGTGACTTTGCAGTTGGGGCTGTGCTAGGACAAAGGAAGGAAAAGAAGTTGCATGTGATCTACTATGCCAGTAGGACACTTGATGAAGCCCAAGTGAAGTATGCTACCACTGAGAAGGAGCTTTTAGCCATAGTATTTGCATTTGAGAAATTCAGATCTTATTTGGTTGGATCTAAGGTAATAGTCTACACTGATCATGCTGCTCTGAGACACTTGCTTGCAAAGAAGGATAAAAAACCAAGACTGCTAAGGTGGATTTTGCTGCTTCAAGAGTTTGATTTGGAGATCAAGGACAAACCAAGTGTTGAGAATGGAGTTGCAGATCATCTCTCCAGGCTGAGAATTGAGAATGACATCCCAACTTATGGCCATCAATGCTGTTCTTGAAGCTGTGGAGGTAGCAAACAAGTTATAGGAAACAGAAAAAATGGATGAGAAGTTTCCATGGTATGCTGATTTTGTCAACTATTTGGCATGTGGTAGAGAACCCATGAGGTTGGACAGCTATCAAAGGAAGAAGTTTTTCAAGGATGTAACAAGATATTTTTGGGATGAACCATACCTTTACACTCTTTGCAAGGATCAACTCTATAGAAGATGTGTGGCTGAAGAGGAAGTAGATGGCATTCTATATCATTGCCATGGTTTAGCTTATGGTAGGCATTTTGCCACTTTCAAGACAGTTGCTAAGGTACTTCAGCAGGGTTTTGGTGGCCAACTTTATGGAAGGACACCCACAGTTTCATCCTAACGTGTGACCCATGTCAAAGAAAGGGGTGTTATACAAAGAACAATATACCATGTGGTGAAACAATAAGGTAAATGGAGATGAAGTTATCTAGCTAAAGGAGTGAATAGAAGCTGGATCATGGCAGACATTGTAGGACCATTGAAGGCTGCTAAGGAAGGTGGTGGGTAGGCTGAACATAGCCAACAATTCATCCATATACTTTGTTTACCTAACTTTCACCTAACTTGGCCACATTTAAGCTTTCATCATGAATTCACCTACAACACTCCATTATCATTATAGTATCATTTGTTTAGGTTTCAGACTGATGTTGTAAGCCTATATAAAGGCCCCTTAATGTGCTTAATGAAACAAACACTTCTCATCCTCCTCACTACTACTACTACACACTAAACTCTCTTATCTTCTCATTCTCTTATATTCTCCATTAAAGTCTTTTAATCTCTTTGTTAAATCTCTCAAATACTTATTTTATATACTCCTAAATCCTTATAATCTTATATGGTATCAGAGCAAGATCCAAATCTTTCATTTCTATAAGCTTAAATCATTATTAAAAAAAAAAAAAATTCTCAACATGTCTCTCACCCTTCTTACCACTGAAGATTCAAGGTCCTTGAGAGTTCCTGTCATCCTTAAAGGTACCAATTACTACCTCTGGTCAAGAACTATCAAGACTTCTCTATGTGGCAAGTCTCTTGAGAATCATGTCCTAGAAGAAAAGGAACCAAGTGAAGAGGTAGCAGAAAAGGAGAAAGAAGCAACCAAGGAAAAAGAAGCCAAATGGTTTCGAGAAGACCAACAAGTCCTTGGTATCATTCACAACTCCATTGAACCAGCTATCCTAGAAGCATACTCCTACTGCGATACTGCCAAGGAGCTTTGGGATACCCTCAAAAATGTCTATGGAGACACCTCTAACCTAAGCCGTGTATTCGAGCTCAAGAAGGAACTACACGATCTCGAACAAGAAGAAATGGAGTTCAAGAAACATTTTGGGAAGTTTCAAACATTATGGAATGAGGTAGATATGATTAGACCTACCACAACTGACCCCAAAACATTGAAAGATAGGAAAGATCAAGACAAAGTCTTTGGTCTTCTCCTAACACTAAGCCCCACCTACAATGGCCTCATCAAACATATCATGAGGGAAGATAAGCTCCCAAGCATGGAGGAGATGTGTTCAAGAATCCAGAAAGAGCAAGGCAACATTGAGCTCTTCAAAATGGATAAACTCATCTCAGCCAACAAAGGAACCTACAAACCAGAAAAAGGCGCCAGAGGGATATTTCGCCATGTACGAGTCGATGTTTTACGAAGCTTTCCTCTGGTTCCCAATCCCAGGAGCTATCTTCGGATTTCTCGAGTTATATGGGGTTGCAATCTCTCAACTTGCCCCATCCGCTATGAGGATTTTGATGGGACTCGTGGTCCGTTGTGCCGAATGCGGGATCAAGTTGGAGGGTGATCTTGTACGGAATTTCTTTTCGTTGAGGAAAATTTCTAAATCGGATTTCTTCTGCTCGGTCAACGTTCGGAAGCATGTGAAGCGTTTCTATACCGGCCTTCGGAGCAACTGTAAAGCTTCACGGGATCAGTTTTTCTACGTGAAGCGCATCCCGCTCACGGTTGGTTCCGACTTCGGCGGCTCGGTTAAGACCGAGTGGAGTTTGCCACGTAAGCGTTTCGTCTTTTTGTGAATTTTCTCTATAAATAGCCTTCATTCCTTTTTTTCATTCTTCATAACTTCATTTCTCACAACTTTTCATCTTTTCTTCTCTTCTTTTAATTCGTGATCCCTTTGCTCCTAGAGTTTCCGGATTTGAGGATATTGTTGTAGAAGTTGACAAGAAGAAGATCGATTGGGAGTGTCCTGATCTCTGGCGCCGTTTTCTGGACGCGAAAGATATTTTAGAAGGGCGTGCTCATCCGAAGGGTCCTGACTTTGTTGATCCAATGGCGACATACCCTGGCATGGAGGGTGTTTGGAAGTATCGCCAACAAAAGTATGGTGAAGCCGGACCGTCTGGAGAGGCGGCTGAGTTCGACCTGGCGGCCGGTTTTGTTCTACCGTCCGGGTCCGATTTCCAAGGTGACGACTTGCCTGAGGGACAGATAGTCGCTCCCCCAGGGCTCTGGTTGCGCTGCTGTGGCGGATAAAGGGAAGGGAGCTGTCCGAGGAGGGGCAAAGTGGCTCAGACGGTCGAGGCGTCTGACCCTGTTCTCCTTTTGACGCTCGCCAGGCGGCAGGAGGAGATCCAGCTGAGTCCGTGAAGGTCGTGGACTACTTCGGAGCGTTGGCTCTGGCCTCCGCTGTTCCGTTCGATCGTTCGGTGGCTTACGGAGACTTATCCTCTGGCCTTATGATGGTAACTCTTTCTTCCTTTAGATTTGTTTTGACGCTGTTTGGTCTTTGCTGATATTTGATTTTCTTTGATTCAGGTCGCCACTCGAGCTCATGCGACCCAGGTTGCCTTAGAGGCCTCAGAGAAAGAGTCCCGAAAGAAGGACAAAAAGATCAAGGCCCTGGAAGTCAAGCTTCGGAATGCGGAGAAGAGATCGCAAAAGGAGCTCAAGAAGGTGCTCGCGGAGGCTGAGCGGAAGATGGATCTGGCGCTTAAGCAAAGCCGCTGGGAGTTGGTGTTAAAGCTGCTCTCGCGCCGATGCGTCAGGCGAAATATGGCCAGACTGCCTTGACTGAGGTCAGCTCGAACCTTGATCTAGTCAGGGACATTAAGTCCGGGAAGTCCAAGGTCGAGGAGGAAGAAGGAGAGCTGGAGGCATCATTAGAGCGGCTCAAAGGAGGAGGTTGGGCCGACTCATACGATCGGGCTGCTGCCGTTCTCGACAGCTACTTGGTATGCTCTCCCGTTTCTCCGTGCCAATCCCCGGATGCTGAGGCTTTGGACTACAGAGCTCCTACTCCTCTCGTCGAGTATGATTAGGCTTTGGCCTTGTATTTTCTGTTTCCGTTATGTTCGGGTCTTTCGACCCTTATTGTATTTGCTTTGTCAAACGAACTCGGTTTCTTATATCTCCTTTCATGGAGATTTATTATCCATCTGCTTTTGCCTTTGGTTGTTATGGACTTCTTTGCTTGCTCTGTTTTTATAGCTTTGATAAAGGAGAAGATGGGCAGCCGGTATGTCTCTCTTCCAAGAGGGCGTCTGGCCCATTTTGTAGAGTGAAGGGCGGTTTGCCCGTTGTCCGGGCGGCTGGCCCATTTTGCGGAACGAAGGGCGGCTGGTCCGTCTCTCTACGGAGGACGGGCGGCTGGCCTGTTTTGTAGAATGAAGGGCGGCTGGCCCGTCTCTCTACGGAGGACGGGCGGCTGGCCCGTTTTGTAGGGTGAAAGGCAGCTGGCCCGTCTCTCTACGGAGGACGGGCGGCTGGCCCGTTTCGGAGCTGATTGATATTGCGTTGGAGTGTTATCTCGGACACTCGAACTTTAGACCAGGTCATCCTTGCGAGTATTTCCTGGGTTTAATACAGTCTTTTGTTGTCGCAGGGGACCGAGTTTGTTCAGATCCCTCTTTCGACTGAACGCCTTTAAGATCTCGAATCAGAGCCCGTTTGATACTGCGTTCTCGAGATGTCTTTGACCAGTGTTCCATGTCAAGCGCTTTACTGGGTTTAGAGAGTTTACTTTGTGTCCTACGTTTCGTACTATTTGCATATGCGAAGCGCTAGTGAAAGTAAACTAATTAGAACATCGTCTCGAGCGCTTCTTGCAGGATCTCGGGATGCAGGTTACACCCTTCGGATGTTAATCCGGAAATTTGTATAGCGCGCTAGTCTTATCCTCTGCGGGATGTTGAGAGAACCATGGTTTAAAAAGATAGTCTTGTTGTGGCCAGCAACAGACGGATTTGTTGGAGAGTACTTAAGTATTTGGGAGAAATATCTTTGATCGGTTGGTGGTCGTGGATAAGTTACGAGATGCTAAGTCTCGATATTTATCCGATTTTCAGTTTGAGTTAAAGATGTGTTATGAGATACTAAGTCTCAATGTTCATTTTCCTCGGGTTTTTCGGATCAAGTTTTGAGATGCTGAGTCTCGATGTCTGTCGGAATGGTGTTTTCGGAAACTTTTTCAAATTTTGGATGTGTTATGAGATGCTAAGTCCCAATGTCCATCTCTTTGATTTGTTTGCGAAAATTTGGGAGTATGTATATACGGACCCACTCCCCCTTTTTTTAAGGAGAAGAGCAACTGAACTCGTTTTTTAAGCGTGCTGCCTATGTACCCTTCGCGAAAAGGGATCAAGTCACCCGTAGTTTTTTTTTTTTTTGGTAAGAAGACGGTTAAGTCTTGGTCATGGAATCGTCAGTTGTAGCTTCGACGGTTTCTAAGGTCTTTTCCTCGGCAGTTTTCGTCTCTTCTTGGTTTGTTTCCGTGGGCGGAACCTCCGTTTTCTCGAACTGTTCGGTTCTGCGTACTTTCTTTCCCAGTTCAGGGACTTCGTCTTCATTCTTCCTCTTCGGGTTCTCTCTCCGTGGGATGGTCGGATTCCGGAGCATGTGTTCCGCTAGAAAACAGATCCGAGCCTCCTTCTGATTTCCCCAAACGGTCTTGATTCCGTTTGGTGTCGGGAACTTCAGGCAGAGATGGTATGTTGATGGGATCGATCGCATTGAATTGATCCAGGGAGTTCTCATTATCACGTAATAGATTGCGGGGTGGTTTGCCACCGCGAAGTTAACGATTTTCGTGATTCCACCGGCACGAACCGGGAGCTGGATTTTTCCGTCCGTCATCGTGACTTCGCCAGAGAATCCGGTGAGCGACCTCAGATTGGGCTTTATCATTGATGGATCGATTTTCATCCTTTGAAGTGTCTCCCGAAAAATGACGTCCACCGAACTTCCGGTGTCGATCAAGACCCGGGAGACGTCATGGTCGTTGATGTCCAGTTCAACCACCAATGGGTCGTCGTGAGGTTGGTCAAGGCCTTCAGCGTCTTTTTCGTGGAAGGCGATCCAGTTGTCGTTTTTGGTGATCGGCTCCCGCGGGTTCGACTCCTTGTCTCCTCTTCTTAGGAACGCCTTTATCGAGGCCACTGTGTCTCGACAATACTGAGATCCTCCGATGATCATGTGGATTCTCCTGCGATTGGCGGCGGAGTCGTCTCCGTTCAGTCTCCTTCCCCGTTTGGGGGTACCCTCGTCGGGCCTTTCGGGACGTTCCTGGTTAGGTCATCCGTCCGGGGCGCCAACGTCTTCTTCAATAGCTCCGAGACTCTCGAGAGTTACTCCGTTCCCGAGTTCCCCGGCTAACAGCTTTGCCGTGAGCCTTCTTCCAACGGTCCTGCAGTTTTCGGTTGAGTGGTCTTTCGTCTTGTGGAAGGTACAGAAGGCGTTCTCGTCGAATCCTGGTCGAGTCCACGTATTCCACGGCCCTTTGTTGCGCCCGTCAGATGGTCTCTCCGTGTTTATTTGGTAGTTATGTGCTCCGCCCGGGTTGGGTTCTTCGTCTCGGCTGATCCGCCTACTTCTTCTCTCGTTTGGAAAGTTAGAGGGTTGCACCGTGCCTTTGGCGACCAATTTCGATGATTGGTGCTTTCCGGCTAGGACCCTCATTTCCAAACGAGAGAAGAAGTAGGCGGATCAGCCGAGACGAAGAACCCAACCCGGGCGGAGCACATAACTACCAAATAAACACGGAGAGACCATCTGACGGGCGCAACAAAGGGCCGTGGAATACGTGGACTCGACCAGGTGGAGAGCATCTTGAATGGTTACCGGTGGGTTCACGGTAATCTCCTTTCGGAAGTTTGAAGTCTTCAGCAAGGACTTCTTCAGGGCCTTGATCGCGGCACTGTTGCTTAGGCCGTCAATCTTCGAGACAATCATCTTAAACCTTTCGATGAAATCTCGAAGACTTTCTTCGGGCTCCTGCGACAGCGAGTAGAGGTCTGCGTCGGATGTTGACTGTCTTATGAACAGTGAGTAATGCTTCAGAAAAGCTACCGACAATCGGTCAAAACCGTCGATCGAGTCTCTTTCTAGCCTCGAGAACCACGACAGGGCTGATCCTTTCAGATGTTCCACGAAGAGGAGGCAGAATCAGGCGTCTCTTTCTTCGGGTTTGAATCTAGCCCGTCCCATAGCGATGTGGAAGGCTGTCATGTGGGCCTTTGGATCGGTCGTCCCGTCGTAAAAAGGGATTCGGATTTTTCCCGGGTCAGAAAGTCTAACGCTTGTGATCCTTGAAGTGAACGGGATCTTTTGCGTTTCCTCTAAGACGCGGTCGATTTCCGGGGCCGCACTTGTCGCTTTATGGACTTGCGACCTTACCTCCTTCATCTGACTTGTGGTGAGTTCCAAATGGGCACAAAGCTCGTCCAACTCGTCCCTTCGGCTAGCGGATCGGTTAGCTCGGGCCTCTCATTCCACCTTTTCCTGCTCTTTGATCCATCAGAGCTCTTCCTCATCCGCGTTTAAACCTCCAGCTTCATCGTCGGTTTCGCTTTCCTCCTTGTCGTCTCCGTTTGCGGTGTCTCTCGGGTTTTCACCGTTGGTCACCGTGGAAGTTGGTCGTTCGGCGGTTCGCCTAGCGGCGCATTTCCGGTGCAGCGGAGGTGGTGCTGATGGTTCTCTCCTTGTTCCGATTGGGGTATGCTCATCGGGATTCTGACGGCCCGAGGGATCCGCTCGCGGGGTGAAGATAAGGCGTCTTGCTTCGAAAGCCCGGGGGCCACGCGTCAGCTCCTGGGAAGCTGCTCTTTCCTGCGCGGCCGTTCTTTCTTGTCTGTTTTGCCGTTCTGCGATTTCGGCTACCATGTTCCTCTGCTCGGTGATCGCCGCGATCTCTGGGGCGGCGTTGGCTGTGTCTGTGATGATCGGGTCCTCGATCAGCATTCCGAATCGGGTGAGCGCACTGGCGGAGGTCCCGGTTATCCCGATCGCTCCATCGGCTGATGTCCCGGCGGCAGTTGCTCCGGTCCCGGCCGCCGATGTGCCGATGGCTGGAATTCCCGTTCCGGTCGTTCCCGTGGCGGCTGCGGCCGGTTGGTTGGTGATATCGTCGGTTCTTCAGATCATCGTCTTCGTTTCGTATCCTTTTCGTTCTTAGGGTTAAGAATATTTCTCGTCCCCACAGACAGCGCCAAACTGTGAGAGCCGAAAATGCAAAAGAGAGATTTTTATTGATATTTTCCGAAAGTACAATGGAAATTAGCAAAAGGTGAATAGTCTTAAATTGCTAAAACTCCTAATAGTCTTAAATTGCTAAAACTTCTGTGATCCATCCGCGCATTCTGACCCAAATCCGCCCCGCCGATGAATAGTGAACCGTGGATAGTAAACCGATGAATAGTAATCCGATGAATAGTAATCCAAATCTCGGTTTAGGCTCAATTCGATTTTTCGGTTAACTTTGTCCCGGGATGAATAGTGTTTTTCAACGATTTTTCCCGCGTGAACAGTTTTCCGAGCGTTTAACGACTTCTGAGATTTGAACCGCCCGTTTTTGTTTGAACTTCCAGCCGCTGGTTTCGGTATTGATGGCCAGCCGCCGGTTCCTTTGGCCCCTGTGCTCGGCGACTGGTCCATGGACGGCTGAACGTTCGTCACGGTCTTTCGGGGAATGTTTTTGGACGTTTTTGGAGTCGGGACATGCAAACGGATAGTCTTCGAGTCGGTTCGGGCTTAGAGTTATGTTTGACGGTCGGTCGACTGGACGGTGTTCGGGTAATGAGACTTGACTGAGAAATGATCGTGAGTATAAGATGAAGACCCGGCGGCTGGCCTTATCCCAGCCGCCGGTTGGTATATCATGTAGACCCGGCGGCTGGCCTTATCCCAGCCGCCGGTTGATGGATCAAGGGGACCAGGCGGCTGGCCTTATCCCAGTCGCCGGTTGTTGGATCAAGAAGACCCGGCGGCTGGCCTTATCCCAGCCGCCGGTTGATGGATCAAGAAGACCCGGCGGCTGGCCTCATCCCAGCCGCCGGCCGTGGGTGAAGGAAGACCCGGCGGCTGGCCTCATCCCAGCCGCCGTCGTAGAACCAAGAAGACCCGGCGGCTGGCCTTATCCCAGCCGCCGGCCGTGGATGAAGGAAGACCCGGCGGCTGGTCTCATCCCAGCCTCCGGCCGTGGAACCAAGAAGACCCGGCGGCTGGCCTTATCCCAGCCGCCGGCCGTGGATGAAGGAAGACCCGGCGGCTGGCCTTATCCCAACCGCCGGTTCATGTCTTGGATGGATCGTGGGCAGTTTGCCTTAGCTCGTCCGTTCCATGTTCGGGATAAGTTCCATTTGATCTCGATCTTGACTTCTCGTTCCGTCAATCTTCGAGGAGGGGATTTCGACCCCAACAATGTTCAAGTGCAGAGGCAGAATACAGAGCCATGAGGAAACTTACGAATGAGTTAAAGTGGCTCAAGGCCTTGCTTAAAGACTTTGGCATTGAGAAACAAGAACCAATCACCATGCACTGCGACAACCAAGCGGCAATCCATATTGCCACAAATGCAGTCTTTCACGAAAGAACCAAGTACATCGAGATCGACTGTCACAAAGTCCGTGAAAAGATTGAAGAAGGAGTTATCATGCCCTGCTATACCAAAAGTGAAGATCAACTAGCAGATATCTTCACCAAAGCAGCGAGTCTAAAGGTTTGCAACAAGATTTATAGCAAACTTGGACTCGTCGATCTATCCAGCTCTTAGTTGACATTCCTCTCAACTCATGACTATTACACTCTTTTTCCACATAGGAGTTTTGTCCCAAGTGGTTTTCTCTATGGGGTTTTTAATGAGGTAATAGGCATGAGTTGTCCACACTTAACCCTTTGGATTCATCCATAAGATTTAAGCGTGAGGGGGAGTGTTAAACAAAGAACAATATACCATGTGGTGAAACAATAAGGTAAATGGAGATGAAGTTATCTAGCTAAAGGAGTGAATAGAAGCTGGATCATGGCAGACATTGTAGGACAATTGAAGGCTGCTAAGGAAGGTGGTGGGTAGGCTGAACATAGCCAACAATTCATCCATATACTTTCTTTACCTAACTTTCACCTAACTTGGCCACACTTAAGCTTTCATCATGAATTCACCTACAACACTCCATTACCATTATAGTATCATTTTTTTAGGTTTCAGACTGATGTTGTAAGCCTATATAAAGACCCCTTAATGTGCTTAATGAAACAAACACTTCTCATCCTCCTCACTACTACTACTACACACTAAACTCTCTTATCTTCTCATTCTCTTATATTCTCCATTCAAGTCTTTTAATCTCTTTGTTAAATCTCTCAAATACTTATTTTATATACTCCTAAATCCTTATAATCTTATAAGGGGAACATCAGCAAGATGAATGAGATGCCTCAAAATCCAATCCTAGAGGTTGAGATCTTTGATGTGTGGGGAATTGACTTTATGGGACCTTTCCCATCTTCTTATGGTAATTCCTACATCTTGGTAGTTGTTGATTATGTCTCGAAGTGGGTTGAAGCTATTGCTAGTCCCACAAATGATGCCAAAGTTGTGCTGAAAATGTCCAAATGCATCATTTTCCCAAGATTTGGGGTTCCGAGAGTAGTGATCAGTGATGGAGGATCACACTTCATCAACAAGGTTTTTGAGAGCCTAATGAAGAAACATGGAGTCAAGCACAAACTTGCAACACCCTACCATCCCCAAACAAATGGTCAAGTGGAAGTTTCTAACACGCAAATAAAGGCCATTCTGGAGAAGACTGAGGGAGTTACAAGGAAAGACTGAGCAGCCAAGTTGGATGATGCTTTCTGGGCTTATATGACTGCTTTCAAGACTCCTTTAGGTACAACCCCCTTCAATCTAATCTATGGGAAGTCATGTCATTTTCCTGTTGAGCTAGAGTACAAGGCTCTTTGAGCAGTCAAGCTTCTGAATTTTGACATCAAGACTGCCAAGGAGAAGAGGTTGGTTCAGTTAAGTGACCTAGATGAGATTAAACTTGATGCCTATGAAAGCTCCAATATCTACAAGGAGAAAACCAAGGCCTTCAATGACAAGAAAATCCTCCAAAGGGATTTTAAGAAAGGTGATCAAGTGTTGTTACTCAACTCAAGATTAAAGTTATTCCCTGGAAAGCTGAAGTCTATATGGAGTGGACCTTCAAGATCAAGGAAGTGAAGCCATATGGGGTAATTGTGCTGTTAAACAACAATGGTGAAAAATTCACTGTGAATGGCCAGAGGGTTAAGCCTTATTTAGCTGAAGAGCTTAAATATGAGGGAGGTTCAGTGGCTCTCTCAGACCCAACCCTAGATTAAAAACCTAGGATAGTCAAGCTTAGAGACTTAAAACAAGTTCACTTTGGAGGAAATCCCATGGATATCCTTTGTACATACTTTCTTTTAGCTTTTTAATCTTCTTTTTCTTTGTTATTTTGCCTCTTAGGACATTTTCAGGAAGTCAAGTGAGGATGACGCTCTGAAACAAGAGCTTGGAGGCATTTTTGGAGGCTTTTGGTCCCAGCGGCCACTCCCAGCTGTGAGTTTGTGTGAACACCAGCGACCAAATCGAGCGAAGCCTAGCGACTAAAGGCTGGTCGCTACGTCTGATATGCTCAAATTTACCCTAAAGCTACTCTCTCAAATTAAGAGATCGATTGTAGTACTTAGGGGTCGAATTCCACAGACACTCAAGATCACACAATAGATTATAGGTTTTCGAATTAAGCTAAACGAGAATAAATGTAATGAAAACAATGCAATAAAAGTCGGTTATAAATCAGATGGGAAAAACGTCAGGCTCAGTGAATTCTCAGGAAATCAAGAATGCAAGCTAATCAGTCAATCAAGATTCTGCTACATTCTAGAACTAGAAACACAATGATAAAGTGAACCAGCTGTCGCTGCGAAAACTATCTATCTCTAAAACCTAGAAAACCAAATTTCTTTGCGAGTTCTAAAGTATAAACATGCAATAATTTCAGGTTCGATAAGTTCACAAAATCTCTAAATCAAATTCCTTTGCAGATAGGTATTTTGCTCATCTAAGGTTCGTTCTAGCTAATTGACCAACTTTCGTTGCGAGAATCAACCTATGATCAATAATCTAACTCGTCTGTTCAGATCAAGCATTAATCACAACCTAGATGAAAAACTATTGTTCCACAATCCTTAACTAACCAATCAACCTAACAATCCATGAAATCCCTAATGAGAAGCCTTAAACCTAACTAGCAAACTACTCAGACGTGGAGATTGAAATAATAAACATGACTGAATAAGATTGCATAAAAGAAATAAGAATAGAGATTAAAGAAGTTATGAATCTTCTCTGAAGGAGTATGAATTCTTCTCTCCAAAACTCTGCTACAAATCTCTCTCAATATTGAAGGGAATGTCCTGAAATCATACTTGTATTTACTCTAGTAGAGTCGTGATGTCGAGATAAGACTATCATATGATATTGGACGGTTATAATGTTTTGCTAGAAGCCGCTTATAACTTATGAGTTATGAACTCATTACCATTATCATATGATCCTATAGGGTCACACACCTAAGCAAACTGGATATTATAAATTGGGTTTTGATCATTAGAGTAATGATTATGATCAACGTATATAAGATATACGTCGATATCGATTTTCTGTGAAGGTGTCGATCGACACCAATGGTTGGTATCGATCGACACCACTCGGGATCGTCTTCTAGAAGATCCTTGACTTTCTGCGAGGACCTGTCGGCAAGGTGTCGATCGACACCAATGGTGGGTGTCGATCGACACCTGTCGGCATCTCCAGCCTATAATATGATATGAGGGCTGCTCGAGTTGATATACACAATTGAAGCTCTTGGAAGCTTGAGAAAATCACAGAAAACAGAGAAAACGTTTCAGAAAACCCGAAGGCGAATCGTTCGCTCCGGTACTAGCATCCCGTCGTCCAGTTTGTGTGCGTGTGGACTTCTGTAGAGGCGCAGCACTTGAGGCGCTTCCTAATCTCGATTACCTGTTCTTCTTCCGCTGCAAATCTTCAGGTATGTTCGAGATTTGACATATATTCATCGTAGATTCAATTGGCACAAGATCCGTGGTTTAGGATTGTTGTTAGGGCTGTTTTAATTCGATTAAAACATGAACAAATTCCTTCAGTGGTATCAGAGAGGTGTGTTTCTATTGAATCTGTTGAATTTTGTTAAAGATCCACCTGTTAAAATCGTTTTGAAGAAGAACGCCGTTCTGGGTTCTTCGGTGTCGACCGACACCAATTCGGTGTCGATCGACACCACTACGGTTTTCGCGTGAAAACTTTGTTTTATTGAATCTGAAGCATGA
This sequence comes from Isatis tinctoria, assembly GCA_010577795.1. Lineage (NCBI taxonomy): Eukaryota > Viridiplantae > Streptophyta > Magnoliopsida > Brassicales > Brassicaceae > Isatis > Isatis tinctoria. The sequence continues at coordinate 17,132,784 of CM021247.1, read as the reverse complement.
GATTGAATTAGTTGAATTCAAATCGTGATATATATGATATATAGGATTGCATGCTAGATTTGTTATGTTCAAAAATCGTTTTTGCTGCATAAATCGTTCGTTCTTGGGTTTGTGCGAAACGGGTGTCGATCGACACCATGTGTGTGTCGATCGACACACCATTAGGTTTTCGCGTGAACTTTAAGGTCACGATCGAAGATCGTGTTTCCTCAAACCACTGGTGTCGACCGACACTAAAGTAGTGTCGATCGACACCAATCGGTTCATCGCGTTTGGTTCAATTGGATTGAACCGGGTAATCGCGATCGGTTCAAGCGGTAAATCGGTTATCGTTCATTGAACCGATTTGGTTGGTGTCGACCGACACTAATGTAGTGTCGATCGACACCGGTCGGTTATTTGCAAATTGATTCGATCGGTTTAATCGGTTTAATGGTTTATCGCGATTGAACCGGATCGGAATCTGTCGGTCAACACAAACTAGTTGTGTCGATCGACACTGATCTGGTGTCGGTCGACACCACTTCAGAATTTGCGTTCCTAGCTTGTTTAACTTAAAGAAGTTTTAAAGTTTTAAACAAGTTGAAATATCTAGGATATATAATTGATATAAACTAGATTTAAGGTCAGTTCCTCAAACAAAATATTAAGCTTTTAATATCTTCCCAATCTTGTCAACTGTCAAGGCTCGTTTCATTGTGTGATGGGTCTGCCAAAGCAGGGTGTCCGCAATTACATGAGTGAGGCAGGTTGTAATCGTTACTACGGACTTAAAAGATTGGTTTGCTTAACTGGGCTATCAAAATAGTTTTGGGCTCAGAGATATAGGATCGGATTTGATATAAGATATTAATCCGAGACAAGAATTATATATGATATAATTAGCAAAGTGTTGCTTACCTAAATAGCTAAAAGTTTGGGCGATGGGCCAAAGCTCACTCAAATTTTTTGTGAAATATGGATCTTGGATCATTATATTCAATTGAGGAAAATTGTTTTGAATATAATGTGAGTTTCTTAATTGTTAAGATTTCTCATTTCTTGAACATCGAAACTAAACTCTCATTTTGTGTTTTTTCAGCTATGGCTAGCTCCCCTCACAGAAACACATTCTCGCTTCGATCCGTCCTTGAAAGGACAAGCTTAATGGATCGAACTTCCTTGAATGGTATCGGAACTTGAGAATTGTTCTCAAGCAAGAGAAAAGGAATATGTCCTTGAGAAGGTTCTCCCTGAGAAACCGAAATCCAATGCCGGACACGCTGAAAGGAATGCTTGGGAGAAGCATTCCAATGATGAGGTCGATGTGAGTTGTCTCATGCTGGCTACCATGAACTCGGACTTGCAGAAGCAATACGAGAACGTGGCGTCACCTGTTGAGATGATCACTAGCCTGAAAGGGATGTTTCAGGAGCAAGCACGAACTGAGAGATACCAGACGGTTAAGTCTCTCATTGAGTGCAGCTACCAAAGGATGGTCCAGTTAGCCCACATGTCATTAAGATGATGGGTTATATTGATAACTTGGCAAAACTGGATTGTCCCCTTAGCCAAGAGTTGGCTACGGACATCATTTTGCAGTCGTTGCCGTCAAGCTTTGATCAGTTTATCATGAACTATAACATGAACAACATGACAAAGACTTTGACGGAACTGCATGGCATGCTCAAGACAGCTGAGCCAAACATCAAAAAGGGCACCCCTAATGTACTTTTGGTGCAAGGGGGTAAAAAGTTTAAGAAACATGCTAAGGGTAAAGGAAAAGCTAAGGCATTCCAGATTGAGAATCAGGATAAGCCTGAGGCTTCTTCCAAACCCAAACGCGGCCCTACTGATGCTGATAAATGCCATTACTGCAATAAGTCTGGGCATTGGAAGAGAAATTGCAAAGAGTATCTTGGAGATCTAAAGAACTCGAAGAAGACGTATGAGACGACTTCTTCAGGTATCTATGTTATAGAAGTAAATGTTACTACTTCAGGTTCTAAGTCTTGGGTATTAGATACCGGCTGTGGCGCTCATATTTGTACAAATATGCAGGGTCTAAGCAACAGTAGAACGCTGGAGAAGGGACAAGTGGACCTGCGTGTTGGGAATGGAGCAAGAGTTGCTGCATTGGCCGTAGGAACTTATCATTTGTCTTTGCCGTCAGGCTTGGTTTTAGAATTGAATAATTGCTACTATGTACCTGCTATAAGCAGAAGAAACATCATTTCTATTCCTGTTTTGGATTTAGAAGACTTTCATTTTTCGATTAAAAACAAGTGTTGTTCTTTTGATCGTAATGAAATGTTTTATGGTAGCGCTCCATTAGAGAATGGACTTTATATTCTTAACCAATCTTTGCCTGTCTATAACATAAATGCCAACGGTTAAGAACCAATGACTCGAACCCTACGTTTCTCTGGCATTGTCGTTTGGGCCATCAATGAGAAAAGGATTCAAAAGCTTCATAAAGATGGACTTTTGGACTCATTTGTTTTTGAATCATTTGAGAAGTGTGAATCCTGCTTATTGGGCAAAATGACAAAGGCTCCTTTCAATAAGTTTAATGAAAGGGCCGGTGACCTATTGGGACTAATACATACCGATGTATGTGGTCCAATGAGTGTTAGTGCTAGAGGAAACTTTCAGTACTTCATCACGTTTACTGATGACTTCAGTAGATATGGTTATGTCTATTTATGAATGAAATCGGAATCCTTTGAAAAGTTCAAGGAGTTCCAAAATGAAGTACAGAACCAACTTGGTAAAAGTATCAAAGCTCTTCGATCAGATCGTGGAGGTGAGTACTTAAGCCAAGAGTTCAGTGATCATCTGAGTAATTGTGGAATTGTTTCACAACTCACTCCTCCTGGAACACCTCAGTGGAATGGTGTGTCTGAAAGGAGGAATCGGACTTTATTAGATATGGTTCGATCGATGATGAGTCAAGTAGATCTTCCATTATCCTTTGGGGATACGCTCTAGAAACGTCTGCGTTTACGCTAAACAGAGTTCCATCAAAATCAGTCGAGAAGACACCATATGAGATGTGGACTGGAAAAGTTCCAAGATTGTCTTTTCTTAAAATTTGGGGTTGTGAAGCTTATGTCAAGCGGTTGATATCTGATAAGCTTGAACCCAAATCTGATAAGTGCTACTTCGTTGGTTATCCTAAGGAAACCAAGGCTTACTACTTTTACAACCGTTCTGAGAACAAAGTGTTTGTTGCTAAGAACTGTGTTTTTCTTGAGAGAGAATTTCTTTCCACAAGAACAGTGTGAGTAAAGTACAACTCGAAGAAGTTCGAGAATCACAGGAGCCTGCTCAACCTGTCGAGGAAGAGCAGCGACTGGATCTACAAAGAGTTGTAGAGTCCGAACCTGTGATGCCAGAAGTTCGCAGATCCGAAAGGATTCGTCAAGAGCCCGAGAGATATGGATTTCTTGTGACTAATTGTCATGATCTCTTGATCATTGACAGTGACGAACCTGCGACTTTCGAAGAAGCAATGATGGGCCCTGACTCCGAAAAGTGGTTTAAAGCCGCTGAATCCGAAATCGGTTCCATGTCACAAAACCAAGTATGGACTTTGGGTGATTTACCTGATGGTGTAAAAGCCATTGAGTGTAAATGGGTCTTCAAGAAGAAGATCGATGTGGATGGAAACGTTCAGATTTACAAAGCTAGGTTGGTGGCAAAAGGTTTCAAACAAGTTCAAGGTGTTGACTATGATGAAACCTATTCCCCAGTCGCTATGCTTAAATCTATTCGGATTCTCCTAGCAACAGCCGCTCATTATGATTATGAGATTTGGCAAATGGATGTGAAAACAGCTTTCCTTAGCGGAATTCTGGAGGAGGATGTGTACATGACACAACCTCCGGGTTTCATTGATCCTAATGCTGCTGGGAAAGTATGCAAGCTTCATAAATCCATTTATGGATTGAAGCAAGCATCTCGGAGTTGGAACCTACGCTTTGATGAAGCAGTTAAAAAGTTTAACTTCATCAGAAACGAAGAGGAACCTTGCGTTTACAAGAAGACTAATGGGAGCGCAGTTGCATTTCTCGTACTGTATGTAGATGACATACTTCTCATAGGAGATGATATTCCGTTACTTCAGTCAGTAAAGGACTGGCTAGGAAGTTGTTTCTCGATGAAAGACATGGGTGAAGCCGCCTATATTCTTGGAATAAGGATCTATAGAGATAGATCAAAGAGGCTGATTGGACTGTGCCAGGACACTTATATCGATAAGGTTCTACACAGGTTCAACATGCATGATTCCAAGAAGGGCTTGCTTCCGATGTCTCATGGCATTACTCTCAGCAAGAAGCAGTGTCCTTCGACACCTGCTGAGCGAGAGCGCATGAGTAGGATTCCTTTTGCTTCTGCAGTAGGATCTATTATGTATGCCATGCTTTGTACTCGTCCAGATGTTGCTTGTGCTTTAAGCATGACGAGTCGATACCAATCAGATCCCGGTGAGAGTCACTGGACTGCCGTCAAGACAATCCTGAAGTATTTGAGAAATACCAAGGATAAGTTCTTAGTGTACGGAGGAAGTGATGAGCTTGTAGTGAGTGGTTATACAGACGCCAGCTTTCAGACAGATAGAGACGATTTCCGATCTCAGTCTGGTTACGTTTTCTGTCTGAATGGAGGTGCAGTTAGTTGGAAGAGTTCCAAGCAGAGCACCGTGGCGGACTCAACGACCGAGGCTGAATACATCGCTGCTTCTGAAGCGGCGAAGGAGGCTGTTTGGATTAGGAAGTTCATTACTGAGTGGTGTGATTCCTAGCATTTCTGAGCCTGTGGCATTGTTTTGTGACAACAATGGAGCCTTAGCTCAGGCTAAGGAGCCCAGATCACATCAGAAATCCAAACACATTGAGAGGAGATATCATCTGATTCGTGATATCATTGAGAGAGGTGACGTCAAGATCAGCAGAGTTCCGACAGACGAGAACATTGCTGACCCGTTGACTAAGCCACTCCCACGACCGAAGCATGAGAGTCATGCAGCTGCTATAGGCATTAGATTCCTTAGCAGTAATCTTGTTTTAGTGGGAGTTATCATATTTATATTTTGATGTTCATGTAAACATACATTTGGTTATGTTTTATTTAATGAAATTGTTTCAGTATTATTTAATGGTGTTATTAAATAACTGTCCAAAAGTAATTTATGGCATTCTTATAGATCATCAAATATGTGATTTGATCATGAGACTCTATAAGTGATAGATGACATAAATTATTTGTGTCCATAGTCGAGGTTATCAAAGTTGGACATTGATAACCGCGCGAGACTAGTATGTGAGGTGACTGATGACTAAGTTTCATGGAGTCATTAATAGGAGTATTAAAGTCAATCACATAGATATGTGTTAGAGAACACATGATCGGACATGACCCGCTAATGAGAACTCTGCAAGATTGTTATATGAGTGTCATAAGAGTTTCTCATTACGACTATAGAGTATAGTCCTTTGACCTGAGTTCATCATGTTTTCTTACATATGAATTGGTATGCTTTGACTTTGTCAAACGTCAGCCGTAACTGGTGGCTATAAAGGCATTGATTGGGCATATTATGAAGTGTGTAGGAAACAGGGATGGAACAAGATGGAATTTGTCCCTCCCATATAAACGGAGATAAATATCTCTGGGCCTATCGAAGATTTGATACTGGAAATGCGTGGCCGCGCTCAAACGGATTGAATGTCAATCGTTTGTCTTTTATCAGTATAAATCGGAGTTCGATAAACATGGTTTGGTTGATTAAGGATGACACGAGTTCTTGCCTTATGCCAGATCGAGATATAGAGACAAAGGGATTATGGGAATAGTTGATTCCAGTACAAGTGGGAGATTGAAGGGAATGTTCTGAAATCATACTTGTATTTACTCTAGTAGAGTCGTGATGTCGAGATAAGACTATCATATGATATTGGACGGTTATAATGTTTTGCTAGAAGCCGCTTATAACTTATGAGTTATGAACTCATTACCATTATCATATGATCCTATAGGGTCACACACCTAAGCAAACTGGATATTATAAATTGGGTTTTGATCATTAGTAATGATTATGATCAACGTATATAAGATATACGTCGATATCGATTTTCTGTGAAGGTGTCGATCGACACCAATGGTTGGTATCGATCGACACCACTCATCGTCTTCTAGAAGATCCTTGACTTTCTGCGAGGACCTGTCGGCAGGGTCGATCGACACCAATGGTGGGTGTCGATCGACCTGTCGGCATCTCCAGCCTATATATATGATATGAGGGCTGCTCGAGTGATATACACTTGAAGCTCTTGGAAGCTTGAGAAAATCACAGAAAACAGAAAAACGTTTCAGAAAACCCGAAGGCGAATCGTTCGCTCCGGTACTAGCATCCCGTCGTCCAGTTTGTGTGCGTGTGGACTTCTGTAGAGGCGCAGCACTTGAGGCGCTTCCTAATCTCGATTACCTGTTCTTCTTCCGCTGCAAATCTTCAGGTATGTTCGAGATTTGACATATATTCATCGTAGATTCAATTGGCACAAGATCCGTGGTTTAGGATTGTTGTTAGGGCTGTTTTAATTCGATTAAAACATGAACAAATTCCTTCAAATATAATAAAGCTTAGAATAAAGATTGGTCTAAACAATGACCTTAAAAGCCCATTAAATAGTCTAAAAATATGAAAACACGTTAGGTACTTAATTATAAATATTAGGAGCTTCAGGGATCTGTTTGCAACTCTGCAAAGCCTGGAAAGTGTATTGAAATTTCCGTCAGGAATTGGTGTAAGACCGACACCAGGTGTAATACCCCGGTATGGAGCAGAAAATACCCTGAGTCAGAAATAAATTCAGAAGGATGGTGTAGACAATTTTCAAAATTTCGGAAAATTGCTCTGAAGGTGCCCAAGACATTGATGAAGCGTTTACAAAACGATTGAGCTCAAGAAAAATTCTGACGCGACCTATAAAAATCGAAGAAGCCGATAGACCTGAAGAAAGGACACTCCGAGCGAATAATTCACAGAGGGTGCGGCGCCCGTCAAAACATTCTAAGATTTTGTGGAGATCTTAAGGACTCTCAGAGGAAGCGTATGAGCTAAGAAAATCCAGTTTTGGACGGTTGCCGCAGATGTATGAAGACACCAAGAAGGTCCGAGATGAGATAAGGCCAGAAGATTTTGTTGAAAGAAGGTGCGGCACCCATCCAAATGTGGTGAAATTTTGTGGAGACACTAAGGACACCTGAAGGAGTATTTTAAAAGAAACAGATCTCTTTTTGGACGGCAGCCGCAGAAGTTATGATGAAAATACAAAGGAGCTCCGAGATGAGATAAGCCGAAAAGATTTGGTCATAGGAGATGCGGCACCCAGACAAATGAAGTGAAACTTTGTGGAGATTCTAAAGACATCTGAAAGAGAATTTAGAAAAAATCAGATCGCATTTTGGACGGCGGACGCGGTTTTTACGACATACGTTGTTCGTAGCTCGAAAATGGGCAATACCGAGAAAAGACAAGGAAGGTCAGTCAGGGACCCACTACCCACGTGTTTTGCTTGGCAGACAAGGAGGTGAGAGCTCCTGAATGGGTATAAATACCCCCCAGACGTCCTCAGTTTTCCTCACTCACAAATTCCTTCATAAACCATAAACCAAGAGAGAGAAACTTATAAGGTTAGAGAGAGAAAATAAGTTAGTGGGTGAGTAAGCCATAGGAAGCTTAGATCGTGGATAGAAGTCAGAAGTCTTCGGTTAAGGTGAGTCTCCGACCTTAGTAGCCCATCGCCGATCTTGTTCTATGCTATGCGTGAAAACGTTGTACCATAGATCAGACCGCCGATGGAATTTCTTATTATGCATTGGGTGCTTGATGGTGTGATTATTTATGCTTGTATGATGGTCGGTTTATTGTTGTAATTGCATGATTGAGTGTTGCATGAGGACCGGCGTGATATAACTCTAGGTGCCGCAGTGCGCTTTGGGTTGTGTCATCCGGGATCCGGAATTATTGAACTAACGTGTATTGCAGGATGTGGTTGTGGTATGAGGAGGTGGTTGTCTGGTGGTGTATGTGTGGTGTTGTGATGGTGTGATGAGATGGTTGTGTGATGGTAGGTCCGTATCCCCCATAGACCTCTTCCACGGTATCGAATGTACTGAGAGGTGGAAGGGAAGACTCGGAGAGACGGGATTGCAGCCTAGGGCCGAGTATACCCGACGGGGTATTGTTGAGACGGTTTCCGGAAGAGGAAGGGCGGAGCCGGGCCGAAATGCACTGAGTCATTTGCCAGTGTTCGGTTTTGGTGTGGTGAAGTTCCGACTTGTTTGTCTTTGTGATAACAAGTGCTGGAGTGGTTCACGGGGAGGGATACGGCATGTGTGTGAAGGACTGTGGTGTTGGTTGTGTGTTTTAAATTGTTTCATTTAAGTTATTTGCATGATTGATTGATATTCTCGTTGCTTGCTTGTTTGGGTTTGGGTTGGGAATTGTTTTGGTCTCGGACTCACTGAGTAATCTCCCCGATTACTCACCCCTTTTTCCTACCCCTTTGCAGGTAACCCTTGAGTAGCTTGTAGATTGCGTGGCGGAACGTAGGACTACCGGAAGTAGTTTGCTTGGCTTTTTGCAAAAGACTCATTGTAAGAAAGTATGTTAAGTTTTCCGACCTTTTGGATTTTAAAGTGCGGCCGCTGCTTGGTTTTGTTTGTAAAACTATGTTTAAAGAATGAATAAAGGAAATGTTTTGTGAACTTTGACTGGCTTGAATGATATTAGTCCTTGTCCGGACTAACACAACTCAAGACCGAAGTACGGGTTGAAAAGCCTTAGGCTAAGGTCGAGAGGTATCGGAGTTAGCCTTCGGAACGGTTCTGTTTTCGGATTCGTCCTGGAATGAACTGATTCGTTAGTTAACCCCGACTTGTGACATCTGCGGATCGGTTTAGGTTTGTGGTTGGTTGAACATGTTCTTGTTTGATTGTTGTTCGGCCAATCCTTTCTAATCCGGTTCGGGGGTGTTACAAATGGTGGTATCAGAGCATGGTTCATGATCATGCTCACAGGACCAGTGTTTTCAGTATTTTCCGCGTTTTATCGAGTCAAAGGTGTCGCAAAAGCCAATTAGGAATTCCGGTATGTTCCGCTCAATAGGTTGTTAAATTGTTGGTTTCCTTGTAACAGATGTCTGACTGTGGGCCGGGCGGTAGAAGGTTGAGGGGATGGTCAGTGAGTTGGGATGAAGAGGGACAACGTTCGGAAACATTCAGTCAGTATTTGTATCCGAATCAGGAACGCAGAAACCCTGTTAGGCGTAGTCGCGCCACTGAGACTGAAGTAGAATTAAAGAGTTCAGAGGCTACAGAAACCGATCCTAATTGGGAGCCGAGTGCAAACGACTCGACTCATCATTCCTTGAGTCCCGCAGGATCTGAGAATGGAAGTTCGGGAACTCGATCGTCGACCCCGATAAGCAATCAAAGCAACCTGAGCCAGTACACCAAGATGGAGGGAGGAACAATAATGAAAGGCGAGACGAAGGAAGGCAAAGGCGAGCTGACCCTACCTTGAGAATGGTTCATGAATCTCTCCAAAGTAATTATGGATCGGGCTGCACCAAATCCTGAGCCAGAAAGGACTAAGGCTCCAAACTACTTAAAGATCGTGACTACTATGAAAACTCTGGGAACCTACAAGTATGGAGGAAAACCAGACCCGTACGAGGCAGACGCATGGTTAAGGTGTCTTGAGAAGAATTTCGCTGCGACAAGGTGCCCTGAAGAGTTTCAGAAGGATATAGGGGTATACTATTTAGAGAAGGAGGCATTAGGATGGTGGAATAGTATTGATCGCCAGACCGGTTATGCGATCAATACGTGGGAAAAGTTTAAGGAAGATTTGAACAGAAATACTTCCCACCTGAAGCTCGAGACCGTTTGACTCAGAAGTTTTTTGTTTGGAACAAGGAGACAAGATGTTCGAGAATACGAAGCCGAATTCATGAAGCTTCAACACTTTGCTACCTATTGCAACTTTAGTGATCAGGCCTTGGCACGTCAGTTCATGCAAGGTTTGAACCCGGAGATAAGCAGCCGTCTACAATCAGTAACTTACACCAACCCCCATGAAGCAATAGAGAAGGCTGTGAATGTAGAGACTTATTTGAATCAAGAAAAGATGGCAAGAAACAAGAAGAAAGGAGAGAGTGATCACGGTTTGAATTCAGCTCCAAGGGCGAACCGCGGAGGATTCCGCGGAGGAAGGAATTTTGGTCAGTATCATGGTAGGAAGACCAGTGTACAAGGAGGACCGAGTTACCCCAGGTTTTGCTTTACTTGTGGAGGAGAGGGACATATGTCGCGAAACTGTCCTAATACCCGTAAACCAATAACTACTCCTAACCCGATGTCCGCCCCTGTTGTATGTTTCAAATGTGGAGAGAAAGGTCATTTCGCAACGAACTGCATGCGAAGAGGAAGTCTTCCCGCACCACCCACTCGACTGGCAATTGAACCTCCCCCAGCCAAGCGCCAGGCCACAGCAGGCAGAGTCTACGCGCTTGAAGGAGTGGCATATGATTCTGCAGGACCATCCAACGGTCCTATAACAGGTACGTAATGGGCGCTAACCCCCTTATTGTGTGATGCATGTTCTGTGATGATTGAATGATTGAATAGTATTGTGATGGTCTGGTAGGAACACTGCATGTTGGTGGGAAGCCCACACATGTCTTGTTCGATTCAGGAGCTACCCATAGTTTCGTAACTCCTGAGATAGCATCTCGGTTTAGAGGAACCTTTATGATTGAGGAAGTAAATGTGGTCATAGAAACCCCCGTAACTGAGGCCCTTAGATCAGTAAAGATGATAGTGGATGTGCCTGTGGAGGTGTGTGATAGGATCTTTAAGGTAAATCTCTTAGAGACCCCTATGAACCATTTTGAAGTAATCCTTGGTATGGAATGGTTATCTAAGTATAAGGCCCAGATAGACTGTGAAAAGGGAAGAGTGACCTTTAGAGAAAGTCAGAGACCGGAAATAGTGTACCAAGGGATTAGACCTAGCCCTGTGGTATCTTTTGTAGCAGCCACTAGGGTTGTAAAAGAGTTAGAAAGTGGTGAGGTATACCTAGTAGCCATAGGAGTGATTGAGGATGAGGAAGAGGAGGAGTTGAAGATTGAAGAGATCCCAGTGGTTCGAGATTTTGCGGATGTGTTTGAACCTTTGACCACGTTACCACCGCCAAGGAAGAACCCTTTCACCATTACTTTGAAACCCGACACAGCACCGATAGCTAAAGCCCCTTATCGGATGGCGCCGGCCGAGTTGGCGGAATTGAAAACTCAGTTAGAAGATTTGGCAGGAAAAGGATTTATTCGGCCGAGTTCGTCTCCTTGGGGAGCACCAGTTTTGTTTGTGAAAAAGAAGGACGGGACCATGAGACTGTGCATCGACTACCGAGGAATTAATAATGTGACGGTCAAGGACAAGTACCCGTTGCCAAGAATTGATGAATTGTTGGATCAACTTCAAGGAGCAAGTTGGTTCTCTAAGATAGATCTGGCCTCGGGCTACCATCAGATCGCCATCAATGAGAGAGACGTGGAGAAAACTGCGTTCAACACTCGGTATGGCCAATACGAGTACGTGGTGATGCCGTTTGGCTTGACGAATGCACCAGCGGTATTCATGCGGCTGATGAATGAGGTGTTTCACGATTACCTGGATAAATTCGTGATCATCTTCATTGATGACATTCTCATCTATTCACGGACAAAGGAAGAACATGAGGAACATTTACGGAATGTCCTAGAAAGGTTAAGAACTCAGAAGCTGTACGCTAAGTTCAGTAAATGCCGGTTTTGGAAGAGGGAGATCGGATTTCTTGGACACCGAGTCTCGGAGCAAGGAGTTACCGTTGACCCGGAAAAGATATCAGCAATTCAAGATTGGCCGCAACCCGCATCTGTTACGGAAGTACGAAGTTTCCTCGGGTTGGCCGGATATTACCGAAAGTTTGTTAAAGGTTCTCCTCCATTGCGAACCCTTAACTAAACTGACTGGAAAGGATGTACCATTCATGTGGAACTCAGAAGCTCAGGAAGCATTCACTAAACTTAAGACGGCATTGATGACGGCACCAATTCTGACGCTACCAGAGCCTGGCAAGCCTTATTCAGTTTACACAGATGCCTCGAGGATTGGCTTAGGATGTGTTCTAATGCAAGACGAGAAGGTGATAGCATATGCTTCAAGGCAATTGCGAAAGCACGAAGGGAACTATCCTACTCATGACCTAGAAATGGCGGCAGTGGTGTTTGCCCTAAAGATATGGAGATCATATCTTTATGGAGAGGAGGTACATGTATTCACTGATCATAAAAGCCTTAATACTTATTTACCCAGGCAGACCTCAATCTACGACAACGACGATGGATGGAGTTTATTGCGGATTACGATATCAAGATCCAATACTACCCAGGCAGAGCCAATGCAGTTGCTGATGCATTAAGTAGAAGGAGGACGGATGTGAGTGTGGAGAAAGAAGTGGAGGCTTTGAACCAAGAAATGAAGCAGTAAGTTTGGCAGCATTAGAGGGAGGATCTAGTGAACCGTTGGTTTACAGGCAGTGATACAAGTTGGGTTGATTCAACGAATTCGTGAAGAACAAGAGAAGGACGAGAAGATTGTAAAGATTGTTAAAAGAATCAAGGAATCGGAGGAGGCTGATCCAAGTGGATATCACTTAGCCGAGGATGGAACTCTGTTGCTCAAAGGGAGAATCAGCGTTCCAGAAGGAGGAGGACTAAGAGGAGAAATTTTACGGATGGCACACCGTTCACTCTACAGCATTCACCCCGGAAGCACCAAGATGTACCGAGACATCCGACGATATTATCATTGGCCCGGAATGAAACGATCCGTTGCCAAGCAAGTTGCCCAATGTCAAGTGTGTCAGCAAGTCAAAGCTGAACACCAGGTACCAGGAGGATTATTACAGAGCTTACCAATACCGGAGTGTAAATGGGATTCCATATCCATGGATTTTATTGTGGGATTGCCAATTTCCAAAGGGAGAATGAATAATGCTGTGTGGGTGATTGTTGATCGATTGACTAAGGCAGCGCACCTATTGGCTATAAGGGATACTGACAAGGTGGAAGTCTTAGCTAATCAGTACGTAAATCAGATCGTAAAGCTGCACGGAGTACCCATGAACATTGTTTCGGATAGAGACCCGAGATTCACGGCAGCATTCTGGAGAGCTTTGTAAGGTGCTTTGGGAACCGAGCTACACATCAGTACAGCTTTTCATCCCGAGACGGACGGACAGACCGAGAGGACAATCCGGACGTTAGAAGATCTGCTCAGATTATGTATCCTCGATTGGGGAGGTGTATGGGAGGATTATCTACCCTTGATAGAATTCTCCTACAACAACAGCTATCATGCTAGCATCAAAATGTCTCCGTATGAGGCGTTGTACGGGAGGCCTTGTCGAACACCGCTCTGTTGGACTGAAGTCGGTGAGAGAAGAGTATTTGGACCACAAATAGTGGATGAGACCACGGAGAAGTTACGAATCGTTCAGATCAACATGAAGAAAGCTCAAGATAGACAGAAGAAGTATGCGGACCAAGGACGGAGAGAGGTAACATTTCGGGTTGGAGAATTTGTGTATTTGAAGGTATCAGCACAGAAAGGGAAAGATCGATTTGGAAAGATTGGCAAGCTGGCGGTACGGTACATAGGTCCGTACCGGATCAAAGGAAGAGTCGGCGAAGTAGCCTATCGGTTGGAACTGCCATCGGATATGAATATGCATCCTGTCTTTCACGTGTCAATGCTCCGGAAGCATGTACGAGACCCAGATGCAATTGAACCCGAAAGAGTAGAAAATCTTCAGACGGATCTAACATATCCCGAAGGACCTATCAAGATCGGATTAAGAAGAATTCGAAAGCTAAAGAACAGAGAGATTCCGCAGTTGCAAGTCTTTTGGGGACGGCAGAACAGAATGGTGATTACGTGGGAAGATGAAGAGAGATTCAAAAAGAAGTACCCAGAATTCTTCCAATCATATACAGTGATGGAACCGGAAGAACCGTCTCAGCCTTAAGAATTCGAGGACGAATTCTGTTAAGGGGGGGAGAATGTAATACCCCGGTATGGAGCAGAAAATACCCTGAGTCAGAAATAAATTCAGAAGGATGGTGTAGACAATTTTCAAAATTTCGGAAAATTGCTCGAAGGTGCCCAAGACATTGATGAAGCGTTTACAAAACGATTGAGCTCAAGAAAAATTCTGACGCGACCTATAAAAATCGAAGAAGCCGATAGACCTGAAGAAAGGACACTCCGAGCGAAATAATTCACAGAGGGTGCGGCGCCCGTCAAAACATTCTAAGATTTTGTGGAGATCTTAAGGACTCTCAGAGGAAGCGTATGAGCTAAGAAAATCCAGTTTTGGACGGTTGCCGCAGATGTTATGAAGAAAACACCAAGAAGGTCCGAGATGAGATAAGGCCAGAAGATTTTGTTGAAAGAAGGTGCGGCACCCATCCAAATGTGGTGAAATTTTGTGGAGACACTAAGGACACCTGAAGGAGTATTTTAAAAGAAACAGATCTCTTTTTGGACGGCAGCCGCAGAAGTTATGATGAAAATACAAAGGAGCTCCGAGATGAGATAAGCCGAAAAGATTTGGTCATAGGAGATGCGGCACCCAGACAAATGAAGTGAAACTTTGTGGAGATTCTAAAGACATCTGAAAGAGAATTTAGAAAAAATCAGATCGCATTTTGGACGGCGGACGCGGTTTTTACGACATACGTTGTTCGTAGCTCGAAAATGGGCAATACCGAGAAAAGACAAGGAAGGTCAGTCAGGGACCCACTACCCACGTGTTTTGCTTGGCAGACAAGGAGGTGAAGAGCTCCTGAATGGGTATAAATACCCCCCAGACGTCCTCAGTTTTCCTCACTCACAAATTCCTTCATAAACCATAAACCAAGAGAGAGAAACTTATAAGGTTAGAGAGAGAAAATAAGTTAGTGGGTGAGTAAGCCATAGGAAGCTTAGATCGTGGATAGAAGTCAGAAGTCTTCGGTTAAGGTGAGTCTCCGACCTTAGTAGCCCATCGCCGATCTTGTTCTATGCTATGCGTGAAAACGTTGTACCATAGATCAGACCGCCGATGGAATTTCTTATTATGCATTGGGTGCTTGATGGTGTGATTATTTATGCTTGTATGATGGTCGGTTTATTGTTGTAATTGCATGATTGAGTGTTGCATGAGGACCGGCGTGATATAACTCTAGGTGCCGCAGTGCGCTTTGGGTTGTGTCATCCGGGATCCGGAATTATTGAACTAACGTGTATTGCAGGATGTGGTGTGGTATGAGGAGTGTTGTCTGGTGGTGTATGTGTGGTGTTGTGATGGTGTGATGAGATGGTTGTGTGATGGTAGTCCGTATCCCCCATAGACCTCTTCCACGGTATCGAATGTACTGAGAGGTGGAAGGGAAGACTCGGAGACGGGATTGCAGCCTAGGGCCGAGTATACCCACGGGGTATTGTTGAGACGGTTTCCGGAAGAGGAAGGGCGGAGCCGGGCCGAAATGCACTGAGTCATTTGCCAGTGTTCGGTTTTGGTGTGGTGAAGTTCCGACTTGTTTGTCTTTGTGATAACAAGTGCTGGAGTGGTTCACGGGGAGGGATACGGCATGTGTGTGAAGGACTGTGGTGTTGGTTGTGTGTTTTAAATTGTTTCATTTAAGTTATTTGCATGATTGATTGATATTCTCGTTGCTTGCTTGTTTGGGTTTGGGTTGGGAATTGTTTTGGTCTCGGACTCACTGAGTAATCTCCCCGATTACTCACCCCTTTTTCCTACCCCTTTGCAGGTAACCCTTGAGTAGCTTGTAGATTGCGTGGCGGAACGTAGGACTACCGGAAGTAGTTTGCTTGGCTTTTTGCAAAAGACTCATTGTAAGAAAGTATGTTAGTTTTCCGACCTTTTGGATTTTAAAGTGCGGCCGCTGCTTGGTTTTGTTTGTAAAACTATGTTTAAAGAATGAATAAAGGAAATGTTTTGTGAACTTTGACTGGCTTGAATGATATTAGTCCTTGTCCGGACTAACACAACTCAAGACCGAAGTACGGGTTGAAAAGCCTTAGGCTAAGGTCGAGAGGTATCGGAGTTAGCCTTCGGAACGGTTCTGTTTTCGGATTCGTCCTGGAATGAACTGATTCGTTAGTTAACCCCGACTTGTGACATCTGCGGATCGGTTTAGGTTTGTGGTTGGTTGAACATGTTCTTGTTTGATTGTTGTTCGGCCAATCCTTTCTAATCCGGTTCGGGGGTGTTACACCAGGGGTGGTGTCGATCGACATCATCTCTTAAATTTTCCTCCGATTTGAATTCTTCAGCACAGCTTTCTGCTTAAGTCTAGAATGATCCATAATCTCCAAATAAGCTCCAAACGTACCTAAACCTGAAAATGACTCTAAAAAACTCCAAAAGCTTTCTGCTTTAGACAAGTTTCCAATGATTCGACTTCTCGTATCACTTCTTTACCAAAGCTATATCTCTTATTCATTCCTTTTTCTATTTTTTTTAGAGACACTGATGGGAAAAGAGAGGGAAACCGTAATCACAGACTAATCCTATCAGACATAAACAAAGAATCTGATTCAAAGTATACCAAGCCCAAGATGAGAAAAATGAAGTTCATTATGTCTATGCCAGCTCTGGATCATCTAAACACTCAAATAATATGGGAATACTGATAGATCAATTTACCTTTGAAATTTCCTTTTGGTAGAATCTGCTGTCAATGGATGTAAGAATGGTCACTAGAGTGGTGGCTAAAACAGCTTGTTCCAAGAAAAACTCATAATTCCCAACTAAATTTTGACCCAATAAAACAATTTTTGACACAACTTGACTACAAAACAAAACAAAGCAAAATACATTAGTATTTTCCTCCCCCATACTTAAGTAACATTGTCCCCAGTGTTATCAAGCCATAAGATTGGAAAGAAACCAAAGTAAAATCAAATGAACAAGAAAATTGAAAATACGTACCTACTCGGATGGTCTTGGGCGACACTAGTGGTGGGTGTCGATCGACACCATTTTTTTTCGACACAAGAAAAACAAAACTAAAAATTAGCAAAAACCAAACGAAATTCAAAATTAAATCCTACCTAAAAGTGGGTTGCCTCCCACTCAACGCTTATTTTCAGTCATTAGCTTGACTATGTTGGGGCTTAGGCATCAGGTGGATCAGAGAGTGGCACTGAATGCCTCTGGGAAGAGCATCTCATTATCCAAGGTGGTGTATAGGCAGTTTGTGAATGAGATTGACCAAGGAATGAAGGAACAACAGCAGGGTGGGACATATGTTTGGGAGGTAGACTTCTTTTTCGTGCAGAATCATCAAAAGAAGAAACAAGCGCTCTACGATAATCTCGTGGCTTGTTTAACTGTGAGACAGCTTTTGCACTTTTAAAATTCTTAATGATGATATTGGGGGGTTTAGAATTAGGAACAGGAAGTGCATACCTTTGCTCTATTGGAGGTGAGTGAGGTTTGAGATGTAGAGCTTTTTGTCAACTCTGGGTTCTAGGCGTCTCTTGGTTGCTCTGCGGAGGGTGTCGATCGACACTAAGAGTGGTGTCGACCGACACCTTACCTGAAACTCGGGGTTCTGCACTTTTTCTGCAATTCAGCTCTACAATCCGTGTGTCCATCACAAAAACATCATCCACCATCAACTTGGCTTTAATTGGACCCTTATCTTCGACCCTAGTCCTAAAAAGATGATCTCCACTCCAATCTTCAAGCCCAACAGCTTGCTTAGAAGTCTCAACTAATTCCTCTTGAACAACAAGCTTGTTCACTTGCTCCGTAGCCTCCAACTCCTTGACATACCCAGCACTAATGTCATCTGGCTCCTCATCCATGACAACCTCTACAGAAAAGGTTTAACCATCAATAGTAGGTTTTCTCCGCAGCTTATCCATGTCAAAGTTCATGACATTATCACCCAAATCAAGCTCTATAAGTCCTTCCCTGACATCAATAATAACACATGATGTAGCTAAGAATGATATTCCCAGAAGAAGAAGATCATGAGGTTCTCACTATATTCCAAAACCACAAAGTCTGTGGGGAGAGTGCATTCTGCAATCTGAAGTGGAACATCCTCTAAGAGACCTTCTGGAATCTTCTTGGAATGATCAGCAAGGATAAGATGAATATTTGTAGGTTTGAAGTCAGTCAACCCAAGTCTTACAGCAACAGAATATGACATTAAGTTAATGCTTGAGCCAAGGTCACATAGAGAGTGAGGAAACCTTCCTGTTGAGATGGTGCAGTCTAGCACAAAACTCCCTGGGTCAGGTAACTTCTTTGGAATCCTACTCTGAATCATAGCACTGACCTGTTCACACACTCTCACCTTTTTCTCTTTCCTTGGTACTGTCTTTTTCAAGAGGATTGCACTAATGTCATTTGTGAGCAAAGCTGCTTCCTCATGACTTATACCATTCACAACCATCCTCTTAACATACCTTTTAATTGGACGTGAAAGCTTGACTGCATCAATCAATGGTATCTCAATAAGCATTTTGTTCATTATTGCATTGCATCTGGCCTCTTCCACCTCTTATTTAGACAGTTTGGGCTTCGGGTAAGATATCTTAGGTTTGTAGACCCTCTCTTCAATGGGTGATGGGGGTTTTGGGACGATCAGCACGCTCTTCTGACGGCAATTGAAAAATACAGGTCAAGTGTCGATCGACACCCTCAACTGGTGTCGATCTACACCCAAATTTTTTGTCGAAGTGCGTCGATTTTTGTTCGTCAGAACCTGAGCAATCGCGATTTTTTCCTGTGTCGACCAACACTCCTCCTGGGTGTCGACCGACACCGTTTTGGTGTCGATCGACCCGAGCGACAAACTTTCGTTGTGGCTCGAAGTATTGAGATTTTTGCTTGGTGTCGATCGACACTCCTCTCTGGTGTCGATCGACACCAAGTCTGTGGCTCCAAATTCTTCATCCAAATTCTTCACGAAATTTTCTTCACTTCTCACCATGATGGCATTAACATGATTCCTTGGGTTGATATCAGTCTTTCCTTAAAGAAATCCTTCTTGCCTTTTTAAGGAATCAGCTGTTTGAGCAATCTAAATATCCAGCTTCTTAACATGAGCACCCAAAGACTCAATCTTCCTATTCAGATCAGAATACAAAGCATCCAGCTTCTCATTGAAGTTCACAGTCATCTTTGTCTGACCTTCCAAAACCTGCTCTAGCATTGTCTCCATCTTGTTATTCTGCTCATGAGGTTTTTGGTAGGATGAAGAACCATAAGTTCTTGTGAAAGTGTTGTTTTGAGAAGGTCTCTGGAAAGTAGAACCATAACTTTGCTGATTCCAAAATCTCAGTCCTTGAAACCCAGTTCCATTGATGAAATTTACATCCACTTCCTCTAATTCAAAGGTTTCAACTTCTGCAGCAAACTGAACTTGCTTCTTACCAACAAGGAGATTGTGGACAGAATCTAATTTGGCTTTCACCTCATCAATCTGACTTTCATCTATGTTTCTACCTGATTTCTTCCTCTCAAAATCTGCATTTTTGGTGCTGTTGCTAGACACCAAATTCTCAATAAGCTTTCTGGTTTCTGCTGGACTCCTAGTATTGAAGTTTTCATCACTTGCAGCATCTAAATCCATTTGATACCTCCAATCAATTCCTCTTAAGAGAATACCCAGTAGTTGGACATCATTGAACCCATGATGGGGACAGTCCCTCTGATATGATCTGAACCTCAACCAAGCAGCCTTTAATGCTTCAGTAGTTCTTAGAGAAAATGCAGAGATTTTTGTTCTCAGCTCTTCAGACCTTGCATCATCAAAGAAGTTGTTGATGAAGTCATTCTTGGTATCATACCAGGTGGTTAGAGAACCTGGTTACTCATTCTTCATCCAATAAGCTGCATCTCCATCAAGAGAATATGGGAAAAGCTTGCATAGCAGATAATCCTCAGAGACTCCATTATGCTTAATGCTTGTCACCAAGTCCTCAAACTTCTCAATATGGTCCATGAGATGTTCATGAGGAAGGCCATGGAAAGGGTGCTGATCCACAAGAGTGAAGTAAACTGGCTTCAGCTCAAAGTCATGCCTTTGGAAAGGAAGATGACGAATTGCAGAGCTGTTTTCATAGAAAAGATCAGTCTTGTTGAATCAGCAAGAGTCCTCCCTCTAGCAGGGTTTGCAGCAGCTTCCTCTTGGATGACAATCCCCTGATCATCAATCTGGTCGCTGTTTTCATTGTAGGCATGACCCTCTTGGTCTCGTAAGACTCCAGCAACATCAGGTCGAATGATAATTCTCCGGTTCATGTCTGTTGATCTATTTGCCTTAAGGTTCTTGTGTTCTAAATCTATCAACTCCTGATTCGTAAGATTCAAAAGATGAGCCTCTTTGTTGCTTCTGGTACTGCGAGAGTGCATACACCTGAAACACAAGAAAAAAGAAAGAACAAATGTAAATAAACAAGAAACAAAATGCTTAGACTAAATTATATTCCAAATCTAATGGCGAATTCAATGTGTCCCCGGCAACGGCGCCAAAATTTGATATGTTCAAATTTACACTAGAGCTACTCTCTCGGATTAAGAGATCGATTGTAGTACTTAGGGGTCAAATTCCACAGAGACTCAAGATCACACAATAGACTATAGGTTTTCGAATTAAGCTAAACGAGAATAAATGTAATGAAAACAATGCAATAAAAGTAGGTTATAAATCAGATGGGAAAAACATTAGGCTCAGAGAATTATCAGGAAATCAAGAATGCAAGTTAATCAGTCAATCAGGAATGCAAGATAATCAGTCAATCAGATTCTGCTATATTCTAGAACTCGAATCACAATGATAAAGTGAACCAGCTGTCGCTGCGAAAACTATCTATGTCTAAAACCTAGAAAAACAAATTTCTCTGCGAGTTCTAAAGTATAAATATGCAATAATCTCAGGTTCGATAATTTCACAAAATCTCTAAATCAAATTCCTTTGCAGATAGGTATTTTGCTCATTTAAGGTTCATTCTAACTAATTAACCAACTTTCGTTGCGAGAATCAACATATGATCAATAATCTAACTCGTCAGTTCAGATCAAACATTAATCACAACCTAGATTAAGAACTAATGTTCTAGAATCCTTAACTAACCAATCAACCTAACAATCCATGAAATCCCTAATGAGAAACCCTAAACCTAATTAGCAAACTACTCAAACATGGAGATTGAAACAAAAAACATGACTGAATAAGATTGCATAAAAGAAATAAGAATAGAGATTAAAGGAGTTATGAATCTCTGAAGGAGTATGAATTATCATCTCCAAAACTCTGCTACAAATCTCTCTCAATAGAATAAAGATTGGTCTAAACAATGACCATAAAAACCTATAAAAATAGTCTAAAAATATGGAAAACACGTTTGACACTTAATTGTAAATATTTGGAGCTTCATGGATCTGTTTGCAACTCTGCAAAGCATAGAAAGCGCGTATTGAAATTGCCGTCATGTGGTGTCGACCGACACCAAGGGTGGTGTCGGTCGACACCATTTCTAAATTTGCCTCCGAGTTACTTAACTCCATAATGATCTATAATCTCCAAATAAGATTCAAACGTACCTAAACCTGAAAATAACTCTAAAAGACTCCAAAAAACACTAAAAACTCTCTATATACAACTTATATAATGGCTAAAAACATTAGAAACCATGATATATCAACGTCCCAGCGACCACTCCCAGCGGTCCAAAACCGGTCGCTAGCTCTTCCCCGGGTAAGTCAACCCTTTCCTCCTCGCGTTGACCGGTCCAAAATAAGTGTTTTAAACCCGATTTTAAATCGACTTTAACTCAGTAAACCGATTTTCACTTGATTTCAACCGGCTCTCACCCCTTATTCTCCTTCCCATCGACCAAAAACAACACTTCATTGATTTTCTCTAAGTATTTTCGAAATCAAAAAGCAAAAATCTCTCTCTTCTCTTTCAAGAACACAAGTCACTCGTTACTCAACCTTTTTCAATGATTTTCATTTCCCTGTGTGCGATTTTTGTTGCTGTTTCACTTACCCCTCATAGTTCTCTCCATTCACTACAAGCAAAGCAAGGTATGCCTCCTAAATTTTTGATTTCGCATTGAACTCTTTGGGTGAAAATTTTGATTGCAAATTTTTGGTGCTGCATTGTGTCGAAACTAGTTGATATTGCTTGGAAAACCTTGTTAGAACTGAATTAGGCGGAACCAATGGTCAATTCGCTTCCAATTGCAAGTAATTTGAATTTTTGAAATTAGGGTCCTTGAGCAATTTGGGGATTTTCGAAAATTTTGGGAGAAATGATCGTTTGTGGTTTAATTGGGTGTAATTGAGTGTGTTAAGCATCTATTCAAGAGACTAACACATTTGGATAACTTTTGTTGCACAAATATTTTAAAAATGTGTTAAGAACTTGAATTTTTGTTGAAATCTTGAGAATGTGGTTTGTATGCAATTGTTTAATGACGAATTGTGTGTTTAGAAGTGGTTTTTTGATGGTTTGATCATGAATTCTAGCTTGTGGCATTGCTTTGGAAAGTTTTTAGATTAGTTCTTTTCAATTTTCATGATAAACCTATTTGATTTGATTTTGATTTGAACTAGTGCACTATGGAAGTTTTTGCTAAGCATGTTATTGAGCTAGTAATATCCACTTGGTTGATTGAATGTTCATGATGCATCACTTGCTTAAGATTGGATAAATTGGAATGAATTGAGTTTTAACTCTCCATGGGCATTTGATTGTGCATAATAAACCTCTTGAGAATTCTTGCACTTCATGATGATCCCTTGATGATTTTAAATGTCTTGCAAACCTTGGTTGCTTACTTGACATGTTTGTGGTGATGAATTAAGCTTAAACTCACAAGTTCCAAGTTTTTGTTAAATGTACATGATCAACATGGTGGGAAGACAATCAAGGACAACAAGGAGCCAGTAAGCTAGGGAAGGGCGAGGAAGAGGAAAGGATGTGGCTGTTTCAAGCAGTAGAAAAGACAAGGGGAAGGGCATAGCTGCTGAGGGAAGTAGGAGGCAGTAAGAGGCTGCTGCAAGTGAGCCAGAGGACGTCCCTATCATGCAGCCTCGCAAGATAGGCACAAAGAGGGAAAAGGGTAACGATAAAGCTCCGCCAACATATCCTCAGCTTTTGCAGACCCTTAAGAGTATTCCATGGGTATCTACACGCTTCCTAGACCTAGACTCATGGAGAAAGCTTGGGATTTTTGAGGATGTGGGGGCTATTCTTCAAGAGATGGGAGGTCTTGACAGGCTTCTACAGACAACCTACTCTGTCTTTGCCGCGCCTTCATGCCATTTCCTTGCTTCTCTACAGGTGCAGACGCATGGATACAAGTCAAGCGAGGGGTATGGCTACATCACCTTCTCAGTTGATGGAAAATGCTACAGCATGGGTTTCAAAGAGGTGAGAGGCATTTTTCAGATGAGAGATGGTCTTAGATATAGTCCCCCCGGAGATGGGACTATCGCCTCTTCCCTATGGGGAGCCATTGCTGTTGGTGGATATCGTCCCGAGCACAACAAAAATGCCCACATTCGGCACCCGACAGTCAGATATGTCCACAGGACCCTTGCTCATTCTCTCTTCGCTCGACGCGAGCTGGTGGAGTCAATGAGGAAGAGCTGAGGCTTCTTGCATGGGGGTACCCGACCATGGCTTCAGAATAGGGTGGATTTGAGTGACAGCTACAATTTCAGTCTAGTGGGCTACTTCATGGGACGATTGCTGTATTATCAGAACTTCGCCTGGACTCATACAGACAGCACGCCACAGTTGAGCATTGGTGGGCTGATCACACCTATCCTCGTGGCCCAAAACATTGAGTTGGGTCGGCCGACAACAGGACTAGAGAAGATTGACATCAGCTACTTGGCTAGGACCAAGTTCTTACAGGGCAAGCTCCACCGTCAGTTTGGCTAGAGGCGCAGGGTATTATTCTGCTGCCTAAGGAGTCTCTCACTGACATCATGAGGCCAAGCAACATAGTTTTTCTCCCGAACAGACATCATGTCTTCGATTCCTCTTCCTCTGAGCCACTCAAGACCATCAGCCAATCCAAGAAGGCTAGAGCCGCAGAGCCAGCAGAAAAGTAGGAGGCTGATGATTCTGACAGCCTCCCAGTTTCTACTGACCCGCCAAGCCCAGTATATGGTGGTGCTCGATACCAGTTCCATCCGACTGCAACTGCTATTCCAGACGGCCCTCTCCGAGTGGCTCATTCTCACATTCGCCGGCTTCAGCGCTGGAACAAATGGCATGATCTGACCATTGGAAAGCTGGTTGGCACGGTCCGAGATCTGAAGAAGCAGGTGAAGAAGCTCCTGAAGGGAGACAGCTCGAGCAGTGGTGCAGCACCTTCTCACGATCAGTGCATGGTAGAGACATCTGAGCCTAGCACAGTGCGTCGGCATTCCTATCATGATGGTCACGGTCTAGCTGGGACATCAGGGGCTCCCCGAGCGTCAGCACATGAGCACCGCAGAGGAGCAGCTCGCCGATACATTCCAGCACCACCTCCTTACTCCGACAATAAGTCCCTCTCTCTAGGAGATTCTACGGAGTTTTCTCCTTCCCATCAGTTTTGAGGTACCACTTCACATCATTTTGTATATATTTTTCTTGCATTTTCCTTTCTTTATTTTCGGTTTCTCCTTTAAATTTGTTTCCTACTGAGACAGTGTGAGATAAGTTTGGGGGAGGGACCAAGTTTTTGACTTTGTGTTCTCTTTTGTTTTCTCTTCTTTGAGTCTGCATATTGCATTGTGAATAGATATGTTTTACAAAAAAAAAAAAAACCAAAAAATGAGAAAATTTCAAAAAAATATAAAAATGCATGTAGTTCATACTTGTTTTTGCTTTTTAGGATTGAGTCTAGATAGCATTTCATTTAGGATTGCATGAGCATGCATTTGCATAGGGAGTCATGAAGAGTTTTCCTTGTAGGGTATTAGCATTTAGAATGAATTTGGTGCTCTAGTTAATGGTTCTCTAATGCATTTGTTGCTAAGGTGAAAGTAAGGATGAACCATGCTTGGATCAACTGTTTTGATTGCCTTAGTTTAGCTGAAGCTTGCATGAATTGTGTTTCACCCTATCTTATTAAAACCTTTAATGCTGACTCTTAATTATCATGCTTGTGTTCTCTTGTTGAAGCTCATGGATACATTATACATACTAGGGCTTTCTTCCACCTTTTTACCACTCTTTTGCTAGCCCTAGTAGATCATCCCACCCTTAACCTAACCTTACTTCAAGCCAATGCTATTATTGAGTGATTTGTGAGGCATGTTTCCACTTGGTTGAACTTAGAATAAAGTGTTAGGATTTGGGATGACAAGATTAGGCTTTCATATAGATCCAACTCTTCATTTTTGAGCTTGGTTTAGGTTTAGGTTGGTTGAGCTGGGATTTTGGGAGTTTTGTGCATAAGTGTGGGAAGTATCAAAAGTCTAAGAAGAAGGAAAGAAGTGGGGATCAGTTGAATTGGTTTGCTTCTGTTAATGAAAAGAAAAATGCTCTAGCTTAAGTAATATGTTGGAAAGTCTCTCTCTAAAAAAAAGAGAAGTGAATAAATGAAAAGAGCCCAAAGTGGCCAAATAAAAAGTAGAAAAAAAAAGAAAGAAGCAATGAATGGAAAAGAAAAGAGAGAGAGACTTTCCTATAAAGTTTCAAGAGCTAATTGTATGGATTTAAGTGTAGAGCAAGCAATTCAACTAAAAAGGATTTGAAAAAGGGTAGAACAAGTGAACTTGGGGATGAGAATAGTTGAATAGGTGATCACATTTGGGGCATGAGGGTGGATGAGAGTCTAGTCCTGTATGCATCAGTATGCCATAGTTCAATCCTCTTCATTGAGTGATCCCTTATGATTGAAAAAGAATCCCTTATGTTTGAGGTCATCTTTACCTCAAGACCTTTACCCCAAGCCAAATGAGCCAATTCAAGTTTGCACAAGTGTGATCCATGGTTCTGAATTTAATGAATGTTAAAGGGTGAAATACTTGAATTGTTTGTGTAGGTTGATCTTTGGAATGATAATCTTGTTGTGATGAGCATGGATAACTCTTTTGGAGTAGGTTTGGTATCAAGTGCACTTTAAAATCAAGAACTAGAACACCAATTTGATTCCATTTGTTAATGCTTGTGGATCTGAGCTCCCACTTTCACACCTCTCTCTCATTCTTATCTTTAGCTTTGCTTGAGGGCAAGCAAAGGATAAGTTTGGGAGAGTTGATATCTATGCATTTTTCATGTTTTTGATCATATGTTTTGGTTTCCTTTTCATTGTTTTTCATTGTATATAAGCATATTAGGTTGCATTTCTGAGTACCTCTTTTCAGGTGGTTGGATGGAAGCTAAGAGGATTTGGAAGGACTTGGAGCTGAATTGGGATCAAAAGCAAAGGAAGAAGCTCGAACAGAAGCCAGCGGCTAGGCACAGCGACCAGAAGCCAACCGCTGTGAGCTTGCGTAAACACCAGCGACCAAAATGTAGAAAATGTGTGAGAGCCGAAACTCACACTATGAAAACTTATATTTTATGGGGCTCAAAATTTCTATTTTAAAAGAACTTAGGGACCTAAAATGCCAAAAGATATTTTTACTGATATTTTTCGGAAGTACAAGAATAAATTTCAAAAGCTTAGTGTCTTATATTACAAGAGACTCTTGTACTCGAATTGGGATGATCTCAACCTAGTACAAGCATCTATATTTATACTAGGAGACCTAAGGTGCTAAAACTCTTTCTGGGCGATGTGGGACAAAGTTCATTCCTTCCAGCCGCCGACCTAGTCTTTTGGGCCCGATTCCTGGCCCAAAACCTTCAGGAATCCGTCACATGGTCTGATCCTGGTCCGGCCCAACTTTGTGATGAACAGTAACCGACGAATATTAAATCGGATCTCGATTAAGCTTAAATCGATTTTTCGGTTAACTTTTTCCCGGGATGAAAAGTGTTTTAACGGTTTTTCCCGTGTGAATAGTGTTCCAAACGTTTTACGACTTTTAAGACTCAACTGTTGTTGGGGTCACAACCCCCTCCTCGAAGATTGACGAAACAAGAAGCCAAGATCAAAGACCAAATGGGATTTGATCCGGGCATGGACTGGATGAGCTAAGACCAACTACCCACGACCTGTTCGAGACATGACCCGGTGGACAAGGCCAGCCGCCGGCGTG
Organism: Isatis tinctoria; assembly: GCA_010577795.1. Taxonomy (NCBI): domain Eukaryota; kingdom Viridiplantae; phylum Streptophyta; class Magnoliopsida; order Brassicales; family Brassicaceae; genus Isatis; species Isatis tinctoria. Next base: position 17,105,450 of record CM021247.1, on the reverse strand, counting down.
TGAATAGTGTTCAAAGCGTTTTACGACTTTTAAGACTCAACTGTTGTTGGGGTCACAACCCCCTCCTCGAAGATTGACGAAACAAGAAGCCAAGTTCAAAGACCAAATGGGATTTGATCCGGGCAAGGACTGGATGAGCTAAGACCAACTACCCACGACCTGTTCGAGACATGACCCGGTGGACAAGGCCAGCCGCCAGATCTCCACCGAGCAACGACCGGCGGCTGGGATGAGGCCAGCCGCCGGATCTCCTTCGATCATCAACCGGCGGCTGGGATAAGGCCAGCCGCCGGGTCTTCTACGATCATCAACCGGCGGCTGAGATAAGGCCAGCCGCCGGGTCTTCTTCGATCATCAACCGGCGGCTGGGATAAGGCCAGCCGCCGGGTCTTCTTCGATCATCAACCGGCGGCTGGGATAAGGCCAGCCGCCGAGTCTTCTTCGATCACCAACCGGCGGCAGGGATAAGGCCAGCCACCGGGTCTTCTTCCAGCACGGACCGGCGGCTGGGATAAGGCCAGTCGCCGGGTCTTCATCACATAACCGATCGGCGGCTGGGATAAGGCCAGCCGCCGGGTCTTCATCCCATACCGACCGGCGTCTGCGATAAGGCCAGCCGCCGGGTCTTCATCACACACCGACCGGCGGCTGGGATAAGGCCAGCCGCCCACGGTCATTTCTCAGTCAAGACTCATTAACCGAACATCGTCCAAGTCGACAGACCGTCAAACCTAACTCTAAGCCCGGAACGACTCGAAGATTAGCCATTTGCGTGTTCTGACTCCGAGACGTCCCTAAACATTTTCCGAAAGACCATGACCAACGTACAGCCGTCCGTGGACCAGTCGCCGAAGCACACGAGTCGAAGGAACCGACGGCTGGCCATTAATACGAAAACCGGCGGCTGGAAGATCAAACAAAGAACGGGCGGCTCAAATCTCAAAAGTTGTAAAACGCTCGGAATACTGTTCACACGGGAAAAACCGTTAAAAACATTATTCATCTCGAGACGAAGATAACCGAAAAATCGAATTAAGTCTAAACCGAGATTCAGATTACCATTCATCGGAGTAGTATTCGTCGGCGGGCCAAATTTGGGTCAGAACGCACGGACGGATCACAGAAGACTCTCGGGCCAGATATCGGGCCCAAAAGGTTAGGTCGGCGGCTGGGAAGAAAGGACAAAGTCCCACATCGAAAATCTGAAGTCTTAGCACCCTATGAAGTTCAATATATATATGTACGCTCATGTAAGGGTTAAATCCATCCTAAATCCGAGTATTAGGAGTTTTAGCAATATAAGACTTTTCAGCTTTTGCTATTTATTCTTGTACTTTCGGAAATCATCAATAAAATCTCTTTTTTTGCATTTTCGGTCCTTTAGTTCTTTAAAATAGAATTTTCGAGCCCCCATAAAATATAAGTTTTGACAGTGTGAGTTTTGGCTCTCATAGTTTCGCGCCGTCTGTGGGGACGAGAAATATTCTTAACCCTTAGAACGAAAAGGATACAGAACGAAGACGATGCGACGCAATCGTTGGAACACCATGGTTGAACTCAATGAAGGCCATCCCGTCAACTTACCACCTGTGCCTAAAATTCCCGACTCTAACCGGAGTGGAAACGATCTGGGGACGACAGAAAGATTCTCGAGCCTGTTTCTTAACGGAACACAGATTGAGGAAGCCGGTAACCGATCTCCGCCGCCAGCCGAAGTCCGAAAACGGAAAGGAAGAGCGGCAGCTAGCGAAACTCGAGCATAAGTTAAAAATCGAGGAATCCTGGGAGACTGAGAAGGATCCCCCGTGCGAGCCAGTGATTTCGGTCAATATAGACGAAACGAATCGGAGCGATGTACGGAGATTGGAGCGAACCTGAAGGAGCCGATCAAGACGGAGTTGATCGCCTTATTGAAGGAGAACGCAGGATCCTTCGCATGGACAGCAGACGATATGCCCGGGATCGACATCGATATTACGAGCCATGAGCTCAACGTAGACCCGACGTTCAAACCGGTAAAGCAGAACAGACGGAAACTCGGACCAGAGCGTCCCCAGGCGGTGAACTATGAAGTAGAGAGATTGCTTAAAGTCGGATCAATCATGGAAGTGAAATATCCCGACTAGCTAGCCAATCCGGTGGTAGTGAAGAAGAAGAATGGAAAATGGCGAGTTTGCGTCGACTTCACGGATCTGAATAAAGCGTGCCCGAAAGACAGCTTTCCGCTTCCACACATCGATCGATTAGTCGAAGCAACGGCGTGGAACAAGATGCTATCATTCATTGACGCTTTCTCCGGATACAACCAGATCATGATGAACCCCGACGATCGAGACAAGACTGCGTTCATCACAGATCGCGGAACATATTGCTATAAGGTGATGTCGTTCGGGTTAAAGAATGCTGGCGCTACGTACCAAAGGCTTGTTAACAAAATGTTCACCGAACAACTCGGAAGAACGATGGAAGTCTACATCGACGATATGCTGGTCAAATCGTTGGAGGAAGAGGACCACGTGAAACACTTGCGGGAATGCTTTGAACAACTCAACCAGCACAACATGAAGCTAAACCCGGCAAAGTGCAGGTTCGGAGTGGCATCCGGCGAATTCCTCGGGTATCTGGTGACTCATCGAGGGATAGAAGCAAACCCGAAGCAAATTAATGCCCTAATAGAGATGGCCTCACCAAAAACTAAGATAGAAATCCAAAGATTGACCGGATAGGTCGCGGCGCTGAACCGGTTCATCTCGAGGTCGACGGACAAATGTTTGCCTTTCTACGACACACTCAAGGGAAACAAAAAGTTTGAGTGGACAGAGAAATGCGAACAGGCGTTCCAAGAACTAAAGAAATACCGCAACTCGCGATTCTTATACGACTACCGGAAGGTGAGGATGAGGGAGAACTCGCGGAAGCAGATTTAGCAACTGGTCCGACGGAAGAGTATGGCTGCGATCGCGGATGGATGGCCCCCATACGAACATACATTACAGATGGAGAAGTCCCGGCGGACATGTGAGCTGCACGAAAGCTAAGGGCCCAAGCAGCCCGCTTCGTCCTCCTTGACGGCAACATCTACAAATGGAGGATCTCCGGACCATTAATGGTCTGCGTGGAAAAAGAAGAAGCGAGACGAATTATGGAGGAAGTCCACAGCAGATCGTTCGGAAATCACTCTGGAGGGAGAGCCCTCACAATCAAAATCAAGCGGCATGGACACTATTGGCCAACCATGATAAAAGATTGCGAGAAGTTCTCCCTCAAGTGCGAGAAATGCCAGAGGCACGCACCAGTGATCCATCAGCCCGTAGAATTGCTCTCATCAATCTCCACGCCGTACCCATTCATGAGGTGGTCAATGGACATCGTGGGGCCAATGCATAACTCAAAACAGAAAAGGTTCCTACTTGTCCTAACAGACTACTTCTCAAAGTGGGTCGAAGCGGATTCTTACGCCAGTATCAAGGACGCTCAAGTGGAGCACTTCGTCTGGAAAAACATCATATGCCGGCACAGAGTCCCTTACGAGATCGTCACGGACAATGGTTCTCAATTCATTTCCGCCCGCTTTGAAGGATTCTGTGAAAAGTGGAAGATACGCCTGAGCAAGTCAACGCCGCGTTATCCACAGGGTAATGGCCAGACCGAAGCAGCCAACAAGACTATTGTTGACGGACTCAAAAAGCATCTCGACGAGAAGAAAGGGCGATGGGCAGACGAACTCGAAGGAGTACTCTGGTCCCACCAGACAACTCCAAGACGCGCAACCGGAGAAACGCCATTCGTACTGGTTTACGGCTCCGAATGCGTTATACCGTCAGAAGTAGACTTCCCCGGCGTCAGACGAAGATTCTTGCCTGGACAGGAAGGCCTTGACCATCTGATGATGTTAGACGAACTGGACCTGATAAACGAAAGACGGGATCAAACGCTCATCCGCATTCAAAACTATCAACAAGCAGCGGCCAAGTACTACAACTCAAACGTACGAAGCCGCAAATTTAAGGAAGGAGATCTCGTCCTCCGCAAAGTTTTCCAGAACACCGCGGAGCCGAACGCAGGGAAGCTAGGCGCAAAATGGGAAAGACCGTACAAAGTAGCAAAGGTGGTCCGCCCAGGAGCATACGAGCTGGAAAACAAAGAAGGAAAACCAGTCCCGAGGACATGGAACGCGATGCACCTAAAGAAGTATTATCACTAGACATTGTAAAATAGAACTACGAACCGGCTTGATCCCTACATTCGGGGTACGCAGGCAGCTCGCCATCCGACGAGTTCAGTTGTTTGTATTTTATAATTTTTATGGGGGGAGTGGGTCCGTATATACATACTCCCAAATTTTCGGAAGCAAATCAAGAGGATGGACATTGGGACTTAGCATCTCATAACACATCCATAGCTTGAAAAGTTGTCCGAGAACACCATTCCGACAAACATCGGGACTTAGCATCCTGAAACCTGATCCGGAAAACAAATGGACTCAGAAAAACCCGAGAAAACGAACATTGAAACTTGACATAACGCATCTCCAACTCAGACAATATCGCCCAGGCATGCCACCGTCTGTTGCTGATCACAACGGGACGATTCTTTTAACCATGGTTCTTTCTACATCCCAAAGCGGATAAACGTAGCGCGCTATACAAATTTCCGGACTAACATCCGAAAGGCGTAACCTGACATTCCGCGATCCTGCAGGAAACGTTTGAGACGATGTTCTATTTAGTTCATTTCCACTAAATGCCCCGCATAGATAGAAAATGCGAAGCGTGAGTCATGAAATGAACTCGCTAAACCCAGTAAACGCCAACATGGAACGCTGGTCTTAGACATCTCACGACGAAGTACTAAACCGGCCCTGGTATGAGATCATAAACTCGTCTGAAAACTAGAAATTTAACAGAACTCCAAACCCAGCGGCTAACTCCGCTGGTCGAATAACACAAGGGGAACTCTTCTCGAACAATCAGATCTAAGCGCCCGGAATAGCGCCCCGGTCGACCCGACTAAACTAAGCAAACAAAACCAATTCAATATGAAGGTCGGCCGCCCGATCTCTTTAGATAAATGGACTGCTCGGCCCCCTTTAAAGAAACCGGCCAGCTGCCCAGTATCACCAGAAAAACGGGCCAATCGCCCAAACGGCCAGCCGCCCGGGATTAATCCAACACAACCCGGCGGCTGGGACATTGCCAGCCGCCCGGGATCAATCCAACACAACCCAGCGGCTGGGACATTGCCAGTCGCCCGGGATCAATCTAACATAACCCGGCGGCTGGGGACATGGCCAGCCTCCAGGGATCAATCCAGCATCCTCTCCGTATCAATACACCGGCGGCCGGGTTTGTCTCGGACTAAACCCAGCCGCCCACGATCATCTAACCTGGACCTCTTAATAAAAGAAAAGTATAATGCAAAATGCAAATCTCGAAAGCCATCTTTATTGCAAGGAAAAACCGGTCCAGACCAAATATCAGGCCTTACATAACATAAATCTATAAACAAAAGCCAAAAACCACAAAAAACTCAGAAATAACTAGAAATAAAAACCACCGCAAGGTCAAGAGTCTGAACCAAACGCCTTGGTAACAGCAATATCCGAGATTCCGGGAACAGACCACCCCGAGAGAAGTAGCCTCCTCTTCGACAAATTTTTCCTCGGGTATTGGGACATCATCATCCCTGTGGGCTGGGCATAACTGAGAATCAATCTTCTCACGAATACGAGCGATCACATCATCAAACCGAGCTGCAGAATTGTCAAACTCGCTCATCCATGTGGACAATTTCACCTTCTCTTCAGCCAAGCTGGGAGGATCAGCTCCCTGAAGCAACGCGACAAGTTCGATATTACTCTCTATCTGAGCTAAATCTACTTCCTGGTTCCTTGCCTCAGACAAAGATCCGAGATCTTCTTTTAGCACATTCAAGAAATCGCAGAATTTCGCGGTGGATGCCTTGCGGCCATCCGCGTAAGCCCGCTGCACCTTCGAGTTGTGCGCCGCTTTCACACTAGCCAACTGGTTTTTCAAAGTCTGTACTTCCTTAGCACGACGCGCATCCTTGGCCTCTTGGCGTGTCTTGAACTGCAACGCCTCGGACTTTTCCACGCGCAACGAAGCGAGCTCCCTCTCAAGCGACTTGACCGATGCGAAGACGCCACCTCAAGATCGTTGAGTTTTCGTCTTACCAGCCGAGCATCCTCCCGAGCTTCCTCAGCGCGCTTGCGGATTCCACGGACGGAAGCATCGCACGTACTAATGCACTTATTCACAGAAGACATAAACAAAATAAAATAAAAAGAGAAAAAAGAGTCAAAAAAGGAGAAAAGAGCAAGAATAAATAAACCTTCATTCCGCTCAAGGCCATATCCTCGTACTTCTCATGCTCGTCCAGGCTGTCGCAAGAAGGAAACTTGAAACTAGCATATGTGATCACCGAAAAACTCATAGCAGACTGACGACGATTTTTACAAACAGCCTCAGGAAAAGCAAGCCCTGGCGAAGGACCCATACGCCGAACCTCGGAAGGAGAATTCTTCGCTCCGGGGTCAGCAAGGCAACTTGCCTGCTTTTGGCGCAACAGGTCGTCTTCATCGCTCAGACCATAAGCGACCCCGCCAGCCGCCGTTTTAGCTTTGGGCAAACGCCTCGCGATACTTCGTTCAAGAATAGCCTCCTTTTTCAAAGGAGTGACCACAACGGTGGATACCGCCAACTTATCCGCGGGCCACTCGGGTGGAGGGATGGCCTGACTACCGCACGCCAATCCCGATCCCGAAGGGCCAACCGCCGTCTTGTCCTTAGCGTCTTTTCCAAGATTGTTTGCCTCTCCGTTCTTCTCCATCTGCCTCCTCTCGCGAAAAGATGGCCTAACCATGATATCAAATTCAAAGAAACGGAAATAGCACTCGACTATAGAAAGAACTCGTGAGGAAAAAGAAGAAGGATGGGTGTATATATATAGTCGGACGGCTCGAATCCTAGTTCGAATAGAAATTGGATCTTTCTAATTCCGAGCCAACCACCCACGAGTCTTTCACACAAAAAGGAAGTTTTTCTTTACCAAAAAGGAAAGATAAGACGAAAGGAAATTTTCTCATTTTTCAGTCAATCCTGATAAAACCTCGGCTTAAAGCTCATCGTCTTGGACCGCGGAAACGAAGAGCTGGGGGCTACTATTGGGGTCAAAACCCCCTCCTCGAAGATTGACGAAACAATAAGCCAATATCAAAGAACAAATGGGATTTGATCCGGGCATGGACTGGATGAGCTAAGGCCAACTGCCCACGACCTGTTCGAGACATGATCCGGTGGACAAGGCCAGCCGCCGTATCTCCTCCGAGCAACGACCGGCGGCTGGGATGAGGCCAGCCGCCGGATCTCTTTCGATCATCAACCGGCAGCTGGGATAAGGCCAGCTGCCGGGTCTTCTTCGATCATCAACCGACGGCTGGGATAAGGCCAGCCGCCGGGTCTTCTTCGATCATCAACCGGCGGCTGGGATAAGGTCAGCCGCCGGGTCTTCTTCGATCATCAACCGGCGGCTGGGATGAGGCCAGCCGCCGGGTCTTCTTCGATCATCAACCGTTGGCTGGGAAAAGGCCAGCCGCCGAGTCTTCTTTGATCATCAACCGGCGGCTGGGATAAGGCCAGCCGCCGAGTCTTCATCACATACCGACCGGCGGCTGGGATAAGGCCAGCCGCCGGGTCTTCATCACATACCGACCGGCGGCTGGGATAAGGCCAGCCGCCGAGTCTTCATCAGACACCGACCGGCGGCTGGGATAAGGCCAGCCGCCCACGGTCATTTCTCAGTCAAGACTCATTAACCGAACATCGTCTAAGTCGACCGACCGTCAAACCTAACTCTAAGCACGGACCGACTCGAAGATTAGCCATTTGCGTGTTCTGACTCCGAGACGTCCCTAAACATTTTCTGAAATACTGTGACCAACGTCCAGCCGTCAGTGGACCAGTCGCCGAAGCACACGAGCCGAAGGAACCGGCGGCTGGCCATTAATACAAAAACCGGCGGCTGGAAGATCAAACAAAGAACGGGCGGCTCAAATCTCAAAAGTTGTAAAACGCTAGGAATACTGTTCACACGGGAAAAACCGTTAAAATACTATTCGTCTCGAGACGAATATAACCGAAAAATCGAATTAAGTCTAAACCGAGATTCGGATTACCATTCATCAGAGTACTATTCATCAGCGGGCCAAATTTGGGTCAGAACGCGCAGACGGATCACAAAAGACTCTCGGGCCGGATATCGGGCCAAAAGGTTAGGTTGGCGGCTGGGAAGAAAGGACAAAGTCCCACATCGAAAATCTAAAGTCTTAGCACCCTAGGAAGTTCAGTATATATATGTACGCTCATGTAAGGGTTAAATCCATCCCAAATCCGAGTATTAGGAGTTTTAGCAATATAAGACTTTTCAGCTTTTGCTATTTATTCTTTTACTTTCGGAAATCATCAATAAAATCTCTCTTTTTGCATTTTCGGTCCTTTAGTTCTTTTAAATAGAATTTTCGAGCCCCCATAAAATATAACTTTTGACAGTGTGAGTTTCGGCTCTCACAACTGCCCATTTTTCTTTAGATCTCCAGCCGCCCATTCTTTGGCAGAGGCGAGACGCCAACCTTTTTGCCGAGATGCATGGCCGCTTGCTACGGGCGGCTGTCTATTGGCGGCTGGCCTAGGCTGGTCCTTTCCAGACGCCATGCTCAATGCAGACGGTGAACGCGCGGGATCAAAACGTGTGGATGCTTGGTCTTGGATCGGTCTGAGCTGGGAATTATGCTTGAAAGAAAGAGAAGAGGGCGTCTGGCTGTTTTGCTTAAGCCAAACGCCATGTCCCGATGGTAAGATGATGGGCGGTTGCCTTTCGGACTGAGCCAGATGCCGTGTCTTGATAGACATGTGATGGGCGGCTGGCTTTCGGACTGAGCCAGACGCTGTGTCTTGATGGAAAGATGATGGGCAGCTGGCTTTTCGGACGAGCCAGACGCCGTGTCTTGATGGACATGAGATGGGCGGCTGGCTTTCAGACTGAGCTAGACGCCGTGTCTTGATGGACATGAGATGATGAGCGACTGGCTTTTCGGACTGAGCCAGACGTCGTGTCTTGATGGACATGATGATGGGCGGCTGGCTTTTTGGACTGAGCCAGACGCCGTGTCTTGATCGACATGAGATGGGCGGCTAGCCTTCCAGGATAGCTTGGGTGGCTGGCCCTGAATCGTGTGTTCTTCCTTTTAGTTCATCGATCTCCGAGGAGGGGATTCTGACCCCCAACAATTAGCCCCCCAGCTCGTTGCTTGTGTGTTAAGAAGCGATGAGCGTCTAACGGGATGTTTGGCGGGATTGATGGACTAAAAGGTATCGTGTCTGATGAAGGATTTTTTCCTTTCTTTTTTTGAAGCGGAGTTAAAGAAAATTTTCCTTTTTGTGTCTGCGATTCGTGGGCGGCTGGCCCGGAATTTGGAAAAAATCCAATTCCTAGTTTAATTAGGATTCAGACCATCCGGCTGTATATATGCGCATCTCTTTCTTCTATTTTTCCTCACAAATTTTTCGAAAGCCAATTGTCCTTTTTATTTCCTCGAATCTGCTTACCATGGTTAGGTTATCCCTTCGCGAGAGGAAACAGATGGAGAAAGGTGGGAATGGAGCCGGATTGGCGAGTAAGTCGGGAAAGAATCCCGAAGATAAGGCGGCGACTCACTCTTCAGGGCCAGGCCCGGCAGATGGTGGTCTGGCCATTCCTCCGTCGGAGTAGCCCGCTGACAAGCTAGCTTTATCAACCGTTGTGGTTACTCGATTGAAGAAAGAGGTTATTTTGGCGCGGAGTATCGCGAGGCGTTCGCCTAAAGCTCAGACGGCGGCTGGAAGAGTCATGTATGGTCTGAACGGAGCGGATGGCTTGCTGCGAAAAAAACAGGCGGGTTGCCTTGCTGATGGTGGCGCCAAAAGTTCTTCTTCTGAAGGTCCGCGGGTGGTTTCTTCGCACGGACTTGCTTTTCCTGAGGCAGTTTGTAAGAATCGTCGTCAATCCAGTAGGAGTTTTTCGGCGAAAGGACGCTAGTTTCAAGTTTCCTTCCTGTGATGGTGTGGAAGAATCCGAGAAGTATGAGGACATGGCTTTGAGTGGGATGAAGGTTTGTTCCCTCTCGCTCTTTCCTTTTCAGAATCCTTTTTTTTTTTTTTTACCTCGCCAATCTCTTCTATTTTTTGCAGTTCATGTCTTCCGTGAACAAGTGCGTCGGCTCATATGAGCCAACTGTCCGTGGAATTCGCAAACCTGCCGAGGAGGCTCGTGAGGATGCTCCATCGGTAAGGAGAAAACTCGACGAACTTGAAGTCTCGAGTTCGCGTCAGGTCAAGTTGCTCAAGAAGCAGCTAGCTTCGCTGCGCGCGGAGAGAAATGAGGCGGTGCGTTCTAAGACCCTCCTAGAGGCCAAGGATTCGCGTCTGGCCATGGAATTAAAGATTTTGAAGGATCAAATAGTCAGCGCGAAGGCTTTGCGCAGTTCGAAAGTGCAGCGGGCCTATGTAGATGGCCGCAAAGCTTATGTTGCCAAGTTTCGCGCCTTCCTGGGAAAACTGAAGGAAGCTCTTGGATCTCTGTCTGAAGCAAGGTCCCAGGAAGTGGATTTGGCTCAGATAACGAGTAACCTTGAGCTCGTCGCGTTACTCAAGTTCAAGGGAAGATTGACTCCCAGTTGGTTCCGTTTTCTGGAGGTAGATAACGTTCCGGTACCCGAGATGGGCTCGATCAGGGAAGAGGCTACTTCTCTCGGGGTAGTTGATCCAGCAGGATCCAACGAGACAGTTCCTGGAATTTCAGACATTGCCACTGTTAAAGCGTTTGGTCCAGATTCTTGATTTGTAGTTTCTGTTTTTGCCTTTGCCCAGCTTTCTTCGAGTTTTCTTTTGTTTTTCGTTCGGGCTTTTGTTTCTGAATTTCTGTTGCGCCCTGTCCAACTTTCAGTTGGGTGGCTGCTTTGTTTTTGACCCTGAGCTATGTGCTTTACTTTGGGGCAGAGATCTCAAATGTTTTATTGTAGTTTGTCGTGTTTCCAAGAAGAATCAAAAGGCGGTTGGCTTCCTTAGCGTGAGTCAGGTACCATGTTCTATTTGGGCGTCTGGCTTTGTTTCGGTTTCGAGCCAGGCGTCGCGTCTTGTTAATGAAAGGAGGGTGTATGGCTTCCCCGCTTGTGCGAGGCGCCGTATTCTTCGTAAAGGCGTCTGGCTTATTCTCGGTTTCGAGCCAGGCGCCGCGTTCTGCTAAAGAGGGTATTTGGCTTCTTTGCTTGAGCGCCGAATTCTAATAATGAAAAGAGGGTGCCTAGTCCATCCCTATGGAGGATGGGCGGCTGGCCCATTTCTTTAAGGAGGACGGGCGGCTAGCCCTCGTCGTGTCGCGAAGGGTGGCTGGCCCATTTCTCTAAGGAGTACGGGCGGCTGACCTTTGTTGTGTCGCGAAGTTGACGACTTAGCTGAACAATTGGATCAAATGAGCATCACCAAAAGAAAGGACCAAACTGGCCCAAATCAAGTGAAGACTCAAACCAGCCCAAAGGAAGCATCTGACCTAAACCAAACTGATTCAATTGAGATTTAAACCCATGACCTGTTTTCAAAAAAGAACATACACTACAAGAAAAACGCGTATTAATAGCGTCCGAAAAACGCTATCTAATAATACGATAACGGTTAACTAAACGCTATGTCATCGCCTGCGATAAAAAGTCTGGCATTTGTAATAGCATTTTTTGTAAATGGTATGGTTTCTATGTTTAATATAGCATTTTTATTCTGCTATAGATTTAGTTACAATAGCATTTATTTGTTGTTATTAATTAGCTACATAACAACAATATATAATTGTTTCAATATATTTAATATAGAATTCGTTTTATATAATTTGTTTTCATAATTCAGAGATCTTTTATTTATGAATACATTAAATAGAAGAAGATATATTTTATTTATAAAAATAGAAACAAATTACATAATATCAAATACAAGACTTTCTAGATACTCCTTTCACAATACTTCTCTTTGACTTTCAAGATCATAAAAAACTTCACCACAATGACAATACTAGACAAAGACAAGCAGTTCTAACTCCACCACTCCTTTCTAGATACTCCTTTCACAATACTTCTCTTTGTGATGATGATCGTCTTTTCCCTTCTTGCAGCCATATCGCCTCCTCTTCCAACCAGATACTGGTTATCACTTATCACAGTTAGTGACTTAGTGTTGCAATTTCAGCATACAAGATTACAGATAAGTTTCACCAAAAGCTATTCCTCAGATCATAAAGGCAATTTTCAGATAGAAAGCATTCACATTAAAACAATGAAGAAAGCTTTCCAACAAACTAGCGAATAATAAAACTGAATCTGTTTCCTAAACTCACGTATCAAGTTTTAGAAGGGGAGACAACTTTTGATGAGTTTCTTTTGCTTAGTAAGCCAAAAGAAACTCATCAAAAGTGAAAGAGAAGCAGCTAACACGTACCTGAAATGTGATCACCCGCATTACATTCCACTGAATTAGAGAAGTAAGAAAGATATACCTGATTCAATAAAGTTGCAGGAATATTTCACTTTGCATTTTCGAGATTAAGATACAAAAACACAGCAGCAAGTAGCTTTGTGTATCAATATAGAAGTCAACAGTAGTATCAACATTGCCTCTAGCACATATTTTACCTTCAAATCTTGGTTTTTTAGTTCAAGTGTGTTGCGGTTTGCCTCCTTCTATAAGAAGATGGACCATAGATTGACCACTTCATTGTGATACACAAAGGCTTCAAACGTAGATGTGTTTGCTCAAGGGATTTGTAAAACCTAGCAAACATAAAAACAAAAAACACACATGAGGTGAGTGCGCTCGAAAAGAGAGATAAAAACCACAAAACAAGGCTCTCTTTGAGTTCTTATATACGTGACATATGCATATATACCCTTGAGAAGGTTCGCTTTAAGGCTTCAAAGCTATCGTGAACCTCATCATAAGAGGTGACACAATGACGAATTCTTCAAGTCAGCTATAGCTATTTGGATCAACTTCTCTTTTGATGCCATTTTCAGCTTCTCCATTAGCTTGTGTTCAAGAGTAGTTTAAGAAATAACCTAAGAGAGATATCAAAGTAGAATCAGATCTGCTGTAAAAACAGTAGGAACGAAGAAGAAGAGTGGAAACTATCATTTACCTACCAGAATTCAATCCCAGATCTAAGCCTGAATAGCAAAGATTTCACATTCACAAGTTCAAAAATCATTAGATAAAAGAAGAAGAAGACAGAGATAGCAAAGTAATACCGGTTTGATGTTTGAATCTTCGGGTTCGTCAAGCACAAAGCCATGTTTCTCTTCCTCAAAGAATTGAGCTCTGATAAATTGTTTGCGTCTTCCTCAACATCGCCCCACTTTTCCTTCTCTAACGTGGGCTCTGTAAAACAATTTAAGGGTTTCAAAATCAATCTGAATTTTTGTGAAAATAGAACGAAATATTATTATACAGGCTGTGAATTCACCAGAGACAAAGCGACAGAAGAAGAGGAAGCCGCCGGTGATGGGGGATGAAATCGCGGCGGTGGAGGAGGAAACGAATACGGCGGCGACCTTAGAGGCGGCTGAAGACGGTGGCGAAGATAGATCTAGGTTTTTTTTTTTTTTTTGGGGTTACGGGGATTTTTCGAGGTACTAATTTGAAATGGAGAAGATTATGAGAGAGAGGGACTCAACAAAGCGAGAGAGAATCGAACAAAAGTAGCAGCTATGTTCTTAGACGGAAGAGGAGAGATCGGAAGAGGAGGAAGAAGATGGAGATAAAACCTAAGGGTGAAAGATTTTAGGTTTTTTTTTTTTTTTTTATCTAAGACGCGGACAACCAAATTTTAAGTCTCGTTTATAGTTTTCATAGAGGTCTATTGTGATATTCACACCGCCAAAGGAAAGAATGGCCGCCTGAATTATTTTTGTACTGCTTAAATCATAGATAGCATTTACAAATTACCAAACGCTATCTTTAATTTAATGTATAGTTATATATAGCATAAACAACCAAAACGCTATCTATAACTGCTATCAATACTCAATTTTCTTGTAGTGATATACACAACCACTCTCTCGGTGCATTTTCTAGTCTGTATAACACTAACACAGACATATATATATGTTTATACATAAATTAAATTATCTGATTCACATACTACCGTACATATGTCTCATCTCCTCTATCTCTCTGTTTCGTAATTTTTATTTAAAAGTAGAAATATTATTTGAATAAAAATAAAAATTTAAGTTCATCCCTTTTTTATTTTTTCTTTTAAATTTATAATTTAAAAAAGAAAGAGTTTACATTATGTGCTTTTTATATTAAAACACATATAAATATGTTTTTACTTTTTTAAATTTAAACGTTATTTTTACTAAATTTGAATTATCCTAAGTTAAATCACATTCAAAATTTGTTAAACCAAATAGACAAAAAAACTGGTAAATAATTGTTTATGATTTTTTTTAAAAAAGTGATGAAGTGAAATCTAAATTTTATTTTGTCAAAATCTATATATGATACCTATTTTTTTATAAAAGATATTAAATAGAAGGATGGAAGAGATGAGACATATGTACGATAGTATGTTAGTCTAATCATTTGTTTTATGTATAAATATAAGTATATATATATATATATATACAAGGGGTGGTCCGCGCTACGCTGATTAATATTTTACTTATCGTTTGTTATAAAAATACTTATAATTTGTTTCTGTTTTATCATTTTGATTTTATAATCACTTTTTCTATTGTTTTTTTTTCAATTCTTTCTGGCATTTTCTATATTTGTTTTAAATATATATTTTTTTTAGTTGTAGTACAATTTTTTTTGTATTTGCTTTCTCTTTATTCTTCTTTTTCTCTCCGCTTCGTTTCTATTTATCTAATGTCTAATTATTTGTTATGTTCTTATTTTTATTATTTATTAAATATTGTTAATCGGCTTTCAGTACCAACATTTTTTTTTCTGTTATTTCTCTAAATATGTGTTTTTTCCTTTTCAGCACATGTTTTTTGTGTTTTAAAATTTCTACCCTTCGATCAATGTTGTCAATATTGATTTCTATTTTTTCCTCAATATTTTTTTCGTCTACTTATCTTCGTCCATATTTTGATGATATTTAACCTGAATGTCAAAGTTAGAATGGTGACTTTATATTATACCATCTATTGTCAGTTTGTCATCAGATTGAATTTCTTGTTTTCTTAATTTTTCGATGTAGATGTAGTCTTTTTTTTTTTTAATTTTCCGATGTGGTTATATTTGTAATTAAGAATTGGATCACTTGTATTTATACAGTTATTTTATCAGCTTTCACTGAAAATCGGAGAAAGAGATAGTAAAACGGAAAATGAAACTAAAATAAAAATAAAAGAGGATAAAATTAAAAAAACTGCATGTAAGTATTATGTTTTGATATGAAATATCTTTTTATTGTTATTGTTATTGAACAGTGTCCCAAGTTAATATGTAGCAATTGAAATGTGTGGTGTTGATTTGATGAGATAGTGCAAGAAAACTGCGTGTAGTTATTATGTTTTGATATGAAACATGTTGTTGTTTATTAGATATGTGATGTTTTTTTTTTCACGATGTGGCACAAGGAGAAGAGAGAAAATCTTTCTATATATATACTAAGGGGTGACACGCGCTTCTCGCAAAGTTATGGTGTATATATTTCATTATCAGTGTAGATGATTAGGTCTCCCTAAACTAATTGTTTGATGTTGAGTAGACCATTATTAAAAAGTAATTCTCATATATTAATGGGTACAATATTTAAGAAAAGTAAAACAAACAAATGTTTTCATAATTGTACGGAGAAATGTTGGGATGTATATTTTGTAGAAAGAAATTAGTTTTGCAATCCTTTTGATCTTGTTTCCAGCTCTTCTTATTCACCTACTCTTTGTTTAATGAGTTTTTTTATTGTTTCTATTGTATCGTATTATGAGCTACAAATTCTTTCTCAATTTCTATCTAGACCGATGCACTAAAGAGGATATCTTCAATTTTCAGATAGTTATCTCTATTGGTAGAGGTGCAGTTATAACACTCTGTAACTGGTGAGTTATCTTTATCCCATCTGAAAACAAACAATTGAAACACAGCTCTCTGTTATATTCATTTGGTATCAGAAGATATCTACACTATATAAAAGTGATTGCCTCCCTTCTTCTTCAGGCTGTCCAGCTCAGCATTAACTTCATGTCAAATTCATCAACCAATTAGATTTCTTCTACTAAATACATAAAAAAAACTGTCGTTTGTTTTAAAAATTTCATTAACAAATCGCACAAAAATCTTTTGTTAACAAATCTAAGCCCAAAAAAATTTCTTACCGGCCCAGTTATGGCCCATTACCAAACTCGAAACCTAACCGGGCCAAGGTTTTTTCGCACGATTCTGTATTTGTTTCATCTTCGTCCTCGCCTCCACCTTTCATCGGAAATAAGTTTCAGCAACGCCACATTCAAGGTTTTTCTTTAACTCTTCTGACGCTTCGCTTCAATTAACCTAATTTATTAGATGATTGTTACTTTTCCATCCCATAAACTATTTATTAATTGCATTTTATTGATTCTTATTTGACGATCTCTTTTGACGATTCCGTTTCGTCTTCTCGTACAAATTTACTATTTCATGGTACCTTCTTTTCTTTTCTCTCTCGATAAACTGGTGATAGGTTTTTTCGTAGTATTTGGATGTCTTATTCGATTGCAAGCCTTGGTATTTATCCAACCCCAAATCATAGAGTCCATTCTGTTTTCTTTCTCTTGCATAGCTGGTGTTCGGATTGTTTTATTCTTTTAATTGTTCAATATGATGTGTTTTAAACTTTGTTTTAATAGATGGAGAAATCGATTTGTGGAATGAGGGTACGCCTGTAACGACCCCCCTCCCCACTCACACACACCCACCACCCCTCATCATCATCCACCACTTAAACTAATCCCCACCCCCTTTTCTTTTTGTTTAATAATTTGATTTCCCCTATGATCAATATTTCACCGAAGGAGAGAGAGAGATAATTGAGAGAGAGAATTGAGAGAGAAGAAGAGAGAAGAAGAAGAGAAGAGAAGAAGAAGAAGAGAAGAAGAAGAATAGGAAGAGAGGAAGAAATAGTAGAAGAAGAAGAAAGCTCAGTTGCTCTCTCCTCCACCGTCATCCGCGGCTCAGGTATACCGGAAAACCGTTTTCCGATTTGCTTCTTATTGACCAGATAGTAAATCGAGCATAACTCTCTAACCGTTCCATTTCTCGAAAATCCAAGGCCACCACCTGATTCAGCACGACGAGACGAGTCCGTAGACAGCAAGATCGTGCCGAACCGCCGCCGGACGCGCCCGCAATCGTCGTTGGAAGCTCTGTGAGTGTATTTCACCTCGCCGTCGTCGGTCGCCGGAAACCACCGCGACTCACCGTCGCCGGTCACCGGAAACCGCCGCGACTCGCCGTCGCCGGTCGACGGAGAATCGCCGGCGATCTGCCGCCGGTATGAGTCCGGTTTGGCTTAACCAGCCGGTTCGATTTCGGTTTGGTACGGTTCGATCGGTTTAATTCAATTCGATTTCGGTTTGGTTCAATTTCTGGTTTAAATCAATTGAGTCCGGGTTAGTTTAGTTCGATCCGGTTTAATCCAGTTTAGTCGCGGTTTGATTTTGACTGGTCAGACCGTTGACTTTGATCGGGTTGACTATTGACCGTTGACTTTCTGACTGTTGACCGTTGACTTTGACCGGTTTGATCCGTTAACCGTTTTTAATCGTTTGAAAGCCATTCTCACCGTTTTAGCATCTGGAGTGCAGAGGAAGCAGTTATACTCCATTTTTGCTAAGGTGAGGGCTATTTGCAGAATATCGTACTTTTCATCAAAAAGCGCCGTAGATAGGATTTAGTATTAAATGTGTTCCGTTTCTATGCTAGAGTCTTTTTAGAATTGTTTGTAAATCGGACTTAGGAATAATAGATGATTCAACCCATTGATTGTGCATTAAATTGTTAATTGATTCTTTTATTCATGCTAGAGCTAGGATTAGTTGACCATGTGGGTCGTTAGGGATTGCGGGGGTACAGAGACGTGACTTCTGTACTTGCGTCGCGTGATGTTTGAGGTGGGGTACTGGCAGCTCAGTCGATCTATTGTCAGTGCCTCGGTAGATCGATAAATCGTCTTCGGGCGGTGTGGTTGGGCACTATCCCATAAGACTGGCCACGGGCTCTGGCCGTACGACACCTTTGATTGTTCTTTGGGTACTTTAGGTACCGTGATTGTGCATGTTTAGTCTATTTCCTATGTATGGCGTGCTATGGTCAGATTTACGTTTTCTGTGATTAGCATTCCATACCTCACTGAGTGACTCCCCTGTTACTCACCCCTCCTTCTTCCCTTTCCAGTTTTTCAGGTGAGACGGACAAGTATTTTACGCTTCGACGATACGGTGTTTCTTTGGGATTTTTCGTTTTCTCCGTATTTTATCATGTACATATAGCATTGAGGTAGTTGGGTTATGAGACACTGTAGAGTGGGGTATTTGACGTATGTGACGTGGTTAGTGGCACGCCGTTCTCGAGTGTCGAGGATACGGGTGTTACATTTTGGTATGAGAACCTAGGTTATGTCGTCTTGGTTCTGACCCGGGAGACGGGTAGTATTTATAAAGCATGATTGCATATTCGGTTTTAAACGGTTTAAAAAAATAAAAATAAAAAATTCCCGGGACTTGTGTATTTATAAAAAAAAAACAAAGGTGCACCGATTCTGTCTGGTATTTAATATATTCTCAGTTGGTCTCATTTCAGCTTCAGTTTGAACAGGTTTTAAGTTGCCATCAAAGAAGGTCATTGTTTCGCGCCGGATTGTCAGCTCGTTGTTCAATAGGTTATGCCCTAAGAGACATGTGTTCAGCAGATTAATCAGGATGTTGTCAGTCAGACCGCTCGAGAGACAGTTAGGTAAGTTTCTCAGGAGTTCATGCAGCAATTGCATAAAAGGCCGCTTCGACAGCTACGCAGGAAGCTGATCAGATAGCTGTACCGCAGATTGTTCGCCAGTTCACCCTTGAAGCAGAGTAAGCATCCACCACCGTCCCATCGTCGCCACCATATACACCATCGGTTAAGACTCAAGGAGCAGAGCCGACCCTTAGTAATTCAGAAACGTGGATGGAGCTTCAGCGATACCGCGAGAATTGAGGACAGCAGCATGCTTCTCAGGTTGTTGATCATTCGCCACCACCGCCGCTGCCAATATCTGGCAGAGACAGAGAGGCACCCACATGTTGGGGGTTAAAGAGACAAATGTGGGACCACAATTGGATCAGATTGGAAGGACAGTGGATACTGTCACCGCAGACAATTAAAGGATGAAGTTGACCGCAACTTGTAGCATAAGAAGTGTACAACAGCGTTTCAGTTGGAGTTGACTACTCAATTTATGTGGGATGATACCCTTATCTGCTTAAAGGGAGTTGTTGATAGTAGTCGCAGTTGTTATGAGTTAACTTACAATCACTTTAGAGGGAGTTCAACATGACGTCCTCGTGAAGCCAAGCACATGAATGCCAATGCTTTTAAGCACCTTTCTCAAGGCACTAGGAATATCATGGAGTACGAGTAAGTGTTTTGTCGTCGTTGAAGATTTTTGGGAGGTTCATAACCAATAAGGATTTATTCAGGAGGTTCTTGAATGGCAACAAGTGGATATTTGTAACTGTGATGTCGTACGGGTTTACACCAGTCCAATCGAGTGGTTGAAAAGACTTTTTATTAATGAGGCAGAGATAGAGGAGAAGTAATATTTCTTCAATGTGGCTCAGTCAAGCTTGATAAGACTTATTTAGGATATAACAGTGTGTCGCAGCTGTCGAGATTTCCATCGTGTTGTTCTCGTTACTACCGTCATCATGTTGGAGAGCGTGTTCAGTGTTTTCATGCAGATGGTTAGATTGTGTCATAAGTTACTACCAGTCTATGTTTGTGGATGCGTCGTTTGTCAGTTATATTGCAGCACCAGCAGTTAGACCGAGTTGTTCAGTTGTGGTTAGCATGATCTCATTTTCTGGGATTGTTCGCATTGAGTCAGGGTTGTTCTGCCACCACCCAAGCGCCAAGCTACTGTCGCGAGTATTTTTATTGGGGACCATAAGATAGTTGAGACTGTTGTTTTTGACGTTGTGGATTTGAGATTGTGGAGTTGAGTTTGTGGTTCGAGTATGTCGTTCATGTGGAAACCATTGATTTAGTACTTGTGTTGGTCAATTGTCGCTTGGGGTGGGACAGCTTATACTCGATTGGTTATTGGAGCTGCTTATAGTTTTGTATGTCGGGCCTAGTTGAGTATTGGTCACCACGATGTGTTCAAGCCGAAGAGTAGACAGAGTTAAGCAGTCGATTTAAACAGGGAGCTTGAAGCATTCATCGAGTGGGATAAGGCAGAGCATCAGGTACCGAGTGGGTTACTGCAAAAATCTTCCACTACCCTAGTGGAAATGGACATGGTGACTATGGACTTCATCACCAGATTATCGAGGATAGTTGGCGGGAAGAATGCCAACTGGGTTATTGTTGATCGGCGCACCAAGTCAGCTCATTTCTTAGCGATTAAGAAAACAGACGGAGCAGAGCAGCTAGCGCAGAGATTCATTGCTAAGATTGTGAGATCGCATGGGATACCAGTTAGTATAGTATCAGATAGTGATCTGAAATTCACATCGATGTTTTGGCGAGCCTTTCAGAAGGCACTTGGGACTAAAGTCCATATGAGTACGGCATATCATCTGTAGACATATGGTCAGGCTGAGAGGACTATAACAGTTTTGAATTAGGAAGGGAGCTGAGTTAAGTACCTACCGTTGGCAGAGTTCGCGTACAACAACAGTTTTCACTCGAGCATTGAGATGGCACCGTATGAGGCTCTTTATGATAGAACGTACCGTACACCACTTTGTTGGACAGAGGTGGGAGAGCGCTGAGGCATAGAACCAGCATTGGTCCAGGAGACAGTTGAGCAAGTGGAAATGCTCAAGAGACGACTTAAGGAAGCTCATGATCGCCAGAAGAGCTATGCAGATAAGCGTCGGAGGGATCTAGAGTTTGCGGTGGGCGACCTGGTATACCTTAAGATGAGAACATTTCAGGGAGGTTCTGAGACCCGGAAGCTGAAGAAGCTTAAACCGAGATATATGGGTCTGTATCCTATCATTGAGCGGATTGGGGCAGTAACATACCGCTTAGCGCCATCAGCAGAGTTGGCTGAGTTTCACGATGTGTTTCATCTGTCAGTTCTGAGGAAAGTCGTTCGGGAGCCAGAGTTCATTTCTCAGCAGCCGCCTAGTGTCATCAGCAGAGATTTGACCGCAGTTAGTCAACCAGTGACAGTCTTAGAGCGCCGAGATAGAGATGTTCAGCGGAAAGTGCTACCGATGGTCAGAGTTGTTTGGAAGAGAGACGACATTCAGGAGGAGACTTGGGAGTTCGAGTATCATATGAGACCCGATTATCCAAACCTGTTTAAAGATGTCGAGCAGCCGACTCAAGATTTGAATTCAAGGACGAATTCCTCGTTAGTGGGGAAGAATTGTAACGACCCCCCTCCCCACTCACACACACCCACCACCCCTCATCTTCATCCACCACTTAAA
The DNA here is from genome assembly GCA_010577795.1 of Isatis tinctoria. Lineage (NCBI taxonomy): Eukaryota > Viridiplantae > Streptophyta > Magnoliopsida > Brassicales > Brassicaceae > Isatis > Isatis tinctoria. Next base: position 17,083,723 of record CM021247.1, on the reverse strand, counting down.
CTAATCCTCACCCCCTTTTCTTTTTGTTTAATAATTTGATTTCCCCCTATGATCAACATTTCACCGAAGGAGAGAGAGATAATTGAGAGAGAGAATTCAGAGAGAAGAACAAGAAGAAGAGAGAGAAGAAGAAGAAGAAGAAGAAGAAGAAGAAGAAGAAGAAGAAGAAGAAGAAGAAGAAGAAGAAGAAGAAGAAGAAGAAGAAGAAGAGGAAGAGAGGAAGAAGTAGTAGAAGAAGAAGAAAGCTCAGTTGCTCTCTCCTCCACCGTCATCCGCGGCTCAGGTATACCGGAAAACCGTTTTCCGATTTGCTTCTTATTGGCCGGATCATAAATCGAGCATAACTCTCTAACTGTTACGTTTCTCTAAAATCAAGGCCACCACCGGATTCAGCACGACGAGACGAGTCTGTAGACACCAAGATCGTGCCGAACCGCCTTTGGACGCGCCCGCAATCGCCGTTGGAAGCTCCGTGCGTGTTTTTCACGCGCCGCCGGTCGTCTCTGGAAACCGCCGCGACTCGCCGGAAACCGCCTCACCTCGCCGTCGCCGGTCGCCGGAAACCGCCGCGACTCACCGTCGTCGGTCACCGGAAACCGTCGCGACCCGCCGTCGCGGTCGCAGGAGACTCGCCGGCGATCTGCCGCCGGTATGAGTCCGGTTTGGCTTAACCGGCCGGTTCAATTTCGGTTTGGTACGGTTCGATCGGTTTAATTCAATTCCATTTCGGTTTGGATCAATTTCTGGTTTAAATCAATTGAGTCCGGGTTAGTTTGGTTCGATCCGGTTTAATCCGGTTTAGTCGCGGTTTGATTTTGACTGGTCAGAATGTTGACTTTGACCGGGTTGACTATTGACTGTTGACTTTCTGACCGTTGACCGTTGACTTTGACCGTTTTGATCCGTTAACCGTTTTTAACCGTTCGAAAGCCATTCTCACTCGAAATTTAGTGTCCGTTTTAGCATCTGGAGTGCAGAGGAAGCAGTTATACTCCATTTTTGCTAAGGTGAGGGTTATTTGCAGAATATCGTACTTTTCATCAAAAGGCGCCGTAGATAGGATTTAGTATTAAATGTGTTCTGTTTCTATGCTAGAGTCTTTTTAGAATTGTTTGTAAATTGAATTTAGGAATAATAGATGATTCAACCCATTGATTGTGCATTAAATTGTTAATTGATTCTTTTATTCATGCTAGAGCTAGGATTAGTTGACCATGTGGGTCGTTAGGGATTGCGGGGGTACAGAGACGTGACTTCTGTACTTGCGTCGCGTGATGTTTGGGGTGGGGTACTGGCAGCTCAGTCGATCTGTTGTCAGTGCCTCGGGAGATCGATAAATCGTCTTCGGGCGGTGTGGTTGGGCACTATCCCATAAGACTGGCCACGATCTCTGGCCGTAGGACACCGTTGATTGTTCTTTGGGTACTTTAGGTACCATTATTGTGCATGTTTAGTCTATTTCCTAATATGGCGTGCTATGGTCAGATTTACGTTTTCTGTGATTAGCATTCCATACCTCACTGAGTGACTCCCCTGTTACTCACCCCTCCTTCTTCCCTTTCTAGTTTTTCAGGTGAGACAGACAAGTATTTTACGCTTTGAAGATACCGTGCTTCTTTTGGATTTTTACGTTTTCTCCGTATTTTATCATGTACATATAGCATTGAGGTAGTTGGGTTATGAGACAATGTAGAGTGGGGTATTTGACGTATGTGACGTGGTTAGTGGCACGCCGTTCTCGAGTGTCGAGGAGACGGGTGTTACAACGCCCTTAGCTCTTCCGAGTGCCGACAACGCCTCAAAGATGCAGCCACCATCGACTGATCCTCCACTGGAGCCAAGCAAAGGAGAAGCTTGTGAAAAAGGCCAGGACATGGATATGCAACTTATTCCATATGGTAAGGCGACAAGAGGAAGTTTCGGTTCATGGAAATTAAGAAGGAGGACATTCCTCCGATCATCAGGCCAGTTTCTATTTCTTTCATTTTTTTTATTTCAAAATCTGGTTCTGCTTGGTATAAATTTCCCACATTTTATGCTAATATTAGGGTTTATTTAAATTGAGAACTGACTCTGCATTTTTATTCAGGGATCATGGTGATATGTCATCATATTTTCATAAAATACACATCAGAGAGCTTAAGTTCAGTTTTTAAGCTCCTGGAGGATATGCTTATGACCTGGAAACAAGTATTCATATAGTTATAACTGGTCTCGATTTTGTTTATATTATTCTTCGTGATCTGTTCAACTCTTTAATTAATGCAGCATATTTCTTCAACCAAGTTGGAATATGTCACTTGATGACCAACTTTAACTCCACAGCCAATACAGTATTTGGTTCATTACTGGTTTGTGATTTAATTTGAAACTCAAAATTTCAAACTTTAAAGGGTTATCGCAATTGATAAATGTTTACAGTCATTTTCCATACCGATTTTGTATTAAAATACTTTTGAAAAAGTGCAAGAACTATAATAAACACTCTTTTTGTTCTTTGATATAGATCAACAGTATTTGATGGAAAAGAAAGAGCCACCTCCACAACTGCTTGGAAGAGTTCTAACAATCCCAATTTATGTTCTTCACTTTGCTTACCGAATCTGAATGTTTAAAATCAGGAAACTTGATGAACAGATTGATTTGGGCTGAAAAGGGGGTTATGGTGTAATGAGCAGTATATGCACTTATTCTTTTGGTGTAGTATCCATTTCTCTCATGTTGAAAAACAAAGTACCTCAAAGCCAAGTTCAGATACCATACTTTTATCATACACTTTCTGTATTGTACCTAAAAGAAGAGTTGCGGGGATGCAGTTTAATACATAGATTAAGAGTATTGTACCACATCACATGAGTTATTACATACGTCGACGGGATACCATGGTTTGTGGAACCTATAGGTTGGTGAATACTCTTAATCTTTGACACTCTTTGTGTTTTTTTTCAAATTTGCGTATTTGTGAGAGAGGTTTTCGATTACGATATCAGAACTAATCCCCCATGTTTCTTATCTTAGAGGGAAATGTCAAAGGAATTTGCCAAAAACATCATATGATATTGAGTGGGATGCAGAGAGTTTGAATCCAAATTACATGGTAAAGTTTTGGTATAGGGATCAATTATTCTTTTTTTTCCAGTAAAGCTTGCGTAAAGAATTCCCAATTTTTCCAAACAGTTTAAAAGAAATTATTTCTGAACACAGTCTCCGTTTATTTTTTCGATTTGTTAGCTGATAGCCTCGCTCTCTGTTATTTTTGTTGTTTCAGACAGACCATAAGCTGCGTCTATGCAGAGCATCCTTGGCATTTCAAAAGAAGCTAGAAATAGATTTCGGGTTGCAAGTCATTATTACAAAAGATTAAAAAGAACTGGTCGGAAAGCACAAAATTTTTAGAATACTGTTTAGTTATAAGTTTCAAAGTACTTTTTATCGACCAAATAGTAATAAGAAATCTATTACTTATCACTAATTAAAAACTTAATCAACACTATTATATTTTATTGGTATGTCAAATCTAATGAAGTAATCAATATAACAAACAAATTTGAATTCAGATTTCTTTAGGATCCATTTTTATGCCAAATTTAATGAAGCAATTGACATAAAATATAAAGTTGAAGGAATTGTGGGACATGGGTCATTTTGAAACTTTAATTGTCAAAATAACTCCATGCTTTGAAATTGAGGACGCCCAAATACAAAGGAAATGGTCACTTTGACAATGAAAGTTTCAAAATGGGTCACTGTAACAAATGGCCCAGTTGAAGGTGATCGAGTTTTATCAAAAGAAGTTATACCAATGTTTACAAACATAAGTGAAAAAAATAAGGATTCCAAGAAGCTTGCTAATAAGTTATTTGGTATTTCTCACAATATTTATATAGAACATCTAGAATAATGGGAAGAACTAAACCGCTAGATTATTTGCTGGCAATTGACAAATACGAAATCATTTATTAAAATTTGTAGAAAGTTTGGCATGGTCTTACAAAATTCCATGGAAGACTAAATAAACATTATTTACCTTATCACAAATTAATATTGAATACATTTTTTGCCAAAAAAAGTCTATTGCAATACACTTTAACATTACGGGCCTCCCAGTAACGCGGAAGCCTCCCAACAACAATATCAATACAACAACCACCTTTTAAGTCGGAGAACAGGAGACTGGATGGTGCCATTTTTTTTTGGGAATGGTTAATGAGAAGCATGAATTGAATTCTGAGGTAATGGATGGATAAAACTGAGATAGACACCTCCTATTTATAGGACTGAATAGCTTGGGGGAGGGGAGGTTAAGTAATTGGAAGAGCATGTAGTGGGAGGTGGAGAGAAAGTACGATTAATTGAGAATTTAATTGCGAGAATTGATGGTTAATTTCCTCTGTTACATATGAGGAAGCTAAAGACAGAGTTACAATTACGGGTCAGAGTGTGACAGAGTTGAGGATTTGTGGTCGCCACCGTCATAGAATAGGATTCACCGTGATTAGTAATAAGGAAAGGTTGAAGAAGAGTTGCTGTAAGGCAGGGGCGGAGGCAGCAAGGGAGTAGAGGGGTCAGCTAACCCCCTCAAAATTTTAAAATTATTTGTTTTTGTTATAATAAAGATGTAATGACCCCACACAAACAAAAAATTTGACCCCATAAATACAAAACTACAAAACATTAAGCAAAGTTTAAATTTAATTATAATATTTAATGGGCTTAAGTAATTTTTCAAAAGGTTAAAACTTGGGTTCATATTAAGTTTTATAATCCCAGTCATAATAATAAAACAATCAATAGCTTTTGTGGGAAATTATAAATATTAGTTAATTTGTATTCCAAAAACATATAAAAATTAAAAAATTAAAAACTTGATATTTATTGATAATTTACGAGAAAATGACATGTTTGCTGATTAGAAAACCTTGGAGACCTATCACACGTTATTGTAGAAACCAGAAAACATATTTTTCATCTTTTGGTTTATAGACTTTGGAAGTAAGCTTTGACTTTGTATGTTGCTATCGAATGAAAGTCGTTTTTTAAGAATGAAAATCGTCAAGACAATATTATGGAATCACATTAATATCTGTTTTTAAATGATTGCTTCATATTTTTTTATCGAAAAAACATATTTGGAAGTGCAATAAATGAAACCGTGATAATTTTTTTTTTAAGTTATGAGTGATCTACATTTATAATTTTTTAGATAATTTATAAACTTTATTTTTGAAATTTTTTTCTGACCCCAATATAAAAACTTTCTGGCTCCACCACTGTTGTAAGTAGCCATGGGAATATTATCCGGGATCCGGATCCGGATCTGGGATCCGCTCCGTATCCGCTCCGAAAATCCGGATCCGGATATTTGATTTTTCAAACCCGGATATCCGGATCCGGATCCGGGTACTTTAAATATAATATATTTTCTATATTATTAATGAATTTTTTAGTATATTAAGATTTATTCATAAAAAATAAACTTAAAATATTTTTATAATAATCTAATTTTGTTTTTTCTAATATTATATTATATATTTTTATTATATATATTTTTTTAAAAATAAATAAATGTTAGTATTAATTTAATGTTATTTAAATATTTTAATATATTTTTTACGGATCCGGATCCGGATCCGGATCTGGATATCCGTGGATATCTTGATATTTAAGCGGATATCTGAAATCCGGATATCCGGAAGCCCCGGATCCGGATAGTGAAAATATGGATCCGGCCGGATCTGGATACTTCAAAAAATCCGGAAATCCGGATCCGTCCCAGGGCTAGTTGTAGGGAGTTGAACAAAAACTACCTATTAAAAAGAGGGAAACTTCAATGCCCAAAGAATCAAAAGGAGTTGCACCACACGGTATCTTCGATTTGTCTTCACTTACTCTAGTTGTTGGGCAACAATACGAGTGGAAAGAGGCACTGGAAACGAGATTGAAGTTGTTTTCAAATTGGCCATGTGAACGTTGTGATTCTCTTGGGAGCCCTTGGAGCCTTTCCTTCCGCGTACAGCCTTGGTGGATATCTACGATTGCTACTTGTTGATGAAGCAATGTCCTTAAAAAAACAAAAAAGCTGTGACTTGAGTAGAAAACAATAAAACAAGCTAAATAAATTGATAATGTATGTTAAACCATAGCCGGTTTTTTAACCAAAAAAAAACTATCATCTGTAAAACTATAACATGCAGTTAAAAATAGTTTATTTGCATTAACGTAAGAACGCAATATTTCTTAAAGTCAAGCCTAAAGTATAGTGACAGTTGTGGAAGCCCCCTTAGTCCAGTGGTTGATCAAGGGTTCATTAATGCTTCTACACCAGGAGGTCTTGGGTTCAAATCCCCGAGGAAGCAATTTCTGCAGTTTAATGGAGACAAGTTTATAAAGAGATTTTCAGCATGGTGCAAGTGGAGCCGTTCATCGTGATTGTGATCGTGGTCCTAGTGAAATGGGTAAAAGTTGTCCGTTGTATAATTGTCCTCGTAATAGTTCTCATAATTTGTATCAGCTTTAAAAAAAAGTTGCTGTAATTTGGGCCTTTAATAGTTGTTTTACTAATGGGGCAAATGAGCTTGAGGAGTGACGATTTAGTATGTAAACTGGGCCTAATAGAAACAATCATGCCAAACAAAATAATGGGCTGTATGTATGATGCAAGAAACACATACGCTCCGTTGAAACGGGATGCTGATGTGACAGTTTTTCAGAGAGTATGAAATGACTTGTATTGCTGAGAAGGGAGGAAATATTACTATATATATATATAAATATATAGTTATGTGTTAGTAGTATACGGAAAAGAAAAAGCCTTGGGAGAGTCGTTGTCTATATGTTTTGTTTCGAAAAGAGGTCATGGGTTTAAATCTCAAATTTATGATAAGATCTTTTTAAAAAATTCAAAAAGACATAGTTTTGGTAGTCGGATCGGGTGGACAATCGCTATTCTCTTAAAACGCAATTCAGATTATTTTTTTACTGTCGGTTGAATTGGATCAGAAGCAGCATTATAGAAGGGATTTGAGGCAGTCAACCCTAATAATTATACCTCTACAACCTCATTAAGCAAATCATCAATAGTTCAATTAAGTAGAAGAGAAACTACATCATCAAATAATAAAAATCATGCTTCTACTCCATAATCTTTTCTTACCAATAATAACAGCTTGAATCTAAAACAAAAACAAAAAATAAAAATAAAAAACAATTGAAGAGTATTAAAACCAAGTACATGTATCTTAAATACCTATAAGAATAAAATTCATAAAAGAAAATAGGAAACTAATTTGGTGACAACATCATAGACCTATTTACCGCATCTTACACAGTAAATGAGTTTGATACTTTACCATAGTCGAGAGCACTTCAATTTGTATTAACTCTCATGCTGCATTATCTACAATCGAGATAAAATCAATATGAAATATTATCAACTGATTGAACATTTGCAATAGTACCACACTTTCCAACTTGTTCTAAAGTCTTAACGAATATTAGAAATAAATGAACTACAATATAATAATGCTTCCAAAGACAAAATATATACCTCCTTAGACTTCATTATTCTTTTTATTGCCTTTCTATAGTGCATAGCAAAGAATTCATCCTGCCAAAATTATACGCAGTCAACGATTGATTGTTTACATCTTGTTATCATAAATTTGTCATTTGGTATTTAACATATTTTAAATGATATATATTGAACGATATATTTTAAACAATAATATACTTCACGAACACAAATTGCTAAATATCATGAACACAAAATATATAATTAAAAGTCTCACAAGGAACAAAAATCTTCAGACTGCGAACCGGTAGGATCAAAAAAAAAATTGTGTTGCATAAAGGATATTTGTGGTATAAGAAATACCTACACTCATCACCCAACAAATTTGCTTCAGAAAATATATTTTACAATAGATAGTAACAACACATATTACATACCTCTGTACTCATCGATACAAGATAAACGCACAAACCAAATAATGTTAGATGTAATATGTTCCTCAACGTAGTCAATTATGGATTGACCATAAATTCCCCAAAAATTCATGTCAATTTAAGACCACTACACATAAAGAAAAGAGACAACCAAATGTACTAACTATTTTTCGTAATAACATGTATTATAAAAAATAATTCAAAAACTTCTGTGAAATCTCGAATGATAAACCCTAATCCAATTCTCTTACCCTCCTCTATGAACAATTTCAGCAAGTTCACCACTGAAGGAGGAGAAGGCAATTATTGATATGTTAAGATTTTGACCCATACTAACCTTAGTATCTAATGACTTTTTAGAGTTTTTGAGTATATTTCAGGAGATCTTAGGTAGCTTTGGAGCTGTTATTGGAGTTTGGAGCACTTGAAACCTTTGGAACAGAAAAGAACCAGAATTGAAGAAAATAAGGAAAATCCTGTGAAGTATCACCAACTCCGATCAGCGAGCCCATGCTCCCGATTTTTGGCCACTAAGCGAGCACCTGCTCGCCGCAGAAGAAAATAAAAGGAAGGAGATTTAACCTAATAGCCGCGCCGACTTTAAAGGGAGCAGCCGCCTATTGCCTTCTGATATAAATATTCCTCTTAGTCTTAGGCTGTAATTAGATTCTTTTTGATTTGGGCTTTTAGCTTTTCAATACCTTATGGCTTTCTACTTGTAAGGGAGAAGATCTCTGCCACAATTCTGAGAAGATTTCTAACCCTATTTCTTTATTTTAGTATCGATGCAGTCTTTTTATTTTATGTTTTGCTTTCTTCTTTCATTATGCTTGAGTATATCTCTTAGTTAGGTTAAGGTTTTCAAGAGAATACATGGGCTAGGGTTAAACACAAATAGGCAAATAAAATCGATGTCTTCACCCTTGTTGTTCTTAATGCTTAAATCGATTTGATCACTTGATTTTATGATATTAGGTTTAATTTAGACAACAACAGTTGCTAGGTTGCTAGGTTGCTAGAAGAAACATTGGTGAGCAATTTATTCATTACCTGCGAAAGTAGATGTATTGGAGAATTGTGAACAAATCAAACCTGATCTTTAATGCTTGTTTGCGATTTCTAGTACCAACGACAGTTAGGATTCTTCGTGTTTGAGTTCTAGACTGGTGCTTAATGACAGTCTGAATAGTTGTTTGACCCTTTACTCTGAATTGCCTGCGAATTGCCTTGACCTAATGCTTTCTCATTATTGTTTTCACAACTGATTTAGAGTTATTCTTGTTAGACTCGATTCCAACTATTATTGAATCTCTTACCTCTTAATTTAGTCTTTAAAATCATAGTGTAAGCTTGGTCTTCGTGGGATCGATCCCTAAATACTACTACGATTTGCTGTGCACTTGCAGTAGGAAATTAGGGTTAAAACCTCTGTATCAAGTTTTTGGCGCCGTTGCCGGGGACCAAATTCTTACCTTTGGTTTACGGCTAAATTTCTAGACTAAGAACCATACTAAACTCGTTTTTCTTTTTTCTTTTCTTTGTGTTTCGGGTGCATGTCCACAAAGAGCACAAGGAGCAGAAACAACGAGGATCTTGTTAGCTTATCAAATGAGGAGTTAGCAAGGCCAGAACGAGAGAACAGGCAGAGACGTAACACACCTGTTCCGGAACCAGAAACTTCTGATTTTGCTTCTACAGAGATGGGCGATAACGACAACATGGCAGCTCAGCTGCGAACTCTTCATGCAGCCATGGAGCAAATGCGCTTGCATCAAGAGCGGCAGCTCGTTCAACAACCGGCGTTCAGAGACAAAGACGCAGCACATGCTTATTACCAGATCGATCTACGATTGTCACTCCAACCATTCAGAGGCAAGATTATGAGATCAAGCCTCAGATGATTGCACTCGTGAAGCAGCACCTGTTTCAAGGCTTGCCTGCTGAGATTCCGATGGCCACATCGAGAACTTCGAAGAGATCTGTAGCACAACCGGCTCCAATGGTGTGCCTCCAGATTTCTTGAAGTGCAAGCTTTTCCCCTTCTCTCTTGCGGGAAAAGCATCACAGTGGTTAAAGTCTTTACCACCAGGCTCTCTACCAACTTGGGCTGATGCGCGAGCAGCCTTCTTGGATAAATTCTACACCAAGTCTAGGACCGCAGCCTTGAGGAACAAGATCTCCTCGTTCGAGCAACATCCCGGCGAGTCCTTCAACGAAGCATGAGAGCGGTTTAAGGAGTACAAGCGCGAGTGCCCTCACCATGGGTTTCGCGACGAGCAGCTGCTCAGCACCTTCTACGACAAATTAGAATGGGATAACAGAAACGCCCTGAATGCAGCCAGTAACGGTGACTTCTACACTAAATCAAAGGAAGGAGCACTCGAGCTGATCGAGAACTTGGCCGCAAGCTCCAGCAATAAATCTCCCGAGTACGATAGAAAAAAGGTCAACAGTGTGGACTCCAAGAAGATTGATGAGCTCACGGCCTTGGTTAACCTTTTGCTAAAAAAGAACTAGAACTCTGTCCACTTTGTGGATGAGAATGGAGAAGAACCTCTCGCTCAAGTCTATGAGGAAGAAACCGGTGATGATCGGATGGAGGTCAATTATGTGAATGGACAAGGTTTCGGTCAGAACCGCGGTTTCAACAACCAAGGCTTCAACACTCATCCGAACCTGTCCTATAGGAGCACCAATGTAGAAAATCCACAAGATTAGGTTTATCCTAAGCAAGAAAATCAGCCACAGATGGGTTTTAGAAGAACTACTCCAACAACTACCAGAACAGGCCATTCGTTCCAAATCAGAACCGATTCCAAGCAGGGACTCAACCAAGACAGCCCTTCACGAACTCGCAGCCCCAGCCTTTCACAAATCCGCAGCCTTCATCTTCAGCAACCGGCTCCCAAGACGAGCTGAAGAACATGATGCCGCAGTTGATGGCGAGTCACCAAAAGGCGGCAGCAGAGATCAACTCCAAAGTTGACACTATGTATGTTGATCTTAATGGGAAGTATGAGGCTATGTGGACTCACATGAAACAGCTTGATATTCAGATTGCACAGAATGCTGAATCCATTAAGAGGACACCAGGAACTCTTCCTGGAGAGGTTGAGACACCAAGGAAAGAGTTCGTCAACGCCATCGAGTTGCGAAGTGGGAAGACACTACACGCAGATGCAGTTTCAGCTTCGAAGTCGGCAAAAGAAAAGAAGCGATTACGGAGCACGTGCTCCCATCCAGCGAGCACATGCTCCAAGGAAATCAAGGTGTCTATGAAAAAGGTGAATCGAGCAACCGCACAACACACTCTGGAACTTCGTCTTCACCCTTTGATATCCTAGAAGACGACACGACTGAGCACCCCGACAGATCCCCAGAGTACATGCTCGACCAGACTTCACCATCCACTTCTGCGCCGATACCCACAGTGATTCCGGAGATGGTGTACAGGCCCAAGGTTCCGTATCCTGTACTACTCAAGAAGTCTCGCAAAGATTTGGAGGATGCTAAATTCAGGGAGATGCTCAAGGACCTAACCGTAAAGATGCCTCCCGCGGATGCTGTCCAGATGATACCTGCCCTGAAGAGGTACATGAAGACTCTGGTCTCTGGTAAAGTCGTTGTGAAAAGAAAGTGATGGCAGTCTCGAAGGAATGCAGTGCTGTACTGCAAAACAAGGTGTTAAAAAAAAGAGGCGATCCTGAGCGATTTGTCTTATCCGTCATGATTGGTCCTATGACTTTCAATTGCTCTCTCTGCGATCTTGGTTCTAGCGTGAACCTCATGCCCTATTCGGTGGCTAAGCGTTTGGGTTTCACCAAGTTTAAACCCACACGAATTTCGTTGATCTTTGCTGATAGGTCCACTAAGTTACCCAAGGGCGTTTTGGAGGATTTTCACGTGCGGATTGGAGATACTTTGATCCCTTCCGACTTCGTGGTATTGGAGCTTGAGGAAGAACCGAAAGATCCCCTCATCTCGGCCGACCATTCCTTTGCACAGCTGGTGCACTTATTGATGTCCGGAATGGAGTGATTGATCTTCAACTGGGTGATATGGTGATGACCTTCGAAATGAATAAGTTGCTGAAGAAGCTTATGCTGGATGGACAGACTTTCATTGTGGAAGGCGCGGACGATGTTTTTGATGAGGCAGCTGAAGAACTTCTTTGCTCGGATCCTCTTGAAACCGCCTTAACCCTGGCCGAACGAGAGCATGGTTTCATGAGTGAAGACGCTGACAGCTTTGCAAAGATGCTTGATTCCAGCCACAAAATGGAACAGATGGTTGCCTACATGAGTCTGGACGATGAAGACAAATCGGCAGAACAGATGGAGCACCTGCTCAGATCCCGCGAACACCTGCTCCGCCACTTGATCCGATAGACAGCCCTTGGAGTGAATTGAAAGCACCCAAATTGGAGCTTAAAACCCTCCCAGCAGGGCTCAGGTATGCATTCCTTGGAACGAACTCTACTTACCCTGTGATAGAGAATGCCAATTTGAATAATGTAGAAGTAGCCTTACTTTTATGAGAGCTTAGAAAGTATAGAAAGGGTATAGGGTATTCACTTGCGGATATTCTTGGAATCTTTCCTGATCTTTGCATGCATAGTATACATCTAGAAGATGAATTGATGAGTTCTATAGATCATCAGAGGAGGTTAAATCCGAATCTAAAAGATATTGTTAAGAAGGAGATAATGAAACTTCTAGAAGCTGGTGTGATTTATGCAATTTCTGATAGTACTTTGGTTAGTCATGTTCATGTAGTTCCTAAGAAAGGCGGAATCACTGTAGTCAAGAATGATAGGGATGAACTGATACCAACTAGGACAATAACCGGCCATAGGATGTGTATAGATTACCGCAAACTGAATGCTACGACTTGCACGGATCACTTTCCTTTGCCCTTTATTGATCAGATGCTTAAAAGACTCGCTAACCATCCATACTACTGCTTTTTAGACGGTTATTCAGGTTTCTTTCAGATCCTTATTCACCCGGACGATCAGGAGAAGACGATGTTCACTTGCCCATATGGCACGTTCGTTTACCGGCGCATGCCATTTGGCTTTTGCAATGCCCCAGCAACCTTCCAGAGATGCATGATGTCTATCTTTACTGACCTAATCGAAGAAATCATGGAGGTGTTCATGGACGACTTCTCGGTGTATGGAAGCTCTTTCTCTGACTGTTTGTCTAATTTGTGCAGGGTACTTCAACGCTGTGAAGAGAAACATCTAGTGCTGAACTGGGAGAAGTGTCACTTCATGGTAAGGAACGTGATTGAACTTGGACATCGCATATCAGAGGATGGTATCGAAGTGGACAAAGCTAAGATCGAGGTCATGATGAACTTGCAACCGCCTACTTCAGTTAAGGGAATCCGGAGCTTCTTAGGCAATGCCGGTTTGTACAGGTGCTTCATCAAGGACTTCTCTAAGATCGCCAGGCCTCTCACATGCCTTCTCTGCAAGGAGGTCAAGTTCGAGTTCGAAGATGCCTGTCTCGAGGCTTTCCACACAATCAAAGGAGCACTTGTTAGCGCACCCATTGTGCAACCGCCAGATTGGAGCCTGCCCTTCGTGGTTATGACAGATGCGAGTGACTATGCACATTGGATGATGCTCAATGCAAGTATGCTACAACCGAAAAAGAGCTTCTAGCTGTGGTCTTCGCCTTTGAGAAGTTCCGATCATATCTTGTCGGCTCCAAGGTCATCGTACACACTGATCATGCAGCACTCAAGTACCTGCTGACCAAGAAAGATGCTAAGCCGTGACTCCTCCGGTGGATCCTTCTCCTCCAGGAATTCGACCTTGAGATCAAAGACAAGAAGGGAATAGATAATGGAGCTGCCGACCATTTATCTAGGATGCGAATTGATGAAGTACTTCCATTCGATGACAGCCTCCCTGAAGAGCAGATTTACTCCATCGGAGTATTCCAAGTCAAGGAAGCACGTGCTCCCGCCCAGCGAGCACCTGCTCGGCCCGAATTCGACAACCAAATCGAAAGTGGCCAACGTCCTCAAATTCCTTGTTTTGGCGAGAAAGCGAATTATCTAGCTGCTGATCTGGAACCACACGGTTTTGTGGGCAACAGAAGGAAGAAATTCCTTAAGGATATCCGCCATTACTTCTGGGATGAGCCGTACCTATACAAGCATTGCCCAGATGGCGTATTTAGACGATGCATAGCTGAGGAGGAGATACCAGAGATTCTGTTTCACTGTCACAGCTCTTCTTATGCCAGACACTCACTTTCAAGACAGTCTCCAAGGTTTCGCAAGCTGGATATTGGTGGTCTAATATGTTTAAGGATGCTCAGCGCTTTATTTCTAGATGCGATTCATGCCAGCGACAAGGCAACATCATCAAGCGCAACGAGATGCCACAGAACTTCATTCTTGAAGTCTAGGTCTTTGACGTATAGGGCATCGATTTTATGGGTCCATTCCCCTCCTCTTTCAGGAATGAGTATATACTTGTGGCGGTGGATTATGTGTCCAAATGGGTTGAGGCATTGGCGAGTCCCACAAACGATGCAAGAGAGGTGATCAAGATGTTCAAATCCATCATCTTTCCAAGATTTGGTGTTCCGCGAGTTTTTATCAGCGATGGAGGCTCTCACTTCATCAACAAGGTCTTTGAGACTCTGCTGCGTAAGAATGGTGTAAAGCACAAGGTCGCCACTCCCTATCATCAGCAAACGAGTGGGCAGGTCGAGATTTCTAACCGCGAAATCAAGAGCATCCTTCAGAAGACTGTGGGCACAAATCGGAAGGACTGGGCTTCCAAGCTTGACGATGCTCTATGGCCTTACCGGACCGCATACAAAACGCCACTCGGAACCACGCCATTCCACCTCATCTACGGCAAAGCCTGTCACCTCCCCGTCGAGAATGAGTTCAAAGCTGCATGGGCGGTTAAGCTGCTCAACTATGACACTAAGCCAGCTTCAGAACGGCGTATGATGCAGTTACAGTGCTCCAGGAGATTAGGCATCTCGCGTATGAGAACTCAAAGATTTACAAAGAGCGCACCAAGGCATACCACGACAAGCGCATACTGGCCAGAAACTTCGCTCCCAACGACCAAGTCCTACTTTTCCACTCCCGGCTGAAGCTGTTTCCCGGGAAGTTACGATCACGATGGTCTGGGCCTTTTCCAATAAAGGAAGTACGACCTTATGGAGCTGTGGTGTTACTGGATGACAAGGGGAGAGAGTTCGTTGTCAATGGTCAGCGTTTGAAGCCATACCTCACTGATTCATCTGTCGCACAAGGGGAATCCTTTCCCTTAAGCGACCCTCCTCAAGCCTAATCAGCTCACCAAGTCAAGCTAGTGACTAAAACCAAGCTCTGAGTGGGAGGCAACCCACTGGTAAGTGTTTTTATTTTATTTTATTTTTCTATTAATTTTTGGTTTTGTTTTTCTTTGTTTCAGATAAAAAAAAAGAAGAAGAAAACACGACCCTCCTCCGCCTTGGTGCTCTGACATGTCGACCCAGGTAAGTTTCTCCGACTCTTTTCTAGCTTATTCTCACACCGAGACGGTGTGAAGTAAGTCCGGGGGAGGGTCGTCTCTCTAGTCAGTACCTTATTACTTGCTTTTGAGTCTTTTGTTATTTTGAGTCAGTCTGTCATATGGGTCAAATCAAAACCTGTGGAAATTATGACCAAAGTCTATGATGAGTTTTTAACCACTTATAAATTGACGTGTTTTCTAGTGAACATTGCTGCAGAATTTAGAGTACAGAGACGAGCTAAGGCTTCTTCACATTCGGATCCTTCTTCAGGCCAGAAAACTTCAGTCCCTTTAAGGTTTCATCAGATAGACTTTAGACTCTAATTTATCTGGACGTAATTTGGACTTTAATTCTTTTTGTTTTGGGCATTAGGATTAGAAAACGTGTTACATCAAATATTCAGGACTTCGTATCCCTTTTGCCACTCTTGTTGATCCTGAATAGCTAGCTTCTAGTTAGTACCTCACCCTGACCCTAACCTCTTTTCAAACCACTTGCACTCGTATTTTTCTTTCTCATTTATGCAGATATGTGCAAAAAGGTTGGGGAGAAAAGGACTAACGCGACCTCTGATTCACTCTTGCTGAAGAAGTCGTTAGAAGTAAGCTAAGGAAAAGTCCGCGAGCACGTGCTCGCTATCACGGAGCACCTGCTCCACGATGTCCAGAAAAGAAACGAGTTTCAATATGACCTGCTGGGGTATGAGGACAAAGGAATCACAGTTCGCCGAAGGACATACGCAATGTAAAGGCTCCCCTTATTCTTTTTATTTTACTAAAAAAAAAAAATCGAGTTAGTAACTCAGGAATAAGGGGTGGTGAGTTAGTAACTCAAAGATGTGTCTTGAAGCATGTGCTAAACGCAAGAGAAAAAATAACAAGCAAAGGAAGAAGAATGAGTTGAGAGCCGATCTTATAAGAGGAGGATAGTGAATTAGAGGTTGTGGACATCAATGAGTCCAGTCTCCCTTGCCGTTTTGTGCGATATCCTGCACTCTCTTTGGAACACGGTAACCCTAAACACACTAAAGCTCCACCTTTAAATTAGCCTCGTTTTTACCAAGCCTCGTTTCTCTAAGCTAGTGCTCTTAACAAGAAGCTCTTGCCACCTCTAATTGAATGTAGAGAGTCTACTGTCTTGAACTTAGATTTTTCTGGGACTGTAAGTCGTACGGTTTTGAGGTTGGTGAACTTTATTGGAGAGGTTTTCGGTAAGGATGTGTGTCTCTTGTTCTAAAGTATGTGGTCTGCAGATATTGGTCTATTCATGGTTTCTGAGATTTTGCGAGTTTCCACCGGTTTCTCTAAGTCTTGATTTTAGTTTTGTTTGAGGACAAACAAAGATCTAAGTCTGGGGGAATTGATATGTTAAGATTTTGACCCATACTAACCTTAGTATCTAATAACTTTTTAGAGTTTTGAGTATATTTCAGGAGATCTTAAGTAGCTTTGGAGCTGTTATTGGAGTTTGGAGCAGTTGAAACATTTGGAACAGAAAAGAGCCAGAATTGAAGAAAATAAGGAAAATCCTGCGAAGTATCACCAACTCCGATCAGCGAGCACATGCTCCCGATTTTTGGCCACTAAGCAAGCACCTGCTCGCCGCAGAAGAAAATAAAAGGAAGGAGATTTAACCTAGTAGCCGTGCCGACTTTAAAGGGAGCAGCCGCCTATCGCCTTCTGATATAAATACTCCTCTTAGTTTTAGCCTTTAATTGGATTCTTTTTGCTTTTGACTTTTAGCTTTTCAATATCTTAGGGCTTTCTACTTGTAAGGGAGAAGATCTCTGCCACAATTCTGAGAAGATTTTTGAACCCTATTTATTTATTTTAATATCGATGCAGTCTTTTTATTTTATTGTTTTGCTCTCTTCTTTCAATATGATTGAGTAGATCTCTTAGTTAGGTTAAGGTTTTCAAAGGAATTCATGGGCTAGGGTTAAACATAAATAGGCAAATAAAATCGATGTCTTCACCCTTGTTGTTTTAATGCTTAAATCGATTTGATCACTTGATTTTATGATATTAGGTTTAATTTAGACAACGACAGTTGCTAGGTTGCTAAAAGAAACATTGGTGAGCAATTTATTCATTACCTGCGAAAGTAGATTTATTGGAGAATTGTGAACAAATCAAACCTGATCTATAATGCTTGTTTGCGATTTCTAGTACCAACGACAGTTAGGATTTCTAAGTCGCTAGAAAAAGTTGTTGATGCCACGATAGTGGATTGATATTATCTTCGTGTTTTAGTTCTAGAATGGTGCTTAATGATAGTCTGAATAGTTGTTTGACCATTTCCTCTGGATTGCCTGCGAATTGCCTTGACCTAACGCTTTCTCATTATTGTTTTCACAACCGATTTAGAGTTATTCTTGTTAGACTCGATTCCAACTATTATTGAATCTCTTAGATCTTAATTTAGTCTTTAAAACCATTGTGTAAGCTTGGTTTTCGTGGGATCGATCCCTAAATACTAATACGATTTGTTGTGCACTTGCAGTAGGAAATTAGGGTTAAAACCTCTGTATCAATTATCCCACCTGAATATATTAAAGTGGTGATGGATGTTGATATGCTTCGGTCATATCCATGGGGTATGACAAGTTATGATGTTTTAGTGGAGTCAATCTTGAAAACTCGAGACAAGCTGATTGACAAAAAGAAGAAGTGCAATAGCTATGTTCTTGATGGCTTGGCATACGCATTGCAGATTTGGATTATGGAAGTTATTCCAGACATTGGTTTGATGTTGGGCCAAAAACTGGACAATGATTTCATAGAAGGTCCTTATGCGTCAACTGGACAGGAGCTGCGAAGGTTTCATATGAAAATATTATTGTACAAAAAACATCATTTCGATCGAAGGTTAGTAATTATTGCATTTTAACTTTTTTTAAAAAAATAGATGTTAAGTTGTATCTAACGATCATAACCATTTTTTTTTCACTCTCTTGTAGGATGTTGTATACCCCTGGATATTTACAACAAGAAATTTTGATATTGTTTTGGCTACTGAATTTTTACGGGATGATGAAGTGTCGGACTTTAGAGTTGATCCTTTGAATGAACTAATAAGGAATGAAATTAATTCGAGTGAGCATGTATGGGAATTTGTAGGAACCAAAGAGACTATTGCGCAAGAGACGAAGGAATATGCAAAAAAGGATACTTCAGATGATGTTGATAAAGTTGGAACTCCAAATGCTGAAGACAGTTCAGTTTCATAATATTGGAGGGGTAAAAAAGGTTCTTGGATCATGGTGAAGAGAAACTCAAGTAGAGAGTTCTTTCTGAAAAGTCAACATCGAAAGACGGACGGGTTAATGACCACATGAAACTTTCTTTCAGAGTTTGTTTCACAGTTTTTGCACTGTGTATAAACTGCTAGTTTTTGTTTTCAGTCAAGTTTCTTGTGTACTATAGACAAGAAGAAGCTTCTCATCAATGATACCACAAGTTTCATGAAGTATAAGGAGGTGCATTTGGTTGAAGATTGTGTATATCAATAGTTCAGTGGGAGCAAGTGTATTTTTCTGGTTTTATATGTTGATGACATACTTTTGGAGACTAACGATATGACTATGCTGGTTGAAACCAAGTGATTTCTAAAGAATAATTTTGAGATGAAAGATTTTTGTGAGGCATCTTTGGTATTGGGAATGAGATCCATAGAGATCGTTCTCGAGGAATTCTTGGATTATCGCAAAAGATTTATATCGATAAAGTACTTAAAAGATTTGACATACATAATTGTAAACCACGAGATACCTCTGTCACTATGGGAGACAAATTTTATCTCAAAAAATGCCCTAAAGGAAAGTTGGAAATCCAGAAGATGCAAAAGATCCCTAATGCATTGGTAGTAGGGAATCTAATGTATGCTTGAGTTTGTTTGCACCCAGATATAGCGTACATCGTTGGAGTTGTAGGCAGATACTAAAGCAATCCAGGTATGGACCATTGCAAAGCACCCAAATTGGTCATGAGGTATCTACAAAGAACAAATGACTACATGCTCACTTATCAAAGATCGGACACTTTGGAGATCATAGGATATTCTATTCTGATTTTTATGGATGCCAAGATAGTAAAAAATCCACTTTATACTATGTTTTTTTGTTGGCTGGTTGAACAATTGCTTGGCGTAGTGCGAAGCCACTAATAGCATCTTCCACAATGGCAGCAAAATTTGTTGCAGTTTCTGAAGCATCTGATAAGGAAATTTGGCTGAGAAATTTTGTCACTGGACTGTAAATTCTTGAAGGAATTGAAAGACCACTAAAGTTCTATTATTACAATAAATCAGCTGTTATGTACTCCAATAAGAATACGAGCGCAACAAAGTCCAAGTTTATTGAAATTAAGTTCGTCACTGATCAGGAAAGAGTACAAAGTGGAGAGATTTCCATTAAGCACTTAGGGACAAACTCCATGATAGCTGATCCTCCTACAAAAGGGATCACACCAAAAGGTTTTTCATGAGCATATTGCTTGAGTGGGTGTTTCATTGTTTGATGATCATTTGGTTTAGTGAGAGTTTTTCGTTTGAGTTTTGGGTTTTATGTTTTAGTTGTCTTTATGTACATTTTCTTAGCTGATCAGAAATAAAGTTTTCAGTTTACCCTCTTTGTACAATAAAGTTACAGGATCTTAATAAGGTATGACCAGTTGAAAATCAACATGTCTTGATTAGTTTATGTGATTTTCATGTCACACTTTTCATAATTGATCTCCATCATTTGATTTGACTATATTGATTCAGTGACCAATGAATTAATTATTTATATTATAACGAAGACCGCTATAATCCTTTTTTTAGTCAATGGACATGATTGCTTATGCCTTGGTATAGAATCAAAATTTTGAGCTCAAAAAGTCTATCACATTTTCAGAATACATATGTGACTTAGTGGGAGATTGTAAGAATTATTTTGAGGTCACACATGTATAATCAATGTGTCGTGATCACTATTTAAAAGAGTCAAAACTTATGTGGTCACTTTGATATAATATAAAATACTCAGGGGCATAAGTGTTATAAAATATTTATGTGTGGATACCTTTAGTAATTTCTAGTTTGATGAAGGGCCGAATTTGAAATTTGTACTCTATATAAATATTAGGGTTGTGTCCCCAACATGTCCTATCTGAAAATAAAGAAAATCTCTGCATCCATCACCAAAGAACTAAATTCACATATATTGATGGTTTTAGAAAAACCATTACCAGAATTCAGAACACAAGTCATAGATCCAAAAGGTATGTTTCCATTCAGAGATTGATATGAGCTAATGATTCTGTGAAATCATAAAATAATTTCAAACATACTTGTGTGTTTTGAGAATTTAATAAATGAATTGGATATGGAAATAAATGTTAAATAGATTAATAAAAAAATCTAGAAAATCGGATATAGGATAGACTACTCCGTGGAAAAAAATTAGAAAGGAAAAAGAGGAATACAAAGGATGATAGAACGAAAGACATAAGAACATGACTATCGTGGAATGTAAAGAGGATCTAATTAGAATAAACATGAATTAAAATAAATAAAAAATAAGTAATAAGTGAAGAGACGTATCTTATTTAAAAGAATTGAAAGACGTCTCTTAAAGAACATGTGTCAACGTTTTCCTTTCTCTCTCTGTACGTTTCTCCTCTCTCATCCGATCAAGTAATTTGGTCTTTTGAATCAAAAACTTTTCGGTTTTTGTAGGCGGTGCCTTAGTTTATCTCACGATCAAGACATGTGCCCACTTCGTCTTTCTGATCGGAGAAAAGCGGCATAGAGGCTCCCCCACGTCGGCGGGAAAGTTCTAGAGACTCAGGGTACGAAGGAGGTGTGCAGAGTTACAAGGGGGATCTGTCGTATAGGAGACGTGGATCTCGAATGGAGGAGCTGGAGGATGCACGAAAAAGAGAGGAGGGACAAGACAAGGGTAAAGGGAGGATGAGTGAGAGCAGCCGGTCAAGCAGTGCTCGTCGTGATGCTCCGGCACCATCAACGCGCCTTATGAGAGGGCAGTATGGAGGCTCCTCATCCTCCTCTTCATTCCGCTCACAATGGTCGCCGCGTGCCTCTGCCCAAAGGTATGTTGTGGTTTCTAAAATGGTAAAGGAACTTTCGCATGAAGAGGTGGGAAATGGATTATTCGATCAATAGAAAGTTATGTTGAAGGCCTTCCACTCCAAAGCTGCTCAACTGACTTCATCGGACAAGGCCGACAAAGTGGCATCTTCTAAGGTACTCAAAGAGCTGGTGTTGTCTGATGTTACGATGGTCTTGGATTCTTCTTTGGAACCTTCTCAGGCCATGGAGGCAGATAATGCTTACAAACTGGAGGCCGATTTGGTACTGGAGGATACAGACAAGAACATTGACACAATGATGGGAACTGAAGGTAAGTACATGGAACTAGCGGATGTGGAGGAGGCGAGTGCAAAGCCTTTATCTCAGGATGAGGAAAAGCACAATAAGGATGCTTTGCATGCGGATGTGGAGGGGATCATGGAGACACTGGAAGTGGAGGATACTGGTAAGGAGATGGCCGAAAAGAAACAAGGGACCTGAAAGAAGCATTTACCGGGTCCGGTGGTGTTTGTTGGCCGCAACAATAAGAAAAGGATGGTTCGAGGGCTGATTTCTCCACGTCGGAACGCTACGGCGAAGACGGGGACCGTACGGAGAAGGAACTGGGAAATGACGTGGATTAGGAAGCGTTCAACTCCCGATCGGATAATGTGGATTAGTGGTCTCGTCTCAATGCAACAGGTTGTGAGCTTTTGTTCGGTTTGTTCGGTTTCTATTTGGGAGTTAATAAAACGAAGATGGAGTTGTCCGATGGTGTATCGTTCACCCCACATCATCTCTCTGTCTTTCGCTTGCCACTTTCACAGTGATGAGCTGTGTTTTTTTGTTTAATTTTATGGAGTTTGTACCCCCACTCAATTAGTTTTTCCTTTATATTATTTCGTTTGATTGTACTTCGATTGATCAATCATATAATGGAAAACTCTGTTGGTTCTACAGGGCTTTATTGGTCACGGTGCTTTGCTCAGGTAGTTTGTTGGGTCAACATGTGGTTGGACTGGGAATTACGAGACAAATATGGGTTCTTCTTTTGTGATTTTGGCCACTCTCATCGACAATAACAATGTTAACTCTCCATACGAAATCTGTTCGGTTTTTATTTCGGTCTTCACTGTGTTGATGCAAACTTGGAGTACTTTCCTTCTTGGAGTAGTCATGGTTGCTCGATCTAGTAATGAAGTACTGGTTTTTTCCATTTCAATGTGTTTAATAAAGCAGTCTCGGAAGGTTAGGCAAGTATGGGGTGGGGTTTCAAGGTTTCATCTTAGGCAATGTGGGCTAAGCCCTTGGGATCCTTATTTGACGGGAATTGCTGCAATGACTGGTACGACACTGAGTCATTGTTTTCTGTATCTCTCTGTTTCTGGTTATTTTTTCTGCAATGCAGAGAGATTTTGCTCTTATTGGCCGTTTGATCTTGGCATTATTTGGTTTGCTTGCGGTTTGTTCAGTTTTTGTGGGGATGGACTTGAGGAGTTACTTTTCTCATCTCACATGTGGTTTCTACATACTTTTAGAAGGGAGTTTTGCAGGGAAAAGACAGTAGCATTTTTTCAGGCTTATCAAGAGCTCGCCAAGTATCTTTTCCTTGGTCCGGAGTTTTATGCGATGATGTTTATGCGGTTTTTAAACTTGAAATCCGGTGTTCTTTGGAGGGTACCCAGAGTTGTCTGATTGGTTTCAAGGATTCACATTTTGAAAAAATGGGAGGAGCAAGCAAGTCTTCCTCTCAGGCTCATATTATTAGATTTTTCGAAGGGGTTTTAATTGCCGTGGATGGACTGGGAATGGGAGGCTGGGTTCGGAAACTCTATGTAGATGGGCCACCAAAATTAATATGTTTAAGGGTTATGAGTAAATGGGTCCAGATGATGAACTTACGGGATTGTGCTCCCATTGCCTCCAAACGAAATCTGTTTTTGTCAAAGAGCTTGATCTTTTTGAGTAAAATAGATTGTTCATGTGGCTTTGTCGTCATCTCTATATTTTCAAGTGGAAACAATATAATTGCTTTAATTTTTCATGCGCTTGACGGCAACAATAAAAGAGTTATTTCACTCACGGTTTCGCATACATTGAAATATGCTCACGAAGATTTAGCTTACCGAGCTGTAATTTCGAGAATTTTATTTGGGAAAATGAAACACATGAGAAGTTGGCCTCACGTTTTTTGGGCACGGATAATAGAGGCATTGTGGTTTGGTACAGATCGGTTTTTTAAGGATTTTCAGTTATGTATGGGTTTTTACAGCTTTGGGCTCCGTCCGCTACTGTCCCAGGATTTCCGAATTTGGTTACATTCGGATGATCCTATATGTCGATCTAATTTTTCGGTTTAATATGAGGATTTTAAGTTGGAATTGTCAGGGTTTGGGAAGCAAATGGACAATAAGTTATCTTAGAGAATGCTGGTACAAAAATAAACCAGAATTCTTATTTCTCTCAGAAACAAAGCAAACTTTGGGATTTCTATAGCAATTGCAAGCCCATTTCGGATACAATAAATTATATATGTGGAACCTCGCGGTACAAGTGGAGGACTTGCACTTTTTATAGTGATTGTTTTACTGTTGATATTACTTACGCTGATAATAGAATTATTGATCTCGAGGCTGAATATCAAGGGAAAAAAGGTATTTTTATCGTTTGGCTATGGTGATCCAGTACAGAAGTTAAGAGACAGGGTTTGGGAGCGGCTCACTCGGATTCGTATTCTTTGGTCTGAACCATGGTTTGTAATTGGGGATCTAAACGAGATTTCAGGGAATCATGAGAAACAAGGGGGCCCGTTGCGGCATGCATCTACATTTAAAACTTTCAATAATATGTTAGAAATTTGTGGTTTAATGGATTTTCCTTTTCTTGTAAATACTCTTTTCTGGCGGGGAAAGCAAGGTGGACAACTTATTTATTGTCGGTTAGATATAGCCATGTGAATGATGCATTGCATTCGATGTTCTCATGCTCCTTTGTGGAATATTTAGAGATGGTGGGATCAGATCACAGGCCATTAGTGGCACATATTGCAGATAAAATTGTCCGGAAACGTTCCACATTTCAGTTTGATAAACAATGGATTGGTAAGGAGGGGCTGATGGAATCTGTTTCATAAGGGTGGAAGTCAACCAGAGGGAATCTGGATTTTGTGGAAAAAGATCAGGGAATGTTGACATGAGATTTCTGTGTGGAGGGAAAATAACTTAGCTTATGGTAAGAGCCATATTCATGAGCTACAAGAAGCTTTGGAGGCGGTTCAGAATGACGCAAGTAGGTCTCACATCACTCGAAATTTAAAGGAAGCTTACAAGGATGAGGAAACATACTGACAACAGAAAAGTCGGAATAAGTGGCACACATTGGGTGATAGAAATACGAAATTTTATCATGCACTGACGAAGCAATGACGGGTTCAAAATAGGATTATTGGGTTACACAATTCAGGGGGAGAACGGGTAACTACAATTCAGGGATTGAGGAAGTGGCAGTTAATTATTTTAATGAACTCTTTACATCTTCCTCCCCAATTTCGGATCTTGATCCCACGGTGGTAGAACCCTTTCTGCAGGAGGTTCCACTCTCTATTACAGATAGTATGAATGATGATTTAACTAGATTAGCTACAGAAGAGGAGGTTCGTCAAGCTCTTTTTATGATGTATCCGGAAAAAGCACCAGGACCGGATGGAATGACAGCTTTATTTTTTCAACATGCTTGGCCTCTTACAAAACATGATGTTGTGGAATTGGTTAATGTTTTTTTACGGACAGGATCTTTTGATTCACGACTAAATCAGACAAAAATATGTCTGATTCCGAAGATGAGTTGGCCGAGTCGTATGTCTGAGTTGCTACCAATCAGCCTTTGTAATGTGGGTTACAAAATTATCTCGAAGGTACTCTATCAACGACTCAGGCGGTTACTCTCGGGACTTGTGTCTGAGACACAGTCAGCATTTGTGGTGGGGCGTTTAATCTCAGATAATATTTTAATTGCTCAAGAGATGTTTCATGGACTACGGACAAATCCTTCTTGTAAGGAGAAGTTTATGGCCATCATGACAGATATGCGTAAGGCTTATCATAGAATGGAATAGTCTTTCATAGAAAAACTCCTTCTTCGAATGGGTTTCTCCTCGGTTTGGGTCTTCAGGATTATGTATTGTATTACCTGTGTTCAATATAAGGTGCTCCTTAATGGACAGCTACATGGACATATTGTTCGCAATTAAGGCTTACTTCAAGGAGATCCCTTGTCTCCATATCTCTTCATTTTATGCACATAAGCATTAATTGCAAACATTCAAAAGGTGGAGCTTGATAAGCTGATCACAGGTTTGAAGGTTGCTAGAGCAAGTCCACCGATATCACACTTACTTTTTTCAGATGATAGGCTTTTTTTCTGTCGAGCGAGGAAGGAAGAATGTCAGATTTTTTTGCAGCTATTAAAGGAATATGAGAAAATTTCGGGCCAACAAATCAATTTTGAAAAATCCTCATTACAATTTGGTTATTAGGTGGACCCCTTGGTTAAAACGGAATTACAACAACATCTTGGTATCTTCACAGTTGGTGGCATGGGGTCCTATTTAGGAATCCCAGAGAGTTTAGGTGGTGCGAAAACACAAATATTTGGCTTCCTTCAGGACAGACTTTATAATCGGGTGAATGGATGGACTGCAAAATTACTATCTAAAGGAGGAAAGGAGGTATTAATTAAGTATGTGGCAACAGCATTGCCAACACATGGAATGTCATGCTTCAAGCTACCAAAGGGGGTAAAAAAAGAAATTGACTAGTGTAATTTCGCGGTTTTGGTGGAGCACTGGCAATACACAAGCTGGCATGCACTGGATGTCTTGGGAATAGTTATGTCGGGATAAATGTAATGGAGCACTTGGTTTTCGTGTAATCAAGGACTTTAACACAGCCTTGTTGGCAAAACAGTTATGGAGACTCATTGATAACCGGGATTCTTTATTTGCAAAAGTTTTTAAGGGACGTTATTACGGTAACACGGATCCTTTGGATCCTATTAGATCATATTCCCCGTCTTATGGATGAAGGAGTATTGTATCGCTAGATCTCTAGTTAGCAAAAGACTACTCAAAAGGGTAGAATCAGGATCATCTATCTCAGTATGGCATGACCCATGGTTACCTGCCCCTTGCCCGAGACCAGCAACCTGCAAATTTAACACTTATCCTAACATGATGGTCAACAATTTGATTGATTCATCGACGCGGTCGTGAAATCTGCCTCTAATTGACGCTGTGATTTCTTCCGAGGATGCAGATATTATCAGGCAAATCCCGATAAGCCATTTTAGAAACCTGATTGAATTAGGTGGCATTTCATCAAAACGGGAAGACACCGTGTGAAATCTGGTTATTCCATTGAGAGATTATTTCCGGACACAGGGGTCCCTACGGTTTATTACTGACCGAATATCCAGCCACTTCTGACTCAGGCTTGGCAGGCAAAATGCCCTACCAAAATCAGACATTTCTTATGGTAAGTACTTTCAGGGTGTATTTCAGTTAGTAAGAATTTACGGTCAAGAGGGATTTTATGTGACATGTGATGCATGAGGTGCGATGCAGATGACGAATCAATTAATCATGTTCTGTTTGAATGCCCCCGGCGGTACAGACTTGGGCTCTTTCAGTGGTACCGACTAACCAGATCCTGTTCCCGGGGCAATCGCTCTTCGCTAATATGGATTTTCCGTTTTGGAGGATTCCGAATGATGTGCCGGATCCCTATTTTCCTTAGATCCTTTGGTACCTCTGGAAGAGTAGGAATGATTTTGTTTTTAGCAATAAAGATCGCAGCCCGCAGGAAATTTTGGAGATGGCAACAAATGAAGGACGTCTCTGGCAAGGAGCGCAAATAGATGACGATGGGAAAGTAACACGACCCACCGACTCATCGACGAACGTTGATAGGCTGGGAGATCAGGAGTTGACTGATGCATGGGTTTGTTATGTGGATGGCGCATGGAAAAGTGCAGATATTTATTATGGACAATGATGGTTTTGTAACAAAAATGGTCAACACGACCAAATGCTGGGAATGCGTAATATACGCAGTAGTCTCTCACCGTTACAAGCAGAATTTGAAGCTTTGATTTGGGAAATGGATTGGATGAATAGTCTCCAATATACCCCTTGTTTTTGCCACAGATTGCTCTGATCTGATTAAGATTTTGTCCTCCCCTGTGGAGTGGCCAGCATTCTTGACTCATTTAGAAGAATTCCAAATCTGGAAAGAGCGGATGCAAGACTTTCAGATCAAGCTTATTCTCCGGAAAAAAAAATAGAAAAGCAGACAAGTTGGTAAAAAGTGTGTGGAGTCATCCTTCTGAATTGGTTTATATGAATTCAGTTGCTCCACTGTGCTGATATTGTTATTTAGTTTGATCTCTTGTTCTTGGATGTTGACCAAAAAAAATGGAATGGAAGCTTTTGAGGAGGAAAATCTCCAAAGCGTGAAAGCTTTGATCTATTGCATTCGCTCACTGAACTTTGAGAGTACAATTTCTTTCAAAGAGATTGCTCCTCGTTCGCCCTTCTGTATTATTTCATCTTCTGGTGTTTAGAAATATGGAAGCTTTTTGGAATTCCTGAAATTGGAATAAAGATGGGCAACACTCTTAGATTTATCTACAGAAAATGCTGCAAACCCATGACGGACGACGAATCTCTCGGCGTCTCCGCAGCCACCGTCGATGTTTCAGCTCTCGCTCACGATCTCTTCAACTTCGAGATCACTTGCCAAGTATTAAACTTTCTCATTAATCCTGCTCTACTTCTGCTGCTTTCAATTGCATCCCCTATGTTTGTTCTGCCAGTGATCTCTAGAAGTATTTGAAATTACTTTAGCTAGATAAGATATTAGCTAAATTGATCCATCTGAAATCGATCGTGATAATGACTTACTGGTTTATCCTGCGCATTTGAGATTGTATAGTTTAACTCCGAATGGAGCTTACTGGATAGAGGAAGGAGATTGTGGAGAAGAAATGTACTACGTATTCGACTACTTTAACTCTGAATTTGGAGGATTACAGTGGGAAGACGGCGAAGCTGATTGCAACTGGTTCAGGGAATCTGATCAAAGGGATTCTCTGGTGTGGAGATGTGACTATGGATCATCTCACGTGGTATTCTGTTTTTTTCTTCTATATAGATTTGTTTCTGTTCTTTTTTCATTTTTGGTGTTTGAACTTTGTTATTCTTAACGGGTTCTGTATGATATTTCCAATCTTGTCTCCAGGGAATTGTGTGTTGAGAAGGAAAAAACATACATTGTGGCTTTCAGACAAAAAAAAGTGGCCTTCAGACATGCGCTTTTGGATTTTGAGATGTATACTGAATTTAGGTAGTTGGTATAGTTTTGTGAAATCAGAGAGTTTCTCGCGTGAAATGATATATAAACAACCCAAATGTGGCTGCTTTTGTCTTAATAAGCTGGTCTTATGTGCAGATAGTTTCCGTCTTATGTGTTGGTCTTAATAAGTATCTACATAGACGTTTCCGAGATACACTTGCTTGCAAATAATCTAGTTCTGAAAACCTGCATTAAGGACAAGACTTTGTTTCTCTTAGAACACTGTATAGCGTGTGTTTGCTTTCACCTCTTTTTGATGCATCTTTACTAAGTTCTCTTAGATGAATAATATAGGCCACTAAAAGTTGTCATGTTTTTCGTACTTGGTTCTCATTGACCTTGCATTAATATTTTTATCAATTACTAATCTGAATGAGCTGTTACAAGACTCTCAAACTGACGTGATCCTTGCACTCCTTCATTTCTTTCATGATGTAAGAAATGGTTATACTCTGGTCATGACCCTCCAAGCAGTTATCTTACTCCTTGTTTGGTTATCCGCCATGAATCTAATCTAACCTGTCAATGTTTTCTAACAAAACAAACTTGTACATCGGACATAGTTGCAACACTGACTAGACAAATAGAGAGAAAACTCAAGAAAAGACCTCAATGCGGAATCAGAATAACTTGGAGAACGAGTCAACTGGAGAGAAGGTAAGGTGAATTTGCCATATAACATAATTGAGATATCTCTTTTGGTTTGGACACTTGTAATCACAGATGCATGAGGAACATAATTGTGAAGATGACAGTTCTCAGAGGAAAAGAGATGTAGAGCAATGTTTAGATCTCACTAAGACTGATATGTCTAGTTGTCATGATTTGTTTCTGCCAAATATGGATCAAAGAAATGGGTAAGAGGCTCGAAATGGCTTAAAGGCTCAGTTCAGTGATACAATCAATGTCATTATTCTCATTTCTCAATGTCATTATTTTCGAGCAAATCTAATGAATTCTCTCATTCTTTGTTCGTTTCTTCATCCTGAAAATTACCACTCTTTGTTTTTTTTTTCTAAGAACCCCATTGGCTTCCATCATTGAAGCAGAGGAAAGAAAATTATTTTAACAAGGTTTTTAAAATGAATTTTATTATTAAATATTAAGTAAGAGATTCATAAAAGGTTTTTGCATTGAACATGCTCTAAAAGAAGAGGAGGGAAAAAGTATTTTTTTTTTCTCACCAACCGGTCAAGCCAGTGGACAAAAAGACTAACAAATCGCGGGAGAAATTGCAATATGGAAATAGCAACAATATTTTTTACAATGTGTATCGCGCATCACATTTATCTTTCCACGATCATCAACAATATGACAAGATGAGTACCTACGTAAAAGAAAAAGAATTATGTACTGCGTATGTGAGCTTAATAAAACGATTTGTTCTTTTCACTCTGATGGACCAAAAAAAAGGAGAAAAAGTAAAAAACATAAGTTACATAACTAGTGAAGACAGTATACTCGAGACCACTAGGACTTTAGACACAAGTCACACAACCCAGTTACTTGATACACAAGAAACATGATGTGGAAGCGGCTTTGTTGCATGATAATATAGTACACAGGAAACTTGACTGAAAACAAAAACTAGCAGTCTTCAACTGAAAAACCCTTGCCCTTTTCCATCTCCTCCGAGTCTTTACCCTTTGTTGGCTTAAACCATAAGGCACATATGATATAGACAACAAAGTTGATTCCACTCAGAATGACTAAAAGCCAATAAAAGCGATCGAGCCGGCCATGGTTGATGTTATCAGCCAACCAACCTCCATTCGTAGAAGTTGCAGTGACCTTTCTGACGACTGAAACCAAGAAACTGCTGACAAAGAAGCCTAGTGACAAAGTGGTCAAGAAAAGTCCAGTGCTCATTGTTTTCATTCCCTTGGGTGATTGGGTTATGAAGAAATCAAGTTGGCCAGTGTATATAAAGGCTTCCCCAGCTCCTACTAGGAAGAATTGTGGAACAAGTAAGAATACACTTATGGGCAATGTTTTATGTGTACTTGTTTTCGCAACAGATAGACGCTTTTGCTCAACTATGGCCGCAGCTGCCATTCCAGCGGTTGATAAGACCAATCCAATAGCTATTTTTTGCAGGCTAGAGAATCCTGAAATATCAAATATATAATTTACGGATAAGTAAATAAAATTAGACTCTTAAATAAATAGGCCATATTTTATACAAAAAAACTGACAAACTAAAATTATAAATCTTTAAAACTAAACATCTAAATCCTAAAAACTTAGACTACTTGTAGATTTTAAAATATTCTCAGCATTTTTTTCTTAATTGTTCCAATATATATATATGATTGTTATATGCAACTTATGTCACCTTGTTTTCCTTTCCATTTCTTCCAAAAAGGCATGATGACACGGTCGTAGACAGCCAAAGTTATCAGAATAGCCGCGACGAAAAACACTGTGAGAGAACCTGCTGGGATCTGGAAGTTTCCAACGTTGCGTCTCATGGTTGAAGCTTGCTCAACTGAGAATGTAATCATTTGAGCATATGTTGTCCAGAAAATTATAGTGGTTGCCCAAATAGGCAAAAGCCTAACCATCATTTTCACTTCCTCAACTTTGGTCACTGAACTTAGCTTCCAAGGGTTCGGAACTGCGATGCCATCTAGGGTTTGTTGGAAATCTCCTTCCGTAACTACGGCCGCCTTGTCCAACATGCTGCACACGAGAGATTTTATTAAGAAAAAAAAAAAGAATGTAGTTTAATTCAAAATTTCCTTAGGTTCAAAGCTCCTCAAACCAGAGACTACATCAGGTTAATTAGTCGTCTCCCTAAGAGATATACTCGAACCTGAGACCTTGTGCGCACTCTCTATTTACTTTACTTGTTTTTGTTTGTCAAAATTGAATAAAATGACTTACCGAAACTGATTAGTATGTTCAATTCTCAAGTCCTCAGGATTATCTTCATAAAGATAGACAATGCTTTGAGGCAGTTCCGTTTTTCTCTTCCTAATCGCAGCTGCAATAATTTGAAAGATTTGCACAACGGGACTTCCTTGGCTCTTCTTATAACGGTAACTCTTAGTTCCAGACAAGAAAATCGCAATAGCTATAGCCATAGACACAGTGCAGATTCCATAAGCCCAAGATCTTCCCACTTCATCTTGTATGTAAACCAAAACAGTCACAGCCATCAATGTCCCCATGCTAATGAAGAAGAAGAACCTGCATGTGACAAGTCCAACGTTTTTAAAAAAATTAATTGAACAACAGTATTAAAAAGTGACTATGCAAAAAAAAAAAAAAAAACTTAAGTTAACCTGTTGAAGAAGTACGCCATCTGAGCTTTTTCTTTAGGATCCTTGTCATCAAATTGGTCAGACCCAAAGCCAGAGATACTAGACTTAAGTCCACCAGTTCCAAGGGCTATAAGGTAAAGTGCAATATAGAGAAAGGTCATTTGGAAGGCGGTGGCCGGCGTACAGGCTTCGCCGTGGTGGCATGTTGGCGGACGCAGCTCTGGCAGCTTTGTTGCTACCGCTAGTGCACCGGTTCCCTATATGAAGTGTATACAAGATATCAAAAATATGTTTGATTCTTTATTAAATTTTTTTTTTTTTAAATATGATTTCAGTCGAAGACCGTCTCAAACTAGCTATGGGCTATATTCAAAATTTTATATTGAATGTATAAATAATTTATTTATTTATTTTGGCAAAATTATATGCTTTAAATTTATATTAAAAAAAAATTGGTTTTGAATTGGTCAACTGATCGAATTGCTAAAAGGTGGCCATGAGCCTCCGATTTATATACAGACTTCAAATTTCTTTTAAGAAAATAAAAATATTAAGAAATATATATAAATGTATTTGACATTCATACCAAAAAATATATATATCGACCACAATAACATTTTATTTTATTTTATTTTATTTTTGGTCAAGAAATGTTTAATTCTTTATTCCTCAAATTTTGTACCAATCAAGAACGAAAATTTTGTCAAATTTTAGATACATGGATCCCACTCTGTTCCTCCATTTTTCTCACAAAGAAATTAATGATTTTCTTTTTCTTTGAATTTGCTGAAGAACAAATAGAAACAATAATTAAAATTTATTTCTTTTTATTATTTTTTCCAAATAATCAATTCTTTAAATAAAATTTTGCCCATCTTTTTTTCATCTTTGGTTCATTAAAAAGTCAACAATTATATTAACGAAAGCTTTTTGTTCCAGAATCTTACCAAAGCTTGAATGGTTGAGAAAATAGCAATGGTTTTGAAACGCCCGAGGAAGGAGTCAGCGAGAAAGCCGCCGAGCAAGCAGAGGAGAAACGAAGTGCCCATAAAGTCAGTGACAATATTGGCAGAGTTTGAGCTTGGAAGATGCATTGTCTCCATCAGATATGTTACCAAATTCACCGCTATTCCCATTGTTGATAGCCTCTCCACAACTTCTATCCCTGCAGTATATTTTTAAAAATATTCTGTCAACTCTTTTATGTTCTAAGATTAGGTAGTCCATTTACAGATATAGAAGTATATTGAGAAGAATAATCTTCTACTAATGCTGTGTGTTGTTTTATGTTTTCGGAACCCATATCTATATAAGTTGTGATAACTCAAGGATTGATATACCGAAATATAGGAAAGGCATCAGTAATTTTAATTCATACTATATTAGAACATAGATAATGTTTTGAGCCCGTATCTCTAAGGAGCCAGAAACAAGTGTGATTGTCGAAAGGTCATTGATACAAAAAAGTGTGTAATGACACTCCCCATACATAGATCTTTGACACTCCAACTATGATTTTATTTATCCTAGTAACATTTAGTATAAAATTGAGAGTGTTTCATTATTAAATTCATTAATTAGTCAACATGGCTGTAAAATAATCAATTTATTTGTCGTTACAAAAAGTAAGGAACTAATGGAAATGTGTTGTCATTTTTAAACTCAGAAAGCAACGAAATTAGATATTTTGATTGTCTGGATAATTTTAAGTAAGACAACTGGTAATATCTGTAAGAGAATATTGAGGAAGAAAACAAGAGGGTATATAGAAGTCGGCGTTTTTATGAATCCTAAGTAAACACGTGAAAACAGATACATCTGATCTAATTTCCGGTTTTTCTCTCTCTAATCTTAAATATATATTTTTGAATATAACTCAATTTTAAAAGAAAATTCATTATTGGAATATATGATTGGATGAGTAAGATGGGGAGTCATGTGGCGTGTCTCTTTTCTCTTTATCTTTCCTACACTCAGCGTGATTCAGAACAATGACATATCATATTTTTATATACAAACAGACTTTTTTGTATCATATCATGTGTGAGTGTGACTGGTTCGAGATTGAAACTCTTTTGTTCCTGACCATGTATTTACTTATTGTGGAAATCAAAACTTATACGCATGAACTAGTGAACTAGCTACCACCCTCGTGATTAATAAACTACCTATACGCATCTACCACCCTCTGGCAATATGTGCACGACATATATATGTTTTTCATCATTTTACCAGTTATGCATATAACATGTAGTAAGATGAAGAGTTGAGTTTGTGTAGTCAAGAGTTTGTTTTCTAGCTATAAGACATAGACGAGTAAAAATTTCATGCAGATTTTCTTGATCAATATGACTATATATATATATGTGTGTATATTTGGACAAATAGTATATCTGCAAATGCAATTATGTATAGGTAAAGTAAGGAGGCAATATATCTGGAACAAACAGTACATGTGCAAATGCATATATGTATGAAGTAGAGAAGAAGATACCAAAAATTACGAACCTAGGTCCAGAACTTAGTAATAAAAATAAAAGTAAATAGTGGAGATAAAGACGAACCAAGAATGAGAGCTGCGGTGATCCAGCCACCGGTTTTAGATTTATCAGCCGGTAGGCCGTTGTAGTCTACGGCATCAGCCACCGTCCAACTCCCTTTGCTCTCCTGAAAACCATCACATTAATCCACAGTTCCCCAACCTTATAAACCATTGATTTATAAGTGAGAAGAAAAGGAGTATTCAAACCATTTTTCTTCTATTTCTTCAAGTAATGCCTTGATGAGAATACTCTTAATCTTTTGCTAAGTGTCTGGTCTTTGTAAGCCAGAGAAGCAAATAATGATGCAGAGGAGACTGCCTTTTTATAGCCACAAAATAATTGAAAGAGAGGGGTTGAGAGCTCGCACCGACCTTCCACTATATGTGATTTGAGACATATCACGAAAATGTGAAGCCTTAGAGATAGGTTCATCACACTTTTTCCAACTTTATATCATTTCTGTACTTATATTTTAACATTTTAGTTTGGCTGATTTTTTACCTTTTTTTTTTTTCATTTTGGTAATTTTTTTCTTTCTATGATGATAACATATTTCTCTGACCCAAGGACACTATACATACACGGAACTATGGATCATGAAAACAACACTTGCATTTATTCGGATAAAATATTTGGTCAATTAAAGATTCTCCACGATGTTCGTTATTATTTCCAACACTTCTTTTTTACTTATCCACTAATATTGATTTTTCTTTCTTTGGAGTATCAAATTTAAGTTTAAGCTGAGAATTGACATAAAACTTTAGAAACAAAACTTACAAACAGAAAGAAAAAAAATAATCACTTCACCATTCTATCCATTTTTGTGAGAGCCGAAACTCACACTGTCGAAATTTATATTTTACTCGGATCCGAAAATTCTATTATATAAGAACTGAATGACTGAAAAAGCAAAAAGATGAAAAGATGATTTTATTATATATTTTTCTGAAGTACAAGAATATTCGTGAATGTTTATTGTCTTATATCACAAAAGCTCTTGTACTCGAATTGGGATGCCTTTAACCCTAGTACAAGCACATATATATATATATATACTAATGAACCTAGGAGGCTAAACCTATTTGTAAGAAATGTGGGACAATTTTCTCTTTCTTCCAGACGCCAATCTTCAGCCAATTTGGGCCTGCCTACGGCCCAAATTCTTGTTAGCCTATCACTTGATTTAAACTTGATCCAGCCCGATCTTTTCTGTTCCATGAACAGTAACTCGTGAATAATAAACCGAATCCGGATTAAGTCTTAGCCAGTCTTCGGTTTATTTTCCCGGGTTATGAACAGTATTTTAACAGCTTTTCCGCGTGGATAGTGTTCCGAACGTTTTACGGATTCAGCCACCGATCAGCCCTTATCCTGTCAAGCCTCCAGCCGCCCGTTCCATTGATGGTGACTATTCGCCTATCTCTTTGCCGAAATGCATGGGCGGATTGTCTGATTGGCTGCTGGGATGAAGGACGACTGACTCGGTTCTGACCATGCAATCCGCCATATGCTTTGTTTCCAAGAGGAGATGAAGGGCGGATGGACCTTGCTGAGATTAATGGGCGGTTGGCTCAATGATCTATGATGGGCGCCTAGCCGTGTACGAAGGATGGGCGGCTGGCCATGCAGTGTGGGCGTTTGGTCCCAATTCGAGGGCATGTGGTAGGGACACAAGCCATTTGTTCGTAATCTAGGCTTTTCGTTCTATCAATTTTCGAGGAGGGGATTTTGACCTCAACAGTTAGCCCCCCAGCTCTTTGCTTTCGTGCATCGAAGCAATGAGTTTCGAGTTGAGAGTTTATCGGGATTGATGGAACGTAAAGGCAAGTTGTGTGCCTAGTAGCCAGTGTTGTTCGTTTTATTTTTCTGGAAGACTTGTTTTTCGAAAAGATTGAACCGCTTGAGAAAATTGACATTTCTATCATTCTTCCTGTTCGGGTAAGGAAAATACTTTGATGACAATAGAGATTTTCTTTTTCTTCGATTTTTAGACAAGGAAAAATCGGTGTAGTCTCTGAAAAAAATAGAGATCGATTTTTAGACAAGGAAAGATCGATGTAGTCTCTGAGGAAAGTAGAGGTTTTCCTTTTCATCGATTTTTAGATAAGGAAAAATCGGTATGTTTTGTGATGTTTTTCCGGCTTGCGACCCTTTATGCTATGTACGGCTCTTGCGGCCTTTGAGTTCTTCGATCGTTTATGCATGATTTTTTTGCTTTGTCGATGTTTCTTAGCATTTGTGCAGGGGAGTTTGTCAATGCTTGCATGGTTTTTGCGATGCTCTCGCGATTTCGAATCATGTATTTAATTTGCCACCTAATAGCATCATGTTTTCGAGATGTCATGGGCCAGCGTACCGAGAGGTGTTCGCCGGGCTGCGGAGTTTACTTTGAGTGTTAAGACTAGTGGTTTACGACTTAAGGGTCTCTCTCTTAGAAAAACTGGATAGCTCGTGTTGGGTTTAGGGTTTGCGATTGTTTCGTCTTACGGTCCCCGTATTTTTCGACGTTTGAAACATGTTTATAATCTCGCGCTAGCTTGTGGGCGTAGCACTATGTTCTTGAGATGTCATGGACCAGCGTACCGAGAGTTGTTTGCCGGGTTCGAGGGAAGATTGATTCTTTGTTGGTTCCGCTCTCTGGGGGCGTGGATGCTCCGGTACCTAAGGCCGGCTCGATCGAGGAGGAGGCCTCGTCGATCGGAGTACTCGATCTAGCCGGATCCAACGAGGCCGTCCCTGGGATCTCAGACATCGCCGTTGTTAAGGCCTTTGGTCCGGATCTTTGGTTCTTGAATTTACAGTTTCTGTTCTTTGTTTTTGTCTGGATTTTTCAGAGTTTTCTTTTAGTTTTAGACTCCGAGTAATATGCTTGTTTTTGGTAAGCAATCAGTGATGAAGTGATGGGCGGCCGGCCCAACAATGTAAGAGATGGGCGGCTGGCCTTTGTTATGACAGTGGGCGGCTCGCCCAACTCTAAAGGAGATGGGTGGCTGGCCCTTGTTATAAAATTGGGCGTTTGCTTTATTTCAAGTCGATTAGTATTTTGTGTTGGAGTGTTTTTCCGGACACTCCAAACTTTCAGACCAGGGTACCGTTGCCGATATTTCCTGGGTTTGATGCATGTTTTGGTGTCGCCGGGAACTGAGCTCGTTTAAATCCCTCTCTCGACTGAAAGCGTTTGAAATCTCGTATCAGATCCGGTTTGTTACTGCGTTCGTGAGATGTTCAAGACCAGCTTTCCATGTCCGGCGTTTACTGGGTTGGCGAGCTCATTTCACGGTTTACACCTCGCACTATTTGCCTATGCGAAGCGCTCCTGAAGATAAGCTAAATAGAACATCGTATTGACGCTTCCCACATTCCCGATCAGGTTACTCCTTTCAGATGTTATCCAAAAATTTATATAGCGCGCTAAATTTATCCACTGCGGGATGTTGAAAGAACCATGGTTAAGAATTCAGCCTCGTTGTGATCAGCAACAAACGGTAATAAGTATGCCGATAGGCGATTTTGTGTATGCCA
This sequence comes from Isatis tinctoria, assembly GCA_010577795.1. Classification (NCBI taxonomy): domain Eukaryota; kingdom Viridiplantae; phylum Streptophyta; class Magnoliopsida; order Brassicales; family Brassicaceae; genus Isatis; species Isatis tinctoria. Next base: position 17,045,429 of record CM021247.1, on the reverse strand, counting down.
AGAGGCGACGGTGAAGTCTTGTTGTGGCCAGCAACAGACGGTTTCGTTTAAGAAGACTTGAGTGAAAAATTCGAAAGATTCTTTTAGTATTTCGGTCTTGGATGGATAGTTCTGGACGGGTCGCGTGTTTCTAAGTCACAGTGGAACGTCGTTCTCGGTCCGTACTCTCGGAAATTGCTCGAGTTTGGGCGGGTTTTGAGATGCTAAGATGCTAAGTCCCAACTTTAACCCTCTTGAACTGTTTGTAAAATATTTGTTTGAATTTTTCTTCGGGAGTATGTATATACGGACTCACTTCCCCTTTTTTCTTATGGAGGGGGCAACTGAACTCGTTTTTAAAGCGAGCTGCCTACGTACCCTTCTTTAAAAGGGATCAAGTCACCCGTAGTTCCGTTATTTTTTTTTTTAGATGAAGGCGCCTAGACCTTGGCTACGGGGTCAATTGTTTCTGGTTCTGCGGCCTCGGACGTCTTATCTTCGGCGGCCGTCGTTTTTTCTTGTTTGTCTTGATCTTCTGTCGGCAAGATCTCCGTTCTCTCGAACTGATCATTTCTGCTCTCCTTTTTTCCTGACTTGATGCATTCGTCTTCTTTCTTACGTTTCGTGTTCTCTCTCTGCCGGATGGTCGGATTCCGGAGTTTGTGCTCGGCCAGAAAACAGATCCGGGCTTCTGGTTTCCCCAGATACTCTTGACTCCGCTTGGGGTTGGGAACTTCAGGCATAGGTGGTACATCTATAGGATTGCCTGCATCGAGTTGATCTAAGGGGTCCTCATGATTAAGTTGTAAATTGCGGGGTGTTTTGCCACCGCGAAGTTCACGATCCTCGTAATTCCGCCGGCGTGAACCGGGAGTTGGATAGTCTCGTCCATCATCGTGACCTCGCCGGAGAATCCAGTCAGCGATCTAGGGTTTGGTTTTACATCTGATAGGTCGACGTTCATTCTTCAAAGTGTCTCCTGGAATATGACCTCCACCGAACTTCCAGTGTCGATCAAAACTCGGGACACATCGCAATCGTTGATGTTGAGTTCCACCACTAACGGGTCATTGTGAGGCTGCTCAAGGCCTTCAGCATCTTCTTCGTTGAAGGTGATCCGATCATCGTTTTCGGTGATGGGGGTCCATGGGTTCGACTCTTTGTATCCTCTTCTCAGGAATACCTTTATCGAGGCGACCATGTCACAGGAGTACTGGGACCCTCCGATGATCATGTGGATCCTTCTCCGGTTCATGGCGGGGTCATCTCCATTCGGCCTCCTTCCTCGCTTGGGTGTTTCCTCTGGGCGGTTCTTTGGGACGCTCCTGGTTAGGTCGTCCGCCTAGTGCTTCAGCGTCTTCTTCGGCCGCTTCGAGACTTTCCAAGGTTATGTCGTTTCCGAGCTCTCTGGCTAGTAACTTTGCTGCAAGCCTTCGTCCGATCGTCCTGCAGTGTTTGGTCGCGTCCTCTGGTTTTGTGGAAGGTGCATAAGGCATTTTCATAGTAGCCCATTCGAGTCCAGTTGTTCCACGTTCCTTTGCCGCGCCTGTCGAATGGCCTTTCGGTATTTATCTGATAGTTGTGTGCTCCGCCTGTGTCGGCCTCTTCGTCCCTGCCGCTGCGTTTGCTCTTCCTTTCGGTCGAGACGTTCGAAGCCTGCGTTGGGCTCTTCGATGATCTCAGCAGTTGATGTCTCTTGCTCAAGGCCTTCATGTCCTCTTCATGGATCACGAAATTGGAAGCCCGGTGGAGAGCGTCCTGGATGGCAACTGGTGAGTTGATGGTGATTTCTTTCCAGAAGCTGGAGGCATACCATAGGGACTTTTTCAGGGCGTTTATCGCGGCATTCTCACTTAGGCCATCGATCTTCGACACGATCACTTTGAACCTCTCGATGAATTCTCGGAGGCTTTCTTCCGGTCCTTGTGATAGTGAGTAGAAGTCTGCATCGAACGTTGAGCAACTTATGAAAAGCGAGTAATGCTTTAAGAAAGCCGAGGATAGTTGTTCAAAGTCGTAGATCGAGTCCCTCTTCAACAGCGAGAACCACGATAGGGCCGCTCCTTTCAAATGTTCAACGAACAGAAGACAGAAACCGGCGTCTTTTTCTTCGAGCTTGAACTTGGTCCGACTCGCTGCGATATTGAAGGCCGTCATATGCGTCTTCGGGTCCGTCGTCCCGTCGTAGAAAGGGATTCAGAGTTTCCCGGGGTTGGGGAGTCTCACGCTCGTGATCCTTGAAGTAAATGGAATCTTCTGATTCTCCTCCAAGACTCGGTCGATCTCGGGAGCTGTGCTGGTTGCCTTGTCGACTTGCGATCTTACTTCTCTCATCTGGCTTTCTGTAAGCTCCAATTAGGCACGAAGTTCGTCCATTTCGCTCTTCTGGCTAACGGATCGGTTCTTTCGGTCTGTCCGGCCCGCTCTTTCCCGCTCTTCGGCTCTTATTTGCTGGTCGACCAAGAGAATTTTTTCTTCTTCTTTATTGAGGTTTCTTTCCTCATCGTCCGTCTCGTCCTCGTCATGGTAGTCCGTTCCTACTGTGGCTTCTCCGTTGGTTACCGTTGAAGCCGGTTGTTCGATTCTTTGCCTCGTGCCTCTCTTCCATTGCAACGGTGGTGGTACTGACGGTCCCGTCCTTGTTCCGACGGGGGTCTGCTCGCTAGGGTTCTGCCCTCCGGGAGTGCTTGTAAGCGGTGAGAAACGGAGGCGTCTTCCTCCGAGTGGTCGGGGGTTGTGTGTCGATTCTCGGATAGCCGCCATCTCCTGTGCCATTGTTATTTCTTGCCTATCTTGTCGCTCAACGAGCCCGGCTAGCATGTTCCTCAGGTCGGCGATTGCCGTTATGTCCTGTGCCAAGCTGGTCGGTCCGGTATTAGCCGCTCCAGCCACGGATGCTCCGGCTTCACCTGGTGCGGCAGTGATAACTCCGACTACGGCCGTCCCGGTTGCTCCAGCTCTGGTTACTCCTGCAGCGGTTCCCCGGCCGGCTGGTTGATGTGTCCTCTCGCTCTTAGGGTTTAGAATGTTTCTCGTCCCCATAGACGGCGCCAAACTGTGAGAGCTGAAACTCACACTATTGAAATTTATATTTTATGCGGATCTGGAAATTCTATTTTATAATAACTAAAGGACTGAAAAGGTAAAAAGATAAAAAGATGATTTTATTAGATATTTTTCTGATGTACATGAATATTCGTGAATGCTTATTGTCTTATATCACAAAAGCTCTTGTACTCGAATTGGGATGCTTTAACCTTAGTACAAGCATACATATATATACTAGTGAAACTAGGAAGCTAAAACTATTTGTAAGAAATGTGGGACAATTTTTCCTTCCTTCTAGCCGCCAATCTTCTGCCAATTTGGGCCTGCCTACGGCCCAAATTATTGTTAGCTCATCACTTAATTTAAACTTGATCTAGCCCAATCTTTTCTGGTTTGTGAACTGTAACTCGTGAATAGTACGCTGTGAACAGTAAACCAAATCCAGATTAAGTCTTAGCCAGTCTTCGGTTTAATTTTCCTGGGTTATGAGCAGTGTTTTAACGGCTTTTCCGCGTGGATAGTGTTCCGAACGTTTTACAGATTCGGCCACCGATCAGCCCTTATCCTGTCGGGCCTCTAGCCGCCCATTCCATTGATGGTGACTATCCGCCAGTCTCTTTGCCGAGATGCAGGGGTTATGAGCAGTGTTTTAACGGCTTTTCCGCGTGGATAGTGTTCCGAACGTTTTACAGATTCGGCCACCGATCAGCCCTTATCCTGTCGAGCCTCTAGCCGCCCATTCCATTGATGGTGACTATCCGCCAGTCTCTTTGCCGAGATGCAGGGGCGGAGTGCTTGATGGGCGGCTGGCATGAAGGACGGCTGACTCGGTTCTGACTACGCAATCCGCCATCCGCTATGTTTCCAAGAGGAGATGAAGGGCGGGTTGCCCTTGCTGAGATTTATGGGCGGTTGGCTCAATGATCTATGATGGGCGCCTGGCCTTGAAGGAAGGATGGGCGGCTGGCCATGCAGTGTGGGCGTTTGGTCCCAATTCGAGGGCATGTGGCCGGGACACGAGCCATTTGTTCGTAATCTAGACTTTTCGTTCTATCAATCTCCGATGATGGGATTTTGATCCCAACAATTTCGAACAAGACCTTAAGGTCAAGTGAGCTTGTTTATTTTAACTACCTACTATATTCTAGTACATTCTTCTCTTTTTTTGGGGGTAAAATAATACACTCTTCAAACGCGTAATTTATTTATAATTAAAAATAATCTAGAAAATATATTTTTTGATGTTATATATCACTTTTTTATATTTGAGGTAATTTTAGTAAAACATTTTAATTAAGAAATATTATATAGTTTATTTTTATATATGTATATTTTGTAAAATAAAAAATTAGTCTCATATTAATAACATAACAACTAGGTAGATTACATCGTTTATAATTGTTTTGGTGATTATTTTTTTATATTAATATAGAATTGCATATTTAGGTCTGTAAAAGAGGATTAATCTATATATTTAATCGATCTTGCATAAAATTAAGATATTTGTATACTTTAGCAAACAATCGTGCAATTATAAAAATATAGATTTTACACATTTTGAACCTGCAGAAGATAATAATCATAAAAAATCAAATTTAACATGGTTTATATCAATATAAAATTGCATATTTATGAGCATAAAAGAGGAATCTAATACAATAAAATTAGCTTCTATCTCTCTTGTGGGGGAATAAAAACACGTGTCACTCATGGTGGGCTTTTAGAGAATTTAAATTGATAATAACTGAGTTACACAAATTTGGGCTTGCGAATTATTGGCCCAACCTCGAGACTTTCGCCGCTTCGTCTTCTCTTCTCCGTTCCGGCGTAGGTCAATTTTGCAGACAATTACTCGGCACGTTACGTCGTCTCCGTTGCAGCACGTAAAACTTCCATCACTCTAGAGCATTAATTATGCCTTCTAGAATTCCTGGAAGAGCTAGCTAGCAGTGGTTTTCCTATAAATACATCATATTCAAGGTATGGAGCTAACGCTTTCGAGAGAAAAGATAATAGTTGTTTTCTAAGGTTTCCAATTGTTGTGATGGCTAATTCTCAGATACTTCTGGCTGAATTGAAAGCTGGCCGGTGCTCCAACACCTCGGAGGTTCGCCTGTTGCGTTTTTGGGAGGCTAGAAATGTTAGAAAAGGGGGGCAGCTTATGAGTATTGATATGCTCTTTGTTGACAAGAGTGTAAGCACCTTCTTCGCTGTACTAAATTCCACGCTTTAATCTTATTGTAGCTGATGATAGGTTATGTGCCTTTTTGGACAGGCGACAGTTGTGCAAGGTATTGTTGGTGCGAACCGTCAGCAACGGTTCAGAGATCGTCTCCGTGAAGGTTCCATCTACAACTTGAGTGGTTTTGACGTTGTGCGAAGCAGTCCAAATTACCGCATCTGTGATACTCCCCACTCCATCCGATTTAATGATCAAACTTATATTGAGGAAACTCCGGCCTCCGAAACGCAGATACCTATCGAGTTTTTCAGATACCTTCCATGCACTCAACTACTGGAAGTCGCCAACACTGGAAAACAACTTCCTGGTATGTCTGAACACTTTTCTTTTGGTCTGTTAGCTTCATGTTAGCCTTTGTTTAAATCGTTTTCAGATTTGTTAGCTTGGATCTTTTACACGTTTGTTAGTTTCCTACTCATTTTTGGCTAAAGTTATCCTATGTTTTGATCAACAGATGTTATTGGTGAGCTGAGTGCCATAAGGAGCACAATCACAGACTGTATATCAGGGTCTCAGTGTGTGATGCTTACTCTGCGTCTTCAAAGGTAACACAATTTTTGGCTCTACGATATGTTTCATAAATGCTCTTCCAGTTTACCACATCTCAATATTCCACTACCTCTGCTTGCAGTGGTGACAACGTCTGCGTTGGTCTCTTTGACTCAATGGCAATTGCTTTCCACGCCAAATTTGACAGCTATGGGAAAGAGCCAACAATAGTGTTGCTTCCAGCGTCAATCCTAAGATTGTTGGTGGTAGGCTGTTTGCTGTCTTCCTCTTTTGTTACATTCATTCATATTCTTGCATCTGCGTTATATGCTAAGTACCTTAATACCTGTTTGTTGTCTTCCGAGTTAGTTGCAATCATCCATAGTCTTACGGCCGAGTAAAACTCACAGCACCTAAGTAGACAGTACAACTTTAGAGAGTTTAATTCCTTTAAATAAGTTAAATTCTAGGACCAACGAATTGTTGTTTATAGCTATCTTTTATAATGCAAGTAATGCATTACATTTACTTTACCATTCAGTAATGCAAGTGTGAGAATTATGAACGGCCTACATTTACTTTAGTCTTCAGTAATGTGATGTGGGATAATGATGAACACTAGATTTAATGGTTCAGACGATTCTAAGGCATCAAATTGAATTGGTCCATGGCCTTCCGGCTGACACCATCTTTGTATACCGCTACCATCCTTTTCATTTAACCCCACTGAACTCTCAGGCCGGCTTTACCTGAATGCAACTTCTGCCACACATCTGTACTTTGACGGAGAAACAGAGTCTGGAAAAACTTACTTGCAAACGTAAGTTTTATACTTGCAAATATATGAACTTCAATTTCTACTATTGCTATTACAATGAATCTTTCTCCCCCTCATATGTATGATGTTCACTACTACTGCTTTCTCTCAGCTTGGCAGGTAATGTACCAGGCCAGTCAGATTCCCCTTCCAAAGTGGTTCATGCACAGAAGATTGAGACTGCAACCATCTCTGAGCTAAACAATTTTATCATAAACGCTGAACCTCAGGTTTGAAATGGTCTAATACCAAGAAGCTTAAATATCAGCTTTTTTATTTACTTTCTTAGTGATGTTGGATTTATGGTTTCTCAAATTAAACCATAATTACAAAGTACTAAACTAAATTAACAATGCTGAGTATTAACTGCCATTTGGTATAGACATTTACACAGTTCAGTCAACTCCTAACTGAGCTTATTCATGAACAATGCCGGATCTTCTTCAATTTTATAAGTGCAGTATATTTTTTGTACCCTTAATTTAAGCCTCCTACTTTAAGACCTGGCAGGTTATAGAGTTTCTATGCACGGCCAAGGTCACTACAATCGATGAAGATGGAGGCTGGTGTTATATTGGCTGTTCCAAATGTGCAAAGAAACTTGTGCAGGAGATATCTTCCTTCACATGTGTTAAGTGTAACAAAACTAATGTTGTTGCATCACTAAGGTAACACTGCTTAAGCTGTTTATATCTTTCGTGTTACACCTTAAAAACATCTGCTTGCAGTGACTAACAACCTCTGACTTAGATACCGAGTAACCATGGATGTTTCAGACAATACTGATACAGCATCATTCCTAGGTTTTGATATGGAGATGGCTAAGCTCACTAACATACAGGCTTCTGATGCTGGCCAAATTGTGGTATCTCCTTAAAACAACACTCTCTGATAGCTGGTGATTTCTATTTGATACCCATCCATATAAACCTAAGTCTTTTGGTCTGCAGGTGATTGGTGTTGATGCTCAGATTATCGAGGGTCTGCCTCCTTCCCTTGCTGCAATCGTTGGGAAAACATACACTTTCCAGCTAAGATTGGAAGATTTCAAATTTTCCCTAAACATCAAAACTTCACAATTTCTCGAATCTTTGCTGAGCGTTCGCTCGCACCTACGCCAGCTTTTGAGGTAACATTTGCTAACATATTAGTTTTCCATCCACTTCTCAGTTACGTATACCTGGGGTTGTTTCAATTTAAATAGGAAGATCCAACAAACCCTACAGATGCGCTTCCTCCATCTCTGATGCCAGGGGGAGATGCCGTGCTTGGAAGCTCTACTCAAAACGTAGATAGACCGTCGACGTCCGAAACTACATCTGGCAAACGTCCCCCACTATTTGAAATCGACGCTGTTGCCGGTGGCAGTGAAGAGAAAAAGCAACATGTGGAATGAAACCACCATGGCGACAAGCACATTTCCTTCTATTATGCAATATGTCTCCCACTTTGCTCTTTTTGTTTAGAATGCACTTATTACCTACTTCTCAGATCTTCTCTCCCTTCTTATCTGTTGGGTGTCCCTAAACTCTTTTTACTTTTATCAGAAGTTGTGGTTGTTTTTCCCATTATTGTAAGGGTTTCAACTTAAAACAAATTCTGCCTAAACTTGATGTTGGGAATCTCAAATTGCTAAACAGATTATGGGAAACAACAGATTAAGCTGAGGGGATTCATTAGTAAGAAACTAAGGATTCACACAAGGTTGAAGCTATGAGCTATCAGAAAGTGCCAGTTGAAACATCACAACCTCATCAGACTCCATCCTCTAAATTAGTATCAGAAATGGAAGTCAAAACTCGAAATCAGATTTAGGAGATTCATCAAGAAGAAACAGAGCCACACAAATTACAAGAAGTAGAAATCCTCTCAGCCGAATCTGTTCCAAGAAAATTACTCAGCGAAACTCCATTTCCCACATTCGCTTCAGGAGAAAACTACCAAATCACTATGCAAGAAAGCAATGGTGCAGTTGTCACACAAGAAAAAGAGGAGAGTGTTGGAGAAACTGAACCTAAAGAATCAAAAGCGGAAAATACAACAAAATTAGACGATGAAGTCACAATGGTAGAACAAAGCATGTAGATACAAACAAAACGGATGTTGAAGTGGTTGAGGCAACAAAAGAACAAAACATGGTCACACATGCTCTGGAGATTTCATGAGTGGAGCAGGAAGAGTTAAAGGATCTTCGAACGCTACAAAATGGTGAATTTTTCAAAGGTAAAGATTGTTTAAAGAATAATGATTCAGATGATTTAACTTTCTCAAAGGAAACAAGCGAGGCAGAGAGTGTCAATGAGATTAGCTTAACTCTTCCAGTTGTTGGAATCTTGAAAGTACCTCAGACTACATTGAAGGAGAGTGAAAGAGAAGTCAATGATTCTGAGGCTGAATCTGGTGGAATTGATTTGCATTCCATCAAGGCAGAACTCAAGTATAAGAACTCAATTGGAAGAGGAACATATAGAAGAGAGAAAGGTACGAGACAACATAAGCATAGAGTTTGAAGTTGATGCCAACGAGAAATTAGAGGTACAAAAAGTTGATAATTAAGAAAAATTTAATTGATGCCCTCTGTATTCCATCAAACATAAATTAATGAAGGCAAAAACGTTACGTCCTCTTGACTAAAAAGGAAAAATGTTTACGCCTAAGTTAAATGGCCCGACATTTGAAAACGGGATTCTATTTTTACAAAATGATGGGCCCAGCTAAAGGCCTCTTCTACTATTACGGCAACTCCGATGGTTACCACGGCGGATCAGTTACTTTTCTGGAGATTCCTGGTCATGAAACCAGCATGCCCTCTTCGGCGGATTGAGATACCAGCTCCGATCGTCGACTCGAAATAATCAACACTAAATCCCTGAAATATTTAACGAGAAAAAAAGAATGTGTATGGATCGTGATGGGCGAGAAACCTTTACTCTCGAGTGATTTGTTTTTCCAGGTTAAATGTTGTTATCGCCAAGTTTTAATTTTAAAGAATAAGAAGATATACTCTGCATATCAACTTCAGCTTACTCCAGACGGTTGTCATAACTTATGACAAGTTTTTCTTCTTACATTTAATGGAAGACTTTACTTTGCAAAGATTAATTCTCTGTCGAGTATTAGAGTTGGGACCATATATGTCTAGAGAATGTTGCTTCTTTAGAAACGATATCAACAAACTACAATGTAATCACCTTTTCCACCATCTATGTCTTGCCAATTGGCTGAACCAAAGGCTAAATTGTCCAGTTTGCAGAACCAGTGATCTTTAAACTTTACAAGTTATGGTTATGAAATATACTAAGCTCGATAAATTTAAACCATGGCTTAATATAATTACAATATTAATGTTTAAGTTTTTCACAATACTTCTTTTGCGCTTTAGACTACGAAAATACGTGAGAGTTTCATAAAAAAACTTACATGGTTTCAAATCCCTCATACATAAAATTTCTAAAACTTCTACGTTTAGTAAAAAAATGGCAATAAAATACAATACACAAAAATAAAAAAAAAGTTATCGAACCCCGCGCGAAGGGCGGGTCAACCCCCGATCTTGCATCAAATTAAGATATTTTGATGCCTTACCGAACAGTTATGCAATTTAAAAATTATCAATTCTATCTCACTCCATAAAATACTAAATTATACATATATATTCCACATTTTAACGGAACAACCCGCAGAGGATAGTGATCCTAAGAATATCAAGTTTAACATGTTTTATCATATATGATTAAAGTATATAAATATTTACTGATTTAAATATCTTAATTTAATAAAATTAATTAATTAGTATAGTCTTTATACTATAAGAGTCAACTATAAACTATGATCAAACCAAGATTTCTTAAAACATTTTTTTGAAAAAATAATCCAAAATCATAAAAGATTAATTATAAGCCGTCTCATAATTAATTAATATAAATATCTATTAATTTTTAATTCATGAAGTCATATTTTCTGGTTTTCAGTTTCTCATAATTTATATCCGTTTATAAAGTTTGATTTATAATATATGCAGAAATAATTATAATTTTTTATTATATGAATGATGTAATTATCTATTATATTTGTTATATAAAAATAAGAAGAATATGAAAGGCGTTGTAAATTTTGTGTCTTATCGATGAGACCAAATGTCTTTATATATAAGTTTACATAAGGATAAAATAGGAAATATTTCATGAACCTATTCATTGTCTACAAAGGAATGGTTAAGACTTAATCTAAACCTATTAAGGACCGGTTATGATATAACCTCTACTGGGCCGGTTTCATGAGTCCATAACCAAACGGCTTTTAACACTCCCCCTTGGACGAAACAACCGAGCCCGATGCTATCAAAGATCTTTGTAATACGCTTGAGGATGCTGCCTCATTAAAACCTTTTTAAGAAAAACCCAGTGGGACAAAACCTTAGTGAGGAAAAAGAGTACATCACGTATTACTCCTCCTGTTTTAGACATCACTGAAGTCATTTAATCGGCGCATGCTGATTTGATACATCAGCTTCTTGAGCGTGGAGGTTGGAAGCGACTTCGTGAACAAGTCAGCTGAGTTGTCACTTGAACGGACTTGAAGCACTTGAATTTCTCCAGCCTTCTGGAGATCGTGAGTGAAAAAGAATTTGGGTAAAATGTGTTTCGTCCGGTCTCCCTTGATGTATCCATCCTTCAGTTGAGCAATGCATGCGGCATTGTCCTCGTAGAGTATGGTAATTTATTCCTTTCCATCGGCCATCGCACAATCTCGCCTTATGTGCTGAGTCATCGATCTCAACCAAACATATTCACGGCTGGCTTCATGGATTGCCAAAATTTCTGCGTGATTAGATGACGTGGCCGTGAGCGTCTGCTTCATGGATCGCCATGAAATTGCGGTTTCTCCATGAGTGAACACATATCCTGTCTGAGATCTCTCATTGTGTGGATCCGATAGATAACCTGCATCAGCAAAACCAACTAAACCGTTGTCGTTATGGTTAGTGTAAAACAGACCCATGTCCTTCGTTCCTTGTAGGTAACGAAGTATGTGTTTAATCCCATTCCAGTGTCTCTGGGTCGGACAAGAACTAAATCTTAATAGGAGGTTCACGGCAAAACATATATCTGGCCTAGTGTCACTAGCCAAGTATAACAACGCTCCTATGGCACTGAGATATGACACTTCGGGACCAAGGACTTCTTCATCCTTTCTCTTCGGACCGAATGGATCACTGTCCAATCCGAGGCTTCTCACAACCATTGAACTGCTCAATAGGTGGGCCTTTTCCATATTAAATCTCTTGAGTACCTTTTCTGTATATGCCATTTGATGCACAAGGATACTGTCTTTGACGTACTCAAGCTGTATTCCCAAACAGAACTTAGTCTTTCCTAAGTCTTTCATTTCAAATTCGGCCTTTACATATTCAACCGTTTGGGCGATTTCACCAGGGGTGCCGAGGATGTTCAGATCATTCACATATACTGCTATAATCACAAATCTTTTGTTTGCAAACTTCTTTATAAAGATACACGGACTGATGGGATCATTCTTGTACCCGGACTTTACTAAGTATTCACTTAACCGGTTGTACCACATACGCCCACTCTGTTTCAGTCCGTATAAGGATTTGGTCAGTTTAATGCAGTGCTCTTCTCGAGAACTTTTCTTATCTTTGAGCTCAATACCCTCTGGCAATCTCATATAGATTTCATTCTCCAGTGGACCATATAAATACGCGGTTACAACATCCATTAACCGTAAATCCAATTTTTCTCTTATGGCCAGACTTATCAGGAATCGGAATGTCGTTGCATCCACCACAGGGGAGTATGTCTCCTCATAATCGATTCCTGGTCTTTGTGAGAATCCTTGTGCAACAAGCCGTGCTTTGTGCCTAACGATTTCTCCTTGTTCGTTTCTCTTCCTCACAAAGACCCATTTATGTCCAACTGGGATTATATTACGAGGTGTCCGAATTATTGGACCAAAAACCTCTCTCTTCTTTAAAGAGTTTAACTCCACATCTATAGCATCTTTCCATTTAAGCCAGTCTAATCGGCGAGTGCACTCTAAAATGGACGTGGGTTCTAGATCCTCATTCATTACATCAAGTGCTACATTGCATGCAAATATATCATCGATGTCGACATCTTTTCTGTTCCATTGGATTCCGCATATAACAAAATTTATCGAGATCTCATTGTTATTTTGAATTTCAGGACCATGATGCTCGGCGTCCCGAGCTTCATTTTGCGGCAGCTTAGGCTCTTCTGTGTCCGGACCATCCACTATCTCCTCGGTCTTAATTTCAGCACCTATTCTTAACTTCCGAGGAGTCTTATCTTTGGAACCAATATGTCTTCCACGTTTCACTCGTGGTTTAGACTCTGTAGCCACTTGCGGTCCATCTTGGACATCAATTCGTATTGGTGCATTCAAGGCTGGTATATACGATTTATTTACTCTCTGCGGGTCAGCAAAGGAATCTGGAAATTGAATAGCTAGCTTTTGCATATGAATTATCTTTTGGACTTCTAAATCACTTTCTTGAGTCCGAGGATCTTGCCAATTTAAGGATGTTTGATTCCATGAGATTTCCTTTACCAGCCGGTTTACTTCACCTAATGTTGGAAAAATGGATTCGTCAAAATGACAATCCGCGTATCTGGCCTTGAATAAATCACCGGTGGTTGGCTCAAGATACTTTATGATTGTGGGTGAATCATATCCAACATATATTCCCATCCTCCTTTGAGGTCCCACCTTAGTCCTCTGTGGTGGTGCAATTGGCACATAGACTGAGCATCCAAATGTCTTAAGATGGGAAATGTATGGCTCTTGACCCGTAATTAATTGGGATGGGGAATATCTGTGCTCACTAGATGGCCTGATACGGATTAATTCAGCAGCGTGTAAGACAGCATGTCCCCAAGCGGATACATGAAGCTTTGACCTCATGAGTAATGGTCTAGCAATCAATTGTATGTGTTTTATAAATGACTCGGGCAAGCCGTTTTGTGTATGTACATGTGCCACGGAGTATTCAACACTTACCCCCATGGACATACAATAATCATTAAACGCTTGGGAAGTGAATTCACCAGCATTATCCATTTGTATGGTCTTTAACGGAAAGTCCGGAAAGTGTGCCCTTATGCGTATCATCTATGCAAGGAGTCTTGCAAATGCCATATTCCGTGATGACAATAAGCATACATGTGACCATCGTGTAGATGCATCAATGAGGACCATAAAATATCGGAATGTCCCACAAGGTGGGTGTATTGGTCCCCATATGTCTCCTTGAATTCTTTCAAAGAAATTTATCGTTTCCTTAGTGATCTTCACTGGTGATGGCCTTACAATCAGTTTTCCTTGCGAACATGAGGAACAAGTGAGATTTTTAGGGATCACTCTCCTTTCTTTCAAGGCGTGTCCACTTGTATTTGATATTAATTTCTGCATCATACTTGACCCGGGATGTCCCAGCCGGTCATGCCATAAAGTGTACATGTCCGTAAAGGCTTTGTTTACGGTGGCATTGGCTTCTATCATACTGATCTTTATACAGTATATGCCGGTACCTATAGCAGATATAGTCTCAAGGACTTTCTTTTGGCCTTGGGCGATTTTAACTATCTGAAGAAATTCTCTGTTTCCTCCGCCCATTGTTTCCACATGAAGACCATTCAGACGAATGTCTTTTAAACTCAATAAGTTATGATTTGAGCTTGGTGAAAACAATGCATCAGAGATTTCTAGATGCGTGCCTTTAGGCATTAAAATGTTGGCCTGGCCGTAGCCTTCTATTAGGCTGGCCTGTCCTGCTATAGTACTTATGCTTGCCTTTTTTAGTGTAAGATTTATGAAGTATCTTTTATCTTTTAAAATCGTGTGTCTTGACCCACTATCCACCACGAACTCGTCCATACTTCATAAAACAAGAATCTATGTCTTAAAAGCCTTGAATTATTATTCATTCAAATCAAAGAAACAAATCCAAAGACATAAAATCAAAGCAAACATAAAAGCAACATGAAAATTTAAAACTGGGAATCTAAATTATTTTCTAGTCAACGTATGAACTGCCTTCATAATCTGTGGCCTCCTCCTCATTCTCTCTTTCGGGAGGCCTCATCTCACTGTTACAAAGCTCATTGTATCTTTCTAGCAGATTATTAAATCTGCTGATGACCTCTTTTGTCCTCTGCCCTCTTAAAAGGTAATATAATAGGTCATTATAGTTGGTGAAAGTTTTGGCCTTACGTGATAACAATATCTCCTTTGGATGGAATGTAGAGATGGTCTTATTTAAAAGATCCTTATGTGTTATCACTTCGCCACACAGCATGAAGCCATGGACGATTCTCATTAGAGCACAATTGTACTCATCCACGGATTCATAATCCTGGAAAACGAGACTACTCCATCCATCCATGGAGGTTAGCCACAATTTCATTGAGAATCTTTGACCCAGCTTTGTCCAAAGGTCAACCGGATCTTTAGTATCTTGATACTTATCTCTTAGATCCTCAGTGAGATGACAGCGCGTAATGGTTATGGCTCTTTGCCTTTGGCTTTCAAGTTCATTATTATCTTTGTAGATGCATCTTCCGAATCCCCTATCTTGTAGAGCAAGTCTATTGCTCAATGACCATTCTAGGAAATTGTCTCCCGAGAGATCTAGGACTGGGTATTCAAAGTTATTTACTTTGGCCATTCGTTCATATGCATCAAATTTCTCGTTGACATCAGCCATCTGAAAATGTTCAATGATTTTCAGTTAGGGCTTTTCAACAAAATCCGGACCTTAGGAATATGGCCGGTTTTGGTTCATCCGATTTTAAAAATTCATGTGCTCAAAACAATCATGCAATCCAATCAATTAATCATGCAACCAATTTTAATTAATTGATGATGCAATTATCCAATTCGATTTTATCAATTTCCTTTATGCAATATTTAATCCTAAAATAATTAATTAATGGATAAACCAATAAAGGATAAACATGCAAAAGGAAAAGGATATTCTCAAAACTTTTTTTTTTACTAAAAATAAATGAATTAGAATTTCCTATTTGGAATAGGATTAAGGTTTTATGATTTTCTTTTTCTTTTTTTTTTTCTTTTTCCTTCTATGGGGCCGATTTTTTTTGTTTTCTTAGAGTTTTCGATTTCATGCTTTGGTTAAACAAACAAGAACATTCAATCTAGCAATCTTAACTCATGAACAAACAAAACCGATTTCAAGAGATGAAGCAATATGCAATCCGATTTTTCTTTTTTTTCTTGAAAGATCAACAAGTTTTATGATTTGTTTTAACAAGCAAACAAACAATCCATGAAAACACAGCAAGCAAGTTCATCAATCATAGAAATTGATGTGTAGGGTTCATGTAGGTTTGTGTCAAATTCTATTTGGGTTTAAACAAGATCAAACAAGGTTAAACAAGCAAATCGATTTTAGGTTTTCTCTTTAGCATAGATCCAAGTTCAAGTATGAGTTTTAACAAGATCAAACAAGTTTATATGAGAGAATCGATTTTAGGGTTTTATTTTTCTTAGTCCAAATTCGAGTTTCTCATATTCTTAGATCATTGATTTAACTTGATCTTCTTTTGGGGTTGAACTGGTATGGACCGGGAGATAAAAGACCTCGGTAAAACTCAAGCTTGGATCGGCAATAATCAGCGGCGGTCGGCGGCTTGCGGCGGCGGACGGCGGCGGCAAACCAAGAGAGACGATGGCGGTTGGCGACTGTCGGCGGTGGACGGCGGCGGCTAGGGTTTCTCCAGAGCAAACTCGTGCTGATAACGTGTTGTAAATTATGTGTCTTATTGATGAGATCAAAGGTCTTTATATATAAGTTTACATAAGGAAAGAATAGGAAATACTCCATAAACTATTCCTTGTCAACAAGGAATGGTTAAGACTTAATCTAAACCTATTAAGGACCGGTTATGATATAACCTCTACTGGGCCGGTTTCGTGGGTCCATAACCAAACGATTTTTAACAAAAGGAAGAATATAGTAACTAAAATTAATTAATGATCAATCATTTGAATAATTTTTTGATAACTAATATCTGAATGATCATATGTGATTAGGTGTATTGTATTTATTATGTTCTATTCCTCATAATTTATATTCATGTATAAAACATTGAACTATAATATGTGAAAAATAAATATATTTTATTATTATATGGATGATGTAATATCTATTTGTTATACAAAACTGAGAAAAATATGAAAAAAAGAATACAATAATTAAAATAATTATTGGTAAATAAGTTGAATGTTTTTCTTGGTAATTAATTTAGGAATAATAATATTTGATTAGATGTATAGTATTTACTATGTTTTTAAAAAAATTATTTAGACTAAATTATCTTTAATGAGATGATTAAAATGATTTTAATTTACAATGAAAATATTAGAAACCACATATAACCGTAAAGTTAATACTTAGTAATGTTCTTATTTGAAATTATATATTATCATATTTATTCTTATTCTAAAGATTAAACATTGCAAATTATAATCTATAAATAAAAATGGAACATAAAAACTAACAACCTGAACCACAACCTAACTGGTAAATAAAGCTAATATGAAACAATCAATTGCTTGGTTCCACCTGTTCGTCCTTGTGAGATTAATATTGTAATCTTGGAGTACCTCTGTCCATAATATCAGATGGAGGTTTTTTTTTTTTTTTTGAAAAAGAATATCTGATGGAGATTCTCAAAATAAAATAAACATACAAAAGTAATATAATAATTATATTTTTTCTTCTAAACCTCCATCTGATATTATAAATGGAGGTACTCTTATAAATGTTTTATCTATCGTTTATTCTTTATTATCCTTTGTTTGTATTCATATAAAACCATTAAAAACAAATTTTCTTCCAATTCGATTGTTGTGTACTTTTTATTTATATAATTTTTGAAAATTTTGCTAAATAGGTAGAAAAATAAAACAATTGTCCTCTTATACTTTTTGAGGAATGTTTTGTCTCTTTACATTTATTTTTATTTTAAATCTCATTATAATCCTAAAAATAAATTATTAACTGAAAAATAAATTATTTTTTCTTTTTTATTTATTTATCTCTCTTCTCTTAATCAATTAAACAAAACGAATTCTCTTATCTCTCTCTTCTCTCTTCTCCCGCGACCTCTGTCGACTTCTACACCCCCATCTCTTTTCATCTCCCTCCATCTCGCATCTCCATCTCCGGCAAGTGGCATCTCACGGTCTTTTTTTCAAAGTACTTGATTATAGAGCAAGCAATCTACCTATTTTTTTATCAACAATAAACTTTTACCCATTAATGGAACACGATTTCCACGCACCACACATTACATAAATATGTAACATATTAACAGTGAAGAAGAAAGGAAAAACCGAAAATAGATGTAAAAACCCAAGAGGAAGGATGAAAAAGCCAATGAAAAGAGAAGAAAATCGTAAAAATGACACATACATATTTTTGAATGGAAAATAGAAAGATTTTAAAAGATAATATTGTGTAACCAGTTTCCTTAACTTTCTTAGATTTTCGCAGAATACATATTTTACCAGCGATAGATAATAGAAAGAATGATGCATGTTTAATTGTTACGAATAGTAGAATATAGTGGTGACAGTAGAACATAATGGTGATATATTTTACCAAATTAGTCTTAATCGTATAACGTAGAGTAAACAGTAGAATGCATATTATACTGTTGATAGACTATAGAGAAATAAGTAGAAACTATAACTATATATGTATAAAAATAAAAATTTATTTATTAAAATATTTAAAACGAAATATTATAGATTGACGCAAATAGATTCAACTTACATTATATAATTTTACATCAACTATTGTATTAAAAATGATATATCATAACATTACTTTAAAAATCATGATACCACACTCTAGCCATGGGTTAGGATCATGATCCGAATAAAATAAGTTTCAACTAAAATTAACACATATGAAATTTTGACTTTGTATAACAAACATAAAAGCAAAAATAAATTAAAAATATTATTTGCCATCAGTTCAGGTTAAAATTTAACAAAAGGTTTAATTCATTTATCTCACAAACTTTCTCATTTGTAATTATAATTTATCCAGAATAAGCTAAATATTACAAAAAATTTTAAAACATCAAGAACATTTAAAATTTAAAAAGATCATCATTTCTCTTAAGTTAAAATTATTCAAAAATAATCATGTACTTTGAAAGCTGAGAAGACATTAATTTAAAAATAGGAACACCATAACTTATTGTCTTTCTCTAATCATTTATGTCATGTTCTATTCTCTCGTTTTATATATTTTCTGCATTTTTAATTATGCATTTTTATTTTTAGTATGATTGTCAATTTTTTATTTCTTTCATAATTTAACATATGTAATGTATTGGAAAAGTTTCTTAAATTCATATTTTCAACCTTAAAAGTGTATTGGCTTTATTGTTACATTTTTGTAGACATGTTTTTAAAATGAGAATTCATATTCCTATTCCATCATACCTATATTGTTTAATGTTAGTGAGATATAAATGTGACATTTCCTTTTATTCTCGAAATTTCTACTGTAGTCAATTTTCTGTTAAATACCGTCATGATTTTCCGTTCATTTTCTCATATTTTTTGTGCTCTTGTTTAATGTTGTTTCTAGTGTTTTGTGTAGCTGTATTTTTCTTTTCCATTTTATCATATTTTTTCTTTATTATTTGCTGTTCTCATATTAAGTTCATATGTGTTATTTACAATAACGCTTTTTTCTCATTATTTGAAAATTTTTTGAGTTTTTTTCTTTTTAATTTTCTTTTTCAATTGTCTTTGTTCTGTTCTTCCATTTTTTGTTGTGCGCTGATTTCTTTCGTCTTCGTTTATTTATGTTTATTGGTTTAATAGGCCTGAAAATATTATTATTATATATATGATCAAAATAAATTTAATATAAAGGATGTAGGTTTGAATAAATATTATTATTGAAAACCCCATTATCTCTTTTATAAATGAAGAGAGAAAGTAAAGGTTTGGGTTTAAGTTTTGAATTTATAGTCCATAGAAATAATTAATTGTTTCTAAACTAATTGGAAGTGACGATGTGTCAAATTTTGAAGAAAGAGCTGATGATGTAGCGGAAGGAGAAGATAGACTATTTTAATTTATATATATAGATTTGAAAAATAAAATTTATATTATAAACTCATCTCACGCTAAGCGCGGGTTTGAATCTATTTCTGATTTAAAGCAAAACCAAAAATCATTACCATTATTTCGAATAATTGTTAAATAAGAAAAATAGTTACCGCTAATTTGTTTGTTGTGATTTAAATATAACAGTGAGTGGTTGTTCGAATCTATAATACTTGAGTTAAGTTTGACTTTTTTTGTTGGTCACAAAGTTAAGTTTGTTTAAAACAAAAAAAATTAGTGAGTTATCAATGCAGGGAAATAAATAAATGCGGTTTTAAAGTAATACACAAACGAAATTAGGCCATAAAAAATCGTAGAAAAATATAAGCATGTAAAATAAAAAATTAGAGTTCATTCAACAAGTTCTTAAATTACAAATACTAGGATATAAACATTCCATTGCGTGACTTAGATCACTACTATATATAGAAATTTAAGATACTCAATCTGATGGTTAGTAAAAATTGAAGATATGTTATAAAATATTTATTTATAAAGAAAGTAAAGTGAATAATTATGTATATGCTGTATATTATGATATATGTATATATGTAAGAGAAAAACAAAAGAAATATATGTGAGAGGAGAGATAGGAGAGGAGAGAGATCTTAGAGTGAGAAACTTGTTATGTTTTATTGATTTATGGATGCATTACAAAGTGGACCAACAATCCTACTAATCCACAAAAAGACTTAGTCACTATAGGGTGTGATGACAAATGTTACAACACCAAGATGATACCTAGGGAAGGTGATGAATAATCACATTTTATTAACACTCCCCCTTGAGTAATCATCATCACTGTTGGATTACGTACTGCCTCGTTAAAAACCTTATCACGGAAAAACCCAAGGGGATAAAAACCATGAAAAGGGAAAAAGAGTACAGTAACGTAATATCTCCCTCAAATAGATGATCTTCACAAATCTCGTAAATGACGCATCCCAATACTCTGAATATGCTTTCGAAATGTTGAAGTAGGAAGCGCCTTTGTGAAAAGATCTGCGGCATTGTCACTTGAGCGGATGTATCGGATATCGACTTCTTGATTTTTCTCAAGTTCTTTAGAATAGGAGAAAAACTTCGGAGGGATATGTTTCGTCCTATCGCTCTTAATGTATCCATCCTTGAGTTGAGCAACACAAGCCGCATTATTTTCGTATATCCTCATAGGCTCTTTTCTGGTGTCTAGTCCGCTAGCTTCTTGTATATGATGTATCATCGATCTAAGCGACACACATTCTCTACATGCTTCATGGAGTGCAATGACTTCTACATGATTTGAAGAAGTGGCAACCAAAGTCTGCTTTTGAGAACGCCATGAGATCGCAGTACCTCCCATTGTGAAAACGTATCCGGTTTGCGACCGAGCTTTATGGGGGTCTGATAAGTATCCTGCATCTGCAAAACCAACTAGACCACACGCAGAGTTTCTAGGGTAATATAATCCCATGTCTAACGTACCTTGAAGATATAGGAAGATTTCCGTGTAGGTGCTGAGCTATACCTTGCAAGTAGGTTAGTAGCAAAATCTATATCTGGTCTAGTACAATTTGTAAGATACATTAACGCACCAAAAGCACTCATATATGGTACTTCAGGACCTAATATTTTGTCATTATCTTCACAAGGTCGAAATGGATCCTTATCAACATTAAGTGATCTATTGACCATTGGGGTGCTCAAAGGATTTGTCTTATCCATATAAAAACGCTTTAACACTCTTGTGGTGTAATTTGATTGATGCACAAATATACCATCTTTGATATTTTCTATTGGAAGCTCGAGATAAAACTTTGTCTTTCCAAGGTCTTTCATTTCAAACTCTTCTTTCATATGAGTTCTTGCATCATCAACTTCCTTTCGAGTCCCAATGATGTTCAGGTCATCAACATAAACAGTAATGATCACAAATCCTGATGATGATTTCTTTATAAACATGCAAGGGCATATCGCATTATTTATATATCCCTTTTTCATCAAAAATTCACTCAAGCGATTATACCACATGCGACCGGATTGCTTTAATCCGTAAAGTGATCGCTGTAATTTGACCGAACAAACATTTTCAGATCCTTTTGTTATTTTTGATCATTCAGGGATTTTGAATCCTTCCGGAATTTTCATGTATATGTCACTATCAAGTGATCCATATGCAGTCACAACATCCATAAGGTATATTTCTAAATTTTTAGATGCCGTTAAGCTCATCAAGTACCTGAATGTGATTGCATCCATTACCGGGAATATGTTTCATCATAATCAATTTCCGGTCCTTGAGAGAATCCTTGTGCCACAAGTCTAGCTTTATATGTTGTGACTTCATTTTTCTCATTTCTTTTTCTTGTAAAGACCCATTTGTATCCGACAGGTTTTACATCCGCAGGTGTAATAACAACATTTCCAAGCACGTTTCTTTTATTGAGGGAGTATAATTCATCTCTTATGGCCTCTTGCCATTTATCCCAGCCGAGCCTTTTCTGGCACTCCGGTACAGATCTTGGGTCTGGATCATCATTTTCATTTTCAAGTTCTTTGGATACAGAAAAGGAGAATATTCCATCATCATCCTCTATTTCATTTCTAACCCAGATTCTTCCATCTTGGGCATAATTAATGGAAATCTCACATTTTTCTTTTTCTTGATCATTCTCTTGAATTATCTCTTTGTTGGGTTCTTTTTAAACATTTTCATAATTATCTTCTCGTCATTTCTCATGATGTGGTTCTTCTTGAACCAATTCATTTTGTCTCCCAACTTCTTTTTCTTTCTGGGATTTTTATCTTTAGAGCCCATCGGCCTCCCCCTTTTCAGTTGAACCCTAGGTTCTTTTATTTTACTCCCATCAATTTGTACTCTTGGAATTTCAATTCTTGATGGAGCATTCGCAGCGGGTATATATGATTTTGTTACCCTTTTTGTATCTGTGAACGCATCTGGTAGTTGATTTGCCATATTTTGCAAATGTATAATTTTCTGAACTTCCAAATCACATTGATTCGTAGGAGGGTCAAGATGTACTAAAGTTGGTGAAAACCATGTAACATCTTGTGAGACTTGCTTAATTCCTCCCCTAATGCTGGAAATTCATCTTCGTTAAAATGACAATCGGCAAAACGTGCTGTAAACATATCACCAGTTTGCAGTTCAAAATATCTTATTATGCTCGGGGATGTGTACCCAACATATATTCCCAATCTCCTTTGTCGTCCCATTTTTGTTCTTTGCGGTGGTGCTATCGGAACATAAACCGCACACCCAAAAACACGGAGATGAGTTATATTTGGTTCTTGACCAGAAGCTAACTGTAATGGGGAATATTGATTATATGCACTTGGTCTAATTTGGACCAATGCGGCCGCATGCAGTATAGCATGTCCCCATACCGAAATTGAGAGTTTTGTTCTCATTATCAGTGGCCTTGCAATTAACTGCAGCCGCTTTATTAAGCTCTCAGCCATGCCATTTTGTGTATGCACATGGGGAACCGGATGCTCAACATCAATCCTCATTGACATGCAATAATCATCAAAGGCTTTTGAAGTGAATTCACCAGCATTATCAAGTCTCACTTTCTTTATGGCATAATCAGGGAACTGTACTTTCAACCTGATTATTTGGGCAATGAATTTTGCGAAAGCCGTATTTCTTGTGGTCAAAAGTAACACATGTGACCATCTAATTGATGCGTCAATCAATACCATAAAATACCGAAATGTCCTGCAAGGTGGATATATCTGTCCACATATATCACCATGTATTCTCTCTAGAAATACAGGGGGTTCATTCCCAACTTTAGCTGGTGATGGCCGAGTTATGAGTTTTCCTTGAGAACATGCATTACACGAAAACTCCCCCACTTGAAGAACCTTTTCGTTTTTCAATGGGTGGTCATTAGAATTTTGCACAATTCTTCTCATCATGACTGATCCTGTATGGCCTAGCCTTTCTTGCCATACTTTAAAAGTACTAGTAAACTTTTGGTTTACTGTAATATATGATTCAGTCATGTTTATCTTTGTGCAATATAATCCGGAGGATAACATTGGTAACTTTTCTAATATATGTTTCCTCTCTGTTGTAATGCAAAGATATTCACTGCCATTCTTGTTCATAGTCTCTATATGATATCCATTTTTTCGAATATCTTTAAAGCTCAACAAATTTCTGTAAGACTTTGGAGAATATAGAGCATTGTCTATTTTAAACTTTGTCCCATTTGGCATTATAAAATTAGCCTTTCCAGAGCCAATTATAATCTTTGCATTATCGGATATGGTACTCACGCTACCGGCGGAGTCCTTTATTTTGAGACAGGAGAAATATCGTCTATCTTTAAAGATAGAGTGCGTTGTAGGACTATCTGCTAGACATATATCTCCATCCTGAATCTCGGCTTGCGACATCTTCTGTGTCATAATATTCATAAAAATGCATTATTAAAGTTACTTCATATTATAACAAGAACCAAAAGCTTACAAGTTATTCTGAAATTAGTATATTACACAAACTACATAAAAGCTTTCATCATTATATAGAAACTTTAAGTTCTTAAAATAAGAAACACATCATACTTCATTGATCTAAGTTGATTTATTCTCTATTGATCTCTCCGGGACCAACGATGAAATCAGCGATATCCAGATGAGTATCATCATTTAGGCCGTGGAAGGAAGGTCCGGCTTCATCCGTGTTGAAGTTTGTTTCAACATTATTAACATTGGCCTTTTGTGATGCTTGATACATATCGACAAAATGCTTTGGCGTACGACATATACGTTCCTTATGTCCTCTTAGGCCGCATATGTAACAAGCATTTTCGGTCGTCTTTTTTATAGCTCGACCATCTTCATTGATTTGGAAATTCTTGTTTTTGCCAGCATTAAAACCCCTTCCTTGTCCACGTCCACGATCACGACCACGGCCTCTGCCGCGTCCATATCTCGTCCTTGATATTGATTATTATTATCGCTGGACGCTACAACATCCGCTTCCGGAAATGGAGCCGAACAAGCGGGACAAATTCGATGGTTTAACATCACGAGTTCCTTATTCTGCTCTGCTACAAGGAGGACTTGCATCAACTCTGAGTAGCGAGTGTATCCTTTTACGCGATACTGTTACTGCAACATTATATTTCCAGGATGGAATGTGGAGAGCGTTTTCTCAATCATATCATAGTCACTCACATTTTCACCACATAACATCATCCTGGAGGTGATTCCGAAGAAAGCGGAGTTATATTCACCAACACTTTTATAATCCAAGAAACGGATATTTAACCATTCATGTTTAGCCTTTGGCAAGATCACATACTTTTGGTGATCAAATCTATCTTTGAGTGATTTCCAAATATCTGCAGGATCTTCTTTTGTGATGAATTCAATTTTCAAGTTATTGTGGAGTTGATGGCGTAAAAACACTATAGCCTTAGCTTTAGCCTCATCTGACGTCGGTTCCGACTGATCGATGGTTTTGAGAAGCCCGTTCGATCTCAAATGCATTTTTGCATGAGATGCCCATGTCATATAATTATTTCCGCTTATATCGAGGGCAACAATATCGAGCTTCGCCAAGTTCGACATGATATCTGTATAAACAATTAAACAACTCGTTAATTATGAATTTATATGGTTTCGAGGAGGCAGGACCCACCACTCGATGAAGGAGGAGGCATAACCTTCCACTCCGTATAATTTAATATGAATTCAACGAAATGATATATAACATTATTTCATATATATATATATTGGTATAAATTTAACATGAAATTGAAATAATATAAATGTTACCTCTTTATTGTATGGAAACAAATTGGATGTGATTGGACAGAGTGACGGTATAGAGACGGTCGTGCTGATAACGTGTTATAAAATATTTATTTATAAGGAAAGTAAAGTGTATATGTATGTATATGCTGTGTATTATGATATATGTATATATGTAAGAGAAAAACAAAAGAAATATATGTGAGAGGAGAGATAGGAGGGGAGAGAGATCTTAGAGTGAGAAACTTGTTATGTTTTATTGATTTATGGATGCATTACAAAGTGGACCAACAATCCTATTTATAGGCAAACAAGATTAATATAGAGATGACACATGGGTAGATGACTAATCCACAAGACTTAGTCACTAGGGTGTGATGACAAATGTTACAACACCAAGATGACACCTACCGAAAGTGATGAATAATCACATTTTCTTAACAAGATATACATTATTCGAACATATTTTAATTATTCATACAACTCAATTTTTATTGGTTACAATGTATTACTCATCAAAATAATATAGTTCAGGCAAATCCAACCCGATCTTATTCTAAATTACATGTGCAGCCAATTGTACTGTTATAGTTTGATTTTTGACCGATCTACATATTCTAAATACTTTCATATGTTTTAAATTATTTTTTAATCTAAAATTCATACATATCCAAGATATAGGACCAGTTCGTGTAATAAGATATTAGCTTAAAATAGAAATTTAAGCTAAAATACATATTTTAAATAGGTCTAAAGCTCGCGAACCTAAATGAAGTCTATATAAATATTTTGTCTCATGACACATATTTAATAAGATGTAAAAATAAATGGATTTGTATAAGGTCATCGCGTTTTTTTTTCTAGTTTTTTAATGGGTATACCCATAAGATAAAAGAATACCTGTTTACCTTTAAAAAATAAAATTATAATATAAAACAATGTCATTTTAAGGTCCTTTTAATACATTCTTATAAAATTTGTTTTATAAACATATAAACATTTTTTGGTGAACAAAAAAAAAAACATATAAACATTTACTTTTAAAAGAAATTATACGGGTCTAAATGAACCTATTAAAATCTAATGAATTTATAATTAAACGAGTTTAAACATGTATAAAATTAAATGAACTTAATTGTAAAGATTTTAAATAGACAGGATGTAAACGAGTATGAACCACCTGTTTTGACATCATTATTATTGAGAAAAATCGAATTTTCAAAAAAGGATTTGAAATAAAGATCTTTTTTATAAATATTACAAACTTGGTTCTTTTTACAAAAAGAATAAAAGAAAATGACATATCTACTAAAATAATATAATTTCCAAAAGGAAAAATTATCGACTGGCGCGTACGAATTTTGGTTGAATATTTTTGGGGTTTTGTGATCTATTGCAGTAAGCGAGTGCGTTTAATGTCCCACTAAATGTGGTGAAGCGAAAGGCAGCTGGCCCTTCTCCATTCCTCGCTTCATTTTTTTATTTAATTATTTATTTTCTCTTGTTTTTGTTTTCTCGACGGTTGGTTGTGGCAACTTTTAAACCTACGTCTAGAATTTTATTGAATATATTATATTCACGTTGACACTTATCCCCTAATGGTTTGGATAGACATCATTACCCAAATCATAATATCATAAACAACAATTTCATATATTTGTATGTAGTCGATGTAAGTTTAACACTTGGCACTCGTTTATAGTTCATATATATAAAGGGAAATAATGATCAATTGCCAATTTGTTCATCATATAACCCAAAAAAAAACGGCATGTCCTCAGTCTACAAGTTGAAATGAGTCTTACTATTATTATCTGAAAAGTATTTTTATCAAAAAAGCCATGCAATTACAACTTATAACATTTTCTTATGTAACAAAACTCTGTTTGGCAACAAAATAATAGATTGAAAAATGATTAACTCTCTCAGGTAATTCACTAACTCGCTGAGTTAACTCACTAAATTTTATTTTAATTTTTTTGTTGAAAATATTCCCAAATCATATAAAATATCTATTTCTGTCAAGTTTTATCTCATTTTCTTTATCATTTTCTTTTGAATAAGTTATAAAATTAAAACAAAATCTTTTTATACACCTTCTATTTTTATGAAAACAAATTGTCAAAAAATACAAAACTTTTGCAATAAAAGTTAATTAAAATAAAAATTTCAGACTAAGTATACTTTAAACTCTGCAATGCATTTTTAATATAATATAAATATTTGTTTTATACAATTTCATAAACATATTTAATAAACTATTAAACTAAAAAAAACTTGCAATCAACAAATTGTGAGAGCCGAAACTCACACTGTCAAAACTTATATTTTATGGGAGCTCAAAAATTCTATTTTATGAGAACTTAAGGACCGAAAATGCAAAATGATGATTTTATTAAGTAAATATTTCGGAGTACAAGAATATTTGCAAAAGCTGGAAAAGTCTTATATTGCAAAAGCGAGGTGCCATGTTTGGAGAGAGAAATGAAGGGCGGCTGGCCTTCACGGTGTTGAGCCAGGCGCCATGTCTTGAGAGAAGGAAGAGGGCGGCTGGCTTCTTGGACTGAGCCAGGCGCCATGTTTGGATGAAGAGCAGAGGGCGCCTGGTTCTCTCTTGATCTAAGCCAGGCGCCATGTTCTGATGAAGAAAAGAAGGCGTCTGGCCCTTCGAGATAGCATGGGCGGCTGGCCTTTTATGGGAGAGCTGGGCGGCTGGCCCTGAATAAGAGGCTTGGGTGGCTGGTCTTGAACCATATGTTCTTTTCTTCGGTTCATCAATCTCCGAGGAGGGGATTTTGACCCCAACACAAATAAAAACAATGTTTATAACTCTTAAACTATTGAACCAACACAAACTATAATTCAAAAATAACATAATTCTTCTAAGCCCAAAAAAAAAAATGCATACTGATACAACAAACAACTTCAGTCTTCAGCTAATATATTAATTATCTACATACCCCATTTAAATCTAGTCGGATCTAAATACCGATATAAAACAAAGTATTTATATCAGTTATATGAAACAATGACATAACTAAATATTAAATTATGGTTGCTCATAAGTAAAAAGAACATATGTATTTAAAAAAATGTATATTGCTCTCCGCAGCCTCGAATCAAATACTAGTAATGTATTAGCTTAGGTGACGTGGCTTCTTATCCTTCTTTCTTTTTTTATTTTGTTGTTTGATAATTTTCCCTTTCAAAACCTTTAAACTGTTATAAAATAAATTGATTGACGCTTCAAATCTGATTGAATATATAATTTTAACGGTTTAATTAGCTTAATTTGTTTCTCAGAAAATTAGAAAAACAATATTTGTTGTAATATCTAAACTATAATACCATCCTATTATTTTTATGTAGAAACTGTATGATATATTTAACATTTCAAAATTAAAAGTATATTAACTTTTGAGTTTTGAGTTTATACATGGGGTTTGAACATATTTTTAAATTTTAAATTTAACTTTTTAAGTTTAGAATCGAAGAATTTTGAAAAGAATTTTTGAATTTGAAAAAAAAAAATGATTTGAAATTTTCTTTGTGTCAAAGTTCTGGCAATTAGCAAAGGATAATATTCTTTGTTATTGAAATATTTCTGTTAAACAGTCTAGTATTGGATTTTATTTTGTGTGTTTCTATATATGCCACATTTTTAGTTTGAAATAATATTCGTCAGTTTTATAAGAACTTTTTCGTTTTCAAAAATCCAAATTATGTTTAAAGGGGATAGCACAACTTCAAACTTAGAGAACATAAATCCAAATATCACAATCATTATTTTTAGGGCTGTTTTTTTTTTAACACTGAAAAATTCATTCATTGATCAAGCCGTGGAACTTGCCAAAAAATGGGAACAACAGAACCTGTCCCCTAGCCTCCGAAGAGAGAAACCTCACTGATGAACAAGCTTCAAGTAGCGAAACAGAAGCTTAGAGCATCATTATGGTAAAATAGTTTGTAAAGGTTCTAACAAATTTTATATTAATATTTTCTTTTATTTAAATAGTTCATTCAATTAAAAGATGACACATATATTAGAGTTTCTTATTATGGTTAAGAATGGTTCTTATAGTGCTTAAATAAGAATTGTTTCTTCCTCTTTTCTTCATTTTTGATTTAATTTAATTATTAAAAACCTAAGAGACTTGTGTAAGAACTACCCATAATGATGCTCTTACAACATCGAAAAGGAAAAGAAAATAAAAGAAGAAACAAACGTAAAGGTAGAGAAGGATAAAAGGATGAGCAAAAAAGGGGAGAGGCAGACACGGAGATGAGTAAAATCACAGGCTGATTTCAGTACTTCCTATCCCGTGCCTTTAGCATCCGATTGCAGAATTTGCTGCAGCCACCATGGCCCATCTCTAGCAATGTACGAATGGTGTCTATTGTCACGCGTTACGCTAAATGCAATCCCTTGGGCAGCTCTGTTTGCAAAGTCCGAGCAATGATCAAAGGACCACAAGCGAATAGATGCTACACACATAGATATGCTGTTCAGAATCTGATGAAGATGAGGGAACAGCGAAGGATTAAGGAGGACTTCCCGAACCCTAGAAAGGGAAGATTCAAAGATAACTGAGTGCTCCCTAAGTTTCTCATCGCCTCCACTGCCCAGAGAAAAGCGAGGAGCTCTGCTTCTTCTAAAGAAGAGACCATTGCAAAGGAGCGTCGGCTGTGGTATCTCACTGTTCCATTATGATCTCGTACTAGCCAAGCTGCACCAGAAAGAGAAGAACCCGAACACCAGGAGGCACCGATGTTGCACTTAAGAGCTCGAGAACTGGGGCTTTTCCATCTGCTCTGTCCTATCCTTGGAGGTTCAAGTAATTCCAAGAATAAGGACGACTGAGAGTTGGTAGTTAACCATAAGTCTGTCTCCTCTAAAGCTTTGTTACAGATGGACACTGGATCCAGACGAGTATGCTCGAAAGCAAGAGTATTCCTGGCCTTCCAAAGTTGCCAGAGGATCCAAGGAAATGCATGGCGGGTGACCTCCGGAGAAGATAGATTTTTACTGCCAGCAATTAAGAAGTTTAGATTAAGCATGACAGACGAGGAGGAGAAACTGAATCCGGTAGAGGAATGCCAGACCGTGCCCATACCTCCGTCGCCACAGGGAATTTGAACAGTATATGGCAGATGGTTTTCCCGCTCTCACCACATACAGTGCATTGAGGGTCAAATTTCATACCACGTGAGTTTAATCGATCTTTTACCGCCATCGCACCTGAGAGAGCCTTCCACATAAAATGCTTTAGCTTGGAAGGTGCTTTGTTTTCCAGATGTTCTTCCATACTGATTTTTCCAGAGGAGAGTTAATTTGCTAATCCGGGTGGTTCGCAGCCGGTACTGTATCTAAAAGCTTATATACACTTTGAGTTGTGTACTCTCCATGTATCCATAATTTGTTTATTTTATCATGTAGATACAACATCTAAATGAAATTTCTATATATATATATATATTGTTTGTTTCTATCAAATAAAAAGTCCATCTTGATGCAAAATTGCAAATTATGGATACAAATTGAATAACATCCAAATTATTGGATTTTTTATGCACTTGAAACTACTGTTTGGATACAACAAAGTACATCCAATTTTTATTAAAAAAAAAAACTAAAATATTTTCATTTGCACGAGTTCATTTGTGGATCCAATTGATTAACTCTAATTTTCATATGAAATCCATCCCCTTGATCTTTAACCTATATTTTTTTGTTTATTTCTAAATAGTCATCTGATCTTATGTTTCTAACGACGTTGATCCTCTCATTATTTACTGTCTACAAATAATTGGTTGTTGAAATTTCTGCTTCAACACCTCTATAAAAGAATAAATGAATACTAAATAACCAGAAACGCTAGAACGAATACTACTGCTCCAACTCAAGCTTTACCTTTACATGCAAGAGAGAGGATGAAATAATAAAAATTACTTGGCGAATGCAGGTCCTAGAGATCTACAATACCTGACATTATAAACATCCACAAACACAACAAACATAAGTTATAACCCAAACTATCCAGCAAAACCTGTTGAAACTACTCACACAACAAGAAGTGAATTCCTATACCTATGATGTATCTTGCCTCACAGACACAACACCTGAACTTAAGTGGTAATTACGCTCATTGTCTTCAAACGCTTGGGGCTCGTCATAATTTATGGCACTGTGTGTGCCTCACCACCACCCAATTAACACAAAACACACATAACATAGTAAGATAACTACCACTTACTCAAGGTCTCTCATCGCTCAGTCCCTCAGCCAGCTCCAATGCCTCAGAGGTTTTATCAATTCGTGTGTTTTTTTTTTCGCCAAACATATACCTAGCTGATCTAAACATCTGTATATACATATTTTCGGTCTTCTAAACTTAATACACACCACATAACTACACAAATAAACACATGATACACACGTTTTCTTGGTTTTTAAAGATCTTTTATTACTTTGGTTTAAAGACATTTAAGGAAAAGATATCGCTTTTGTAATCCTGTTTAGAGAAATATTCTTATCATTTACTCTTTTATTACAAGTATTTTCTTTTGTGTTAAAAACCGTTTGGTTATGGACTCACGAAACTGGCCCAATAGAGGTTATATCATAATCGGTCCTTATGAATATTCTAGAATAGTCTTAACCATTCATTGTTAGACAAGGAACAGGTTTATGGAATATTTCCTTTTCTTTGTATGAGTACTAAAATGATAATTACATTTTCTCTACCTAGTGTAACCACTATATTAAGAGACATTTGATCATCATAATAATACACACAGAACATTCAGTTCACAACACGTTATCAGCATGAAGCTCTAAAACCCTAAGCTGGCCGCACGATATCCGCACGATAGCCGTCCGATAGCCGCACAAAGCTTGCTCTGGAACCCTAAGGTCCGCCGCCGTTTGCCGCCGATAGCAGCTGGTCGTTTCCGATCCAAGCTTGAGTTTTTCCGAGGTCTTTAGTTTCAGGTTCATACCAGTTCAACCCCAAAAGGAGATCAAGGTAAAACCCTAAACTAAGAACAGAGAATCGAATTGGATCTTAATGAACCTAAACCCTAAAATCGAGTTTCTCATCCAACTTGATTGATCTTGTTAAAACTCATACTTGAACTGGATCTATGCTAAAGAGAAAACCTAAAATCGATTTGCTTGTTTAACCTTGTTTGATCTTGCTTAAACCAAATCGAATTTGACATGGATATATTGAACCCTAAAAATCGATTTCTATGATTGATGAACTTGCTTGCTGTGTTTCCATGGGTTGTTTGTTTGCTTGTTAAAACAAATCATAAAGCTTGTTGATCTTTGAAAAAAAAAATCGGATTTCTTATTGTTTCATCTCTTGAAATCGGTTTTGTTTGTTCATGAATTAGGATTGCTAGATTGAATGTTCTTGTTTGTTTAGCCAAAGCATGAAATTGAAAACTCTAAGAAAATAAAGAAAAAAAATCGGCCCCATAAAGAAAGAAAAAAATCATAAACCCTAATCCTATTCCAAATAGTAAATTCTAATCTCTTCCTTTTAGAGAAAAAGAAAGTTTTAGAATATCCTTTTTTCTTTTGCTTGATTATCCTTTTTATTGTTTAAGGAATAATCCTACGTAAATAAATTTGTTAAAAATCAAAATATAGATTGCATAAACCGTTGATTAAAATCGGCCCCTTATAGTTAAGTGTTTAATTGCATAATTGCCTGTTTGCTTGAAATCTTAAGAATCGGATGATCTAAAACCGGCCATATTCCTAAGGTCCGGATTTTCGGATAATCTAAAACCGGCCATATTCCTAAGGTCCGAATTTTGTCAAAAGCCCTAACTGAAAATTGTTGGATATTTTCAGATGTCTAAAGTCCGTGGATGAGTACAACTCAGCCTTGTTTCAGATAGTTTCAAAATTGAAACTATGTGGTGAGACTGTATCAGAGAAGGATATGCTGGAAAATACCTTCTCCACCTTCCATTCGAGTAATGTATTGTTACAAGAACAGTACCGCGAGAGAGGCTTTGCGACTTACTCAGATCTGACCGCATGTCTGTTGCTTGCGGAACAGAACAACAAGCTTTTTCTGGCCAACAGCGAAATGAGACCAGGTGGAACATCCCCACTCCCTGGAGCCAACTTGGCCGCTGAGAAAAAGAAAGAAAACGAGGCAAACCATGTCCATAGAGATCAAAGAAATTACGGCGATGAACGTGGTGGAAAAGGAAAAGGGCGTGGTCACAACAATTATCAGCCCTATGGTCGAGGCAAAGACCGTAACGACCGCTGGTCTAACTCTAACCGCGGTCTTGACCGTGGTCGTGGAAATGACCGCGGATATCAATCCGGACATCAGTCCGACTCGACTAAATCCGTTTGCCAACGTTGTGGGATGGATAACCATTGGGCCAAGACTTGCAGGATGCCCAAGCATCTTGTAGAATGCTATCAAGAGAGCCTTAAAGGGAAGAATCATGAGGCCCACATTTTCCAGCATGATCATGACGACGAGGGCGACTTTGATCATGAAAAGGATGATCAAATGGAATATGAGACTTCTGATTGCTTAAAATAATTTAGCTTTTGATTGTTTCGTTGCTTTTATATTTGCTTTGATTTGCTTGGATTTTATGTCTTTGGATTCATTTTCTTTGGTTTTTATTGAATAATTTATGGCTTTTAAGACATAATTCTTAAGGCAAATATAAGAATAGCAGGATCGTCCGGCCTAATAGAAGGATACGGCCAGGCCAACGTTTTAATGCCTAAAGGCACGCATCTAGAAATCCCTGATGCATTGTTTTCACCAAGCTCAAATTGTAATTTATTGAGTTTTAAAGACATTCGTCTGAATGGTCTTCATGTGAAAACAATGGGCAGAGGAAACAGAGAATTTCTTCAGATAATTAAAAATCGCCCAAGGCCAAAAGAAAGTCCTCGAGA
Source organism: Isatis tinctoria (assembly GCA_010577795.1). Lineage (NCBI taxonomy): Eukaryota > Viridiplantae > Streptophyta > Magnoliopsida > Brassicales > Brassicaceae > Isatis > Isatis tinctoria. The sequence goes on along the minus strand of CM021247.1, from coordinate 17,010,941 downwards.
CTATACCTGCTATATCACTAAGGTCAATATGATTGAGGCCAATGCCACCGTAAACAAAGAGTTTACGGATAGGTTCATCCTATGGCACGACCAGCTGGGACATCCCGGGTTGAATATGATGCGAAAATTGATTGCCAATACTTATGGGCACGCCTTGAAAGAAAGGAGAGTATTCCAAAGGCATTCCCCATCCCAATTAATTACAGGTCAAGAGCCAGACATTTCCCATCTTAAGACATTCGGATGGTCAGTGTATGTGCCTATTGCACCACTACAGAGGACTAAGATAGGACCTCAGAGGAGGATGGGGATATACGATGGATATGATTCACCCACGATCATAAAGTACTTTGAGCCCACCACTGGTGATTTGCTTAAGGCCAGGTACGCGGATTGTCGTTTTGACGAGTCCGTTATCCAACACTTGGAAATGATAACCGGCTGGTAAAAGAAATCTCATGGAATCAAACTTCCTAAAATTAGCAAGATCCTCGGACCCAAGAAAGTGACTTGGAAGTCCAAAAGATTATTCATATGCAAAAGCTAGCTATACAATTGCCAGATTCCTTTGCTGACTCACAGAGAGTAACTAAATCGTATATACCAGCCGTGAATGCACCTATACGAATTGATGTCCAAGATGGACCGCAAGTGGCTACAGAGTCTAGACCCCGCTTGAAACGTGGGAGACCTATTGGTTCCAAAGATAAGACTACTCAGAAATTAAATAAAGGTGCTGAAATTCAGACCGAGGAGATAGTGGATGGTCCGGACACATATGAGCCTAAGGTGCCGCAAAATGAAGCTCGGAACGCCGAGCATTATGGCCCTGAAGTTCAAAATAACAATGAGATCTCGATAAACTTTGCTACGTCCGGAATCCAATGGAACAGAAAAGATGTCGACATTGATGAAATATTTGCATGCAATGTAGCCCTTGATGTAATGAATGAGGATCTAGAGCCCACGTCTATTTTAGAGTGGACTCGCCGATTAGACTGGCTATAAACGTGGAGTTAAACTCTTTAAAGAAGAAAGAGGTTTTTGGTCCCATAATTCGGACACCTCGTAATATAATCCCAGTTGGACATAAATGGATCTTTGTGAGGAAGAGAAACAAATGACGAGAAATCGTTAGGCACAAAGCACGGCTTGTTGCACAAGGATTCTCACAAAGACCAGGAATCGATTATGAGGAGACATACTCTCCTGTGGTGGATGCAACGACATTCCGATTCCTGATAAGTCTGGCTTTAAGAGAAAAATTGGATTTACGGTTATTGGATGTTGTAACCGCATATTTATATGGTCCACTGGATAATGAAATTGATATGAGATTGCCAAAGGGCATTGAGCTCAAAGATAAGAAAAATTCTCGAGAAGAGCACTGCATTAGGCTAACCAAATCCTTATACGGACTGTAACAGAGTGAGCGCATGTGGCACAACCGGTTAAGTGAATACTTAATGAAATCCGAACATAAGAATGATCCCATCAGTCCGTGTATATTTATAAAGAAGTTTGCAAACAAAAGATTTGTAGTTATAGCAGTATACATGGATGATTTGAACATCCTCAGAACCCCTGGTAAAATCACCCAAACAGTTGAATGTTTAAAGGCCGAATTTGAAATGAAAGACTTAGGGAAGACTAAGTTCTGTTTGGGAATACAGCTTGAGTGTTTCAAAGACGGAATCCTTGTGCATCAAATGGCATATACAGAAAAGGTACTCAAGAGATTTAATATGGACCAGGCCCACCCATTGAGTAGCCCAGTGATTGTGAGAATCTTCGGATTGGACAGTGATCCATTCGGTCCAAAGAGAAAGGATGAAGAAGTCCTTGGTCACGAAATGCCATATCTCATTGCCATAGAAGCGTTATTGTATTTGGCTAGTCACACTATACCAGACATATGCTTTGTCGTGAACCTCCTATCAAGATTTAGCTCTTGTCCGACCCAAAGGCACTAGAACGGGATTAAACAAATACTTGTTACCTAAAAGGAACAAAAGATATGGGTCTGTTTTACACTAACCATAACGATAAAGGTTTAGTTGGTTTTGCTGATGCAGGTTATCTATCGGATCCACACAATGGACGATCTCAGACAGAATATGTGTTCACTTACAGAGGAACCGCAATTTCATGGCGATCCATGAAGCAGACACTCACGGCCACATCGTCTAACCATGCAGAGATTTTGGCAATTCATGAAGCCAGCCGTGAATGTGTTTGGTTGAGATCAATGACTCAGCACATAAGGGAAGATTGTGGGATGGCCGATGCAAAGGAAGAACCGACCATACTCTACGAGGACAATGCCGCATGCATTGCTCAACTGAAGGATAGATACATCAAGGGAGACTGGACGAAGCACATTTTGCCCAAATTCTTTTTCACTCACGATCTCCAGAAGGATGGAGAAATTCAAATGCTTCAAGTCCGTTCAAGCGACAACTCGGCTGACTTGTTTACGAAGTCGCTCCCAACTTCCACGCTCAAGAAGCTGATGTATCAAATCGGCATGTGCCGATTAAAGGACTTTAGTGATGTCTAAAACAGGGGGAGTAATATGTGATGTACTCTTTTTCCTCGCTAAGGTTTTGTCCCACTGGGTTTTCCTTAGAATGGTTTTAATGAGGCAGCATCCCCAAGCGTATTACAAAGATCCTTGATAGCATGGCTCGGTTGTTTTGTCCGAGGGGGAGTTTTAAAAACCGTTTGGTTATGGACTCACGAAACCGGCCCAGTAGTGGTTATATCATAACCGGTCCTTAAGAATATTCTAGAATAGTCTTAACCATTCCTTGTTAGACAAGGAATAGGTCTATGGAATATTTCCTTTTCTTTGTATGAGTAGTAAAAGGATAACTACATTTTCTCTACCTGGTGTAACCACTATATAAAGAGACATTTGGTCCTCATAATAATACACACAGAACATTCAATTCACATCATTATGATATATATTCATACTTTCTGCATTTTTTATATCATGTCTGAGTAGATCTGTTCGTTTATCAGAATTTGTGGTTGGAGTCACACAAATGAAAACACGATAAATTTGTGTTATGTGTTTTAGACGATTCTTATTTTATCCTCATCGTATTATCTAGGAAAATTTTGAGAAATACAATATTGTAGTGTGCATTTTTCAAAAATGCCACCACTCCTAAAGACAAAAGTGGTATGGGTTCCGCTCCTATTTTTGCCCAAAGTGATATTTCTGAAAATCTCATATTATCTATCTTATTGTTGCATGTTTCGATGGATTTCTCGTAGATCTAAGGTCGCCCACCTCAAACTCTAACTCTCTCTGGCGCTTATCTGCATAAATCTTCTGAATCATGGGCTTCCTAAAGTCGCCTCTTAAGTATTTCCACTTGCTCCACTGTCTCCTGAACAATAGCGGACCTATTTGAAGAGAAGTGGGGTCAATTGACCCCAGTAAAATATCAAAAATTAGTTTTATAAGCCATGTTCATTAAGCAGTTATTGCACATTTAGTTTAAAAGTGTACCAAATGAACCCAAAAATTTGAGTTCGAACCTCTCCAACGACGCTAAGATTTATATACTTTTTGTATTTAAACAAATATGACTGCGGTAAAAATATTTTCTAGGTCCACCACTGCTCCTGAACCATTGCTGGTTCCATGCCTCGGCGCTCTCACACCTCTGTCCAACACAGTGGTGTACGACATGCTCTACCATAAAGAGCCTCATACGGTGTCGTCTCAATACTCGGATGGAAACTGTTGTTGTAAGCGAACTCTGCCAGCGGTAAGTACTTAACCCAACTCCCTTCCCAGTCCAAAATGCATGCCCTGAGCATATCCTCCAATGTCTGAATAGTCCTCTCTGACTGACCATATGTCTGCGGATGATAGGCCGTACTCATATGGACCGTAGTCCCAAGTGCCTTCTGAAGGCTCGCCAAAACGTCGATGTGAACTTCGTATCACGATCTGACACTATACTGACTGACATTCCATGAAAATTCACAATCTCGGCGATGTACTTCTGCGCCAACTGTTCTGCTCCATCCGTTTTCTTAATCGCGAGAAAATGTGCTGACTTGGTGAGTCGATCCACAATGACCCAGATGGCATTCTTCCGGCAAACTATCTTCGGTAATCCGGTGATGAAATTCATAGTCACGATGTCCCATTTCCACTCGGGTAGTGTAAGATTCTGCAGCAATCCACTCGGAACCTGATGCTCTGCCTTAACCAGCTGGCATGTCTGACATCATGACATAAAGGTAGCCACATCCCTCTTCATGTCAGTCCAATGATAATATCTCCTAAGATCCCAATACATCTTATTACTTCCTGGATGAATGGAAAACTAAGAATGATGCGCCTGCTAGAGAATCTCCTTCCTCAACTGCTCATCATCTGGCACGCAGACTCGGTTCCTGTACTAAACACCAATTCTCGGCAGTCGTATAACCATAAACCCTCTTCTCGAGCTGCTTACATAGAGCCTCATCTTTTCCTTGAGCACCTCGAATCCTCCACAATAAATCTGCCTTATCCAAAGCCTTAAGGCCAACATCATCATCCTCTGCGGTAACCGCACATAACCGAAGGCTAGCAAGCATCTCTGTTAGCTCTTGGACCTCTTTGGTCCCTGATACATCACTCCTGCCTCTACTCAAGGCATCTGCCACCGAATTAGCCTTACCGGGGTGATAGGTAATCTCCAAATTATAATCAGCCAGCAACTCGATCCATCTGCTCTGCCTAAAATTAAGGTCGGCCTGAGTGAATTTCTGCAAAACTCTGCGAACAAGCATTTGTCCAGTCAAACTTGACGTCCTTGCCTCTCAACTGCGTCATCGGCTTAGCTATACTGGCGAACCCATTGACTAACTTCTAATAGTTTCATGCCAATCCCCAGAAACTGCGGACCACAGTGGCACTCTTAGAAGTGGGCCACTCGGTAATGGCTGTAATCTTATCCGGATCTACAACGACTCCATCTTCTGGAACCACGTGGCCTAGAAATCCAATCCGCCTTTGCCAAAAAACTGCACTTACTCAGCTTGGTAAACTACTTCTGAGCCCTGAGCTTCTCTAGTACCATCCTCAAATGCTCTGAATGTCCGAGAATAAATGAAGATGTCGTCGATGAAGACAATCACGCACCGATCCAAATACTCACGAAAACATCATTCATGAGCTTCATAAACGCTGATGGAGCATTCGTCAACCCGAACGACATCACCACAAACTCATAGTGGCCATAACGCGTCCGAAACGCTGTCTTACGCACGTCCTCCTCTGCTATCGCAATCTAATGGTATCCTGATGCCAAATCAATCTTAGAAAACCATGAAGCTCCCTGAAGCTGATCCAACAACTCATCGATCCTCGGCAGTGGGTACTTGTTCTTGATAGTCACCTTCGCCATCATCTAGCATGTTGTTCGATTCTTTTCAAAAACCAATTGCTTGTTTTTATCAAAACAACATCGTTTTGGTCTGATTAATAATAATAAAAAAGAATCTTAAATTGAACCAAACCATTCGTCTTAATAAACCATTTTATAATTTTGGTTTTGTTAAAATTGACCACATTTTGATAGATCATGTATTAAATTCAAGTTTTATATTTAGTTTATATAGTTTTCAGCATGATTCAATAACTCATGTATGAATAAACAGGCGAGATATTGTTTATATACGTGCCCCAAAGAAGAACACAATTCACCCAGTATTATTGGCACCAAACTATCATTAACTTGGACTCTTTAGAAGCTTTCTTCATGGAATGAAATTAATTCGCCCACTTCTTCCTCTAAGGAGCGAATTTGGTATCAAGCCATCATAGGTTTGGTGAAAAAACCAATTCCATAGTTATCCAGCGAGCACCCCTTGACGATAACAACACTTTTGAGGAGATATTCATCTTGATCTAAAGCTATTTCTACCGACAAACTTTGCAAATTTATAAGAGACAAAGCATTTAGACAGATGAAGTCTCTATCACCTGAGTCCATCTTGACACGTATAAATACAAAAGAGTTTTCTGAACCAATTCTTCACTAAGCAGAGAGCACAATATATATGGAGAAAGATTTTGTGTGTTTAGACAAGGTCTAAAATATTTTCTTTATGAAACTTTGGAATACTTAACAAGTACACTACAGACTGTCCCAACTGTGGTTTCTAAAAAGGTAACTTATGTAACATCTTGTATAACATGATTGTTCACAAGTACAAGATTTCCATAAATACCATGAGTAACAAAAATATGACAAACTCTAGACCTGAAGCAAAGCTTTTAACCAAAAACCTTTCCACAAGTAATGCCAATAGCTACCTCGACTACAATAGAAACATGAGCAGCATGTAATCAGATTCAGCAAAAAAATTTAGAACTAAGAATGATGGTTTCACAACTAAATAAGTACCAACACAAAGTTTATTTAGTTGATCTCATTATAGATACTAACGGTAATCCTATCATGGAGTGTACTGGATATAAAACATAGTAGAATTAAGAAGAAGTGAACTAGATTGGTGGAAATTTTGAAAAAAGAGGAATCAATCACATCTAGATATGTCCTACCGGAACCCTAATGTGAAAAAATCCAAAGATCAAGTCCACCCTCAACAAAATATCCAGAAAAAGACCAATACCAACCTAAGCAACAATTAATCTACCGTAACTGAGTTTATCAAGTAAAGCTCCTAATGTGCTCGGATTTTAATCCATAACTAACATTACAAGTGCAGTAAAGTACTTAATAGTACATGGGGTTGATTTACTAATACTAATTAGAGACACTGCAAGTTAGTGAGATTTGAAATAAGAACTAAGGGGAGTTATTTTTGTGTGAGAATTATAGACAAACATAAGTAATAAATAAGCTAAAAAGCAAGTAAATATTAAGGATTATTATAAAGCATTAGGCATTGTGGGTAATTTCAGAGAATTATAAGTCGCAGAAACCAGATTATTATCATAGATTTAATAAACCAATCGTTTTTGAACTCGAAACTCAGAGATATTGTTAACCCACTCATGTGGTTAAAAGCTACTATGTTTAAAGGCTTAACAAAGTAAACTCTATTTTATTATTAACAGCAATCAGACATGCATTATTCAACTAGGTTTCGATATGGTCACTAAAAGCTATAACTCAACTTTTACAGGTTTATAATGCCTAGATAGCTTACCTAGATGTGGAAGCTCCTTTGGTCCAGTGGTTTGACTAAAGGTTCATTAATGCTTCTACACCAGAAGGTCTGAGTTTCGACTCCAAGAGAATGCATAGTTTATGCAGATTAAAAAAAGAGACAAGATTGCAGGAGATCTTCAGCGTGGTGCAGGAAAATCCGTCAGACACGTATCTTCATAAAGCATGTTCAGGTGGAACCGGCAGGCGGAGATCTTCATAAGACGGTAGAATTGTCAGTTGTAAGAATCGTCGCTGTAATAGTTAGCATAATTTTCAATATATAAATCAGTGTAAAAAAAAGATAGCTTACCTAGATTAGTTCAGGTTATTGATCAAGCTTTCTAAAATTAAATCTATCTAAGTTCAGATCAGATGATGCACATTTAAGTGATTCTCAGTTAAAACAAATCAAGAAAAATAACCAATGGATATCCTTAGAAGAAAATCTTCAAATTAAGAATTTATGAAATCTCTTTGACTCCCTAAGACCTAAGTGGATAACTATTAATCTATCGATCAATTAAGCAAGCAATAAGAAAGAGTAAAAGTAAATCATTATTAAACTTAAATACATGTAATAAAGTTTAGTTGACAAAAAGAAGATGTTAAAAAGTTCAAAAGTCTCCTCTATTTGGAGATAAAAAGCTGAGATTTTCTTCCCTGTAACTAGAAAAACCTATGAAAATAAGTAAGAAAAACTAGCGAATTTTGTGAATGGAAATGACTATATGGTGGTTATGAAAGGTTATGTAGTCATGGTGGAGGTGTGGCTCACAATCTAATTATGATATGTTGTTAGATCTCTTTGGTTAAATTAATGCTTTTCCTTGGCGGATAAGGAAAGTAATCATCAAACAGGCTGACTTGAGCTTATTCTAAGCCAAGGAGCTGTTTCTCGTGGTCTTGATGGATGGAGCCATGATGAATGCCTTCTGGAGGCCGACTCTCTACTTGCTTTTTACCGAGATTGCAAGACATGGCTGATATACCTCATATTTTGTTACTTTTAATATGCTTTAAATAAAGGAACTATTAATTTTGTTGTATGATTAATGTTTTTAACGGTTTTGGAGTTTTTAAATATTTTACAGGTAATTAGGACGTTTTGGAAAAATGAATTGAAAGCAAGTATTTTGAAAGTTGGGCAGCTTTTTGACATCAGAAGTTTTCCACCCGATGGAAGACTTACCAGGATCCGAGTTTGCTCATGTTTTGACACAAAATATCTGAGGATGAAAACTGTCATTTCAATGTGGGTTAAAATCAACTAGACAGCTAGATCTAAAGATATATCCAACATATTGAAGACTGATCAGTTTGAAATGGAGCAAACACAAGAACATAAACTGTTCAACATGGTTAATCACTGCTCTCGGGAAAACCCAGGAATTAGTGACTATGTGCCTGTTCAAACAAACAGGGGTGGTACGTACCAGATCGAACAACCCTCCAAGAAAAATGGATACTTTCTGTTTTCCTTTAGATTTAGTCCAAATCTTTTATGCTTTGCCATAGTCGTCTCATATATCTATAAGAACACAGAGGCAAAAAAAATACAAATTGATGACATGCATGACAAGAGTCCAACTAAAACCTACCAAAAGTTTCAAAGTTTTGATTACCTTGTTCAGATTCTTTGCTTTGTTCGTTTTAGATGATCTTATTTTTATATATCAATATAGAGAAGCTTACTGAACCCTATTTTAATTATGAAATCTCTTCTTTCTAAATAGTATTGTATAGGGTTTAAATATTTTAATGGGAGGGACTGATTCATCATTTCTAGAGTGCCGCTTTTATTATATCAAATTATTTACTATATATTTTCCATTCTTAATGCATTTTTTTGGTCAACTGGATTCCATATATTAAATCAACTTTGGCCGGCTCCCAGATTCCTAAGTGGAACCGTTGTATCCGGCGGTTCTTGACTTACATGGGAGAAAATGATACCTCGGCCCCGAGCCCCTTTAGCAAGGCAGTCGGCTCGGACATTTAAAGATCTCGAAATTAATCCTAAGCTAAAAACATCAAAATCATCTCGGAGAGTACAAAAAAAATCAAGATCAGATCTAAATAATGGCCAATCGATCGGATCCGCTATCATCTTGAGTAAGTCCGAGCAATCTGTCTCGAACCGAACGGAAGATATTCCGTTCTCTCTAAGAGCAGACATGGCCCAAATTTAGGCAGTCGAGCTCTGCATGTAAAGCTGACAGACTTCTGCGACACCCTTGGGCTCCCACCATGTGGCACCCCATAGCGTCCTGCAAACACTATCCCAATCCACTAACTGTACCATTGGCGACCCACGAGGCATCAACCTGGCAAGTAGGGATCGTATGGATACTATTCTTAATGCATTTTATACACTGTATATATAGCATTAGTATAGGAAAATCATCGCTTATACACCATTTGGTTAATTGGCCCAAATTTGATTAGATAGCCTATATCTTTCAAACACAAGAACTGATTCTATATATTATTTAGTGAGCATATTGAACTCATACTGCATCATTGTGTACTTACTTTGTTGAATATACATTTGATATCAGAGTACGATTTAAATTCAATAGGATAAGTCAGTTTTAGGCAAAAGAGTGGAATTAGTGTTTCAAGCTCTAGATGAGAAGATCAATGATTCAATGACTGCGCTTCAGAATTCTGAATACTCTAAACCATGAATCCCAAAGAGCCCCAACATCCTCATTTTCACTGATTCTTATTATTTTCATATTGCTTTTGTTTCAGTGACAGTAGCAAATCAACCATTTATTTTGTTTTAGATTGATTATTTTCGATGAAACTTATATCATAACAATCAATCCATGTGGATTTGACCTGTAAGTATTACAATTATCGCATGCACATTTACAGGTTGATTATTGGAATATTTTTAGTAAAATTTGATGCTCCATAAAGTTTTTGACGCTGTTGCAACCAGAGAATTTCAGTGTCATTGCTTTTTTGGTTAAAGTTAGTCCATGTCATTATTTTTGTATAATGTTTTGTAGTTTTGATTTCTGAATTCTAGAGTTTCAAGTGAATGATTTGAAACAATGAAGAGTCTTAGTTTATGTGGAGATACTAGCAAAGTTTCCATAAAATATATCTAGAGAAGGATTTTAACATTTACACACAGCAATCAATAACAACTTTGGATATGATAGTGATTTCACTAGTATTCCTCAATAGTTAAATGAGAATAATTCAATCAACATTGTTCACCACCACAGCCATATCAAATGAATATGGAAGAAGAAGTGATCATGTTCCTAAAGAAGCATATCACAGCCAACAAGAAGGATAATGAAAATTTTTGAGCGAAGACAAGAGTATTAGAGTTAAACTATAATTGCTGCTTGAAAGAGTTTACCGAGACAAATGAAAAGTTAAAGGAAAAGAAGTTGCATCTTTAAGAAGATTTCATGTGGCATGACATCGATATAAGTGATAATCGAGTGGATATCATAAATTCTAGATACTGAATGGACAGTATCAGTAGCTTGGAGGAATGCCATACTGATATGTTATGTTTTTTACACATTGTAACAGCCGTTTTCGAGTCTTTATCAAGGTTTTTTAGTCTTTATCGAGTTACTTCATGTCAAAAGGAAGCTTTGGATGAAGAATAGCGCTTTTGGAGTCTCTTGGACAAAAGGGGTTCGAAGTTGAGTAAAAGAACCAGAAATCATAGTGGAGCAATCATTCCAATGCAAATGGGCCACTTTACAGCAGTCGCTCCATCTGGAGTGACCACTCCATCAAGAAAGAGGAGATGACAAGTTACCTAATTTTGACCAATTAAAGAGGAATAAGAGAGCTAACCCATCTTTTGGCTTGTGATCAAGTTTTTCTCAGAGAGAGAGAGAGGAGAGACAAATTGACACCAATTTTCTTAGAGAAATTTCATCTTGTAAAAATTTAGGGAGAAAATATCTTTGCAATTCTTTGAGAAGTATTTTGAACCCCTTCGTTTATTCTATTTCATTCACCGATTATTCTTCATCTCTCAGTGTTTTATTTCATCATGTCTGAATAGTTCTTTAGTTGGGTTAAGGGTTTCAAAGAGATTCATGTGTCAATGAACTAAACACATATAAGGCTTTACCAATCGATCGTCTTTGTCTAAAGTTTATTTATATTCCTTGATTGAACTGATCCTTCAGTCTCTGATTCTAGGTTTAGTTTATTCATCAAAAGTGTAGTAGGATGGATCTTTGAAGAGAATGCAGCGTACTTAGCGATCTTGGTTGGTGCGTACCTGCCCTATCATGTGAACGGAGGATAATGCTCTAAGTTTTTAATCCTACCTGTCAAGGCAAGTTTGCAGTCACTTGAGATTTGTTGCTCACTAACTTATTTCTCAGTTGTTGATCATTTTTCATGGACGTCCTCTCTCCATCTTCTTCGTGATCGTTGGTGCACGGTGTATGAAGAATTTCTAAATCTCCATAGATGGTACCAATTGTTGAACTTAAAGAGGTTCTTTCTTGTTATCAAACATGCTCAGGTAATACAAATAATTAGGTTATCAGAAAACTGATGTGGACATTTAAAATGACAACCAAGAAACCTTTAGAAGATGAAAACCTATAATCTCTCTCTCACTCTCTCTCTCTCTCTCTCTCTCTCTCTCTCTCTCTCTCTCTCTCTCTCTCTCTCTCTCTCTCTCTCTCTCTCTCTCTCTTTTTTTATTTTGGAGCCAAAACCCATCCCTCGGAGCTAGATGAGCCGAGAAATCTAAGTACTTACACAAAAGACTTGTCTTACGATAAAGAAAAAAAGAGCACGTCGCCATCTTCCTCTAAGAAAAACGTGGTGACCTGTTACTTGTCTGAACACATGAAAACTTGTCTGAGGACTCGAAAACTTGTCATAAGGAATGAAAACTTGTCTGAAGACCATCAAGACGAAGAGCAGGTCGCAACTTCCTCCCTTGAGAAATTGGGGACCTGAATATTCGAAGCAGGCCACCTCTTCTTCCAGAAAGAAGCTGGCGACCTGCTCATCCTCAAAAACAGGTCGTCACTTCTCTCGGGAGAAGCTGGTGACCTGCTTAAGGTCAGAGTCAGGTCTCCACTTTTCCAGGAAGAAACTGGCAACCTACTCAGCCTCTAAGGCAGGTCGCCACTTCCTCCTGGAAGAAGCTGACGACCTACTCAGCCTCAAAGGCACATCGTCACTTTTTCCGGTATGAAGATGGATTATCTTATACACTGTTACAGATAATGGGAAGCACTTTACTTCAAAAAAATGGAAAACTTCTGCAGAAAATTGAAGATACGCCTCAGTTTTTCGTCGGCATATTACCCGCAAGAAAACAGACAGGTGGAGCCTTTAAACAAAAGCATTATGATCCAGTTGAAGAAAAGGTTACATGAAATGAAGATGCAATGGGCCTTCTAACTTCCAAAAGTTATTTTGGCTATAAAGACTACACCCTCATCAAGCAACCAAGAACATACATTTTTCATTGATCTATAGAGTTGAGGCCGTTGTACCAGCTGAAGTAGCAATTTCAAATCTTATATCTCGGGACATTAAATTAAGCCCAATAAAAAATCATTTTGAAAACCCATAAACGTAGTGAAAAACAGTGCCGAAAAGGAGAAGCATGAAGAGGAGTCAAGCCGCAGACTCGGACTCAAGGGAGTGGATGACAAGGTCAAACCAGTTGTTCACACCCGTAGTGAGCCGAAGATTTATTCAAAAGAGCAGTAATGCCCTTTGACTGTTAACTGCTGAATCCACTGAAGTAAAAACCGATAAATATCAAATCAAACAAATAAATAAAAACGTTAAAACATGATTTCAAATTTTAAAATTGGGATGAAATATCGAAGATAGGGAAGAACACAATCTACTCTCATAGCTCATCACACTTTTCTACTTTTTTCTCTTTGCACTTGAATCTTAATTTTTGTATAAAAGACTGTGAAATCATCAAAATTGTAAAATCATTTTTCTCCTGCATTTCTTTTGTTTTTCGTTTTACTTTGTTTATCACTTAATTTCTCTTTTTAATTTTAGTTTTTAAATGTCATTTTTTTCTTCTGTCTTGAAATGATCATATATAATATTAAAGTTATTAATATTTACAAATTTTGACAATCTATTATATAAAAGCACACTTTTCTCTCTATATAGAGCTCCACTTCATCACCATATTTTGACATGTGCAAATTTTTACAAAAACAATAAATAACTATAAAGGCTTTGAATAAGACAAAGATAAAAAATTGCAGATCAAATAAAATATGCAGATCAGGCAGAATAATTACAGATCATACAAATATGTAGAACAAGTACAGATCAAACAGATTTAATATTAAATTATATATATATTAATTCACATAATATATATGTATTTCAATGACACTATATATTCAAAAAAATCAAGAAAATCAACATGCATAATTATAGATGTGAAAATGCATTTGATGTATATTATGTGAAATTTCAAATAACTATATATAAACCTCGATTATTTCTAGATTTTAGAATAGATTTCCTAAAATATAGGTAAATTATTTTTTTTTCTAAATAGCTACCTGTTTGTATAAAAAAACCATTTTCTTAGGGTCAGTAAATGAGTCTGGCAACTCATATACTATTCTCTATAATAGAATTATCTCCACACATTTTCTTTCATTCTTGGATTATTTCTGCACTTCCATTCAGACCCAAAAATTCAATCTATCTAAAACTTTGTATTCATAATTATCCATTAATATATTTTGTAAAGAACCCAAATATAATTAACATGTACTTAATTATTTCTACCAATTAAATAGTTACATAATATTATATTTTTTAATAAATAAAAATTATTATCCAAAAATGCATTTAGGAAAATATAGTATTATATAAATAACGTAAATAACAAAAATACATTAAACTTTACTGTAATTATAACAGAAATATAAATTTAATAATCGAAAATAAGAAAAATTGTAATTAATAGATTATTATAAAAAGTTAAAATGTATAATATATATATTTTTAGGTATTTTTGTTTTTTTCTAAAAAGAGCTACATAAATTTTTCGGAAAAAATATACAGACGAGAATTTTGAAAGAAAAAACAAAACAAATTGATGGCTATTTGATCTGTACCCAGCTCTACAAGTAATATTTACTTTAATATTTAAGATACAAAATAAAAATTTACAAAATACTTTTAAATGATTTATAAATCAATAAGGAATTTTTAAAAAATTAATGAAAGTATTAAAAAATTAATAAGGAATTTTTAAAAAATTCCTTATTGAAAGTTCCTTATTGAAGTTATTAAAAAATTAATAAGGAATTTTTAAAAAATTCCTTATTGAAAGTTCCTTATTGAAGTTATTAAAAAATTAATAAGGAATTATTTAAAAATCAATAAGGAATTTTTTAAAAAAGTACAGATCAGAATTAGATTAAAAGTGAAAATAAAAAGTTAGTAAATGACAATTCTTATTCACATTGATGAGTACAAAGGTATATCATTCGATGATGAATAAAGAGAGATGGTTTTTCCGTTAGAAAATGCAAATGCACAATTACCAGAAGATTAGATTTTTATTGTCCTCAAAAGATTAAAAACCAAAGATTTTACAACTTTACTTACAAATAATATAAGAAATAACTTCAAATAAATTTTTTAAAATAGAAAAAATAAATTAAAAGATAAATGTAAAAGTACGAAAAACAGATCAAGTAAGACATTATACAGAACAATACGATTAAATATGAATAAAAACAGATAACTAATTAAAAGAGAAAATTGAACAATATTAAAACAAGTGATAAAAACGAATCAAGAGCTCAGATACTCTTATGGGTTGTTCTTAATGAAGGGTTGTTCTCGGATGGTAAGGATTAAATATAATTAAATCTGTAAGCTTTCAACCAAAAACACGGTAGCTCAGTGGTTGCGAGCTCTATGCGCACATGCGTGCGGCCAGGGTTTTAATTGCCCTATACGTGGTAATACTAGGGGATACCAGTATAAATGGCATATACAACTAGGACGTTGAGTTTTTATTTAAAAATTGTTAGAGGAGTAGTATCGTCATTTCATTAAAGCAAGGAGTACTAGAGATTAGTAGGGGTATTAAAGGTCTGTTTCCTCTCACGAAGAATATTTGAGACAATTTCTTAATAAAACACAAAAAAGAAACAAATACTACCCACCCGGCGCGTATACTCGGATTCAACCCTAACACCAAATGTGATAGAACGGACACAGTTGAGTCTACAAACCAAACCACAAATAAAAATAATGTATGGGTACCCCTTCGTTGGTGTGCTTGTAAGTGTTTTTAGCAAAAAAGAATAATATATCTACGTATATTTACGATAATATTTAACGATTAAAAAAGTACTACAACATATCGACATAAACTTTTTTTGTCCATCACTGAGAACTTACACTAAGATATAAAATAAAATATAATTTTTAGATGATGAAAATACTAAAATACAATAACTAAATAGAAAATAATGTGATTTTTTACACCACACGACCTTGTGTGATTGAATAGTTAACATTAAAATCATGCGTTTGAGTAATTGACCTCTTAAGATATTTTGATGCATATCTTAATCAATAAAAATAACATATCCTTTAGCTCTATGCATCTATGATTGTTATGAAATTTACATGCACGTAATTATCGACCGGATTTGTGATGCAAATATTCGAAAACGTGTCCATCTACTAATCACAATAAAGGAGTAGAAGAAACTGGGGCAACCTTGGCACAAATGTTTTGGATTGACTTTTATATAGTTAAAGTCAAAAGCAATTCGACTCAGGTAACAGTAACACTAATGATATTGACTTTTATATATGAAATCCTATTATGATATCCAATTTATGTAGAAGGGGGATGAATCGTAACTGGTTTTTATTATTATTATCGTGAATAATCTGAGTAAATTCGGTCAATCTCACGGATATACATATTTAGAATATCTGTATACCATGATAGATATTTATGTTTGAAAGATCAGAATATCCGTTACCATACTAATATATGGAGATCCTGCATCAAGTATCATCCAAGGATTCCAAACAAATCCATAGCCTCCAAGTCGTTCTAAGTGAGAAAGGATACGTCCGGAGCTTTTGCAAATTTACATACTGAGATCTAAACACCTCCTAAACCCTATCATCCCCACCAAAAAGACTTGAAGTTTGTACCTCCTAAACAAAAAGGCAAAAATACAACTAACTAGAAGACTCTTGGCTAAATCGAACATGCTATCATCAAGAAAACAAAATTTTATCAAATCATACATGCAACTTTAAGAACTTCTTAGGAGTATTTGTATCAAATGGCAGAATTCAGAAAAAGAACTAAGAAAATATTTAGCCAAGAGTTAACCTTTGAAAATTAAAATGATATCTTACAACCACTCATAGGTGGGCTAGTGGTAGGAAGGATTTCGGGTTGAGGGTGCAATTCCTAATACTCCCGGGTTCGAATCCCCACGGCTACAAACACCTTAAGTGGCCACCGCAGCAATTTAACATGGGCAATGCAGCCTCCAGGATCCACGCTTGCCGCCTTCGGAACGCACGACGTGGGCTAGTCTGGCCCATTTGGGCTGGGATACCTGGATCATCAAAAAAAAAAAAAAATGATATCTTACAGTTATCTGTTTTTTTTTTCTTTTGACATAATATTTTTAACATGTTTGGAGGTTATAATCAGATAATTATTAGAATGATCTTGGGAAATTAGTGAATTAATAGAATTGTTTTTTAAATAGACTATTAATTTACTGCCAATTTTGTTAAAAATATTTTACAGGCTTTGGATTTTCTTTTCAATTACAAATAATAAAGTTAAACAAATAATAATGTTAATAATAAAAAACTATCAGTATTTGTGACTTGTGTTTAAGATTGTCATTTTTGATTGGCTTTTGTGGTTCATGTTTAGATTTAGTCCGCTAATCACAACTGATGTTTGCATTTGAAATTTGTTAATTTTTTTTAATAAGTTTTCAAAAAATAAAATTTTGACAAAATATATATATATATATATATTTCTAATGGTGGTACACTTATATATCGACGTGTTTCTAAATGATGGTAGACTTCTGTTTATTGGTGTTTGTAACCGGCATTTGCATTAGAAATTTGTTGCATGTATCATAAAAACACATGTCTACCATCGTTGGATCTAAGTATATAACCACCATTGTATATAAAACATACAAATATACTATCATTGTATGTAAGTATACACGTCTATAATCATTATATGTAAACTAGGTAGTAACCCGCGCAGGCGCGGAGTGAAATGTTTATACAAAAATTTATTAGATATAATAATATAATCATTTATATAGATCATATAATTTCAAAATAATCAAAATCTTTTAAAATTGTATATTATTAAAAGTGAAACAACTAAATCATATATATTATATATATAAATGATAAAATTTACTAAATCAGTTTTTTTATCTTTATTGATTTTTTATCATTTGTTTATCTTTATTGATTTTTTTATCATTTAAGTATTTGAGATTCGTTTATAAAAATTCAAATTATGAGTTGTGTATAAAAATGTTTAGTTTTAATATATGAGTGATATAATAATTTATTTATTTTTATATAAATTAATTTCAAAAAACTAAATGAGAGAGAAATGTAGTAGTTAAGATAATAACTAATTTGATATTTTATGGAAAGAATGATTATATTTCCATAATTAAATGCTCAATTATGTATCAATAATTGATATAAACTATTCTCTAATCAAATAAATGTCAATGACATGTTATGTAATTATTCTAGTAGAGCGGACGCTTGTGGTCGGGTGGTTGGGGACGGGACCGGGACGCCAACACGTTTCGGGTTCGATCCACCTGCTGCGCGAAACTAAGTCACATTTGTTTGCTCACCTGCCGCCTGGGGGCCTCTATGCGCCCCTTGTGAAAACCAGGAGAGAGGGCATCGTGGTGTGCTGCACCTCTCCTTGGGAATAGTCCGGACCCTTCCATAGGTCTGGGATACCCCAGGTTAAAAAAAAAAAAGTAATTATTCTAGTAATCAATTTCTTTTTTATATTTTTTTTGAGAAACTCTTTGATGATGACATATCAGCATGACATTCTTGTTAATAACACATGACATTAAAGTTATTTTCGAAAATAGATTCTCAAATAATATATAGGAGATTAATAAAGTAAAAGTATTTATAAGTTTTATAATAAATAAAGATTCAAGAATTATAAATATATATAATATAAAATTATGTAAATAAATTATTATGAAGTGATATAGTTATTATTGTAATCCATAAATATAAGTTAAAACGAATAACCATACTGAAATATAATATATTTTTTTCATGTAAAAATTATTTAATAAACATGATATATATATATATATATATATATATATTAATATAAAATTATTTGATTATATTGGTCAAATACATAATTAAAGTTATATATTTTTGAATGAATAAATAACATGTATTTTAATTAGAGTGTATGAGATATATCATAGTTTTGATTATGTAATAGTGATAATTAATATAAGTGATCAAATCATATAATAGTATTATATGTAATTAATATAAGTAAGGATGACACTTTTGTAATAAACACATGAAGTAAATGTTAGTCTTTTAAAAAGGATTCTCAATAATATATAGGGGATATACAAGTCTACAATCATATTGATAAATTAAGCAAATCTACCACTGTAAATCTACCAACTACCATAGTAATTAATAAATCAACCAATTATAGCTTAGTTGAGTAAACTTAAAAAATTAAATAAATATACTGCTGAAAGAAATAAGTCTACCGCTTTATCATAAATCTATCCTCACTAAAAACATATCTAGCATCATATACTAACCCGCCCCAAAGTGAATAAATTTACCACCCAACTTTAATTACCAATCAAACAGAATAAATCTACCATCATTACATATCTAAATATATCTAACATATCACTGCTTAATTAATCTACGTCACAAAAAAAAAAAAAAATCTACCAATCTATAGCAATAAGTCTACCACTCGACCTATAAGTCTATCACGCAAAATAAAATTGCGATCATAGACCAATAAATCTACCACACTAAAACATGTCTACCACATCGGAAAAATAAGTCTACAAAATAATGTTGTGAATTGTTATATTATTAATGAGACCAAAGGGTCTTTATATATCGGTTTACACAAGGGATCAAATATGGAAATATCCCATAAACCTATTACATGTCTATGTTAATAATCTCTACATGGATCGGTCTGTATTGAGTCCATAAACCAAACGGTTCATAACACTTCCCCTTGAACGAAATGACCGAACCCGATGCAACCAAGGATCTTTGTAATACGCTTGGGGATGCTGCCTCATTAAAAACTTTCTAAGGAAAACCCAATTGAGACAAAACCTTAGCGAGGAAAAAGAGTACAACACGTATTACTCCCCCTGATTTAAACATCCCTATAAGTCCTTTAATCGGCGCATGCCGATCTGATACATCAGCTTCTTGAGCGTGGAGGTTAGGAGCGACTTTGTGAATAAGTCGGCTTAGTTGTCACTTGAACGGACTTGAAGCACTTGTATTTCACCAGCCTTCTGGAGATCATGAGTGAAAAAGAATTTTGGCAGAATGTGCTTTGTCCGGTCTCCCTTGGTGTATCCATCCTTCAGTTGAGCTATGCACGCAGCATTGTCCTCATAAAGTACGGTCGGTTCGTCCTTTCCATCTGCCATCCCACAATCTCGCCTTATGTGCTGAGTCATCGATCGCATGCTGATCTGATACATCAATTTCTTGAGCGTGGAGGTTGGGAGTGACTTTGTGAATAAGTCGGCTGAGTTGTCACTTGAACGGACTTGAAGCACTTGTATTTCTCCAGGCTTCTGGAAATCATGAGTGAAAAAGAATTTCGGCAGAATGTGTTTTGTCTGGTCTCCCTTGATGTATCCATCCTTCAGTTGAGCTATGCACGCAGCATTGTCCTCATAAAGTAAGGTCGGTTCGTCCTTTCCATCTGCCATCCCACAATCTCGCCTTATGTGCTGAGTCATCGATCTCAACCAAACACATTCACGGCTGGCTTCATGAATTGCCAAAATCTCTGCGTCATTTGATGATGTGGCCGTGAGTGTCTACTTCATGAATCGCCATGAAATTGCGGTTCCTCCGTGAGTGAATACATATCCTGTCTGAGATTGTCCATTGTGTGGATCCGATAGATAACCTGCATCAGCAAAACCAACTAAACCTTTGTCGTTATGGTTAATGTAAAATAGACCCATGTCCTTCATTCCTTGTAGGTAACGAAGTATATGTTTAATCCTGTTTCAGTGCCTCTGGGTCGGACAAGAACTAAATCTTGATAGGAGGTTCACGGAAAAACAAATGTCTGGTCTAGTATGACTAGCCAAATATAATAACGCTCCTATGGCACTGAGATATGACACTTCGGGACCAGGGATTTCTTCATCCTTTCTCTTCGGACCGAATGAATCATTGTCCAATGCGAGGCTTCTCACAACCATTGGGCTTCTCAATGGGTGGGCCTGGTCCATATTAAATCTCTTGAGTACTTTTTCTGTATATGCCATTTGATGCACAAGGATTCCATCTTTGACGTACTCAAGCTGTATTCCCAAACAGAACTTAGTCTTTCATAAGTCTTTCATTTCAAATTCGGCCTTTAAATATTCAACTGTTTGGGCGATCTCTCCAGAGGTTCTGAGGATAGGCAAATCATCCACGTATACTGCTATAATTACAAATCCTTTGTTTGCAAACTTCTTTATAAAGATACACGGACTGATGGGATCATTTCTATAGCCTTCTTTGACTAGGTACTCACTTAATCTATTGTACCACATGCGCCAACTTTGTTTCAGTCCGTATAAGGATTTGTTCAGCCTAATGCAGTATTCTTCGCGAGAACTTCTCTTATCTTTGAGCTCAATACCCTCTGGTAATCGCATATAAATCTCATTATCCAGTGGACCATATAAATAGGCAGTTACTACATCCATTAACCGTAAATCCAATTTTCCTTCTTATGGCCAGACTTATCAGGAATCGGAATGTCGTTGCATCCACCACAGAGGAGTATGTCTCCTCATTATCGATTCCTGGTCTCTGTGAGAATCCTTGTGCAACAAGCCATGTTTTGTGCCGAACAATCTCTCCTTGTTCGTTTCTCTTCCTCACAAAGACCCATCTATGTCCAACTGAGATTATATCTCGAGGTGTCCGAATTATGGGACCAAAAACCTCTCTCTTCTTTAAAGAGTTTAACTCCACGTTTATGGCTTCTTTCCATTTAGCCCAATCTGATCGTTGAGTGCACTCATTTATTGACATGGGTTCTAGATCCTAATTCATAGTCTCAAATGCTACATTGCATGCAAATATATCATCGACGTCGACGTCTTTTCTGTTCCATTGGATTCCGGACATAACAAAATTTATTGAGATCTCATTTTTATCGGGAACTTCAGGACCATGAGGCTCGGCGTCCCGAGCTTCATTTTGCGGCTCCTCAGCTTCATTTGTGTCCGAACGATCCACTATCTCCTCGGTCTGAATTTCAGCACCTTTCTTTAATTTCCGAGGAGCCTTATCTTTGGAACTAATAGGTCTACCACGTTTTGCCCATGGATTAGACTCTGTAGCAGCTTGCGGTTCATCATGGACATCAATTCGTATTGGTGCATTCACGGCTGGTATATACGACTTAGTTACTCTCTGCGGGTCAGCAAAGGAATCTGGCAATTGTATAGCTAGCTTTTGCATATGAATAATCTTTTGGACTTCCAAGTCACTTTCTTGGGTCCGAGGATCTTGCCAATTTAGGGATCTATGATTCCATGCAATTTCTTTATCCAGCCGGTTCTCACTACCTACTTTTGGAAAAACGGATTCATCGAAATGACAATCCGGGTACCTGGCCTTAAACAAATCACCGGTAGTTGGCTCTAGGTACTTTATGATCGTGGGTGAATCATATCCAACATATATTCCCATCTTCCTCTGAGGTCCCATCTTAGTCCTCTGTGGTGGAGCAGTCGGTACATAAACTGAGCAACCGAATATCTTAAGATGGGATATGTCTGGCTCTTGACCCGTAATTAATTGGGAGGGGGAATATTCATGGTCACTTGATCGCCTGATACAGATTAATTCTGCGGCATGTAAGACTGCGTGTCCCCAGGTTGATATTGGAAGCTTTGACCTCATGAGTAATGGTCTAGCGATCAGCTGTATGCGTTTGATGAGAGATTCGGCCAAGCCGTTTTGTGTGTGTACATGTGCCACGGAGTGTTCCACACTTACCCCCATGGACATACAGTAATCATCAAAGGCTCTGGAGGTAAACTCACCCGCATTATCCATACGGATGGTTTTTAAAGGGAAGTCTGGAAAGTGTGCCCGTAGGCGAATTATCTGCGCTTGGATTCTTGCAAATGCCAAGTTCCGTGTTGACAATTAGCATACATGTGACCATCATGTAGATGCGTCAATGAGGACCATGAAATATCGGAACGTCCCACAAGGGGGTGTATTGGTCCGCATATGTCTCCTTGAATTCATTCCAGGAAATTTGTCGTTTCCTTAGTCACTTTTACTGGTGACGGCCTTACAATCAATTTACCTTGTGAACACGAAGCACAAGTTTGGATTTTCGGGATCACTTTCCTTTCTTTCAAGGCGTGTCCTCTCGTGTTTAATATCAATTTCCGCATCATTCCTGACCCGGGATGTCCCAGCCGGTCATGCCATAAAGTGAACATATCCGTAAAAGTTTTGTTTACGGTGGCATTGACTTCTATCATACTGATCTTCATACAGTATATGCCAGTAGCTATAGCAGGTATAGTCTTAAAGACTTTCTTTTGGCCTTGGGCGATTTTGACTATCTGAAGAAATTCTCTTTTTCCTCCGCCCATTGTTTCCACATGATAACCATTCAAACGAATGTCTTTAAAACTCAATAAATTTCGATTTGAGCTTGGTGAAAACAATGCATCAGGGATTTCTAGATGCGTGCCTTTAGGCATTAAAATGTTGGTCTGGCCGAAACCTTCTATAAGGCCGGCCTGCTATAGTACTTATGTTTGCCTTAAGAATTATGTCTTAAAGGCCATAAATTATTCATTAGAATCAAAGAAAAGAATCCAAAGACATAAAATCCAAACACGAATAAAAGCAACAAGAAATGGAAAAACTTAAAGCTCGGATATCTTTAGTCAACTTTTGAACTGCCCTCACAGTCCGAGGTTTCTTCCTCGTTATTTGTTTCTGGATTATCCATCTCATTGCATCTTTTAAGCACTTCATCACACCTTTTGATGAGTTCTTTGGTCCTCTGCCTTCTTCTGAGGTAATGATATATGTCATTATAGTTGGTGAAACTTTTGGCCTTGAGTGATAAAATCACATCACATGGATCGAGTGTAGAGATGGTCTTTTCCAAAAGATCATCATCTGTCACCACTTCGCCACATAGCCTGAGGCCATAGACGATTTTCATTAGGGCAGAGTGGTATGCATCCGCGGATTCACAATCCCGGAAACCGAGAGTCTCCCATCCTTCCATGGAGTTTAGCCATAGTACCATTGAGAACCTTTTACCCAACTTAATCCAAAGATCAAATGGGTCCTTAACCTTTTGGTACTGGTCTCTCAGTTTTTCAGTGAGATGGAAGCGCATAATCGTTTTGGCTCTTTCCCTTTGGCTTTCTATTTCTTGATTGCCATTTGTGATGCATCTTCTGAGTCCCCTAGTTTGCAGATCATTTCTAGTGCTCATTTCCCATTCTAGGAAATTATCTCCGGAGAGACTTAGGACCGGGTAATCTGAGTTGACTTCAGACATTTGAAATATGCATCAAATCTTCTCTTAGGGATTTTAATAAAATCCGGACCTTAGGAATATGGCCGGTTTTGGATTATCCGATTTGAAGCTTTACAATCAATCAAACAATTTGTGCAAACCAACAAATTAATTAACGTGGCCGATTTTAATTAATCGTTTATGCACTTGGTATTTTCAATTTTTAATTTAATCCTTAATTAAAAATTAAAAGGATAATTCCTTAATGGGAAAAAGATATTTCTAAAACTTTTCTTTTTACTAAAAGGAATGGATTAGAGATTTCATATTTGGATTATGATTAAGGTTTTATGGTTTAGGCACGAACTATTTTTCTTTTCTTCTCTTTCTCATGGCCGATTTTTTTTTTCTTAGGGTTTTTTTTTCTTTTCAAAAACAATCAATGATTAAACAAGATGACCTAACAACTTAACTCATGAATCAATATGCAGCCGATTTTTAAGAGATGAAGATCAAGATCATGCAAACCGATTTTAACAATTATCAAGCTATGACCGATTTTAATAGATGATGGAACAAGCTATATGATTCAGTTTTCATCATGCAAACAAGTTCATCAAGACAATCTCAAACAAGTTTGATCAAACAACCGATTTTTAGGGTTTCATATGGTTTATACCAAATTCGATTATTAGGGTTTATGAGATCAAACAAGTTTTATTCATACAGCCGATTTTTAATGGCCTTATCTTGGCTTAGATTCAAGTTCAGATGATGGTTTAAACATGAACAAACAAGTTCTAGAGAGAGATTGATTTCAGGGTTTCTTATTCTCCTTAATCCAATTCGATTTTTCTTTGTTTTTAGATTAGGGATTACCTTGATCACCTTAGGATGTTGAATGGACAGGAACCGGGAGCTAAAGACCTCGGTAAGAACACACGCAGGAGATCAGAACTCCTTGGTGAAGTCGTCGGCGGCCGGCGGCAAGGAAGGAGCGGCGGCGGCGGCTGCTTTAGGATTTGAGAGCAAGCTTGTGCTGATAACGTGTTGTGAATTGTTATATTATAGGTTTACACAAGGGACCAAATATGGAAATATCCCATAAACCTATTACATGTCTAATAAAGAAAATATCTATTTATCCTAAGGACCGGTTATGTTAATAACCTCTACATGGGTCGGTCTGTATTGAGTCCATAAACCAAACGGTTCATAACAAATAAGTCTATTTTTCTAATAACAAATTCTCTAACATATCTATCGACTGAAAAATAAGTCCACCTACCTTAAATAAATCTACTTGTTCATTAATAAATTTACCATAACTAGAACGATCTATTTTATTTTTTGGCGCGCATAGATTTCCCTATGTTTTGTGTATTTTCAAAAATAATGTGATGATATTATCGTAGTTACATTTTTTTTGTCAGGAGAAAATAGTATGATAGTGAAAACTCTTTTGGTAATTATGAAAAGGGAAATTGTAAGCAATAACCATAAAAAAAACCATATTTAACAAAGTAATCATTTCTCCCCTTTCTCTCTCTCCCCTTCCTTCGAGCATGATTACCGGCTCGGATCGATCCAAGGCAAGACGTCTGCACGTTCTGATCCCGAGCGCCCTTGAGCCATGGCCAGCCGCCCATGAGCATCATCCAGCCGCCCATGAGCATTGTCCAGCCGCCCATGGATACAAGCCAGGAAACAGCCGGCTGACCGTCAACATGAAAACGGGCGGCTGGAGATCTAAAGGAAAAGGTGGGTGGTTCGGTCTCAAAAGTCGCAAAACACTCGGAACACTATTCAAGCAGGAAAAAGTTAACCAAAAAATCGATTTAAGCTTAATCGAGATTTGGTTCACTATTGACAGTCTACTATTAATCGGTTACTATTCATCGGTTACTGTTTATTAAAAGTTGGGCCGGATCAGGATCAGATCATGTGACGGGTTACTGAAGTTTTTGGGCCGGGAATAAGGCCCAAAAGACTAGGTCGGCGGCTGGAAGGAGAGACAAAGTCCCACATCGCCCAGAAGGAGTTTTAGCACCTTAGGTCTCCTAATATAAATATAGACGCTTGTACAAGGTTGAAATCATCCCAATTCGAGTATAAGAGTCTCTTGCAATAGAAGACATTAAACTTTTGCAATTTATTCTTGTACTTCCGAAAAATATCAATAAAAATATCTTTTTGCATTTTCGGTCCTTTAGTTCTTTTAAAATAGAATTTTCGGATCCCCATAAAATATAAGTTTTGACAGTGTGAGTTTCAGCTCTCACAGTTTGGCGTCGTATGTGGGGACGAGAAATATTCTAAACCCTAAGGGCGAGAGGATACGAAAAGGAAGATCATGACCGAAGAAGCAATGAAATGGAGTCCCGTGGATGGCAGCCGTAGCCGGACGATGACTTTCCGAGAAGGAGAAGCCGCCGAAATAGACCATCCGCACAACGATCTACTCGTGATCAATCTTTCGATCGGAGGGCGTGAAATACCAAGGGACTTAGTCGACAAAGGAGGAACGGTGAATGTCATATTCCTTGCAACCCTTCGGAGGATGAACACTGGGACCCAGCATTTCATAACCCATCCAAAACCGTTGATTGGTTTCTCCGGAAAGACAACAATGACAATAGGGACGATCAAACTCCCCGTAAAAGCAAAAGGAGTGGAAAAGGACACGAAGTTCTCGGTGATCGATTGCCCGCGAATCTGCGACGCAATCGTATGATCATTCGCATGGGCAGCAGAAGACATGCCTGGGATCGACATCGGCATTACAAGCCATGAACTCAACGTGGACCCAACGTTCAAACCGGTGAAGCAGAAAAGACAGAAACTTGGACCAGAGCGCGCCCTAGCGGTAAACGATAAAGTCAGATCTATCATGGAAGTGAAATACCCCGACTGGCTAGCCAATCCAGCGGTAGTAAAGAAGAAGAATGGGAAATGGCGAATTTACATCAGTTTCAGGGACCTGAACAAGGCGTGCCCAAAAGATAGCTTTCCGCTACCTCACATCGATCGACTGGTCGAGGCAACGGCTGGGAACAAGCTGTTATCGTTCATGGATGCTTTCTCTCGATACAACCAGATCATGATGAACCCCGACGATCGGGACAAGACCGTATTCATCACAGATCGTGGGATATATTGCTATAAGGTGATGCCATTCGGGTTAAAGAATGCCGATGCAACCTACCAATGGCTCGTCAACAAAATATTAAGCTGAGCAACTCGGAAGAACAATAGAAGTCTATATCGACGATATGTTAGTCAAGTCTTTAGAGGAAAAAGATCACGTGAAACATTTGCGGGAATGCTTTGAGAAACTTAACCGGCATAACATGAAGTTAAACCCGGCAAAGTGCAGATTCGGAGTGGCATCCGGCGAATTCCTCGGGATACATGGTGACTTATCGAGGGATAGAAGCAAATCCAAAGCAAATCAATGCCCTGATGGAGATGGCCTCACCAAAAACGTAAAGAGAGATCCAAAGACTGACCGGACGAATCGCGGCGCTGAACCGATTCATCTCGAGATCAACGGACAAGTGTTTGCCTTTCTACGATACACTCAGAGGAAACAAGAAATTGAGAAAATATCTTGAGTGGATAGAGAAATGCGAACATGCTTTCCAAGAGCTGAGAAAATATCTGGCAGGCTCGCCGGTGCTATCGAAACCAGTCGAAGGAGAACCCCTGTTCCTATATACGGCGGTGTCGTCATCAGCAGTAAGCGGAGTGCTCATAAGAGAAGACCGAGACAAGCAAAAACCAATCTTCTACGTAAGCCAGACCTTGACGGACGCGGAAACTCGATACCTGCTGATGGAGAAAGTGGCCTTAACGGTAGTGATGTCCGCTGGAAACTGCGACCTTACTTCCAATCACACACGATCGTTGTACTCACAGCTTTCCCCCTCAGAACGATCCTGCATAGTCCCACTAAATCGGGACGGCTGGCAAAATGGGCTGTGGAATTGAGCGAGTATTATATCGAGTATCGGAGCAGGACATGCGCAAAATCTCAAGTTCTGGCGGGTTTCTTGATCGAGCTCCCAACCGCAGGCGTTAGTGAACCAACACCAGACTCGGTTTGGATTCTCCACTCAGACGGATCGTCGTCAAAGCAAGGGTCGGGAGTCGGGGTACGCTAAACGTCGCCTACCGGAGAAATCCAGGAGCAGTCGTTCCGATTACTCTTTAACGCTTCCAACAATGAGGCAGAATACGTGGGCTTGATCGCTGGGTTAAGACTCGCCCTCGGACTCAAAATCCAGAATCTGCAAGCGTTTTGCGATTCCCAGCTGGTGGCGAACCAGTTCAGCAAAGACTATGAGGCAAGGGACGATCGGATGGAAGCCTACCTCAAAATCGTCCAAGACCTCGCGAAGCGACTCAAAAAGTTTGAACTTACAAGAATCCCACAAGGAGAAAACACCCCTGCCGATGCATTGGCGGCCCTGGCATAGATATCTGCCCCAGGAGAAAGACGAGTCATCCCCGTCGAGTTCATAGAACAGCCGAGCATCGATCCACTGCAAGTCGCCAACCTCATACAACTGCTGGAAGGTGAAGACGAGGAAGAACCTCTGAAGGAAGAATTATCGACTTGCCCAAGCGAAGAGTATGGTTTTGATCGCGAGTGGATGACCCTAATACGAGCATACATCATGAACGGAGAACTCCCAACAGAAAAGTGGGCCGCGCACCAGCTAAGAGCTCATGCCACCCGCTTTGTCCTTCTTGACGGAAATGTCTACAAGTGGAGACTATCCGGACCGCCGATGATCTGTGTGGAAGGAGAGGAGGCGAGAAGAATCATGGAGGAAGTCTATAGCGGATCATGCGGAAATCATTCCAGGGGAAGAGCCCTTGCAATCAAAATCAAGCGGCATGGACATTATGGCCGACTATGATAAAGGATTGCGAGAAGTTTTCCCTCAAGTGCGAAAAGTTCCAGAGACACCAACAGAAGTGCTTTCGTCAATCTCCACACCATACCCATTGATGAGGTGGTCGATGGAAATAGTAGGACCAATGCACAACTCAAAGGAAAAGAGATTTCTACTCGTCCTAACAGACTACTTCTCGAATTAGGTCGTGGCGGACTCTTACGCCAGCATCAAAGACGCCTAAGTGGAGCATTTCGTCTGGAAAACTATCATATGCAGACATGGAGTCCCTTACGAGATCGTTACCGATACCGGCTCTCAATTCATTTCCACTCGCTTCGAAGGATTTTGCGAGAAGTGGATGATACGACTGAGCAAATCAATGCCACGTTATCCGCAAGGTAACGGCCAGGCGAAGCGGCCAACAAGACCATCGTTGACGGGCTCAAGAAGCGCCTTGGAGAAACGAAAGGACGGTGGGCAGACGAGCTCGAAGGAGTTCTATGGTCTCACCGAACAACTCCAAGACGAGCAACCGGAGATTCACCATTCGCGTTGATCTATGGCACCGAATGCATCATCCCGACAGAAGTAGACTTTCCCTGCGTCAGATGAAGACTCCTGCCCGGACATGAAGGCCTCAACCACTTGGTGATGTTAGACGAACAGGACCTGATAAACGAAAGGCGAGACCAAGCGCTCATCCGAGTCCAAAACTACCAGCAAGCAACGGCGATTACTACAACTCAAACATACGAAGCCGTAATTCAAAGAAGGAGATCTCGTCCTCCGCAAAGTATTCCGAAACACCGCGGAGCCAAATGCAGGTAAGATAGGCGCAAAATGGGAAGGACCATACAAAGTAACGAAGGTGGGTCCGCCAGGAGTATACGAGCTAGAAAACAAAGAAGGAAAGCCGGTGCCGAGGACATGGAACGCGATGCACCTAAAAAATTACTATCACTAGATAACAAGAATCATTGAAAAATAGAACTACGAATTGGCTTGATCCCTATGTTCGGGGTACGTAGGCAGCTCGTCGTCTGGGGAGTTCAGCTACTTTCATTTTTAAAATTTTAAGGGGTAGTGGGTCCATATACTCATATACTCCCACAAAATCGCCTCTTGGCATACATAAAAACCGCCTCTCGGCATACTTATCACCGTCTGTTGCTGATCACAACAAGACGATTTATTAACCATGGTTCTTTCAACATCCCGAAGCGGATAAAAGTAGCGCGCTATACAAACTGTCCGGACTAATATCGGAAAGGCGTAACCTGATCGGGAATGCGGGAAGCGTCAACATGATATTCTATTTTAGCTTATCTTCAGAAGCGTTTCGTAGATTGGGATATTACGGGGCATAAACCGCGAAATAAGCTCGCCAAACCCTGTAAATGCCAACATGGAAAGCTGGTCTTAAACATCTTGGGACGAAGTACCAAACCAGCCCTGGTATGAGATCGTAAAATCGTTCACAAACTAGCCATCAAACCAAACTCTAAACCCAGCAACGAAACTTGCTGGTCTAATAACACGAAAGGGATACTCCCGAATATTTCGATCTGGGCACCTGGTATAGAACCCTAATCAACCTAATTCAAAACGAAACGAGCCAAACCTTTTCTCCACAACAAGGGCCAGCCGCCCACCCTCCTTAGAGAGATGGGCCAGCCGCTCTTCACTCTATGATACGGGCCAGCCGCCCATCCACCTTAGAGAGATGGGCCAGCCGCTCTCCACTCTATGATATGGGCCAGCCGTCCATCCTCCTTAGAGAGATGGGGCAGCCGCCCTTCACTTTACGATACGGGCCAGCCACCATCCTCCTTAGAGAGATGGACCAGCCGCCCTTCACTTTACGATATGGGCCAGCCGCCCATCCTCCTTAGAGAGATGGGCCGCCCGCTCTTCACTCTACAATACGAGCCAGCCGCCCATCCTTCTTAGAGAGATGGGGCAGCCGTCCTTCACTTTACGATACGGGCTGGCCGCCCATCCTCCTTAAAGAGATAGGCCAGCCGCCCTTCACTCTATGATACGGGCCAGCCCCCTCTTTTCCTCTATCAAGATCTTTGCCCAGAAAACAATCGTGTGCTCGGGCTTAAAAGTGAAGTAGTCACTCAACTGAAGAATAGTTTAGAAACATCCTAATATTAAAATCTCGAAACAAAATCAGCCCAAACTGCTTCTCGAGCAACTTGACCTGACGCGAATTCGACCCCTCCAGATCACTGAGTATTCTCCTTACTGATCAAGCGTCCTCCCGAGCCTCTTCGACACGTTTGCGAATTCCATGAACAGTTGATTTATACGAGCTGACGCACTTGTTCACGGAAACAATACACGGGATTAGCAAAATTAAAAAGAAAAAAAGGGGAAGGATCCAGAAAATGAAAGAGTAAAAGGAACGAACCTTCATCCCACTCAAGGCCATATCCTCATACTTCTCGGACTCTTCCAGACCATCATAAGAAGGAAACTTGAAACTAGCGTCTGTGATCACCGAAAAAATCCTAGCGGATTGACGATGGTTCTTACAAACCGCCTCAGGGAATGCGAGTCTGGGCGAGGAAACCGCCCGTGGACCTTTAGAAGAAGAACTTTTGGCGTCACCATCAGCAGGACAACCCGTCTGTTTCTTGTGTAGCAAGCCATCCGCTCTGTTTAGACTGTATACGACTCTGCCAGCCGCCTTCTGAACTTTAGGCGAACGCCTCGCGATGCTCTGCGCCAGAATAACCTCCTCCTTCAATGGAGTAACCACTGTCCGGAAGTCCTGGCCTTATCTACATGATTTTTTCCTAACTTACGCGCATCTCCGGTTCCTTTCCAACTTTTCTTCATTTGTTTCCTCTCACAAAGGGATAGCTTAACCATGGTAGCAGATTCAATTAAACACAATCGGCTTTCGAAAAATTGGTGAGAAAAAAAGAGAAGAAGGAGGTGCGCATATATACATCCGGATGGCCCGAATCCTAACTCGACTAGGAAAAGGATTTTTTCCAAATTCCGGACTAGCCGCCTACAAATTTCAGAAGCAAAAAGGAAAATTTTCTTTAATCTACTCCGGCTCAAAAAAAAAAAAAAAAAAGAAAAGAAAAAATCCTTTATAAAACACGAATACCATTCAGTCCATCAATCCTGATAAACACTCCATTAAAACGCCGTCGCTTCTTGACACGCAAGCAACGGGCTGGGGGGCTAACTGTTGGGGTCAAAATCCCCTCCTCGAAGATTGATGAACTTAAGTGAAATAGACACGACTTAGGGCCAGCCGCCCATCTTCAGCCTATCGGGACATGGCAATGGACGAGGCCAGCCGCCCATGTTCTATGCATGAGGCCAGCCGCCGATCACTCAATCAGGACAGCCTGGCGTCTGGAGTTTGGCCAGCCGCCCACCATCATATCTCGGCGTCTGGACATGTCCCAGACTAAGTCCAGCCACCCACCATCATCTCTCGGCGTCTGAACATGTCCCGGACTAAATCCAGCCGCCCACCATCATCCCTCGGCGTCTGGACTAGTCCCGGATTAAGTCCAGCCACCCATCATATCTCAGTCGAGACTCGGCGCCTGGACTTGTCCCGGATTAAGTCCAGCCGCCCATCATCTCTCAGTCGAGACTCGGCGTCTGGACTTGTCTCGGACCGAGTCCAGCCGCCCATCTTCTCCTTCTTTCAAGTATGATTACCGGCTCAGATCGATCCAAAGCAAGACGTCTGCACGTTCTGATCCAGAGCGCCCGTGAGCCAAGGCCAGCTGTCTATGAGCCTCATCCAACCGCCGATGAGCATTGTCCAGCCGCTAATGCAAAGAAAGCCAGGAAACGGGCGGCTGGCCGTCAACATGAAAAAAGGCGGCTGGAGATCGAAAGGAAAAGGCGGGCGGTTCTGTCTCAAAAGTCGTAAAACGCTCAAACACTATTCATGCGGGAAAAAGTTAACCGAAAAATCGATTTAAGCTTAATCGAGATCCGGTTCACTATTCATGGTTTACAATTCACAGATTACTATTCATCGGTTATTGTTCATTAAAAGTTGGGCCGGACCAAGATCAGATCATGTGATGGGTTGCTGAAGGTTTCGGGCCGGGAATCAGGCCCAAAAGACTAGGTCGGCGGTTGGAAGGAGAGAACAAAGTCCCACATCGCCCAGAAGGAGTTTTAGCACCTTAGGTCTCCTAGTATAAATATAGACGCTTGTGCTAGGTTGAGATCATCCTAATTCGAGTATAAGAGTCTCTTGCAATATAAGACATTAAGCTTTTGCAATTTATTCTTGTACTTCCGAAAAATATCAATAGAATTTTAGGATCCCCATAAAATATAAGTTTTGACAGTGTGAGTTTCGGCTCTTACATATACCCATGTAAACAACACAAACCTGTTCTTTGAACTTTTTGCGGGAACTCTACTGGAACTACTTCAGAAACTCTTCTTCATCTTGATAAACAACAAAGATTATTAAGGAAAAACCTTTTAACTAAAATGACAGAATTATTGTCTGGGTAACATTGGTGGTTCAAATTTTCATTTTTACAAAGTTTTACTGAGCCGCTAAACTTTCACAAACATTTTTAAAAAGCAGAAAAAGGTTTTAGAAAACAAAGAGAAGCTGATCCTTCAAGGAAGTATCAATTAACCTTAACACAAGCTCTAATACCAAATTGTGACACCCATCACCCAGCAAGTTGGAACGATGGCATAACATCTGTCTCTGCTACAGGCTAGACAGAATGTTCTCCCGTTGAACTCAATTTATTGCATGTTAACATTACAAAGTTCGACTTATTTCAAATCTTTATATAGGTGGATCATTCATATCCATACCTTACATTACCAAACAATATATAGAAAACTGAAACTACGAAATCAAACTTACAATTTTCCACAAAAATATACTGAAAAAATACTCAGGCTTTCTTAGCGTTTTTTGTGTCCTTCTACTATTTTTAAGGTTTTATGCAAAACAAATGAGTCATGATTAATCTAGTATTATTTAAGCATGCACCCAGACCGACACTTATCAACATCGATACCTCTAGGTGCACCAGATATTATTCCTTCCGCGCGTGAACACCCGTTTATAAGATTTACACATAATCAATACTAGAACATCACTACCGAGTCTACCCTCAAACACCACACGATTGGACCATACCGTCGTATAGTACTCATCCCTAGGTTACAATCCCATCTCTCTCAGTCTATTTTCGTCATGGAATACTACAAAATAACTACATATGCAAGGTCTCCATGCCACTTGCAGCTAGTACTTATGAAGGTGCAGGGTCATGCAAAGGATCTACAGATCATCGCAGCCACTACAATGAGAAAAGTAAAATCGGAATGTAAACTATTCATGAATCTGAAATCACATGAAGCTACCAATTCCTTTCCCCATGGGAAAACTTAATTTTAACATTGAAACAAACACACTACACATTGAGTCTCTACACATGGATTCTCTAGACCTCATGCTGGCGTCCTACCAACACAATCACTAAGACATTATGTGTTGCATAGCTGCCTTCTCCTTAGTAAGCACGATTGATCCCCAAGATCACATACTAACACTATCAATTTGGACAGCATAACACTTCATCAATATTCCTTAGCACAAGTCACAACTAAATCCCTCACCAAGTCTTGCACTTGCTCTCGAATGGAACACTCGGGTGCTCCATCCTTAACCAGAACCTACAAACATTACATCAACCAATATCTAACTATCACGACTCATCCTATCTCGATGGTTCCAATCTAACTCACCTTGCGCCTTTACGCTTCCCTAGTCTGCACTATTATCTACGAACCTAGCTTAGACCGAGCTTAAACATGACATATGCTAAGGATGTGCAAGTTTAAAGCTTACAAATGATTTACGACTTAATTGGTTTATATAACTTAAACTGGGTGTTCATACCATCTTAATGAGGCTTACCACTCCTTATTTTCTAACTTTATCTCTATAAATATTTAAGTCTTTATTTAGGTGTAGGTGTGGAATGGTCAAAAATCTGATCAGAATGGGTTTACTTATAAGGATTCCGGCCAACAGCACATGTGCTGGCAAGCCGTGTGTCGTGATCTGAACATTTCTGCCCATGCATGCAGCCATGCCCCTAATCTATGCCATAGTCTGCTGTCTAGGCTCATAGGTCTTTCACCAGGCTTATCTTGATCTACATAGCTCCCAGGCCGTTTGATGCCACTCGATTCGCCCGAACCAAATAAGTATCCAATAGTCACTATCCACTTATCTTCTGAGCTTTGTGCCGCCCTGTCATTGTCTTGAATAAAACTTATCAATAAGCCCACTAGATCAAACTGTAGGTTCACAATCCATATGGCCGGTCCACAAATGCCGCTTCCCTATCTCCTCGGTCGTGTGTCGCCGTTTTACTGCAGCGCGTCCATGGTAGATGGATCAGAAGCTATCTTTCTACCCCTAGGTCCAGTCAAGTACAATAACTGCCATCCTAATTCTTAAGCCATGACTCATAGCCTATTTTTATAACGCCTCAACTGCTCCTACTAGTGAGCCTTTATGTCCTATCGCTAGGACCATGGGTCGACCCACCCATGTCCAATAGTTGGTCTGTTAACCGAAACGCTCCAAAGTCATGAAATACTGTCCCTGCAATCACCACATGACCGTTCCCCGTGTGTTGGCCTCACTCACACGATACCACAAATGACTTTTCGGTAGGTCACCCATCCTTTGACTACTCCAGCTCAAGCACACTTAACTATAGAGTTCTCTATAGATGTGCAACCGAAAAGGTAGGTGCCCTTTGGTGACATAGGTAGCCAAATCAATTCTTTTAACCTCTCCCGCATATGTTTCCATATATACCAGAAATCGAGATAATCACACCACACAACGTCCTCGTTGCAAACCCATACCAGTTCCTAGACGCCTCCCAGGTCAGCACTGGGACAGCTAACCTGGCTCTAATACCACTTATAACGCCTTAACCGCACCTACCAGTGACCCCCGTGTCCTCTCACTAGGCCCATGGGCCGGTCCACCCCTGTCCAACGGTCGGTGCGTTAACCAGGAGGTTCGAAAGTCATGGAATACTGTCCATACAATAACCACATGACCGTTCCCCGTGTTTTGGCTCACTCACACGGAATAGCGAATGACTTCTCAGTAGGTCACGCATCATTTAACTACTCCAGCTCAAGCACACTTAACTCTGAAGTTCTCTCTGGATGTGCAACTGGAAATGTAAATGCACTTTGGTGATATATGTAGTTAAATCAATTATTTTAATATCTCTCATATATGTTTCCATATATACCAAAAATCTGGATGTTACCGTTTTTATTTGTTTCTTAGCTCCCTCGATCGTTGGGTATGCGTTATGTCGGTTCTAGAAGGTTGTTCTCATTTCTTTCTGAGTCTCGTGAACTATAACGAGGTTTTCTTCCTTCCAATGAGAAAATTCTTGAGAAAAAAAAGTTTAGGGTGAATTACTAAATGAGATAAAATTATATTGGAATTATTAGAATGACTCTAATCTTTTGAAAATTACTAAATTGTTTTTACTATCTAATATATCATTTCTTTCTTTGATATAAAAAACGTAATTACGAAAATTGCCATTACTTTTTACTAAAAAAATTCAAAATTTTTATTATAGTGAAAAATTGAGTAAAAATTGTCTAAATAAACTTGTCATGCATGAAGTGACAGATTTATTTAAATGACAGACATTTTAGTGAATGACAAATTTTTTTAACAGTTTTATTTGAATACAACAGTTTTTTGTATTACTTGATGGCAGATTAACAGTCTTGCGATAGTTTTTTGAATTACTTGATGACAGCTTTATTGAGTAACGATAGTTTTAATATTTGAATGGTAGTTCTTTTTTAACTACAGTTTTATATTTTTATTCAGCAGTGTTTTTTTATCTAATAGGTTTTTTTTGACTCATTTCCAACATATTTTCTCAAGTACAACAAAGTTTTTATGTTTTTTTATTTTATTTTAAATTAACGTTATGACAAGTTTATTTGGCACGGCAGTGTTTTCTAACGACATAGCAGAGTTTTTAATATTTTCAAATAAATCTATCAAATTATTTTATTACTAGATTAACAAATAAGTTACAACAGGTTTAGTTTACGTTGTAGCAGATTTAATTTTGTTAGTAGATTTTTAGTGTTATTATGGCAGGTTTTAGTACACATGTTAATTGTTATGACATATTTATTTTTTTATTACTAAATTGACTCTTTCACATTTTTATATGTTACAACAGGTTTTTTACGGCAGGTTTTTTTTAATCAAATTTGATCATATATTTTTCAAAAAAAAGTCACAATTTTTTCTTATGTGGTAACTAAATATTTTTATAAATTCGCTTTCCTTAATTATAGGTAACTAAATATTCGTTTTTCGTAATTTTAGGTAATTAAAATTTTGATTTAGTTAGTTCTTCTTATTTTAATTTTTTTAATTCAGTTTCTTTTTAATAAATTTCTGTTCCTTAATGTGTAAAACAATTTTAAAATAATTGTAGGTAACTAAAATTCCTTTCAATTCGTTTTTCCTATTTTAAATTTTTTTTATTAAAGTTGTGTTCCATAATGTTTTTTAAAAATAAATAAATTTCGTGTTCCCTTTAGTTTTCTTAAAATTTTGATTAAAAATATCTTCATTTTTACATAAATATCTAATATTTTATTCTTATTAATTAATGTTTTTTTTAAAACCAAATCAGATGAGGGTTTTTTTTTTTTTTTTTGCGTTAGAATTTTTTTGTAGTTAGTAGATAAGTTTGAAAATGTTGTTTAAATTGATTGTAACTTTTTAAAAGTAATAGTAAATGGTATATTTGTAGATATGTTATGTTGGTTTTTATGTCTTTTACACAAAAATTATGTTAGATTAGTAAACTTGATTTTCAAGATGTTAATCTAGTAATTACATAACAAATTCATGTTAGTCTAGTAATTCTTCCAAAAGTTTATTGTGTCAATTAAATTTTTAATATCTCCGCTAATTGGTTTGGCTATCTTCTCGACAAATGAGATTCATGCTTAATTAAACTGAGTTTCTCTCATCTTATTCAGAGGCCAATCTAGATATTTATATAGTATGAGGCACATTGTAAAAAATATTTAGTTTTACTTTCTTAAGAAAGAATTTTTTTATAGAGCATGTGCCATATCTTCCTCTTACCTGCGTCCGACTCTGGTCCCATCCATATTTTACTTTGACCGATTTTTATTATTAAAAGTTTTTTCTTTATTTTCGATCGAATTATTTCTTACACACTTAGTTTTAATCTGTGTTATTACAGTGTCAATAGGGGAAGTCACGATAGAGCTTCACGCTTGAGTATAATCACAACAATGGAAACTGATGAGGAAGACGATAGAGGACAGAATCATGGCTAAAGTTCGAGGGCGCCATGCGATTTCTCTCTTTTTCTCTTTCACCAAATTGAGGCTAGAGTTATGGTTGATCGGAAAAGGAAGTATATGCATTGCTACATATATATATATACACATGCTCACGATTATCAAAAAACACTTGGATTGAATTGGTAAGAAAATGCAAAAGGGTCGCAAAAGGAAAAACTAAAATGGATCAGAAAATGAGTTTTAATGTGTTACATGTTATTTTTAAAGCATGATTCAAGTACCTTTTTTATCTTATTATCTTTGTTTAACAGATGTCATGCTGTATCATACGAAAAAGTACCTTTAACTAAACATCATAATTAATAAATATAACTGACACAGTAAGCAGATATAATAATATCATCAAATAAAGTGTTACACAGATTAACCAGATTTTCCTGTTGATTCTCCCTTCCGCCTGATTTCCAAAGGGGTTTGAAGTCGACGGTTACTCCTTCACCCTCTGGTTATCAGCTTCCGGTGGTCTGTCACGGCCTTACATCTTTTCTCCGTCTCGCCTTCCTTCTCGCTACAACTAGGTTCGGCTGTCGGAATCCACTGCTATATCTTGTTTAGTCTTAAACTCAGTCATGTCTCGCCGTCTATCTGCAGCTGAAAAAGGAAAAGGGATCCAACTCCCTCACCACGAGCAACCCCGGAAGAGGATCCGTGCTCCTGAGCTAGACGCCTCCACTCTGATCCAGCAAAATCAACTGACCCTTATAGGAACGGTTACAAACCCGGAAAAGCAACCGGTTGGCTCCCTCATCTCATCCCTCCATAAGAAATGGAATCTCCGTGGTCAGGTTACTGGTTCTGACCTAGGTCTCCAGTGCTTCCTGTACCGCTTTGAGCTGGAGGAGGATCTGCTACGGGTTCTAGCAGAGAGACCTTTCCATTTCAACCATTTGATGATAATCCTTCAGCGTTGGGAACCTGTGATCTCTAACTCGTTTCTCAACCAGATCCCTTTCTGGATTCGGATCCAGGGCCTTCCTTTACATTTTTGGCATGAAAAAATGTTGTACAACATTGGCCATGGTCTAGGAGCCCTGGAAACTTATGAAATCACCACCACTGCAGTTAAGGTTAGAGTTCTTGTGGATGGACTTCAGCCAATTGTTAAGGAAACCGTCGTCGACTTCCCTACTGATGAGGAATGCTTACTTGCTTTAGAGTATACGGGTCTGGAAAATCACTGTAGCCAGTGTATCAAACTCTCTCATCTGGCTAGCAACTGCCCATACAATGCTCCTTTTCAAAACGACAGCCAGAGCCTGCCTTCGTCTAAGGTCTCACCACACCTGAGCCCTCTTCAGCATGAACAGCTAACCAAAAATCTACCTAAGAATGATTTCAGTACCCGGTTTGACCGCCATGGTAATCCTTATGGTGAGCATATCTCCACTACCGCTATTAGAGTCTGACCGCTTACCAACAAGATCACACCTGGGTACTTGTTGTCAAGGCAACACTCCCGGATCTTCGTGATACTTCCCGCCGATCATCTTGCTCTTCACCTCCCCTAAGAGACCACCATCGGACTAATTCGGGTGGCCAAAAAACAACCCGACATCTCACTACTCAGTCGATATGGCGAGTTAAACCGACTTCAGCTTCTCTACCATCAAACTCAGCTCATACATCAACTCCCCAAAATGTTACAGAGATCATTTCGCCAAGGCTACCAGTGGGAAGGAACCTCGCCACCACCAGCTTCGCACCACCGAATCCTGCACAGACAAGAGAAGAAGTCATGAATGATTTACATGAAGTGACAATACAATATGTCAATTGTGGTGATCCCATTGAAAGTGAGGCTAGGCGACAACGGGTCTTCCTTGGTGAAGCCTCTGGACTCATGGATGAGACTGCAGATACAATCCTTGCCGCCACAAACATTCTCCATGACTCTCAACCTTCTGAGAGTACCAATGAATCCGGATTGGAGGCAACAAATGCAACTGAGCATGTGCTTTCTTCATCACTCCGGATACCAGTATCTGATCAAAACCTTCCAAAGAAACGAGGGCGGATCCCAAATGCTAAGAAACCAGTTTAGAGTCCGAAAAACTTACATGGTACTAGCACAAGGAAAAGGAACCTAGCAAGTGTAAATCACTCACCTGGGCGTAGTAATAGCCAG
Organism: Isatis tinctoria; assembly: GCA_010577795.1. Classification (NCBI taxonomy): domain Eukaryota; kingdom Viridiplantae; phylum Streptophyta; class Magnoliopsida; order Brassicales; family Brassicaceae; genus Isatis; species Isatis tinctoria. The sequence continues at coordinate 16,970,435 of CM021247.1, read as the reverse complement.
ACACACACGCTAAGAGATAATCTAGCTGCTCACGTCACCTATGCTGCACCTGCCACATCAAACCCCCTATCCAGCTCATTCCAGCCAGAGTTAGGAATCCTCAGGATTTTCCCAAACTCTCCCACCCTCTTCCTTAGCCATTGCTAGCTGGAATTGTTGTGGGCTTGGGAACACCCAAACAATCCAAGCACTTCAGGAGATTTACAAAAAATATCTCCCAAGTATTTTGTTCCTATCTGAGACTAAAAACTCAAATGATATAGTACTCTCCCAGCTTCAATGGGCTCGCTATGAATCTCATCACCTTGTTCCTCCACATGGACATGCGGGTGGTGGTCTGGCTCTTCTGTGGTCTACTGATGTTGCCCTTTCAGTAGTGTCTTCAGGGCACAATTCCATCCATACAGAAATCAAATACAAAGCTTCCTCTTTCAATGCAACCTTTGTGTATGGGGAGCCCGATCATACTAAACGTTTTGAAATCTGGCCTCAGATCTCTGCTCTTGTCGAGAATAAGGAGGAACCTTGGTTCCTTGTTGGTGATTTTAATGATACTGTAGACAATAACGAAAAGCAAGGAGGTCCAGCTCGTGTTGAGGGCACCTTTGTTGCGTTTCGTTCCTTCCTGTCAACAAATGATCTTTTCGACTTGCAACACACCGGAAATTTCCTCTCGTGGAGAGGCCAAAGAGGTCGACATTTGGTGCACTGCAGACTTGACCGGGCTTTATCTAACTGTGCTTGGAATGATCTTTATTCCTATGCCCGATGTCAGAATTTGAGTTTTGAGGGTTCTGATCATCGTCCTCTCATTTCCTTCCTAAACATTTCAAGGCGCAAAGGACGTAAACTATTCCGGTACGACCGTCGACTTAATACAAATGAGGAAGTTAAGAAATTAATAGATGAGGTGTGGAATCAAGATACATACCTCTCTGTGGCCAGGCGAATATCTAACTGCCGTACTGCCATTGCTCGATGGAGTAAAGCAGCCTATGCCAATAGCCGCCAGAGTATTGAGCTAGCCAAACAACAACTTGATGAGGAAATGTCAGCTTCTCTCCCTAACGCTATAGCTATAGCCAACCTTAACGCGACCCTTCTCCATGCTTATAAAGCTGAGGAAAACTTCTGGAAACAACGTAGCAGACAACTCTCGTTATCCCTTGGTGACAAACAAATACCGGATATTTCCATGCTGTAACTCATCAAAGGAAAGCAAGAAACAAATTCTCTGTGATAGAAAACGAAGCAGGTGTTGCGGTTTTTGAAGAAAATCAGATTGGAGAAGTTATAGGCCAATATTATTCAGACCTTTTTAAATCTTCTCTCCAAGAGGGCTCTGAAATTGTAAAAAGAGCTCTACAGCTGCGTGTCTCTGTGGAGCTCAATGAAGATCTGATTAAAGACCCCACACCGGAAGAAATTAAGGCTGCTCTATTTTCCATCCACCCAGACAAGGCCCCAGGACCTGATGGTTTTTCAGCCAGCTTCTTTCAATCAAACTGGCGTGTGGTTGGTCCTGCAATCATCAATGAAGTTAAGTCTTTCTTTACTACGGGTCAGTTATCAACATCTACTAATGCTACCTATGTACGGCTGATTCCGAATATATTAAGCCCCACAAAGGTTGTAGATTATCGACCGATAGCACTGTGCAATACCTTCTACAAGATTATATCGAAGTTGCTTTCATCTCGCCTCAAATCTATTCTTCCACTGATCATCTCTGAAAATCAGTCAGCTTTCTTCCCTGGGCGTGCTATCTCTGACAATGTGATGATTACTCACGAAGTTCTTCATTTTCTCAAAATGTCGGGTGCTGAAAAAAACTGTACCATGGCAGTCAAAACAGACATGTCTAAAGCCTATGACAGACTGGAGTGGGATTTCATTAGGCAGGTCTTTCAAAGATTAGGTTTTCATGAGAAATGGGTTACCTGGATCATGAACTGTATCACCTCAGTCACCTACTCCTACCTTGTCAACGATAGTGTGCAAGGGATTGTCACTCCTCAGAGAGGCATACGCCAAGGAGAACCCATCTCCCCTTATATCTTCATCTTCTGTGGGGAAGTTCTTTCTGGTCTATGCAGACAGGATGAACTGAATGACTCTCTCCATGGAATCCGTGTTGCTAGAGGTTGTCCGAGAATTAATCATCTCCTCTTCGCAGACGATACTATATTCTTCTACTCATCCTCACCACAGGCTTGCCAGACACTTAAGATGATCCTCAATGACTATCAGCTAGCATCTGGCCAAAAAATCAACACAGCAAAATCCTCAGTCACTTTCTCTCGTTTGACCCCTCCTACTACTAAAGCTTTGGTGAAACAAAGTCTGGGTACTGAAAAGGAAGGGGGAAACGGCAAGTATTTAGGCTTGCCATAACATTTTGGAAGGCGTAAAAAGGATATGTTCACAGCACTTGTCGATCGTATTCGCCAAAGGGCTCTAAGCTGGTCTACAAAGCGCTTGTCACGAGCTGGGAAAATGACAATGCTTAAATCTGTACTACCGGCTATTCCTACCTACGCTATGTCCTGCTTTCAACTTCCAGTGAGTCTATGTAAGCGCATACAGTCTACCTTAACTCGGTTCTGGTGGGATGTTGAGCCGGAAAAAAGGAAAATAGCTTGGGTGGCCTGGGATCGCCTAACTAAACCGAAAGTTGATGGAGGCCTGGGCTTTAAAGACATAATCACTTTCAACCATGCGCTCCTGGCCAAGCTAGCTTGGAGGATTCTCACCAATCCTTCCTAGATACCTGCTCAAAGCCTTCGATTTCTCATGGGTGGAGGGGTATTCTCTTAGGGAAGGACCTACTCAAGGAAAATCTTAGTATGGCTGTAGGTAATGGGCGAAATATCAGAGTCTGGAAAGACTCTTGGATTTCTCTCTCTAAGTGCTACAAACCTTTCGGTCCTAATAGAATTGGCGACCTGGACTTAAGGGTTTCTGACCTACTTACGGATGACCTCAAGAGCTGGAACACAGTTAGAATCAGAGAGAATCTACCTGATTTGGAAGCGGAGATCCTCAGTATAAAACCTAGCATTACGGGTCAAGAAGATACATACTGCTGGCATCATCTTCATTCAGGCATCTACTCCACCAGCTCCGGTTATAGAACCACTGTAAATAATAGCACAGAGACATTACTGCAAAATACAGAAAGGCCAATGGGTGCTTTAAATTGGTTAAAAGATGTTTGGAATGGCCTGTTCTCACCAAAACTCAAAGTCTTTTTGTCGCAACTCCTCAACAACGCCATTCCCGTCGGTTCGACTCTCCTCCACAGTGGGCTTTCAATAGATCCCTCTTGTCGACGTTGTGGTGTTTTTGAAACGATTTACCACCTGTTGTTTGAATGTCCAACTTCAGCTACAGTCTGGAACAATGCCCCTTTCTTCCAAGTCCCGGATTTTTCGACATCCATGAACTTTGTTGACTGTTTGATAACAACTCGGAGCTTCCGTTGCCTCCCTCCAAGTGGAGTCTCGTCTCTTCTGTTCCCCTGGATCTGCTGGGTGCTATGGACTGCACGAAACAAGTTAATCTTCGACGCACAAGAATTCCAACCCTTCGAAATTCTCTCTGATGCGATCCGCCTAGCTCGAGAATGGCTCAATGCCCAGAATGAAAATCCAGCTCCGACAGTACAAAGGAACTTTGCTTCCCCGATCTCGCCTCCTGCTGATTCGTACACTCTGATAATTAATACAGATGCTGCCTGGAAGGAATCCTCTAACCAAGCAGGTATTGCCTGGATCATCTCCGACTCCTCCAACACAGTGATACATAAAGGATCTAGCTGCATCACTCATGTCTCCTCGCCGTTTCTAGCTGAAGCCCTCGCTATCCGCTCAGCCCTTTTTTCATGCAATCGATCTGAAGCTCTCCTGCATCCAAGTCATATCTGATTCCCAAACGCTCGTTCGAGCTCTCACCAACGATCTCAGTATAAAGAACCTCTTCGGTGTTCTCGCTGATATCAAATCACTGGTTCTTTTCTTTCCAGTCTATCTCTTTTGTTTTTGTCTCTCGTAATGCCAATCTTTCTGCGGACTCTTTAGCGAAAGAGGCTTTGTTATCTTCTCCCCTTTGTGGGCCGTTGTAGACTCTTCATATGGTTTAATGAATCCTTTGCTTGACAAAAAAAAAAGTGTTACACAGATCATGGAGAGAAAGAAAGTGGCATACCGAACACATGAAGAATTAAAAGAAAGCTGTAAGGCACTTTCACTCGATTATGGAAGAAAAATGAATTTGTAATAATGGAGAGCAACGAACATATTACTGAACTTAGTTGGATATGTATATTTATGTCGATTATGATATTATCCGTGGAGATATGGGTTCACGTGTGAATTTGTCTGCACTTTTTTTAATGGCAGACTAAAAATTTATTAATAAAATTTATGCTAGGTTTATCGGTTATCCATGACACAGAAACAATCCATAAAAGAGATAAACTAACAATATATAATCGATTTAGACGATATAGTTCGCTTTGCAAATTAGAGCTATAAGTAAGAAATTTTTGGGAGTTAAAATAACTCAAATTAACTGAAGAAAATTGCTAGTTAATGCCAATCACATGAAGAAGATTTGTTCAACTGTATGGCAGGCACCCTTGCGAACATGTGTCTATTGAGTTAATTTAAGTAGAATGGACACCAGTTTTGCCAAATAACGAACAGAGCAATACAGATCAATTCCTCTGGGAAGAAAATACACTCTTTAGTGGGCCATGGTAGAAATGGTCAATCTTCCTACTCTCAACTGCATAGGTAACGAGTCCGGAACGTTGAGTCAAGTCTGGGTACGTCCCAACTACCGCGATGCATATCTAAATTATCTTTTTGTTAAAATAATGATATTAAGACAATCATGTTCTAATGCACTATATACAAAAATAGTGTTATGGATGATAGTTATAGTGTTGGTTACATAGTTTATGTTTGCTATTTTTTTTTGCAGCATGTGTGTGTCAATAATGGTAAGCATGTCATTTCTGATAGGTGTTATCCCGATGTGCAATTGTATAGTCAATAATTTTTTTATCTGAAATGCACAATTGTATTTCAACACGAGTAGTATACCATAATAGTGACCAGATTGATAGTTATGGTACCATTATTTATGTTGTAGTTTATGTTACCGTTAGATTCCAATTTTTGGTGAATGTATTTGTATACTGTTGTGAACTGAATGTTCTGTGTGTATTATTATGAGGACCAAAGGTCTATTTATATAGTGGTTACACCATGTAGAGAAAAGGTAATTATCCTTTTACTACTCATAACATAAAAAGGAAATATTCCATAAACCTATTCCTTGTCTATAAAGGAAAACATCTAACTATACTAAAGACCGGTTATGTTAATAACCTCTATATGGGTCGGTCTATATTGAGTCCATAAACCAAACGGTTCATAACACTCCCCCTTGGACGAAATGACCGATCCCTGATGCAACCAAGGATCTTTGTAATACGCTTGGGGATGCTGCCTCATTAAAACCTCATGAAGTACGGTCGGTTCGTCCTTTCCATCTGTCATCCCACAATCTCGTCTTATGTGCTGAGTCATCGATCTCAACCAAACACATTCACGGCTGGCTTCATGAATTGCCAAAATCTCTGCGTGATTTGATGATGTGGCCGTGAGTGTCTGCTTCATGGATCACCATGAAATTGCGGTTCCTCCGTGAGTGAACACATATCCTGTCTGAGATCGTCCATTGTGTGGATTCGATAGATAACCTGCATCAGCAAAACCAACTAAACCTTTGTCGTTATGGTTAGTGTAAAATAGACCCATATCTTTCGTTCCTTGAAGGTAACGAAGTAAATGTTTAATCCCGTTCCAGTGCCTTTGGGTTGGACAAGAACTAAATATTGATAGGAGGTTCACGGCAAAACAAATATCTGGTCTAGTGTGACTAGCCAAGTATAGTAACGCACCTATGGCACTTAGATATGGCGTTTCGGGACCAAGGACTTCTTCATCCTTTCTTATTGGACCAAACGGATCTGTGTCCGGGCTTATGCTCCCTACGACCATTGGGCTACTCAATGGGTGAGCTGTGTCCATATTAAATCTCTTGAGTACTTTTTCAGTATACGCCATTTGATGCACAAGGATTCCGTCTTTGACGTACTCAAGTTGTATTCCCAAACAGAACTTAGTCTTTCCTAAGTCTTTCATTTCAAATTCGGCCTTTAACAAATCAACTGTTTGGGTGATTTCTCCAGAGGTGCCGAGGATGTTCAAATCATCCACGTAAACTGCTATAATCACAAATCCACCGTTTGCAAACTTCTTTATAAAGATAGATGGACTGATGGGATCATTTTTATATCCGGATTTAATCAAGTACTCGCTTAAACGATTGTACCACATGCGCCCACTCTGTTTCAGTCCGTATAGGGATTTGGTTAGCCAAATGCAGTGTTCTTCCCGAGAACTTTTCTTATCTTTGAGCTCAGTACCCTCTGGCAATCTCATATAGATTTCATTATCCAGTGGACCATATAAGTATGCGGTGACAACATCCATTAACCGCAGATCTAACTTTTCTCTTATGGCCAAACTTATAAGGAATCGGAATGTCGTTGCATCCACCACAGGGGAATATGTATCCTTGAAGGGAATGTCCTGAAATCAGACTTGTATTTATTCTATTAGAGTCGTGATGTCGAGATAAGACAATCATATGATATTGGATGGTTATAATGTTTTGCTAGAAGCCGCTTATAACTTATGAGTTATGAACTCATTACCATTATCATATGATCCTATAGGGTCACACACCTAAGCAAACTGGATATTATAAATTGGGTTTTGATCATTAGAGTAATGATTATGATCAACGTATATAAGATATACGTCGATATCGACTTTCTGTGAGGGTGTCGATCGACACCAATGGTGGGTGTCGATCGACACTTGTTCGGTCACGACTTCTAGAAGTATTGACTTTTGGATGGTGTCGATCGACACCAATTAGGTTGGTGTCGATCGACACCCGTCGGCAGCTCCAGCCTATATATATGATATAGGGGCTGCTCGACAATAGATAACCAAAAACATATCAGAAGTTGTTCAGAAGTTGTTTTGAGCTTCAGAAAAACACAGAAACGAAGATAGAAACCCGAAGGCGAATCGTTCGCTCCGGCACTAGCATCCCGTCGTCCAGTTTGTGTGCGTGTGGACTTCTGTAGAGGCGCAGCACTTGAGGCGCTTGAGATCTCGATTACCTGTTCTTATTCCGCTGCAAAACCTTCAGGTATGTTCGAGATTTCATATATATATTCAAACATAGATTCAATTGGCACGATCCGTGGATTTAGGATTGTTGTTAGGGCTGTTTTAATATGATTAAAACCTGAACGAAATCCATCAGTGGTATCAGAGCGGTGTGTTTCTATTGAGTCTGTTGAATATATGTAAATCAATCTGTTCAAAAAATCGTTTTTGATGAAGAACACGTTCTGAGTTCTTCGGTGTCGATCGACACCAATCGGTGTCGATCGACACCACTATGGTTTTCGCGTGAAAAATAGTTTTCGCGTGAAAACTTTAGTTAACGATCGGTTTAAACGGTAAATTAGTTATCGTTAATTAAACTGATTTGGTGGGTGTCGACCGACACTAAAATAGTGTCGATCGACACCGGTCGGATATATGCAAATTGATTCGATCGGTTTAATCGGTTAAATGGTTTATCGCGATTGAAACGGATCAGAATCTGTCGGTCAACACAAAAGTTGTGTCGATCGACACTGACCTGGTGTCGATCGACACCACTTCAGAATTTGCGTAACTTGTTTAACTTAAGAAAATTTTAAAAGGTTTAAAACAAGTTAGTAAAATTCTAGAATATATAACTAATATAAACTAGATAAATGTTCCGTTCCTCAAACATAATATTAAGCTTTTAATATCTTCCCAATCTTGTCAACTGTCAAGGCTCGTTTCATTGTGTGATGGGTCTGCCAAAGCAGGGTGTCCGCAATTACATGAGTGAGGCAGGTTGTAATCGTTACTACGGACTTAAAAGATTGGTTTGCTTAAATGGGCTATCAAAATAGTTTTGGGCTCATAGATATAGGATTGGATTCGATATTAGATATTAATCCAAGACCAAGAATTATATATGATATAATTAGCAAAGTGTTGCTTACCTAAATAGCTAAAGTTTGGGCGATGGGCCAAAGCTCACTCAAATTTTTGTGAAATATGGATCTTGGATCATTATATTCAATTGAGGAAAATTGTTTTGAATATAATGTGAGTTTCTTAATTGTTAAGATTTCTCATTTCTTAAACATCAAAAACTAAACTCTCATTTTGTGTTTTCAGCTATGGCTAGTTCCCCTCACAGAAACACATTCTCGCTTCGATCCGTCCTTGAGAAGGACAAGCTTAATGGATCGAACTTCCTTGAATGGTATCGGAACTTGAGAATTGTTCTCAAGCAGGAGAAAAAGGAATATGTCCTTGAGAAGGCTCTCCTGAGAAACCAAAGTCCAATGCCGGACACGCTGAAAGGAATGCTTGGGAGAAGCATTCCAATGATGAGGTCGATGTGAGTTGTCTCATGCTGGCTACCATGAACTCGGACTTGCAGAAGCAATACGAGAACGTGGCGTCACCTGTTGAGATGATCACAAGCCTGAAAGGGATGTTTCAGGAGCAAGCACGAACTGAGATACCAACGGTTAAGTCTCTCATTGAGTGCAAGCTACCAAAGATGGTCCAGTTAGCCCACATGTCATTAAGATGATGGGTTATATTGATAACTTGGCAAAACTGGATTGTCCCCTTAGCCAAGAGTTGGCTACGGACATCATTTTGCAGTCGTTGCCGTCAAGCTTTGATCAGTTTATCATGAACTATAACATGAATAACATGACAAGACTTTGACGGAACTGCATGGCATGCTCAAAACAGCTGAGCCAAACATCAAAAAGGGCACCCCTAATGTACTTATGGTACAAGGGGGTAAAAAGTTTAAGAAACATGCTAAGGGTAAAGGAAAAGCTAAGGCATTCCCGATTGAGAATCAGGATAAGCCTGAGACTTCTTCCAAACCCAAACGCGGCCCTACTGATGCTGATAAATGCCATTACTGCAACAAGTCTGGGCATTGGAAGAGAAATTGCAAAGAGTATCTGGGAGATCTAAAGAACTCGAAGAAGACGTATGAGACGACTTCTTCAGGTATCTATGTTATAGAAGTAAATGTTACTACTTCAGGTTCTAAGTTGGGTATTAGATACCGGCTGTGGCGCTCATATTTGTACAAATATGCAGGGTCTAAGCAACAGTAGAACGCTGGAGAAGGGACAAGTGGACCTACGCGTTGGGAATGGAGCAAGAGTTGCTGCATTGGCCGTAGGAACTTATCATTTGTCTTTGCCGTCAGGCTTATCTTTGGAATTGAATAATTGCTACTATGTACCTGCTATAAGCAGAAACATCATTTCTATTTCTGTTTTGGATTTAGAAGACTTTCATTTTTCGATTAAAAACAAGTGTTGTTCTTTTGATCGTAATGAAATGTTTTATGGTAGCGCTCCATTAGAGAATGGACTTTATATTCTTAACCAATCTTTGCCTGTCTATAACATAAGTACTAAACGGTTAAGAACCAATGACTCGAACCCCACGTTCTCTGGCATTGTCGTTTGGGCCACATTAATGAGAAAAGGATTCAAAAGCTTCATAATGATGGGCTTTTAGACTCATTTGATTTTGAATCATTTGAGAAGTGTGAATCCTGCTTAATGGGCAAAATGACAAAGGCCCCTTTCAACAAATTTAATGAAAGGGCCGGTGACCTATTGGGCCTTATACATACCGATGTATGTGGTCCAATGAGTGTTAGTGCTAGAGGAAACTTTCAGTACTTCATCACGTTTACTGATGATTTCAGTAGATTTGGTTATGTCTATTTAATGAGACATAAATCGGAATCCTTTGAAAAGTTCAAGGAGTTCCAAAATGAAGTGCAGAACCAACTTGGCAAAAGTATTAAAGCTCTTCGATCAGATCGTGGAGGTGAATACTTAAGCCAAGAGTTCAGTGATCATCTGAGTAATGTGGAATTGTTTCACAACTCACTCCTCCTGGAACACCTCAGTGGAATGGTGTATCTGAAAGGAGGAATCGGACTTTATTAGATATGGTTCGATCGATGATGAGTCAAGTAGATCTTCCATTATCCTTTTGGGGATACGCTCTAGAAACGTCTGCGTTTACGCTAAACAGAGTTCCATCAAAATCAGTCGAGAAGACGCCATATGAGATGTGGACTGGAAAAGTTCCAAGTTTGTCTTTTCTTAAAATTTGGGGTTGTGAAGCTTATGTCAAACGGTTGATATCTGATAAGCTTGAACCCAAATCTGATAAGTGCTACTTCGTTGGTTATCCTAAGGAAACCAAGGCTTACTACTTTTACAACCGTTCTGAGAACAAAGTGTTTGTTGCTAAGAACTGTGTTTTTCTTGAGAAAGAATTTCTTTCCAAGAAGAACAGTGGGAGTAAAGTACAACTCGAAGAAGTTCGAGAATCACAGGAGCCTGCTCAACCTGTCGAGGAAGAGCAGCGACTGGATCTACAAAGAGTTGTAGAGCCCGAGCTGGATCTACAAAGAGTTGTAGCCCGAGCCTGTGATGCCAGAAGTTCGCAGATCCGAAAGGATTCGTCAAGAGCCCGAGAGATATGGATTTCTCGTGACTAATTGTCATGATCTCTTGATCATTGACAGTGACGAACCTGCGACTTTCGAAGAAGCAATGATGGGCCCTGACTCCGAAAAGTGGTTTAAGGCCGCTGAATCCGAAATCGGTTCCATGTCACAAAACCAAGTATGGACTTTGGGTGATTTACCTGATGGTGTAAAAGCCATTGAGTGTAAATGGGTCTTCAAGAAGAAGATCGATGTGAATGGAAACGTTCAGATTTACAAAGCTAGGTTGGTGGCAAAAGGTTTCAAACAAGTTCAAGGTGTTGACTATGATGAAACCTATTCCCCAGTCGCTATGCTTAAATCTATTCGGATTCTCCTAGCAACAGCCGCTCATTATGATTATGAGATTTGGCAAATGGATGTGAAAACAGCTTTCCTTAACGGGATTCTGGAGGAGGATGTGTACATGACACAACCTCCGGGTTTCACTAATCCTGATGCTGCTGGGAAAGTATGCAAGCTTCATAAATCCATTTATGGATTGAAGCAAGCATCTCGGAGTTGGAACCTACGTTTTGATGAAGCAGTTAAAAAGTTTAACTTCATCAGAAACGAAGAGGAACCTTGCGTTTACAAGAAGACTAGTGGGAGCGCAGTTGCATTTCTCGTACTGTATGTAGATGACATACTTCTCATAGGAGATGATATTCCATTACTTCAGTCAGTAAAGGACTGGCTCGGAAGTTGTTTCTCGATGAAAGACATGGGCGAAGCCGCCTATATTCTTGGAATAAGGATCTATAGAGATAGATCAAAGAGGGTGATTGGACTGTGCCAGGACACTTTATAGATAAGGTTCTACACAGGTTCAACATGCATGATTCCAAGAAGGGCTTGCTTCCGATGTCTCATGGCATTACTCTCAGCAAGAAGCAGTGTCCTTCGACACCTGCTGAGCGAGAGCGCATGAGTAGGATTCCTTTTGCTTCTGCAGTAGGATCTATTATGTATGCCATGCTTTGTACTCGTCCAGATGTTGCTTGTGCTTTAAGCATGACGAGTCGATACCAGTCAGATCCCGGTGAGAGTCACTGGACTGCCGTCAAGACTATCCTAAAGTATTTGAGAAATACCAAGGATAAGTTCTTGGTTTATGGAGGATGTGATGAGCTTGTAGTGAGTGGTTATACGGACGCCAGCTTTCAGACAGATAGAGACGATTTCGATCTCAGTCTGGTTACGTCTTCTGTCTGAATGGAGGTGCAGTTAGTTGGAAGAGTTCCAAGCAGAGCACCGTGGCGGATTCGACGACCGAGGCTGAATACATCGCTGCTTCGGAAGCGGCGAAGGAGGCTGTTTGGATTAGGAAGTTCATTACTGAGCTTGGTGTGATTCCTAGCATTTCTGAGCCAGTGGCATTGTTTTGTGACAACAATGGAGCCATAGCTCAAGCTAAGGAGCCCAGATCACACCAGAAATCCAAACACATTGAGAGGAGATATCATCTGATTCGTGATATTATTGAGAGAGGCGACGTCAAGATCAGCAGAGTTCCGACAGACGAGAACGTTGCTGACCCATTGACTAAGCCACTTCCACGACCAAAGCATGAGAGTCATGCTGCTGCTATAGGCATTAGATTCCTTAAGCATTAATCTTGTTTTAGTGGGAGTTATCATATTTATGTTTTGATGTTCATGTAAACATACATTTGGTTATGTTTTATTTAATGAAATTGTTTCATTGTTATTTAATGGTGTTATTAAATAATTGTCCAAAAGTAATTTATGGCATTCTTATAGATCATCAAATACGTGATTTGATCATGAAACTCTATAAGTGATAGATGACATAAATTATTTTCGTCCATAGTCGAGGTTATTAAAATTGGACATTAATAACCACGTGAGACTAGTATGTGAGGTGACTGATGACTAAGTTTCATGGAGTCATTAATAGGAGTATTAAAGTCAATCACATAGATATGTGTTAGAGAACACATGATCGGACATGACCCGCTAATGAGAACTCTACAAGATTGTTATATGAGTGTCATAAGAGTTTCTCATTACGACTATAGAGTATAGTCCTTAGACCTGAGTTCATCATGATTTCTTACATATGAATTGGTGTGCTTTGACCTGTCAAACGTCAGCCGTAACTGGTGGCTATAAAGGCATTGATTGGGCATATTATGAAGTGTGTAGGGAACAGGGATGGAACAAGATGGAATTTGTCCCTCCCATATAACGGGAGATAATATCTCAGGGCCTATCGAAGATTTGATACTGGAAATGCGTGGCCGCGCTCAAACGGATTGAATGTCAATCGTTTGTATTTTATCAGTATAAATCAGAGTTCGATAAACATGGTTTGGTTGATTAAGGATGACACGAGTTCTTGCCTTATGCCAGATCGAGATATAGAGACAAAGGGATTATGGGAATATTTGATTCCAGTACAAGTGGGAGATTGAAGGGAATGTCCTGAAATCAGACTTGTATTTATTCTATTAGAGTCGTGATGTCGAGATAAGACAATCATATGATATTGGATGGTTATAATGTTTTGCTAGAAGCCGCTTATAACTTATGAGTTATGAACTCATTACCATTATCATATGATCCTATAGGGTCACACACCTAAGCAAACTGGATATTATAAATTGGGTTTTGATCATTAGAGTAATGATTATGATCAACGTATATAAGATATACGTCGATATCGACTTTCTGTGAGGGTGTCGATCGACACCAATGGTGGGTGTCGATCGACACTTGTTCGGTCACGACTTCTAGAAGTATTGACTTTTGGATGGTGTCGATCGACACCAATTAGGTTGGTGTCGATCGACACCCGTCGGCAGCTCCAGCCTATATATATGATATAGGGGCTGCTCGACAATAGATAACCAAAAACATATCAGAAGTTGTTCAGAAGTTGTTTTGAGCTTCAGAAAAACACAGAAACGAAGATAGAAACCCGAAGGCGAATCGTTCGCTCCGGCACTAGCATCCCGTCGTCCAGTTTGTGTGCGTGTGGACTTCTGTAGAGGCGCAGCACTTGAGGCGCTTGAGATCTCGATTACCTGTTCTTATTCCGCTGCAAAACCTTCAGGTATGTTCGAGATTTCATATATATATTCAAACATAGATTCAATTGGCACGATCCGTGGATTTAGGATTGTTGTTAGGGCTGTTTTAATATGATTAAAACCTGAACGAAATCCATCAATCCTCATAATCGATTCCAGGTCTTTGAGAGAATCCTTTTGCCACAAGCCGTGCTTTGTGTCTAACAATCTCTCCTTGTTCGTTTCTCTTTCTTACAAAGACCCATTTATGTCCAACTGGTATTATATCACGAGGTGTCCGAATAATGGGACCAAAAACCTCTCTCTTCATTAAAGAGTTTAACTCCACGTTTATGGCTTCTTTCCATTTAGCCCAATCAGATCGTTGAGTGCACTCATCTATTGACGTGGGTTCTAGATCCTCATCATATCTCAAGTGCTACGTTGCATGCAAATATATCATCGACGTCGATATCTTTTCTGTTCCATTGGATTCCGGACATAACATAATTTATTGAGATCTCATTGTTATCTGGAACTTCAGGACCATGAGGCTCGGCGTCCCGAGCATCATTTGGCGGCTCCTTAGGCTCATAAGTGTCCGGTCCATTAGTTATCTCCTCGGCCTGAATATCAGCACCTTTTCTTAATTTCCGAGGAGTCTTATCTTTGGAACCAATTGGTCTTCCACGCTTTACTCGCGGTTTAGACTCTGTAGCCACTTGCGGTCCACTTTGGACATCAATGCGTATTGGTGCGTTCACGGCTAGAACATACGACTTAGTAACTCTCTGCGGGTCAGCAAAGGAATCTGGCAATTGTATAGCTAGCTTTTGCATATGTATAATCTTTTGAACTTCCAAGTCACTTTCTTGGGTTCGAGGATCTTGCCAATTTATGGATGTTTGATTCCATGAGAGTTCTTTTGTCAGCCGGTTTTCACTACCTACAGTTGGATAAACGGACTCATCGAAATGACAATCCGCGTATCTGGCCTTAAATAAATCACCGGTAGTTGGCTCAAGATACTTTATGATCGTGGGTGAATCATATCCAACGTATATCCCCATCCTCCTTTGAGGTCCCATCTTAGTTCTCTGTGGTGGAGCAATAGGCACATAGACTGAACATCCAAATGTCTTAAGATGGGATATGTTGGCTCTTGACCCGTTAGTAATTGCATTGGGGAAAACCTGTGGTCACTAGATGGCCTGATACGGATTAGGTCTGCAGCGTGTAAGACAGCGTGTCCCCAGGCTGAAACTGGAAGCTTTGACCTCATGAGTAATGGTCTAGCAATCAGCTGGATTCGTTTGATGAGAGACTCGGCTAAGCCGTTCTGTGTATGTACATGTGCCACGGAGTGCTCAACACTTACCCCCATGGACATACAGTAGTCATCAAACGCTCTGGACGTAAACTCTCCCGCGTTGTCCATACGGATGGACTTTAACGGAAAGTCTGGAAAGTGCGCTCTTAGGCGGATTATCTGGGCAAGGAGTCTTGCAAATGCCATATTCCGTGATGACAATAAGCATACATGTGACCATCGTGTAGATGCGTCAATGAGGACCATAAAATATCGGAATGTCCCACAAGGTGGGTGGATTGGTCCGCATATGTCTCCTTGAATCCTTTCCAGAAAGTTTATCGTTTCCTTAGTCACCTTTACTGGTGATGGTCTTACAATCAGTTTTCCTTGCGAACACGAGGCACAAGTGAGACTCATAGGGATCACTTTCCTTTCTTTCAAGGCGTGGCCATTCGTGTTGAGGATCAATTTCCGTATCATTCCCTACCCGGGATGTCCCAGACGGTCGTGCCATAGAGTGAACATATCCGTAAGGGCTTTGTTTACGGTGGCATTGGCCTCTATCATACTGAACTTAGTACAGTACACGCCCGTAGCTATAGCAGGTATGGTCTCGTGGACCTTCTTATGGCCGTTGGCGATTTTTGTTATTTGGAGAAATTCTTTCTTCCCTTCGCCCATTGTTTCCACATGATATCCATTCAAACGAATGTCTTTAAAGCTCAATAAGTTACGATTTGAGTCTGGGGAAAACAATGCATCTGGAATTTCGAGATGTGTGCCCTTAGGCATTTGAACGGCGGCCTGGCCGTGGCCTTTTATAAGACTGGCCTGTCCTGCTATAGTCTCTACGATTGCCTTTCTTAGTTTAAGGTCTATGAAGTATCTTTCATCTTTCAAGATCGTATGACTTGACCCACTATCCACAAGGAATACATCCATACTTCATAAAACAAGAATCATGTCTTAAAGCCTTAAATATTTTATTAAATCATAGATAGAAATCCAAAGACATGAATCCAAAGCAAATCAAAACAAGAAAGCAACATGAAAGTATAAAATCGGAAACTAAATTATTTTAGTATGTCTGAGGACTCATAATCCATATGATCGTCCTTAACAGGATCAAAATCGCCCTCATCATCATGCTCATGATGGACCATGTTGGACTCGGGATTCTTTCCCTTCAGACTTTCTTGGTAGCAATCTACCAGATGTTTGGCAGTCCTACATGTCTTGGCCCAATGATTTTCCATCCCACAACGATGGCAAACGGATTTGGTCGAGTTGGACTGATGTCCGGATTGGTACCTGCGGCCATTACTACGGCCACGGTCTCGGCCGCGGTTAGATTCCTCTCGGTATCCGCGGTCGTTACGGCCATTGCCTCGACCATAGGGGTGGTAGTTGTTACGACCACACCCTTTTCCTTTTCCACCACGTCCACGGCCGTAATGCTTTTGATCTTTATGGACGTAGTTTGCCTCGTTTTCTTTCTTTACATCAGCGGCCATGTTGGCTTCAGGTAGTGGGGCAGTTCCAGCTGGTCTCATCTCATTGTTGACCAGGACAAGCTTATTATTTTGTTCTGTGAGCAACAAGCAAGCGATCAGATCAGAGTAGGTATCAAAACCTCTCTCACGATATTGTCCTTGTAACAATATGTTGTTTGAATGGAAGGTGGAGAAGGTCTTTTATATCCTTCTCCGTTACGGTTTCACCACATAGTCTCAACTTAGAAACTATGTTGAACAATGATGAGTTGTACTCATCCACGGACTTAAAGTCCATGAACCGTAAATTCAGCCAGTCAAACTTGGCCTTAGGTAAAACGACCGTCCTCTGATGGTCGTACCTCTTTTTCAATTCCTTCCATAACTCTAACGGATCTTCAATCGTTAGGTACTGATCCTTGAGGCTTTCAATAAGGTGATGGCGCATGATTTGAATCGCCATGTATCTGTTTTTCATGGTCTCTTCGTTTCCATCATTGATACATTCACCAATGCCTTTTGAGTTGAGCAAGATCTTTGTGTCAAGCACCCATTTTAGATAATTGTCTCCAGAGACATTAAGGGCTGCATAGTCTAAGTTTGCAACTTTAGACATCTGAAAATATTCAACAATTTTCAGTTAGGGGCTTTTAATAAATCCGGACCTTAGTGGTAATGGCCGGTTTATATATATATGCATATAGCATGTCCGATTTTAATACTTCATGGTTTCAATCAATTATGCAAATCAATTAATTAAATCATGCAACCGATTATGCTATTAGCAATATTAATCAATTTTCCTTTTTGCAAAATTAATCATAAGGCAATTCATTAAAGGGATAAACCAATAAAAGAAATTAAACAAAAGGGGAAAAGGATATACTTAACACTTTCCTTTTTACTAAAAGGAATGGATTAAAGTTTTCCTATTTGGATTAGGATTAGGTTTAGGATCGATTTCAACCTAGCTTTTTCTCTAGGTTTTCACGATTTCAACTATGGCCAAAACAAGCATGCACAAATCGATTCTAACAACCTAACTCATACAATACGATTTCAATCAATGATACATGCGATTTATATGCTAGTCCAAATTCGATTTTAAGTGATTGATGCAAGCAAGTTCTCATGCGATTTTAAAGCAGGTAAATAAGCAAGCTAATGAACTAATTTAAACATGCAATCAAGATCACAAATCGATTCAGCAAACAAGCAAGGCAATATTCAAACAATCCGATTTTAGGGTTTCATAAGCTTAAGTCCGATTTCAAGGTGGGTTGAATATAAGATCAAACAAGTTTATCAAACAACCGATTTTAAACTCATGATATAGCTTAGGTCAATGTTCGGTTTCAAGGTTTTAATAAGATCAAGCAAGTTCATGGGAGCAACCGATTTTAGGGTTCAAGTTCATTAATGTCCAATTCGGTTTTGCTTTGTTCTTAGTTTAGGGTTTTACCTTTTTCTTTCTTTTATATTTGAATTGGAATGAACCGGGAGCTAATGACCTCGGAAAACACAAGCTGAAATCGGATCTCCTTGGTTTATTTGGTGGGTCGTCGTGCACTGTATGCGTGCGTGAGAGCGCGTCCGATGTCGGATCGATAAGCGGTTTTCAACAGTAGATTCGTCTCGTCGAGGGCTTCGATTTGATATCTAGACCGCCTTCTGGTTCCTCACGGTTTGAAAGATATGACTCTTTAAAGTTTCGGCAGCTACTCAGGGTCTCTAGGGTTTTAGGGTTTAGGAGCTTTCGTGCTGATAACGTGTTGTGAACTGAATGTTCTGTGTGTATTATTATGAGGACCAAAGGTCTATTTATATAGTGGTTACACCATGTAGAGAAAATGTAATTATCCTTTTACTACTCATAACATAAAAAGGAAATATTCCATAAACCTATTCCTTGTCTATAAAGGAAAACATCTAACTATACTAAGGACCGGTTATGTTAATAACCTCTATATGGGTCGGTATATATTGAGTCTATAAACCAAACGGTTCATAACATATACTAATTTATTTGGAATCTATGGATGACATATATTGAGTTATGTTTGGTATAGTTAACAAACTTTCTTTGAAAGAATAAATTTTCTTTGAAAGAATAAATTTGGATCTATACTAAGATCTAACTAGACCGTACACCGGAATATTAACTTGACTGATAGTTATGAACTTATGATGATGGTCATATAACTTATGTTTATATCTATTTGTTGGTGTAGTGTAAATACAATAATTTTAGTTGGCATGTATAACCAGTCCCAATCCAAACTCATATGGCATGTAAAGCACACCAAAAAATGATGCTCTTAGCTGTAACAAAAAAGAACTACCACACTTTTAAAAAAAAATTATAAACAAAATAATATAAAAGAATTACCGCATTTTTAAAAAATTATAAAAATAATATAAACTATTATTAAAACTTATTTATTTTCAAAGAAATGAAACATCAAAACCAAACTTTTCATATCCATCTCATTTATAATAATTTTAGAATTTTTTTATTTTATCACATACTTGAAAATATCATTAATTAGTTTGAGATTTCACCAATTCATCTTGTTTCTTCTCGTCCCATTAACAGTTCAACTTGATTGATCCCTAACTTTATTTCCCGGCAACAGATCCACAAGATGATCAAGGAAATATGTTGATAGAAAGCAATACCGACTTGACCCCCTCAGATTGGGCAATATAATCACTAGAATCTGTCAAACATCAAGAATATTCGTAATATAAACTTTGGATCGTCTTTGTTGAATGAGACTAAAAGGCTTTTATAGATAGTAGCAGCAGATCCACAAGATGATCGAGGAAATATGTTGATAGAAAGCAATACCAACTTGACCCCCTCAGATTGGGCAATATAATCACTAGAATCTTTACAAAAGCTTTGTTCAATATTATTTACAGAAATCGAATGGACAATGAAAACTTGGCTTGAAAAGGAGATGAGATGAAGATGGAAGAATAATCGAGAGTGATTGCCTGTATGATTGTTACATATGGTTCTTTTGCCACTAGATTTTCCCATGCTTATATTTAAATAAATGTTTGTATCTAATTTTATAGGTTTGACTTCTCTTTTTCAGATGTTCTCCACTACATAACAACCCTAAAATCTCTTTAGATGATATGGTGTTGTGGTTGTGGGCGTCCCTGTCCTAAAATGGACGAACCCTACCATCTTTAAAGAACAGTGATTTATTTTATTTATCCTGGACCTCTTGGTTTTATTATAATGCTAAAGATTTGTATTTGCCAAGTTACATGAATCACTCAAAACCTTGATTTGACAGACGATTTCATTATTTTTTTTTTTTTTTTCATCAGGTAGATTAGATAGAACTTTAAACATTGACACAAAAGCCGGTAAGGAACAAGTCCTTCTAGAGCCAAAAGTCCAAAAAGGGAGACATGATGAAATACAGAGGCCGACGGATCAAATCCTCGGAAACGATAAGCTAAGAATTCAAACATAGAATCCAAACCAAAGGGGAAAAATTGAAAACCGATGGAAGAAAGATAATGAAATCTAAGCACTAAAACTGAGCTGATGCACCATATCTTAACTCATATTATTGTTATTTAAATATTTTAATAATAGAAACTATAAAAATCCTGTAATTATATATATATATATATATATATATATATAAAATTAACCTGTCTCACTATATCATTGAATAATCTAATATATCTATAGACTTAGTTTTAATATTTTCATTTTATCAAGTTAAGATATATCAATCTAATTGAGAATTTTATTTTCCAAGTTAAAAGTTTATATTTTATAAATTATATTTTATTAATATTATATTTGAATTATTTATGTATGATTTTATATTTTAATAAGTGAAGTATGTTCAAAAGCATATTTATTTATTTATTATGATTTTGTGATGTATAAAAATAATTGATGTGTTTTTTTTGGTAATTGATGTGTTATATTATTTACTTATATTTATTATTTCATTTAATAATTTATTACGTATGATTTTAATTTATTTTCGTTTTTAATTAGCATTGAAAGTGGAACCCATTATTTTATATTGTTTGGATACATATTTAATAGAAATAATTTTAATTTCCATAATCCAAAATTATCCTTAATGAAATTTTACAAAATAACTAATATTCAGTGGCATTACATGTAATATAACACATGGATAAAGATATTTTGATTTTCTGTTTTTATATTTTCTATTTTGGATAAAGATATATTTTTGTAAGTCATAATTTGAGAAGTGTTGCTAATTTTATTTGGAATTGACTACAATAATATAATTTATATTAATTCATATTTATAGTATGATTATATAATATATCTATCGATATATATATATATATATATATATATATATATAGTTTTAACTATTTTAATATATGAATATTATAGTTTGAGAAAATTGAGAGACCCATTATATATAGATTAGGGATGGAAACCCCGCGCATGCGCTGGGTTTGTTTGCTATTTATATATTTTAAAATATTTTATGTTATATATTTTTGGTATTTTTTAATTATTATTTTTATTTGTGAAAAAATAATAATAATAAAGTAGATTAGAATTTTGCAATTTATTTTGTCATAATAGTATTTCTGAGACCATGATTTTTGTTAGTTTTTTTTCTCCAAATTTTGTTGAAGTGATCTCGGTCAAACTGAAATAAGAATAATGATCTAGTTTTGATTAGTCAATATAAACCATATCGATATAAATTTAGAAACATTTGTATACGGTTACTTTTGGGTCATAAACTGAATTAATAAGTAAAAATTGATTGATTATATTATTTCCAGATTTTGTTGTAGTTGGTAATGTTGGGTTATTCTCGTCTCCGCGCATTCGCTGTGTATTACTTATTTCATTTTTCTTGTTTTGTTTACCGCGTGAACTTTTTTATTAAATTGTTCGTTCTCCTTGGGTATATACTCTTAGTCTGTTCTTTATATTTGAATCCGTAATATCCTTGCCTTCGAAGTATTTAACATAATTTGGCTGGGCGGCTTTCTATTTTTTTGGTGAATGACCGGGAGAAACTCCCATAATTTATTAAGCTAAAGTAAACTTACAAGCAAACTTGTCGTGGTCTAACAAGACCATTGACATCGTCTCTCCAACTCGACTCAACAACAGAAGGAATATAATCAAAAAGATGCAAGCCTAATGGCAAAGAAAACGCATAATTAGCTAACCCATTGGCAAGATAGTTAGCTTCTTTATGCACATGTGTAAATCGGATCCAGTCCTTTGAGAGTAAGCCATAGCACAAGCGTGCTAGGAATGACAGCGGGTGTGTCTCGCAGATCCCAACTTTAAGGAAACCCACAATCATTTGCGAATCAACTTCAACCTCCACTCGACGAGCTCCTTGTTCCCATGCCATGATCAGCCCATAATATACTCCCCAGAGCTCCGCCATTGGCGCATTACACCGAGCAATATTCAATGCAAAACCATAACACCAGTTACCTTCATCATCTCTCAGGGCTCCGCCCGCTGACGCCAATCCCGGATTTCCCCTGGATGCACCGTCAGTGTTCACTTTAAACCAGCTCCTCGACGGTTTAGTCCAACCAATTAACCTCTCCACTCTAGTGATCGCTATTCGTGACTAATTGTCGTTCTCCTTAGCATGTTCCATCTCAAGTGCTCTGTCCTTTATGAATTTTACTCGATCACGGCATAATTTGTTCTCCCCAAATATATTACCACACATCCACTTCCACGCCCACCACACACCTATTGCAAAAACCGTATACATGTTCCCATTCGCTGTCTCCGTCTCCGTAGCAAGGTTTGAAAATAACCACTGAAGTAGTGGTTCTGTAAAGAAGCCTGCTCTTCTCTGCGCAGGGATAATGCGGGCTCAAATACATGACATAGCGCCACAATCATGAAGAATATGCAGTGTAGATTCAATCCCACTTTTGCAGACTTGGCAGGTGGCAGTATCGAACAAGTGTCTTCGATGTCTCTCCTCATTTGTCATTAACGCATGGTTACTGACCAACCAAAGGAAGGTTTTCACCCTTTCTGGCACATTAACCCTCCATAAACGATGATAAAACTGCTCCATATTTGGTCTGAAACATGCGTCCTGCGTTAACAGAGCATAAGCAGATTGTACCGAGAATTTGCCATCCAAAGAGCCTTCCCAGGACAACCGATCCTTTGCACCCGTCACATTATCAACAACAAGTGCAGATAGCTCCAGTCGTTTATCACCGGGAATAAAAGGAGCAATGTTTGGAAGATCCCAACCCACACCATCTCTCCAAAGTTCTCTTACTTTCAGACCTTCAAATCCATTAGGTAGGTTCCCCACTGCCGCATCTATTAATGTCTGTTCAGATAGCCACAGGTCGGACCAGAAGTTAATTTGTCTGCCATCTCCTACTATCCATCACACCTCCTTGGGAATGACATCACGCAAACCCACGCAAACACTACGCCAGATGTTAGACCAATGTCCCTTTCGGTCCAGCCAGGCTCGGTCTCGAATGTCCCCCACATGGTATTTGCCGCGCAGCACTCTTGCCCAGAGACTCGTTTGGTCGTGCATAACTCACCAGCCTACTTTAGATATAAGCGATTTGTTCATTTCATTCGCTTTCCGAATCCCAAGGCCTCCTTCAGACTTAGGCCGACATACTTTATCCCAGGCAATTAGATGTTGTTTCCTGTTCTCCACTGTCCTCCCCCAGATGAAATCTCTTGATATCTTATCCAAATTACTCAACAACTCTGCCGGCAGGTAAATTGTGCTCATAGTATATACTGGTAATGAAGATAATACTGATTTGGTAAGTGTGAATCTGCCAGCAAGACTCAACATACAGCTCCTCCACCCAGAAAGACGAGAAGTGAGTCTCTCCAAGATCTCCCAAAATGTTTCATGATTGATTCGCTTATGTAAGATTGGCATACCAAGGTACTTCCCCAAGTTCTTGGTTGATTGGATCCCACTTTCCTCACTGATACGAGTGCACAGCGCTTGTGAACCGTTCTCTGAGAAAAATATTTTTGATTTCTCCAGGCTAACCTTTTGGCCAGAAGCTAGACAGAATTTTTCCAGAACACTCCGAATCACCTTAACCTGAGCAACTGAAGCTTCACCAAACAGAATCAGGTCGTCTGCGAAGCAGATATGTGATAGTTTAGGTCCGACCAAAGAGAGTGATTGGTTTCCACTGCTTGTTCAAAATTGCCTCCTCTATTAAATGGCAAAGCCTTTCCATACAAAGAACGAACAAGTAGGACGATAGCGGATCGCCTTGGCGGAGCCCTCTACACGGAGTGAAACTGGTCGTCTTTTCCCCATTACAGAGGATGCTCATCTCAGGACCTGTCACACACTTCATGATCCGTTCGATCCAGCTATTCGAGAACCCCACAGCCTTCAACGAGTCCTCTAGGAAGTTCCATCTAATGCGATCATACGCTTTTACTAAGTCAAGTTTCAATAACATCCATCCTTTACGCCCTTGTTTCCTTCGCATTGAATGTACAGCTTCTTGGACAATGATGATATTATCAGTGCTCAGTCTACCTGAGATGAAGCTAGATTGTGCAGGACCTATGATCTTCGTCATGACATGTTTCATTCTGCTCACCATTGGCTTAGTAATAATTTTAAACAGAACATTTCACAGACTAATTGTGCGGAATTGAGTAATCTTCTCTGGATTACTCACCTTCAGAATGATTGTGAGTAGAACGTCATTTGTCCCTTGAGGCAGAATCCCGTTATTGAAGAAATCAAAGACGAACCGTAATACCAAATCCTTTAATTCTTCCCAGCACCGTTGATTGAAAATAGGCTGGTAACCATCAGGTCCCGGAGCTTTAAATCCCCCCATACTCTTTATCGCTTTCATGATCTCCTCCACAGAGAATGGGCGTTCAAGCTCATTAAGTTCCGAAGAAGAGATTCTCGGAAAAACCCTCGTTGGTAAAGTATTTGTATCTGTGTCAACATCTTCGAGAGAATACAGCTTCGTGAAATACTGTATAGTTAGCTACTCCAGGTCTACCGAATTAGTCACCCAATGCTCCTCATTATTCTTCAACATTGTAACTTTGTTCCTTCTCCGTCTAATGATAGTCGTTAGGTGAAATAGTTTAGTGTTTCGATCACCATGAGCCCATTTCTCCCTCGATTTCTGGAACCACAAAGTTTCCTCTTGTTCCAAGACAGTATAAGCTCGTGTTGCAACTGTTCCTCCTTACTCAAAAGATCATCTGTCTGATGCCAGTCTATCAGTTTCTGAGTCTGTGACAGTTCTCACATCAACTTTTCTTTGCGCAGCTGAATGTTTCCAAAGATTTCCTTGTTCCATTTACGCAAAACAGCTTGCAATTTCTGAAGGGCATCGCGAGTATTAATAGCCGGATCCCAAGAGGTTTTTAGCAGATCCTTGAAGCTCGCATGGCTTAACCACACTGCTTCAAAACGAAATGGTCGCCTCGTACCAGCAATCTCCGGAGTAAGTTGAAGGTATAGAGGCGCGTGATCAGAAGCAAGGAAGGGTAGGTGAGTTACAACCGCTTCCTGCCATTTTAGATGAGAATGTGCACAGCACAGAACACGGTCCAGTCGTTTTGCAACAAAGGTACTCTCCGTTTTACCTCTCTTCCAAGTATATTGATTCACACGGAAGCCCATATCAATCAAGTTTAACTCGTTAATCCACGCTCCAAAGTCCAGTGAATCCTGAGAGAGTCTCCCATTGCCACCGTTCTTTCATCTAGACGAATGATGGAGTTTAAATCTCCTCCCATGACTACCGGACCAACTGCGTTTTCCACAACTCCCTTTAGTCGATTCCAGACCCCACTCCGACGGCTCGCAGTTGGAGCTACGTAAACAACTATCAAATTCAGACTCTCTGCATCTTTCACCAGTTTAGCATGAATATACTGGTCTGTCTATTCAACAATTTCAACATCCCCTGCATCTGAGCGCCACAGAAGCCACAGACCCCAACTCTGCCTCACAGCATCAACCTTAACAGAATTTTCAAATCTCAGACCACAAAAAATTCGACTTGCCTTATCCCCTCCGACATGGGTCTCAAACACAGCTAACACATCTGTCTTAAATATCTTTAACAGATATCTGATCGAACGTCGGAATTTGGGTTTATTTGCCCCCCCCCGCCCCCGCAGTTCCACATAATACAATTAATCATTGAGTCTTCAAAAAGAGTCAGAACAACCGGGGAAAATCGTTAAACCTCTCGAATACCCACTTCAGCCTCCGTCGAGGTCTCACCCACCACCATCGCTGTGCTAGATAAGTGCTCCTCTGAACCATTCTGCGATTCAAGGATCCCATCTTCACGGGTTTTTACTTGTATACGAGAAGACTCATCGGTTCCGGTCTCCCCGCCACAAAAGCTCCGTCTCTCCCCGGAGAGTGTGATTCCGTTCTCAATCGTTTCCCACTGCTCGATAGTTCCGTTGCTTCACGCATTGGGCCAAACACTAAGCCCCTCACTGGCTTTTGCACTTTAGCTTGTTTGGGCCTTGGTGGGATTTTCAAGCCAGTTTTTTTGAAGAAAATCCCATTTCGAATAACATTTGAGCCTTTACTACCTCCCGCCTCAAATGCAATCGACTTTCCTTTTGACACACGATTCCCCATTGATTGAGAATTTTGTGGGGCAATATTTTCCTTACCAACATTAGCCATCATCAAATCCCCCTGTATCTCCTCTGTTTCCATATTCTCCGCCAAACTTCCAAATTTATTAGTTGAAATAACAATATTTTCCGTATCTCCTTGTTTCCCAGATCGTCGACGAGAATTAACCAATCTCCATTCCCCGCTGGGCCCCGAGCGAGACACCGGAATGTTTGTATCACTAGCTAGCCGTCCGGTTTGCCTCAACGACATAGGTCCATCAACAGTTCCATTCTGAGTCGGCACTGTCTCACTCGACTGGACCGTGGGTGTCACCACAACTGCTCGCTCTTGGTTTCCCTGTGGGGAATTGTGTACCAAGTGTCCATAGACCCCGCACTTCGAACATATGGTAGATAATCCTTCATACGAGATAAAAAATCTTTCACCGTTAATTATGATCGTCCCTTTCAAGGGTTTTTCGAGATCGACTTCCACACAGATTCTTGCGAAGCGACCCCTTTCAAAGTTAAGAGTTGTTAGGTCAACTATAACCGGTTTCCCAATCCTTTCGCTATCCCCATAAGGATGAACTTGTGATACAGATTCACCGGGAGATTAGATAGTCAGAGCCAAACCGGTGTTGTGGTTATGTCCTCCCTAAGCGGATCAAACTCCGGGCACTAAGCCTGCACCATAAGATAGCTGCTAAACATTCTCCAAGGACCTCCGGAGAGAGCTGCTAAGTATTCTTCCTCTAGGTCAAATCGAATCATGAAGAACTGGCGGGGTAGGTCCATAACGTACATACCCCCCTTAGCTTTCCACAGCTCTTTTAGCTTGCGATGCAACGCTGAGATCGCAACACTCTTCCCCAAGACATTGACAATCATGCACTGTTTCCAAAGTCCATTCATTGCATTCAACACTTCTTCACCAATCGTAACCACTGGCTCACCATCTTCACCATTGGGAAACTCCAAACTCAACCGTGCGTGAATAAACTCCTCATCAACGACCTCTTCCGAAACCAACCTTCCTCCAACCGCGTTTCTCGAGACCTTATCCGCCCATGTCATCGGATATCTGGTGGTTCTCCCGGAGGTCTCACCTTCTCCCTCACATCCTCCATCCTCGCGTCCTGATCTCCAATCACTGAAACCCTAGTGTTGGGGTCGAAGTCCCCTCCTCGAAGATTGACGGAACGAGAAGTCAAGGTCGAGGTCAAATCACGAACATGGAACGGGCAAGATAAGGCAAACTGCCCACGACCCGTCCAAGACACGAACCGGCGGCTGGGATGACTGCCAGCCGCCGGGTCTTCTCCATCCAAGGCCGGCGGCTGGGATGAGTGCCAGCCGCCGGGTCTTCTTCATCCGAAACCGGCGGCTGGGATGAGTGCCAGCCGCCGGGTCTTCTTCATCCGAAACCGGCGGCTGGGATGAGTGCCAGCCGCCGGGTCTTCTTCATCCGAACATGGGACGGACGAGCTAAGGCAAACTACCCACGATCCATCCAAGATACGAACCGGCGGCTGGGATAAGTGCCAGCCGCCGGGTATTCCTGATCCGAAACCGGCGGCTGGGATGAGTGCCAGCCGTCGGGTCTTCACACGTCCATGGCCGGCGGCTGGGATGAGTGCCGGCCGCCGGATCCTCATGATACACCAACCGGCGGCTGGGATAAGTGCCAGCCGCCGGGTCTTCATCACATGCACACGATCATTTCTCAAGTCAAGACTCATCGTCCGAACATCGTCCAGTCGACCGACCGTCATACCCGAACCGACCCGAAGATCATCCATGTGCATGTTCTGACTCCAAAGACGTCCGTAAACATTCCCCGAAAGACCGTGACGAACGTCCAGCCGTCCATGGACCAGTCGCCGAGCACACGAGCCAAAGGATCCGGCGGCTGGCCATTGATACGAGAACCGGCGGCTGGAAGTTCAAACGAAAAATGGGCGGTTCAAATCTCAGAAGTCGTAAAACTGCTCGGAACACTATTCACGTGGGAAAAACCGTTGAAAACACTATTCATCCTGAGACAAAGTTAACCGAAAAATCGAATTGAGCTTAAACCGAGATTCGGATTACTATTCATCGGATTACTATTCACCGGTTTACTATTCACGGATGACTATTCATCGGCGGACCGGATTTGGGTCAGAACGCACGGACGGATCACGGAAGACTCTCGGGCCGGATATCGGGCCCAAAAACCTTAGGTCGGCGGCTGGGAAGGAAGGACGAGGTCCCACATCGGAAATATGAAGTCTTAGCCTCCTAGGATTGTCAGTATATATATGTACGCTCATGTAAGGGTAAATCTCATCCCAGATCCGAGTATTAGGAGTTTTAGCAATTTAAGACTATTCAGCTTTTGCTAATTTCCCTTGTACTTTCGGAAAATATCAATAAAAACATCTCTTTTGCATTTTCGGTCCTTTAGTTCTTTATAAATAGAATTTTCGAGCCCCCACTAAATATAAGTTTTGACAGTGTGAGTTTCGGCTCTCACACCTAGGACTTCCTGTCGCCGCCATTGTCTTGGCTGGGCGGCTTTCTTTATGTTATTTAAAAGAATTAACTGTTACTGTATATATTCTTAATGTGGAAATATTTCCTTTTTTTTTTAATAACAGAAGTTGCCACGGATGATATTTTCTTGTCCTCTGTCAATGTCTTGTGGGTTTTTGTACTTCTATTCTAGTACATGTTGATGTGTTTGCCTCGTCTATGAATTTGGCTTCCGTTCGTATATATGCAACACCCGCCTTGCTTATTTTTTATTGATTTGTTGGATTCCATTTGATGGCCGTGGATTCAGGTGAATGTTCAATATAGTTTTACCTGAATGTCTAGGAAGATCCACAATGCCCCTGCTGTTTGATAGGGCTAACAATACCATCTTCTCTCCAATATTCTTGAAGTTACACAATCTGAGAGTTACGACTCATGGTTTCATATGTGTTGTGAGTTACAAATATGAGGAAGCATACAAAAGCCATATCATCACAGTATCTATAAAAGTAAATAACAGGAAGGGGTTAGTCGCAGTTGCGGGAAGTGCAGCTTCAGTGATCTTGCCAAATCATAAAGCACGTAATCTATAAAAGGAAAGACAGTAAATACAGCTGCACAACTAATACTCAAGTTAGTCATTGTAAGAAACATCCAATGTACAATAGGCCTCCTACTTATCGTAGTCACACAAAAATCAGAAGTAGCCTTGTTTAAGTCATGCAGCTATATTGCCATAGCTGATAACGATATATTCAATTATGAAGTGGGGGGGGGGGGGGGGGGGGGGGGGGGGGGCGGTGTTATCATCTTTTTTATATTCTGATGGTCTCGTGTTATTTAGGTAAGAGGCTATGAAGAGTGTACTTTAGAAAAGTCCGAGTTTGAAATATTAACTCACCAAAATCCTCTTGAAAAGATGTGCCAACATGAAACACATTCCGTACCTGTGAGCAAAGAAGCAGACTGAGCACAAATGTCTTCGTAGATAAATCTTCGGAACAAAGGTATAACATAATACATTCACACTTTAGCTTTTCTAATGTCTTCTATTCCCCTGAGATAGTCATATATAATTTTGGCATATGTATCAAACATTAACCTGAGATGGGAAAAACAATCTAAAGATGTAAAGAAATATAAGTAAAGAAACTCCATAAGACTTTTAAGTTTTCAACAGGAAAAAATGAGGAGTCAATTCATTTTTCTCTTTAAAATACCCATTAACTGTGAAATCAAGCTGTAGTCAATTATTGTACGTAACGGATAGAGTTTTTGTCATAGGAGCCATTCGATTTTCTAGAACCAATTCTCATGTTTCTTGAAAAAATTTTGAGCAGAGGTGGTAAAACTCAACACCTAGTAAAATATAAAGGAATTTAAAGAGAGAGCCCAAATAAATAAAAAGTAAGAAAGAATTTCATTTCTACTGCATTTTCTATGATTATATCTATATACTAAAATGGAAAAAGTCATTGATTGGAGGAACAAACCTCTATAATTCCATTCCCAATGTACATACAGGAAGTCTTAACTATCTGACCACATTGCGAACAGTAAGAGATGAGACAAAAATGATGCTCTCAAGAGATGAGGCAAATTGGAAAATAAAAATTAAGACCAACCTCTTTAAGCTCTGCAAAAGTGAGATTATCAAAGTCTTTTGGTGTCTGCTTCAAAATAAGATCGTATAATACACATAATAGGAAAAAAAAGACAAATATCAAGACCAAAAAGAAAAAAAATATAGCAGAAAATAAGAATATAGCAGAGGAAGGACCAATTACCTTTTCTTCGAGGCTGAGAAGTGTAATCCCCATGAACTCTCCATCCTTTTCTGATGTTTTCGGAATGCAAAAAATGAAGAAGACGTCCGACGAAGGTGAAAGTCGCCAAACGTCACATAGTTTGACTGCGCTGGAGTTGCGACGTAATCGACGGAGAACATTTTGCATAAGAGAGAGTTTGTGAGGACAACTGCATAAAAGGAAGATGGGCTGATCACGACTGCGATTGGTGTCTTTTTTTTTGTTTCTTTCCTTCCCACACATCATTAGGTTTTGACAAAAAATAAAGCATTGGGTTATTTAGGGTTGGCGACCTTATTATATCTATACAAAAAATTGGACGGGATGTGAGTGTTATTAGTTTTTACTATTTGAATGATTGTGAGATGTTTTGTTTTTGAGCAGTTTCTTCTCTTTCTGAGTTGTGTCTTTATGTTTGAGCTACGGTTTCTATTTCTTTTTTTTGCGCGACTAAAGTTATTTTTTTATTATCGATGCTCTCCTTATGAAGAACGTGGTTGTGTTAACGGTTTTACTTTCTATCAACACTGCGATCGATTTCCTCTTTGTTCCTTTCCTTTAGACACATTATTAGATCTTGACAAAAATAGTGCATTGGTTTTTTTGGATTTGGCATATTTTCTAGCTTGCCAAAAAAATTGAGAGGGGATGTGGGTATTATTGTTTGCATGCTATTAGAACGATTGTGAGATATTTCTTATTGGAACGTTTTCTTCACTTTCTGTGTTTTGTCTTTGTGTTTAAGTTTGGGTTACAGCGATTACTATTTTTGGTTTGTGTTATCGAATTTGATACATTTGATATCAACTAAACACACAATCATAGCAGAAAGTGTCCTGCCTAGATCTGTAATATTCACTTTGGTTTTTTCTTCGTTCTTAATATAGGTATTTTGTGTGTTTTAAACATATATTTCTCATACTGTTATCATTTTCGCAGTTTTACACTTTCTTTATTTTTTTACAAATCCATAAGTTGCATCGTATATGTTCACGAAGAGAAAATAACGGGCTATTAAAATTGATGCAGATTTGAGCTCCATCGATATCCTTCAAAACATCCCCTTTCTTAGGGATATATCACAGAGCCTCCCAAAAACCTAGGGTCTCCCAAAAACCTGCAGAAGATTGTGTAGTAATGAGTTGCTACTGATAGACGTGTAATCCGCGGCTTGCTGAGCATTTAAACTTACCTTGAGAGGAACTCCATCGCTTCTCTGGTCCATGGATTAATCATAAAATCTGAGCAGCCACAGAAAGATGTGATGGTGATTTCGAAGAATCATCATCTGAATTTCAAGTACTAGATTAATTATTGGAGAATATGTCACACATTCAAGTTTCATCTAGCTTGTAGGTGTTTTATACCTGCTGCTATCATCGCCTTCCAGAATCTTATAACACATACTGCACCATGGCTTTGGTCCGTCCACTAATCGTTAACCCTTTTAGCAATGGGTCCAGAAGCGATACAATCTATCACATAATTGCTGCAGTTGAGATATAACACCATCTTTTAGTTGTTCTGTCCCCCGTTTAAAATTCCCAGTATATACATACCTCCTAACGAATCGATAATTCCGAATCGCAATGAGAAATAATATTGTGCTTACTTATCATCTATAAGGCTGAAGGTTATCTTGTGTAACACTTCCTATAAAGTCTGATGTCTAAGAAACGACAACAGTGTGACACTGGTCTTAGTCAATATAAACATATGTACTATGATGTTCAGCATTAATGTGAACCAGTTCAACCTCATGGAAGACCAAGTGCAACAACACCTCACCTTAGTAAGGTTTCGAGAGAGCTCACGAAGACTTCACTAAATCGTCTTTTATAAGGTTCCTTATAAAATCATCTTTTATAAGGTTTTTTATAAAATCATTTTAAACTAGTAACAGATCCGCGATTGCACGGGGCAATTTATTTTATAATCTTGTTTCGAAAAATTAATTTTCTTTTTTTGCAGACAGAAAAACTTTTTGTGGAGAGTTAATTTTCTTATAGTAGTGTAAAGTTAAAATAAATAAGATTAATTTATTTTGTTTGTATGATTAAAATATTAACAGAACTAATTTGTTGTATGAAAATATTTATTCGTTTATAAAACATATTTTGAAACCTTGAATGGGCATAATCGAAATTAAAATAATAACATTTATATTATATTGAAAATTTAGTTTAGATATTATAAATATTGTGTTATTTATTGATTTAATATTCAAAAATAGGTTAATGATATATAAAACAAATAATGCTATTATTAAAAAAATGCAGTGTAGAGTTTACCATTTTGAAATGGATATAAGATATTACGCAGATATTATTAATCAATATAAGATATTATAAAGATTTTATTAAATTTTTAATTCAAATTAACTTTTTATCTAAAACTAAACCTGTTGCCAAACAGAAGCAATGGCAAAAAATGTAATTAAGAGCAACTTTTTTAAAAAATGACTTCTTAAATAATAGTAGTAAGATAAGGTCCCTTATAAAATCATCATTTAGAAGTTCTCTTATAAAATCTTTTAGGGCAATTCTCAAAAATACCACACTTTTATGTTTTTGTGACAAAATACCACACCATGGTAAAAATGACAAAAATGACATTTATTGAAGAGAAAAAAGACTATTATACATTTATTTTCATGTGATTCTTCCCAATCCCTTAAACCTAAACCCTAAAACCCAAAATCTAAATCCTAATTAATGACTTTTGAACCCAAATTTATTAGTTTAATTATCTTTAAACCATTAAATAAATGTTATTTTTGTCATTTTCAAATTGGTGTGGTATTTTTGTCATAAAAACATGAAAGTGTGGTATTTGAGGGTATTTCTCAATCTTTTATAAGGTCTCTTACAAGGCAGCAAGGATCTGAAGAATCATTCAACATTTTTTTTTTTCCGATCAAGTCTTTAGTCTTAGATATTTATTGTCTTGTTTCTGAGATTGACTGTTCACATTTCCGAAAAGTCACAAACAAAACTCTATATGTATTTTCGATTTAATTTCAATCAATAACAAGTTGTTTTTTGCTGATCATTGCGATTACCCTAGAGAGTGATTCTCTGTTGTTCTTTGTGAACAAACCTCTGTTGCTTGGTGAGTCATATCCAAACAACAAACCCTCTTCGGTCGTTTAAGTGTGTCATATCTTAGGACTGCTGAAGTTGAAAATCAAGGGCCTTTCCGCAACCCTTGTGTAATCATTCGATCCATCACTTTGTTCTTCAAGTTAGTAGCTTACTGAGTTCAAAGTTTATCCAACAAAACCATCCCTCCAAAGTTCAATATGTGGGATCCTCGTATCAACCTGTGAGTGAAAGATTTAGTACATATGGTAAGAAGAAGGCGGAGTACATTAGGCAGCTGCATGAGACGGTCCGCTCCAACATTGAGGCCAGAACCAAGATCTACGAAAAGAAGGAAAACCAAAAGAGGAGCAAAGTGATGTTTGAAGAAGGCGAGCTTGTGTGGGTACACTTAAGAAAGGAGAGGTTCCTTGAGAAAAGAAAGTTTAAGCTCATGCAGCGTGTTGATGGACCATTCCAAGTCATCCGTAAAATCAGTGACAATGCATATCAGCTTGAATTGCAAAGTAAGTATGACATTTCTTCTACTTCCAATGTTTATGACCTGTCTCCTTTCGTGGCAGATATTCCTGATTTGAGGACAAATTCTTTTTCAAGAGGAGGGGAATGTGATGCGCAGCAGACTATAGCACCGATCGAGGACTCGTCTCCAACCGACCGTGCTGTGTAACATTTCAATCCGTGAGCATCCAGAGCGGAATTGATGTTGGATCCTTGACCCAACGATCAAACTGACCGACTCACAGGAGTTCTTCCTCGACCAACTAGACAAAACACGACCTTGGATCAGGCTAGAATCAACTTGATCCGAGAGGAACTGAATGGCCCAAGCCAGGAACCCGATGATAGAGCCCCAGACCTGCCGCACACAACAACCATTCGTCCGACCCACTGGACTTTGCTCTCGAGCGAAATTTCAAGGAAAGACTGAATTCACTTGTGGAGCTGATTGAACGTGAGAGTGAGAAAAAGAACCGCGCTAATCAAGACCTGACCGTTGAAGTTCTGGTTTGCATGATCCAGGTTAACTATTAAACAAACATCAAAACTCGCCTACCTGAAGTCAAGTCACACACTGGCAGGCAAACATCAAAATCCGCCTACCTGAAGTCAAGTCACAGGCCGGCAGGAAAACGTCAAAGCCCACCTACCTTAAACCCAAAATGCTTTCCATTGGTTACGTTGAAGAGTCCCAGGACACAACTGCTATATCATCAATCTCATAGCACTTGAAAATCGAAGTATGCCGAACCTAGAACTATGATATTCTATGAAAACAAACTAAAAAAATTATGAGATATTGTGTTATGGTGTATTGATGTGTGAATATGTCTTGAAAAGAGATGATATTGGCTTGCTTTTATAGCCAAGCAAATCATCAACGTATGACATAAAGAGAAGAATCAAATTAATTTTCACCATGACATATTACTTTTTTTTTACACAAGAGTCTAGTTTGAAAAAAACCGAAATGACCATGACATATTACTTTTTTGTGTCATTGGTCTCTTCTGACTTTTCTAGGTTTTCATTAAGGGTAATATAGTCATTTACTTTTAAGTATAATACAGCCAAAGAAACACGGTCAAAGAAAGAATACTCTTCGGTTCATACATTCCTTGACGTCTTCCCAGTTGCAGAGATCTGTTCCACGCCATGGGATCGAGTCGGATGGATCGATGGAAAATTTCAAGCTCGGCAGAGCTTCAACGTCGCCGGATCTCGCTGGAGAAACCAAACAGAAAAAATACTGTAGAAGCAAAGACTAGGAACAATGTAATCGGAAAAGGAGAAGAAGAGAGCATTGTTGACGGTGAATCAATCGAATCGGAGAGAGACTTTTCCAGGTCATGAAAGAATCAGAAAAAATGATGCATTCTGATACAGGTCTGGTAGAGATGATAATGTGGTTTACACATTTAGACCATGGTTTTATTAGAACCGGCTTGTACCGGATAGTTATCATTGTATATAAACACTTGTATATCGTCACTTTACAATTAACAGAAACATTAATATAATCTTCATATCCTCTCGACTTCATCTTCTCCATGAGAGCTTGGTTTCTGTTCAACATCAATTCTCAAACCATTGTGACGATTATTTTGTTATGCGTCCCTCGACTGATTCGACAGCAACAAGATGTTCTTCTCCGATTTCTCCTCCAGTGGTTGTCTCTGGAGCCTTGGGAACTCTCACTTGTGCAGATCTAGTCCATACGTTTCTCTTCTCAGGTTTGTGTCACTCGACGGGATCCACCGCCTCGATCAGTTCTTATGCGATATTTCCTCCAATTGTTGGTCATCAGTCTTTTGGAGCCTCGCGAACTGTCGATTATGCGGATATTCTGGTTTCAGTCCATACGCTTCCTTCATACATCCATCAGTGCGAAAATCACCTCGATCCACCACCTCGATACGTTCTACTACGATTTCTCATCCAGTTGTCAGTCAGGCCCTCTGGAGCATCGGGAGCTGTAAAATCTATGTAATCTCTGGATCTGGTTTAATCGCCTTTCTCCGTCCATGATCTAGATAAATCAGGTCTGATTGTGCTACTTCATCTTGTTCATTGTTTATGCTACAGGATTTTTCTTGGAATTTTGGCTTTCTCATCTTTTTCCAGCTTGTTTTCTCCGTTTGATCGATTCTTCCATCGATTTCAATCATTTTCTTCGCTTCTCATATTTGGATCTCTATGGCGATCTCCTGAAATTTGCTTTGCAACATGTTGGTGGCACAGATCCATTGATTTGGTATGTGTTTGGTTAACGCACTCACTCTCTCGGCTTCTTGGTTCTAGAACTGTATATTGTGGTGTTGCTTACAAACTATGGAAGGTTTTGGAAGCTAGTTTTAGGCATCACAATGTTTCTAGACAGGGGGAGCAATGGTCAACAAATATTTCTCAGAATTTTGAGTGTGATGTTGCTAGACGTGGTTTAGAAATCTATGCAGATAATGGCTATGCATCTCTGCGTTTAGTCTTCCCGTTTTGTGAAGATGGCTTAATGATGATTCTGCACAAGGAAGTGTTCAAACCACCTGTTAGTCAGGGGGAGTTTTTGCTTTCAACTCCAGTTTGCAATCTTCTGAAGTTTTTATCTGAAGCAACAAAATTAAGGAGGTTTATATTCAAGGTCTTAGAGCTTGATTGGTTTTGCTGCTATGAGCCGCAAACGCAGTAGCGGTTCATAGCGGTTGATACCAATCATACAAAACGCTTTAAATCATCTTTTACCATTTTATAATGCTAAAAATCAGAAGCTCCAAGAAGCTCATTCCAGCCAGCGTTTGAGGTTGGGGATGAAAAAAAAAAATTTATCAACAAAAAAAAAATTACTAAATTTTAAATTAATATAAAAAATTCTAAATTAATATATTCATATATATTTACCAACTATTATATCACGTTAATATATATATATATATATATTAATATATCATAAATTTATTTGTTTTTAATTATCATTTATTGTTTTATTATTTATGTTGATTGAGTTATTTTTACATTTTTATTATAATCATATTTTTATGTTTTTAATAATTATAAAATTTTCTTATTTTAACAATTTCAATTTTATGATAACAATATTTTTTAATATTGATAAAAGTTTCTTATTTTAATATTTTTTAGTTAATCTGCTTTTGCACCCGCTGGTGAACCAGTCAAAAATGATCCACAAATGTAACAATTTTTAACCGCTATATCACTCGTATAAACCACTAGAACACGCTATTAACCTCAACAATCCGCATCCGCAAACTCCCGCAACTGCAGCCGCAACCGCCGCCTCTCTTGAGCTGCTGTTGCAAACGATTTTGCCTCAAGTTCTTCTCCAAAGGCAGTTATACTATGGCTTCCTTGACCTTATGCTTCTGGTTTGTTCTTGTTGGTTCAGGCCCATACTTGAATTCTTTTACTGTTCATTGCCAAGACCACCAGAAGAACATCATGCTTTTTTACCTCAAATTCACATTGAGTTTTCAAGACCATCAATTTCTTCATGTCCAAGATGCAAGTCCATTCCATGAATGGTATGTTCATTTGATCTTGATCTTTGTGGATAGAAAAACGAATTAGACTAGATCCACATGAACCTCCTGATAATATCCATAAATGACTTGTTTTTGGTAAGAGGTGGACATTACTATATGTAAACTCGGGTGCATGGGATACATCAGTACTCCAATGCATTTCGCCCTCGGAGTCAGAATAAATATATTTTCTAACCCTCTCTTTGGGGGGGGGGGGTATTAGAGTTGATAATGTGGTTTACACATTTAGATCATGGTTTAATTAGAACCGGCTTGTATCAGATACTTATCATTGTATATAAACACTTGTATCGTCACTTTACAATTAACAGAAACATTAGTATAATGTTCATATCATCTCGACTTCGTCTTCTCCATGAGAGCTTGGTTTCTGTTCAACATCAACTCTCAAACACTAATAAGGTCGAATCAATTTTCCATCTAAAAAGAACACTGACTCCAGGACATGACGCTGTGCAAAAGGTAACGTTGGTACCAAGAGGCCAAGCGAGAGGTCTTACGTTGTTCATTCCGTCAGATGACCCTACTCTCATCTCCAAGCAATAACTCTTTGCAAGAATTGTTGGTGGACGTAGAGCCGCTCAAGAAGTCCTATTTGGTGAGCCTGAGGTTACTGCTGGCGCAGTTGGTGACTTGCAACAGATCACTGGTTTGGCTAGGCAGGTATGTACAATAGTTTTGTAGCTTCACATTGGTCATGCTTGGGCCTGGTGATAAGTTTGAGCTTTTACTACTAGCAAATAATATTGAGACTGTTCGTTATTTACTCTGCAGATGGTAACAACATTTGGAATGTCTGACATAGGACCATGGTCGTTGATGGATTCATGGGCTCAAAGCGATGTCATCATGAGGATGATCCATCATTTATATGATCAAGATCCATATGCCAAGGAGTTCGCTGTCAAGATAAGCAAAAAGTTAGGTTCTGTTGAAGCTTGGATTCTTCCTGCTCCATGGGTAAAACACGAAACAAATATCTGAGCTTTCTCAAACTGTGATACTGTTATGCTAATCTGTCTCTCTGCGCTTGCTACAGCTTAAGTATCACGAGAATGGTAAAGAAAAGGATTGCCTTCCGCAGGTCGGTCAATGGAATATGATGAACAAGAAAATGATCAATGGTATGACGGTTAGCAGATGGGCATGTATTAACTTCTCACACAGCGCTCAAGAAAATGTTGCTCGCGGATTTTGTAATGAACTTGGTCAGATGTGTGAAGTCTCGGGCATGGTAATATGATTCTGTCTTTCTTTCTTGTTGTGTTTCAAAACTTTATTTGAACTGGAAGTGTTACTTATCATATTGTTTTTTCTTAGTTTGTTATCGTAGGAGTTTAATCCGGAACCTGTGATACCAATATACAGCGCTAGGCCTGATCAAGTTGAGAAAGCTCTAAAGCATGTTTATCATACTTCTATGAACAAAACCAAAGGCAAAGAGTTAGAGCTTCTCTTGGCCATTTTACCTGATAACAACGGTTCACTTTACGGTAACATCATCTCTACATCCATAAAACTTAACCTTTTCTGTCTTTTTGAGTATGACTACAATGACAGCGAAATTAGGAAATGCTATTTTTTTTTGTAATATCAGGGGATCTTAAGAGAATCTGCGAAACCGAGCTTGGTTTGATATCTCATTGTTGTCTCACAAAACATGTGTTCAAGATTAGCAAACAGTATCTTGCAAATGTATCCCTTAAAATCTTACAGCTGAATTGGAAATGTTCAATTGTCCTATAGCATTCTTGAATCTCAGTGTTTGAGATGTGTGAACCAAATGTGGTAATTATGGTTTAAGGATTATCATTTGCGGTTTTTTTCAAATAAGGTGTGATCAAATTTGGTTTGATATTTTGAACTTTGGTATTAATTTATGAGTATGGAGGTTATATGCATAGAAACCAATTTGAATGTCATTTATATTCTATGATGGACTGAATTAAATGACAATAATACAGGATCGGTTAAGTTACGGTTTACTGGTTTGGTTATGGTCCATAACTCATGTATGGTTAAATGTGAGACAATATATAAAGGTGGAGAGAAAGAGAATAAGGTACCGTGGGGTTTCATTTGGTTCAGAATCTCTCTCTCTCTTTCTCTCATAAGGAATTGCTCACTACTCTCTACACAAATCTCCATCCTTTGGTAAAGAGTATTCAGATACATAGAGTTAGAAGATCATCTCCACTCATCTTCTTGTAAGATGAATTCTCCAAGTAAGTGATTCTAACTTCTTGAGTTTTGTACAAACATATTCACATGATAGTTCTTGGGCAAAGGAATTCAGGTTTCATTCCTCCTCAAGTTCTTTCAAGTGGTATCAGAGACATCCTATTATGTGGATATGTTTGTATTTTCTGGGTTTTCAAGATTGGTGTGATTTGGTTACTTTAACCAATTTCTTGGTTTTAAAGTTTTGAGATTTTATAAAACATGCATAAAACTCATGATTTTGATTTAAAGTATTTATGTATCATGATTTATAAAGTTTATTATGCATGTTTTTCGGATTTAAAATAATAAGAAACCTTGTTTTACCATAAAAATGGTGTTTTAGCCAAAGGTTGAAGACAGTGGCATTTTGGTAATTAATTGAAAACGAATTTTAGATAAATAAATAAATAAATTAGGTTTTGCATGAGACATGTGTTATTTGGTTGAGACACATGGTGGACATGTATTATTTATTTATTATTTATTTTCATTAATTGATTATAAACAAGTCTTTTGGGCCATTCGGTAATGGGCCGATTTCTTATATAAGTTTTTTTTATTTGGGTCTATCTATCATAAGAATTTAAATATAAAGACTTGTTTATTTTAAAGGCCCATCTTCAGTTTCTTTAAATAGAAAAAATAAAGTGGTTAGATATGGGTTTGATCTCTGGTCGCCCAAGTATTCTCCGAACTCTTAAGCCATATGTGCTAACTTATCTTTCCGTATAAAATTTGTGGAAGTTTATGGTAATCACTTCTGACTCCGAAAATAAGGTTTAGTTTTGTGATATGAAATACAATTTTTGTGTTGATTAACAAAGTTTAAATTAAAGAAAATAGTTAATCGAATGTTCTTCATTGATTTAAGTTGTTAAATTATTTTCAACATCATACCAAAGTTGACTCTCTTGAAATAATTTCATCAATGTATTAAATCAATTAAAGGTCATAAGCTTAATCTATGCGGGTGATGATAATCCCAAAGGACATTCAACATTTGGCAAAATTAGATTTATGGGAGCAATGATAAATAAAGACAATTCATTAGGTGCCATGTGTACAATGATTATCCCAAAGGATAATCATTTGTATGACAGGTTGATTGTCGTTTGTTTTAATTGCATTGAGTCATCTATTACAAGTCATGATCAATGTCTTTGGACATTGAAAGTGATGTTGCGCTGATGCCTTGTTAAGAAAATTATAAAGTTTTCTGCATTCGATTATGATATTGTGATGAAGTTAACACATTTTATTTTTCTTTAATTTCAGTTATGCAGAACGCATCGAATATATCTTCCCACTCGCCGTATGTTCCAATCCTGAATGGTTCTAACTATGCGGAATGGAAAGATAGCTTGATGATAGCCCTTGTGTTAATGGGCCATGACCTTGCATTCAGGGAGGATCGTCCCATGATAACTGATTCGAGTACTGATCAGGACCATAGTAAACTCGAACGTTGGGAGAGCTCAAACCGCACGTGTCTTATGTTCATCAAGCATTCTATTCCATCGGTCTTTAGGGGTTCAGCGTCCGATGAGGTGGTTCTGGCTAAGGATTATCTTGTTGCCTTGGAGAAGAGCTTTGCCAAGAATGACAAAGCTGAAACGATTACGCTTTTGGCGGATCTTCTCTCCATGAGGTATGATGGCACGGGAAATATACGAGAGTACATTTTGAAAATGTCTAATACAGCTTCTAAGCTAAAGGCACTTGGACTTCATTTGGCAGACGATGTCCTCGTGTGCTTAGTTCTGATATCTTTTCCTGCACAGTTTGCTCATTTTAAGGTGAGTTATAACTGTCAAAAGGACAAGTGGAGCATAAATGAGCTTATAGCTCACTGTGTTCAGGAAGAAGATAGGCTGAATAAGGAAAAGACAGAAAGTGCTCTTGTTGCCACCACCTCAAAGGGAAAATCACCTAAGTCTAGGATGAGGAAAAGAGTCGCTGATCCAGGATCTGATTCAGGGCAAAAGAAGCAGGCATTAGGTGACGCCAAAGGTCAAAAATGCTTCTTTTGTCACAGTCAAGGTCACATAAAGAGGGCATGTACCAAATATCACGCTTGGCGTGTTAAGAAGGGTATGACTTATGCTTTGGTTTGTTCTGAAGTTAATTTAGTTTCGGTACCTAAGAATACTTGGTGGGTTGATTCAGGTGCTACAACTCACATAAGTGTGTCAATGCAGGGTTGCCTTCATTATCGGAAACCAAGTGAAGCTGAGAAGCTGATTTATGTTGGTAACGGTAATGGAGCTAAGGTGGAAGCAATAGGAAGATTTAGAATCTTGTTAAAGACTGGCTGTTTTTTGGATTTGGAAGGGGTTTTTGTTCTACCGTCTTTTAGATGTAACCTTATATCAGTATCCACGTTGGACAAGTTAGAATACTCTTGTACTTTTGGAAATCATAAGGTTACCCTTTCAAATCATTCAGATATAATAGGCACTGGTTGTTTAACATGTGTTGATAATCTTTATATACTAGATTATGTTGCTTCCTATCCTGAAAGTTTTAACATTGACAATCGAGGTACGAAACGTAAATTACAAGACGAGACTTCCGCTGCGCTATGGCATAAGCGTTTAGGCCATATCTCTGAAAAGAGAATTAAACGTCTTGTTTCAGAAGGAATTTTGGAAACCCTTGATTTTTCGAATATTAGCCAATGTGTTAATTGTATCAAGGGAAAACAAACAAACCAAAGAAGGAAAGATACATATCGAACCTCAGGTGTCTTAGAATTGATACATACAGATGTGTGTGGACCATTCCCTTCGGCATCATGGAATGGACAACGCTATTTCGTATCATTCAGAGACGATTATAGTCGATATGGTTATCTATACCTGTTATACGAGAAGTCACAGGTTTTGGATGTTTTCAAAGTGTTTAAGACTGAAGTTGGACTTCAATTAGGTAAACACATTAAGGCTGTCAGATCTGATCGTGGTGGTGAATACTACGGTCGATATGATGGATCAGGTGAACAACGTCCAAGACCGTTTGCCTGTTACCTTGAAGAGTGTGGAATCGTCCCGCAAGATACCATGCCAGGTATTCCAAGTATGAATGATGTTGCGGAAAGACGAAACCGAACACTCCAAGACATGGTGAGAAGCATGATACAGTTCTCTGCTCTCCCTAGATCCTTATGGGGTGAAGCAATCAAAACAGCGGCTTACATCC
Organism: Isatis tinctoria; assembly: GCA_010577795.1. Classification (NCBI taxonomy): domain Eukaryota; kingdom Viridiplantae; phylum Streptophyta; class Magnoliopsida; order Brassicales; family Brassicaceae; genus Isatis; species Isatis tinctoria. The sequence goes on along the minus strand of CM021247.1, from coordinate 16,927,299 downwards.
TAAAGAGAGTACCAACTAAAGCAATAACTAAAACGCCTTTTGAGTTATGGACAGGAAAACATCCAAGCTTGAGGCATTTGCACGTATGGGGTTGTCCTGCGGAAGCTAGACAATATAATCCAGATGAAGGAAAACTGGATCCCAGGACGGTTAGTTGTTACTTTGTTGGTTATGCGGAGAAATCTAAGGGGTATAAGTTTTTTGATCCAGCTAGACGGACGCTGTTTGAGACTGGAACATCAAAGTTCTTTGAGGATATTGAATCTAGTGAAAAGGAAAAAGGAAATAAGGATCTTTTCCTTGAGGAAGAAGAGAATCAAAAATCAGGATGCCAAGATAAAGTGGTTTTGATTCCTCCCATCGCAGGTGGAGTTGATATGACAAATATTGACTCAACTGCTAATGAAGATGGGATTCCTAATTTTCATGAGGAACAAGTGATTCAGCTTCAAGAACAGTTCCCTGAGGAATCTCAAATTTTGGTGCCATTAAGAAGATCCACTAGAGAGAGGAAAAGTGCCATTTCAGATGATTATATGGTCTTTCTTCAGGAACATGAGGATAGCATTGAGTTGACATATGAACCATTAAGTGTTTGTCAAGCTATCCAAAGTGTTGACTCTCAAAAGTGGATTGATGCCATGATGGAAGAGATTAAATCAATGATGGATAATGGCGTTTAGGATCTTGTCCAGTTACCAGAAGGTGCAAAACCCATTGGTTGTAAATGGATTTTTAAAATCAAACGGGATTCAAATAGTAACGTGGAAAGATATAAGGCACGCCTTGTCGCTAAAGGATTTACTCAAAAGGAAGGCATTGATTATAAAGAGACTTTCTCTCTGGTTACATCAAAAGACTCATTGAGGATAATAATGGCACTGACAGCTCATTTGGATTTAGAGCTCCATCAGATGGATGTAAAGACAGCGTTTCTCAATGGTGACATTGAAGAAACTATTTACATGCAACAACCGGAAAACTTTGTGGTTGGTGACCCAAAGAAGGTTGTATGTAAATTAAAGAAATCCATATATGGCTTAAAGCAAGCGTCTCGTAAATGGTATCACAAGTTCCATCAGGTAATCACTTCATTTGGTTTTGAAGTGAATAAGGTAGAGAATTGTGTTTACCATAAGATCAGTGGGAGAAGATTTGTTATCTTGCTCCTGTATTTGATGACATTCTGATTGCCACCAATGATGTAGACTTGTTGCGTGACACCAAGAAATTTTTATCGGAGCAATTCGAAATGAAAGATCTTGGTGAAGCCTCTTTTGTTTTGGGGATAAAGATACACCGAGATCGTTCTCAGGGTATATTAGGTTTATTGCAAAAGAGCTACATCGATAAGGTATTGGATCGTTTTGGCATGAAGAATTGTAAATCAACTGATACCCCAATTTCTAAAGGTGATAAGTTCAGTCTAAAGCAATGCCCTAAGACTGAGTTAGAAATTGAGGAAATGCAGAAAATTCCTTATGCTTCAGCAGTTGGAAGTCTGATGTACGCGCAGGTTTGCACACGTCCAGACTTGGCTTTTGTTGTTGATATGTTGGGAAGATATTTAAGTGACTCGGGGATCGACCATTGGAAAGCAGTCAAGCGGGTGATGCGATATCTGCAGAAAACAAAGAATCTTATGCTCGTCTATAGACGAGGTAGCCAGCTCGAGATGACTGGCTATTCTGATTCTGATTATGCTGGATGCCTTGACAGTCTTCGATCCACTTTGGGCTATGTATTTCTGCTTGCCGGAGGAGCCATAACTTGGAGAAGTACCAAGCAAAAGCTCGTGGCTTCGTTTACTATGGAAGCAGAATACATAGCATGTTATGAGGCATCCAATCAGGAAATTTGGCTGCGGAACTTTGTCACAAGTCTGCATATAGTTCCGGGTGTTGAGAGACCCCTGAAAATATATTGTGACAATTGTTCAGCAGTGTTATACTCGAACAACAACAAAAGCACAACTAAGTCGAAGTATATATACATTAAGTATCAGGTTGTGCGGGCAAGGATCCAGAGTGATGTAATTTCGGTTGAGCATATAGGTACAAACTCCATGATAGCGGATCCGCTGACTAAAGGTGTTCCACCTAAAGTCTTTAAGGAGCATGTTGCTCATATGGGTTTAGACGATATATCGGTTTAGTGGGAGTTTGTATAAACGCTCTATTTTGGTTATATATACATATTCGGTTAATGCATTAAGGTTCAAACACTATTTGGTTCAGTGTTTGGAACATCACTCTGTGTTGTTTGTTCATAAGGTTGATCTCGATTAGGAGGACCAGTTGGAAATAGACACGATGATCACATTTGCGTGTAATTTCCATGCTGTGCATCCATACTTGGTCTAATGTCGTTTTTTATATTGGTGCATGTGATTACTTTTGGTCTAATTATGCCTTCTAATGATTACACCCCTTTAGTCCTGTATTTGTATAACAAAAGGACGAGACTGTATTAATACCAGGATATCAATGATAATCATAAGGAGCGCTCATTAGGATTAATCCATAATTAATCTTGGTCACATTTTAGGTCCACAGGTGGGAGATTGTTGGAGATGTGTGAACCAAATGTGGTAATTATGGTTTAAAGATTATCATTTGCGGTTTTGTTCAAATAAGGTGTGATCAAATTTGGTTTGATATTTTTAACTTTTGTATTAATTTATGGGTATGGAGGTTATATGCATAGAAACCAATTTGGATGTCATTTATATTCTATGATGGACTGAATTAAATGACAATAATACAGGACCGGTTATGTTACGGTTTACTGGTTTGGTTAGAGCATCCACATTGGTGAACCCAAGAGGGGTTCACCCAAAAATAATATTTTAATAAACTTTTTTTTTTCTTAAACTGAAAAAAAAGAATTGGACCAATCCCCTCTCTTCATGTGGTGAACCTGAGGAGAGAGAGGTTCACCATAGAGAATTTTTTGCATGCGGTTCACTACTATTCATTCTTTTTCCTCATTATTTAATTATTTCTTTTTTCTGTGAACCTCTTGTGAACCTCTCCATGATACTCCAATGGGGATGGTCTTATGGTCCCTAACTCATGTATGGTTAAATGTGAGACAATATATAAAGGTGGAGTGAAAAAAGAATAAGGTACCGTGGGGTTTCATTTGGTTCATAATCTCTCTCTCTTTCTCTCATAAGGAATTGCTCACTTCTCTCTACACAAATCTCCATCCTTTGGTAAAGTGTATTCAGATACATAGAGTTAGAAGATCATCTCCACTCATCTTCTTGTAAGATGAATTCTCCAAGTAAGTGATTCTAACTTCTTGAGTTTTGTACAAACATATTCACATGATAGTTCTTGGGCAAAGGAATTCAGGTTTCATTCCTCCTCAAATTCTTTCACTCAGATCTTTCTAACCAGTTTTTCTGATGGGAGGAAGGAACACAGTTCTATTAGACGCCATAAGCTGTAGAATCCTGTTGGTTAGCGATATACCGACAATTATATTTTGTGCAGACGTGACTCACCCAGAGAAAGTGGAAGAGTCAAGCCCCTCAAATCGCTGATGTAAAGCTCAAACAACACAACTCAATTAATCACACACTTCTTATTAAAAAGTAGCTGAAAATCGAGATTCATCAAACTCTGTTTTGTTTTTTTGTTTTGATAGGTCGTTGCTTCACAAGACTGGCCTGAAGTCACAAAATATGCGGGTTTGGTTTGTGCTCAAGAGAAAGACCAGGATATAGTTTTGACACTATGTTCAACTGATATGAGACTATCTTATGACGAGTAAGAAACTTCAAGAGAAAGACCAGGAGATCGAAAACATGAACAAGAAGAACAGCGAACTCGTGGAGAAGATAAAACAAGTGGCAATGGAAGCTCATAACTGGCATTACAGGCAAAGTACAATGAATCTGTGGTTAGTGCCTTAAAAGTTAAATCTGCAACAAGTGATGTCACATGGAAACAACGACAATGCAGCAGGAATATTAGGTGATCATCATCAAGTGCAAGAAGGGTTTGGGGATAGCGAGATTGATGACCAAGCAGCCTCACACAACTACTTGAACATCCAGGGGATGCCAAGTGCTGACATGAGATGCAAGTCGTGTAACGTAAAGGAGGTTTCGGTCTTGCTTATCCCGTGTAGGCACTTGAGTTTGTGTAAAGACTGTGATTTGTTTGCTGGAGTTTGTCCTGTATGCCAGTCTTTGAAAACTTCTAGCGTTCAGGTCTTCTTCTCATGAGAAGAATCCATGAAATAGCGTCTGTATTCATACTCTTGAAAAGCTAATCATGGAGAAAAAGATGAACATATTTTTTATGTGATGATTAGTGATGAGCTCAAGATGAGGAATTGATTTTTATATGGAGGAATTGATTAATTAACTCTAGAGGAGTAACTAATTTGGGTTATAGTTTGTAATTATGCTCAACTCTCTCGTGGCGACCAGATTAGGAAAGTCATAGGATGAAAGTTATAAAACTAAGTTAACTCGTGAAGTAAGGATGAAAATACAGATATGTAATTTGTGATTAACCAAAACGAAATTTCTATCTTTTGGACAGTTATATGTATTATCTGGTTATGTTGTTTAGTTGTTCTTTAACAAAACACTAGATTTAATTATAATATAAATTTTATTTTTCAAATATAAAACAAAACATAATTTAATTATAATATAGTAATAATTGTGTGACTTTTGACAATTATTTTGTCTAATTTTTACTTAATTTTTTGAGATAGAAAAGAATTCGAAAAATATATATAATAAAACTTGAGGAGAATATAAAAACTACAATATTTTTCTCCAAGACGACTAATAATTTATTTCCAGTAAACAAATTATGGTGTTTGAATTTTTAAACTATAAATTTAGTTGATTAAAATTAATATCTTCTTAGCTTTCAAAGTACATGATTATTTTTGATAAAAACAAAGTTTTAGATATAAGAGAATTAAATATATTATTAAATATTATTCTGTATTATCCACTCTCAAAACATATTAAAATAATATAATGATTTATATTAAAAATAAAACTGTTAAAATATTTCAAAGTTTCAAATTTATAAATATGTATTATCAAAAAGAACTAAATAATAATAATACAAAATAAAAGTGTCAAATAAATAACCTATAAACACATCTCACATTATGACTTACAAAATATGTTTTTTTATGAAAAGTAAAAAATTTAAAAGCAAAAATAAATTTTAAATATTATCTGCTCTTATAATATATTAGATTATATAAATTTTTATGGTAAAAAAATTGTTAACATATCTTAATTAGTTTAATTAACCATATAAAATATTTCAAAAGAAAAAATTGTTAACTTACCTCAAGGGCTAGATTTCAAAAGAAAAAATTTTTTTAAAAAAAAATTAGATTAGTATATTCCATAGAATATTAAATTTTTTGTAACATCCCGATTTATGGTATATATGGAATCATATGTGGGAGAGGTTAAATGAATTGATTTGTCTACCTATGTCACCAGAGCTGGAGCAGTGGAAGGATGAGTGACCTACCGGGAAGCCATTCGCGGTACCGTGTGAGTTAGAAAAAATACGGGAAACGGTCATGTGGTGATTGAAGGGACAGTATATCATGACTTTCAAGCCTCCCGAATAACGCACCGATCGTCGGATAGGGGTGGGGCCCACGAGCCCGACTGAGGGATGGGTGACTCACCGATAGGGGCGGTTGGGGCGTTATAAGTGGTATCAAAGCTGGTTAGCCGTCCCAGTGCTGACCTTGGAGGCGTTCTGGGACTGGTCTTGGCGTGCAACGAGGACGTTGCACTCTTGGAGTGGGGGTGAATTGTAACATCCCGATTTCTGGTATATATGGAAACATATGTGAGAGAGGTTAAATGAATTGATTTGGCTACCTATGTCATCAAAGTGCACTTACCTTTTCGGTTAACCATCCCGAAAGAACTCCAGAGTTAAGCATGCTTGAGCTAGAACAGTGGAAGGATGGGTGACCTACCAGGAAGTCAATCGCGGTACCGTGTGAGTTAGGAAAAAACACGGGGAACGGTCATGTGATGATTGCAGAAACAGTATATCATGACTTTCGAGCCTCCCAAATAACGCACCGACCATCGTACAGGGGTGGGGCTAACGAGCTCGACTGAGGGATGGGTGACTCACCGGTAGGGGCGGTTGGGACGTTATAATATTATTTTGAAATAAGAATTGTTTTAAAGTCCAATATATTAACAAATATGAGTATTAAACTAAATATTATCTTTTAAATATGAATAATTGTTTTTAAATTTAAAATTTACTTTCACTTATATTTTAATTACATTGATGTAATTCTTAGTTTTGGGGCGATTTTTTTTTTTTTGGCGAATATGTAATTCTTATTATTCTGTTGTTTCTCTACTTATTTATGTTTTAAATTATTTTCTTTCTTTCAATTTCTTATCAAAGCCATGAAAAACGACTTTAGTTCATAATTCAAAACTCAACTTTAAAATATAGTGTTGATGTATGTTTATGTCCAATGTTATTGTTCTCTTTTCATACTTTTAAAATTTATATCTGTATTTATAAAATTAAAAATTTATAAACTTTTATTTGTTTAAATACAAAATATGATATAATCTCGCGCTCACCCGCGGGTCCGGTTCTAGTTAAACATTTAAGTTACAAAACATCCTAACTGAATATCAGTGCTTAATTTCCAATATCAGAAAATGTTAATGGCGTCAATTAGAGAGATATTCTTTTGACTTTATTAATAAAAAGTCAAAAAGTATTTGGTCCAAAAAATAATCTTTAACCCGTTAATATATCTGACTAATCCTAAAACCCGAAGCATAAGCCCAGTCCGGATATGAACTCTTGTTATTCAAAGCTTTTAACATTGTCATAATTTCTCCACTTTATATATAAGAGGATTTAACCTCATATTACCAAAGTGGGACATTTTATAAATGTTACATTTTAAGCTTTCCAAACAACCCATTTTGGACATTCATTTTTCATTCAAACGAACTTTGTTTTTGACATATGAATACACTATCTCATAGTTCTCACAATAAAGAATCCAACGACTCCAAAATCTGCTCATTTCGGCGAATGAGGTGCCTGGAAAAGCTACCGGATTATTGTCCAAAGCTATTTGTCCAAAAACAGGTTTCAACATCAATCACTCATTCTAGTTCAAATCTTTTAGGAGGAGTTATTGGGAGTTATATTTATAGAGAGTTTCTTGAATTTGGAGTTTTATTAAATTTGTAAAAATTAATAAAGAGTTTTGTTTATTTAGAAAATCTTTGGAAATATTCTTACAATAATGATTTTAAGAATCTAAGGCATATATATATGATATTCTCAAAGTTTTGTTTAATGAGTTAAATTGTTTAAAATCCAAGTTCCAATAACACCAGATTTTAATGAAATCATAGAATCTTTAAAAACTAAATTTTTTGAATAACAATGGATTTTTGATGGAATTAAAAAATTATCAAACCAATAACAATAGATTTTAGTAAGAATGTCAAAATTCATAAACCAATAACAATTGAATCTGAAATTTTTAATAATCATTAAAAATCCAATTCCCACTAACACCCCTTAAGATTTGGTAGTACAATTTCTCTCAAATAAACAAAAATTCCGGATAGACAAATTTAACGATATTTGCAGCTAATTCTAATCAAAATGTAAAATACAGAACTAAAAAGAGGGTCTGAAAATTTGCAATACAGAGTAGATACCTGGTAAAATGTAAAATAAAGGACTTCCTTCTCGGCTGGAGTAAAATCAAACCTATAAGAGTTATTCATTCAGAGTAGAAGTTTCCTTAGATGAACTAAGCAAGCATAAAAAGGTGTAATTTGTCTAGATTCCCTTGCACTACTTAATTAATTCAGAAGCTATCAGTCATAAGTGTGAGTGACCACAGCATCACTTTCATGAATGCTCTCATATGCATCAAATCTGAAGTGACAGCTAACTTCCAGCATCTAAAAAGCATGCTTTATAATTCTGAATACTAGAAGCAGTCCAGCTTAATTACCAGCCTCTTTTCAAGAGCTGCGCAGCCACAGAAGACACTTTTGAAAAGGCATTACTATCTGATGAATTAGCATGCTGCATGACGTAGCCAAGACAGAAGCTGCAGAAAGAATTAGCCATATTTCAGAATTTCTTATTTGTATGAGTAATAAGCATTCATCACCCAGATAACATAGGAAAAAAAAAAAAAAGGAAGAGAAAGATACCTAATTGAACCCCCTTTATCCTCAGTGGCAAGAAAACTCCATTCCCGGATAGTTGCTTCTTCAATAGCTGCAGCAGCATGAAACCTAGCAAATACTACCTAAGAATTTTCTGGAAGTATAAAAACACTATGAGTAACTCCACATTCACCTGGGCAGGTGGGTTCCGAATTTGGAAGAGTATTTTACCAAGAATGAATATACACGCCTTATAAGGCTGTGGGGACTGGTGAAGCGAGAGTACGGTAGCTTCAGCAGCAGCTGGATTAGTATTTATCTGATGAGAATACTAAAACGAGAAGAATTATCCAGTTTCTAATGGAGTTGAATGACAATTTTAACAACATCTGTGGTCAGATACTTAACATGAAGCCAAGACCAGGGTTAAATGGTATCTACAATATCCTAGATTATGATGAAAGTCAAAGAACAGTGTTCGACTAAGCAGCCATCTAATCCAACATCCATCTTTTAGTGATTTTGGATGATGATTTTACTTTATGTTTGTAACACCCGTCTCATCGTCACTCGAGAACGGTGTATCACTTAGCACATCACATGCCTTAAATAATTCAAATGCTCAATGTCTTATAACTCATATACCTTTCATTCTCAATGTCTAAAATAAAATACCAATAAAGCGTAAAAACTCCCAAAGTAGCACCTGAATCGTCAAAGCATGAACTACTTATCCGTCTTAACTGAAAAGGGAAGAAAGAGGAGTGAATAACAGGGGAGTCACTCAGTGAGGTTGGGGATGCTAAACACAGAAAACACAGTTCCGGTCATAGCACTCCAAATACGGTAAAAAAAATTAAACATGAACAATCACGGAACCTAAATCACCCAATAAGCAATCAACAGCCCTACAAACGGATCCAGTGACCGTCAGCACCCTCTCACCGGGAGGTCATATGGGATAGTAGTCAGTTACACTGCCGAGTTTGACGATTTATCGATCTTAAGGCACCGGACAGCAGATCGACTAGGCTGCATGTACCCCCTCTCACACAAGGCGTAGATAGTACATAAGTCCGTCTTTGTACCCCTGCAATCTCTAACGTCTAACATGCTCAACTACTTATATATTATATATATATATGTGTATATGTATTTATAATTATATATAACAAACAATTATCAGTTTAAACATGCACAATCAATAGGTTGAATCATCTATATTCTTATCTCCAGATTAACAATCAAACTACCTACACTCAATCAGAGAAACATATCACGTTTAGTTCTAAATTCCATCTAAGGCATTCTAGATGAAAGTACAAAATTCTGCGGAAAGCCCTCACCTTAGCCAAAACGGATGATAACTGCGGCTTCTGAACTCCGGATGCTCGAACGGGTGTTAAAATAAAAGATTCGCAAGAATTTGCCGGAAACTTGCCTGGAAGCTCGCCGGACACGAGGCAAAACTCGCCGGAAAAATTCACTATAGAGATTTACCCGTGGCTGGTCGTCGAATGATTCAACAACAACTGGCCATTGGGAAAAGTACTGCTTTGTCTTGGTCGAGAAAAAGAGAAGGGAATAGGCTCCTTATATAGGGAAGGAATTGAGAGGTGAATGTTACAAACTTCCAATGTGGGATGTTGTTAAAAAAAAAAGACTGGACCTTTTTTTTATCTGGGCTTTAGCTAGGCTCAAAAAAGAAATAAAAAAAATTGGCTAGGGAATTTAGGGATTGGGTCGTTACAATTCTTCCTCACTAACGAGGAATTCGTCCCCGAATTCAAGTCCTGATCCGACTGACTGTTCTGCTCCTCAAAAAGCTTCAGGTATCAAATCCTCATCTGAGTCTCGGTCTCACATACTTCCTCATGAACTATGCATCTCCCAACAAACTCTGACCATCAAGTCTCTTTTTCTTGAACCTCTGTTTCTTGAAGCTTCAGAACCGCCACTGGTTGGCTAGGAGCAAACATATTCTTACTGATAACACGTGGCGGCTGCTGCAAAATCGGCTTTAACATTGTAACAAAAATTCACATCATGGTTGCTTATATCCATCAGTGCTTTCTCTCCGATAAATAAACTATGCTGAGTGCAACTGGTACAACTCGATGTATTCATGTTGCTCCTTTTTTTATAACCGACTGAATGAATTTTTTTTGCAGCTCGAACACTCCCTGGCTGATCAATACTCGACTATGCCCGACATACGAAACTATGCATGGCTCCAATATCCAATAGGGTATAAGCTGCCCCACCCAAGCGACACCGACCAACACAAGTACTAAATCAATGGATTACATTAAAGCAACTCAAACACAAACTTAATACACAGCCTCAAAAATAACAGTCTCAGCTCTCTCATGGTCTCCAACAACAAATACTCGCGACAATGGCTTGGCACTTGGGTGGTGGCAGAAGCAATCCTGAACTCACTACGAACAATCCCTGAAAATATGAACCTACTGATCCCAACTGAACAACTCTCGGTCCAACTGCTGGTCCTACTGGCGCTGCAACTTAGCTGACAAAAGACGCATCCACTTACTTAGATTAGTATTTACTTATGACATAATCCAACCGTCTGCATGAAAAACACTGAATGCGCTCTCCTAAAATGATGATGGTGACAACGAAAACAATATGGTGAAAATTCTGACAGCTCATACACCTTGCTATATCCCGAATAAGTCTTCTCAAGATTTGACTGAGTCACCTTGATCGAGAACTTTTGTTTCTCCACTATCTATGCCTCCTGAATAGAACTTTGCTCAACCAAATCGGTCTTGTGCGGTATAACTGTTACAAACGTCCACTCGTAGCCCATTCAAGAACCTCCACGTTAAATCCTCATCCGTTATGAAACCCCAACAAATCTGTGCAGGCGACTAAAATCTCCCTTGTACAACCTGATAGTCCTAGTTCCTTAGGAAATGTGCTAAAATGTATTGGCATTCCTGTGCATGGCTTCACGAGGAAAGAACGTCCTGTCGAACTCCCTCTAGAAGTGATTGTAGGATAACTCATAACAGCCACGACTACTCTCAATAACTCCCTTAACCAGTGAAAGGCATCATCTCTCAAAAATTGAGTAGTCTAATCCAACAAGAACTCTGATGGACACCTCTTGTGCTCCAAGTTACAGTTCAGTTGCTTCCTCTAATTGTTTGCAGTAGCGGTATCCATCGTCCTTCCAAACTGATCAAAACCCATGTCCCGCATCTTTCTCATTAGCTTTCATTACGTGGGTCACTCTCTGTCTCTGGCAGATACTGATGGCGGCGGAATATCAACAACATGAGGAGCATGCTGCTGTCACTTATCTTGCGGTAACTCTAAAGGTCCATCCATATTTCTACATTACTAATGATCGGCTCCACTCCCCGAACCTCAATTAGTGGTACATGTGGTGGTGACGGTGGAACGGCGGCGGATGCTTACTCTGCTTGAAGAGCGAACTGGCAAGCAATCTACGGTGCAGATATCCGAACAACACCTAGTGCAGTTATCCAAGCGGTCTTTTGTGCAACTGCTGCATTGCCTCCTGAGCAACTTACCTAACTGTCTCTTGAACGCTCTGTCTGACGCATCCTGATTAACCTGCTTAACTTGCTGAGCACTGGTCTCTTCGGCCACAACCTGCTGAACGACGAGCTGTAAAACATGGCGCGAAATAATTAACTTTCTTTGATGGCAACTGAAAGGAACAACCTTGTTAAACTATAGCTGAAACTGAGACAAACTTATAATAGATTAATACTAGACAGAATGGGTGCCCATTGATTTTTTTTTTTTAAATCCCTAAGTCCCGGAAAAATTTTGAAAACCGAATATGCAATCATGCTTTCTACTACCGTCTCCCGGATCAGAACCAGGACGACAAAGCCTAGTCTCTGATACCAAAACCTAGTCACTCGAGAACGGCGTGTCACTTACCACATCACATGCCTCAAATAACTCAAATTCTCAATGTCTTATAACTCATATACCTCTCATGCTCAATGTCTAAAATGAAATACGAATAAAGCGTAAAAACACCCAAAGTAGCACCCGTATTGTCAAAGCATGAACTACTTGTCCGTCTCACCTGAAAAGGGAAGAAAGAGGGATGCGTAATAAGGGAGTCACTCAGTGAGGTTGGGGATGCTAAACACAGGAAACGCAGTTGTCATAACACTCCATATATGGTAAAAAGAAGCTAAGCATGAACAAACAAGGCAGTTAAAGCACCCAATAAGCAATCAGCACCCTCTCACCGAGAAGTCATATGGGATAGTGCCCAGTCACACCGCCGGGTTTCACGATTTATCGATCTTAAGGCACCTGGCAGCAGATCGTCTAGGCTGCCCGTACCCCCTCTCACACAAGGCGTAGCTAGTACAGAAGTCTGTCTTTGTACCCCCGCGATCTCTAACGCCTAACATGCTGAACTACTTATATATTATATATATATATTATATATATATATGTATATATATGTATATGTATTTATAATTATATATAACTAACAATTATCAGTTTAAACAAGCGCAATCAATGGGTTGAATCATCTATATTCTTATCATCAGATTAACAATCAAACTACCTAGACTCGATCAGATAAACAAATCACGTTTAGTTATAAATTCCATCTAAGGCGTTCCAGACTAAAGTACAGAATTCTGCGGAAAGCCCTCACCTTAGCCAAAACGGATGATAACTGCGGCTTCTGAACTCCGGATGCTCGAACGAGTGTTAAAATAAAAGATTCGCAAGAATTTGCCGGAAACCTGCCGGAAACTTGGCAGAACTCGCCGGAAAAATTCACTAGAGAGATTTACCAGTGGCTGGTCGTCAGATGATTCAACAACAACTAAATTGGTCATTGGGCAAAACACTGCTTTGTCTTGGTGGAGAAAAAGAGAAGGGAAGAGGCTCCTTATATAGGGAAGGAATGGAGAGGTGAATGTTACAAACTTCCAATGTGGGATGTTGTTAAAAAAAATTTTTGGACATTTTACTTTATCTAGGCTTTAGCTGGGCCCAACAAAATTGGGCTAGGGAATTTAGGGATGTGGGCACATTTGTCATGTGTTTTTTATTTTATATTAGTTTATGATTTTCTCATAATTATAATTTTAAATATAGTAGATATTTATGCGTTTAAATATATAACTTATGAATTTTTTTAAAATTGTTCATTTCTATTATTTATGTAATTTAGAAAATTTTGGTGATAAGAAAATAATTTTTTATATTAAAAAATTATTAATTGATAATTGCAAAATCTAACGACAATGACATGCAAACCAACAATCTAGCTATCAATTATGGCAACTAATCGCAGCAACTAATAGACGGATAATTGAACTATCGATGTGATCAGTCGCTGTGATAACAAAATAAACAATATTTAATCGCTGTCGCGAGTCATAGTCATTGTTGGATAATTCCAAAAGACTTAGGAATAAGGTATCTCAAGATAAGTATGATCTTAGAGATAGATATAAGAAGATACAAATAAGATTCCAGATAAGGTAAAGATTTATATAAGGTTTGTATATTCATAATTATAATAGAATAAGGAGTAGCTCAATTCTATATATAAACAAAGGGTCTTTGGAGAGATGTTCCATAAGACTTAGAGAGTGATTTAGTTTTGAGAGAGCTTTTAAATCAATAAAGAAGTTTGTTCTTTAATCTTTGAATGCTTAGATTTTCATGGTATCAGAGCTTCATGTTTGAAGAATCAATCAAAAAAACTATGTGTGAGAGCCGAAACTCACACTGTCAAAACTTATATTTAATGGGGGGCTCGAAAATTCTATTTATAAAGAACTAAAGGACCAAAAATGCAAAAAGATGAAAATAGGGATTTTTATTGATATTTTCCGAAAGTACAAGAGAAATTAGCAAAAGCTGAATAGTCTTAAATTGCTAAAACTCCTAATACTCGGATTTGGGATGAGATTTACCCTTACATGAGCGTACATATATATACTGACAATCCTAGGAGGCTAAGACTTCAGATTTCCGATGTGGGACTTTGTCCATCCTTCCCAGCCACCGACCTAAGCTTTTCGGGCATGATATCCGGCCCGAGAGTCTTCCGTGATCCATCCGCGAATTCTGACCCAAATCCGGCCCGCCGGTGAATAGTGACCCGATGAATAGTAAACCGGTGAATAGTAATTTGAATCTCGGTTTATGCTTAATTCGATTTTTCGGTTAACTTTGTCTCGGGATGAATAGTGTTTTATACGGTTTTTCCTGCGTGAATAGTGTTCCGAACGTTTTACGACTTCTGAGATTCGAACCGCCCGTTTTTCGTTTGAACTTCCAGCTGCCGGTTTCCTTATTGATGGCCAGCCGCCGGTTCCTTCGGCTCGTGTGCTCGGCGACTGGTCCACGGACGGCTGGACGTTCATCACGGTCTTTCGGGGAATGTTTACAGACGTCTTTGGAGTCAGAACGTGCAAATGGATAATCTTCGGGTCGGTCCGGGCATGACGGTCGGTCGACTGGACGATGTTCGGATGACGAGTCTTGACTTGAGAAATGATCGTGTGCATGTGATGAAGATCCGGGGGCTGGCCTTATCCCAGCCGCCGGATGTTGTATGGTAAAGACCCGGGGGCTAGCCTTATCCCAGCCGCCGGATGTTGTATGGTAAAGATCCGGGGGCTGGCCTTATCCCAGCGCCGGATGTTGTATGGTAAAGATCCGGGGGCTGACCTTATCCCAGCCGCCGGATGTTGTATGGTAAAGATCCGGGGGCTGGCCTTATCCCAGCCGACGGATGTTGTATGGTAAAGACCCGGGGGCTGGCCTTATCCCAGCCGCCGGATGTTGTATGGTAAAGATCCGGGGGCTGGCCTTATCCCAACCGCCGGATGTTGTATGGTAAAGATCCGGGGGCTGGCCTTATCCCAGCCGCCGGATGTTGTATGGTAAAGATCCGGGGGCTGGCCTTATCCCAGCCGCCGGATGTTGTATGGTAAAGATCCGGGGGCTGGCCTTATCCCAGCCGCCGGATGTTGTATGGTAAAAATCCGGGGGCTGGCCTTATCCCAGCCGCCGGATGTTGTATGGTAAAGATCGGGGGGCTGGCCTTATCCCAGCCGCCGGATGTTGTATGGTAAAGATCCGGGGGCTGGCCTTATCCCAGCTGCCGGATGTTGTATGGTAAAGATCTGGGGGCTGGCCTTATCCCAGCCGCCGGCTTACGTTTCGGACGGATCGTGGGCAGTTGGCCTTGACTCGTCTGTTCCATGTTCAGGATAAGTTCCGTTCGATCTCGGCCTCGACTCCTCGTTCCGTCAATCTTCGAGGAGGGGATTTTGACCCCAACAGTTAGCCCCCCAGCTTTTTGCTTCTGTGGTTCGGAGTAAGGAGCTTTGAGCTGAGAGTGTTATCGGGATTGACTGAAACGGGAAGGCAACGAGTTTTTCCGTTCGTCCGTTCGCCCGCTTCTCTTTAATGTCTTGTCAGAGCATTGTTCATCATGGGAGTTTGTGCCATGTTTGCTATATCAAAGGAGTGGCTTCATTCATTTTTTCACATCCCCTTCTCAAGTTTTTTTCTTCAAGTCTCTTCTTTGAAAATCTTCCTCTTTAGCAATGGCTGGTGAAGAGGGTTCTCCTTTCGGTCTCAACTTTGATGCGATAATGAACAATCAGTTCGAGTTTGATTTTATGTCCGCTGATCAGGATATGGTACTTGTGGAAGATCTGCTGGCAGCTGGAGAAAATGCCATTCCACGAGCAGCGTACGGTCCCGAAGGTGTTCCGCAGTGGGAGGCTGGTCCTAGCAATGCTCAAGGATCGTTCGGTTTTGCTAATGTGATAGGATAATGGAGAGCACAAGAAAAGGCATGACTCAACTCTAATGGATCAAAAGCAAAATGACATCTTCAACATTCAAAGATGGTGATTATGGGCTAATCTATGAAGTTCTGGACATGGTGAGCACTCCGAAATCCAACCATGATGTTATGTATCAAGTTCAGCCCATTTTGAAGTTATTACAAGTCCAATAAGTGCCCAAATAAATCACTTAATTTTCTGCATAAGAAAAATGACGAAAATTAGAGTTCAAGAGTCATTGGAGGCCAAGAGTTGTTCAACTCAATTTATTAAGTTTAGTCTTGGTCATTGCCTTGTTAATTGTATTTTCTAGTTTCAAGACAATTAATTTGTCTAGTTTTTACCACAAGTATTTTGTATAAATACTGATGTAATCTCAATTGAATAATAAGCTTTGTTTGATATTTTTGGAACCTTTTTGAGTGGTTAACTCATTGTTCTTTGTCAATGGTGTGTAATATCCATTGATCTGATCATGGTGCGTAATATCCTTGTTCAAAACCTCTTTGTCGTCTAGGTGCGTCATATCCTAGGGCATTGAGTCGGGTATACCAAAGGTCTTCCGCAGCCTTTGAAGCTCCCTACGATCCATCGGGAATATCAAGAGCCTTCCGCAACTCTTGTGCGACCCTTCGATCCATTTCGATCCGTCTTGGTGCGTCATATCCAAGGGATCAACCGGAATATCAGAAGTCTTCCGCAGCTTCTGTGCGACCATTCAATCCACCGCCTTGTTTTGCAAGGATTATCCAATTCACCAACTTAGAGTGCATCATCCTTGGGAGATTTGCATCATTTGGTATCAGAGCTCCACTCTAAGTTTGGTTTCTATCTTCTTCTCATTTTCTCACCTCTTCATCTTCTGTTTCTTTTTGTTATTCTCTGTTTAGCAAAAAAAAAAAAAAGAAAGAAAAAGAAAAGACAAATATTTTGCTTGTCTATCATCTCCTTTTTTATTAGCCAGATTTGAGGACAAATCTTTTTTTCAAGAGGGAGGGAATGATAGGATAATTGAGAGCACAAGAAAAGGCATGACTCAACTCTAATGGATCAAAAGCAAAATGACATCTTCAACATTCAAAGATGGTGATTATGGGCTAATCTATGAAGTTCTGGACATGGTGAGCACTCCGAAATCCAACCATGATGTTATGTATCAAGTTCAGCCCATTTTGAAGCTATTACAAGTCCAATAAGTGCCCAAATAAATCACTTAATTTTCTGCATAAGAAAAATGACGAAAATTAGAGTTCAAGAGTCATTGGAGGCCAAGAGTTGTTCAACTCAATTTATTAAGTTTAGTCTTGGTCATTGCCTTGTTAATTGTATTTTCTAGTTTCAAGACAATTAATTTGTCTAGTTTTTACCACAAGTATTTTGTATAAATACTGATGTAATCTCAATTGAATAATAAGCTTTGTTTGATATTTTTGGAACCTTTTTGAGTGGTTAACTCATTGTTCTTTGTCAATGGTGTGTAATATCCATTGATCTGATCATGGTGCGTAATATCCTTGTTCAAAACCTCTTTGTCGTCTAGGTGCGTCATATCCTAGGGCATTGAGTCGGGTATACCAAAGGTCTTCCGCAGCCTTTGAAGCTCCCTACGATCCATCGGGAATATCAAGAGCCTTCCGCAACTCTGTGCGCCCTTCGATCCATTTCGATCCG
This sequence comes from Isatis tinctoria, assembly GCA_010577795.1. Classification (NCBI taxonomy): domain Eukaryota; kingdom Viridiplantae; phylum Streptophyta; class Magnoliopsida; order Brassicales; family Brassicaceae; genus Isatis; species Isatis tinctoria. The sequence continues at coordinate 16,909,587 of CM021247.1, read as the reverse complement.
TCTTGGTGCGTCATATCCAAGTCAACCGGAATATCAGAAGTCTTCCGCAGCTTCTGTGCGACCATTCAATCCACCGCCTTGTTTTGCAAGGATTATCCAATTCACCAACTTAGAGTGCATCATCCTTGGGAGATTTGCATCATAATGTTCCTCAATGGGAGCCCGAGACGGCGGCCGGGAATGAAGATATATCCGGGACGGCGGCTGGGAATGGAGATATACCCGAGACGGCGGCTGGGAAAGAAAGCATTCCCGAGACGGCGGCTGGGAAAGAGACCAGACCCGAGCCGGCGGCCGGGAGTTCAACAAGTAGGGCGTCTAGTTCGAAGAGGGCGGCTGGCTCTAAGGACACTTCCAAGAGGGCGGCTGGCACAGTTGCCGTATCAAGATGGGCGCTCGGCTCTGGAGGTGCCTTAGAGAGGGCGTCCGGCTCTTCTCGAGTTGAAATTGACGGCGTCTCGCTGAGGACGAGTATAACATGTGGCGTTTGGACTCCTCCTCAACATGTTGAGGACAACGGCGGGTGGCGCAAATGGCCGTCCCGATCTCTGGTCCCTTCCGAACGTCGTCGTGTTTGGCCAGAGACGGGTGACGACTCGGCTAAGTCCGGAGACGAAATTAGATCGGATCACCCGGAGGTGCCTATCTTTGTGCATCCGGACGTGAAGTCCGAGTGTCGTTCTCCAGGGGAGGCTAAGGCCTATTGGGGTGAAGATATTTTTGTGTGGCGGTTTAAGAAGCCTGGACCGTCTACGAGTTATAGATCGATAGTCGAGGTATTCGTGCATGGACCAACTTTGAGTGATCGGAATTCTCTGGCCGAGCTTAGATACGACTTCCGGATATCGGACAAGATTAAGTTTCGTCTTTAAAAAAATAGGGATAGGATGAACAAGGCGCCAGAAGGATATTTCGCTATGCACGAGTCAATGTTTTACGAAGCTTTCCTCTGGTTCCCGATCCCGGGAGCTATCTTCGGATTTATCGAGTTATATGGGGTTGCGATCTCTCAACTTACCCCAGCCGCTCTAAGGATTTTGATGGGACTCGCGGTCCATTGTGCCGAGTGCGGGATCAAGTTGGAGCGTGACCTTATACAGAATTTCTTTTCGTTGAGGAAAGTTTCCCAGTCGGAGTTCTTCTGTTCGGTCAATATTCGGAAGAATGTGCAGCGGTTCTATACCGGGCTTCGAAAGCATTGCAAAGCTTCACGACACGAGTTTTTCTACGTGAAACGCAGCCCGCTGACGGTCGGTTCCGACTTCGGCGGCTCGGTTAAGACCGAGTGGAGTTTGCCACGTAAGCATTTTGTCTTTTTGTGAATTTTTTTTTATAAGTAGTCCTTACTCCTTTGCTTCATTTTCCATAACTTCATTTCTCACAACTTCTCATTTTTTCTTCCCTTTCTTCTCTAGTTCGAGATCCCTTTGCTCCTAGAGTTTCCGGGTTCGAGGATATCGTTGCAGAAGTTAATAAGAAGAAGATAAATTGGAAGTGTCCTGATCTTTGGCGCCGCTTTCTAGACGCAAAGGATATTTTAGAAGGTCGTGCTCCTCCGAAGGGTCCTGACTTTGCTGATCTGATGGCGACATACCCCGGAATGGAGGGTGTTTGGAAGTATCGCCAGCAAAAGTATGGTGAAGCTGGGCCGTCCGGAGAGGCGGCCAATTTCGATCTGGCGTCCGGTTTCGTTTACCGCCCGGGCCTGATTTCCATAGCCTTCCCGAGGAACAGGTCGCTGCTCCTCAGGGTTCTGCTTGTGCTGCTGTTGCGGATAAAGGGAAGGGAGCTTCCAACAGCCCGGACCGTCCGAGGCAGGGTAAAGTGGCTCGGACGGCCGAGGTGTCTGATCCCGGTCTTCTTTTTGATGCTCGCAAGGCAGCAGGAGGAGATCCAGCCGAGTCCGTGAAAGTCGTGGACTACTTTGGCACGTTGGCTCCAGCCTCTGCAGCGCCGTTCGATCGTTCGGCGGTTTACGGAGATCTATCTTCCGGCCTTATGATGGTAATTCTTTTTGCCTTTAGATTTGTTTTGACGCAGTTTGGTCTTTGCTGATATTTGCTTTTCTCTGATTCAGGTCGCCACTCGAGCTCATGCGACGCAGGCTGCCTTGGAAGCTTCGGAGAAAGAGTCCCGGAAGAAGGACAAGAAGATCAAGGCCCTGGAAGTCAAGCTTCGGAATGTGGAGAGAAGATCTCAGAAGGAGCTCAGGAAAGCGCTCGCGGAGGCTGTGCAGAAGATGGAGCTGGCGATCAAGAAATGCCGCTGGCAATTGGTGGAGAAGTACCGTCTCCGCATCGAAGGTGCTAAAGCTGCCCTTGCGCCGATGCGTCATGCGAAATATGGCGAGACTGCCTTGACTGAGGTCAGCTCGAACCTTGACCTAGTCCGGGATATTAAGTCCGGGAAGTCCAAGGTCGAGGAGGAGGAAGGAGAGCTGAAGGCATCATTAGAGCGGCTCGAAGGAGGGGGTTGGGCCGGCTCCTACGATCGTGCTGCCGCCGTTCTTGAGAGCCACTTGGTTTGCTCTCCCGTTTCTCCGTACCAGTCTCCGGAGGCCGAGGATTTGGACTACGCAGCTCCTACTCCTCTTGTTGAGTATGATTAGGCTTTGGCCTTTGTATCTTGCATTTTCCGCTTTGGCTGCGTTTGGGTTTCTTGACCTTTTTTTTTTATTGTATTTGCTTTGTTAACTGATCTTGGTCACTCATATCTCCTTTCATGGAGATTTATTATCTATTTGCTTTTGCCTCAGATGTTATGGACTTCTTTGCTTGCTTGCTTTGCTTTTATAGCCTTGATAAAGGAGAAGATGGGAGGCCGGTATGTCTCTCTTCCAAGAGGGCGGCTGGCCCATTTTATAGAATGAAGGGCGGCTGGTCCGTCTCTCTACGGAGGACGGGCGGCTGACCGGTTTTGTGGAGTAAAGGGCGGCTAGCCCGTCTCTCTACGGAGGACGGGCGGTTGGCCCGTTTTGATATTGCGTTGGAGTGTTGTTCCGGACACTCGAACTTTTAGACCAGTTTGTATTTTGCGAATGTTCCTAGGTTTAATGCAGTCTTTTGTTGTCGTAGGGGACCGAGCTTGTTCGAATCCCTCTTTCGACTGAACGCTTTTAAGATCTCGCATCAGAGCCGGTTTGATACTGCGTTCTCGAGATGTCTTTGACCAGTGTTCCCGTGTCCGGCGCTTTACTGGGTTTAAAGAGTTTACTTTGTGTCCTGTACTATGCAAAGTGTTGGTGAAAGTAAACTAATCAGAACATCGTCTCGAGCGCTTCCTGCAGGATCGCGGGATACAGGTTACGCCCTTCGGATGTTAATCCGGAAATTTGTATAGCGCGCTAGTTTTATCCTCTGCGGGATGTTGAAAGAACCATGGTTTAAAAGATAGTCTTGTTGTGGCCAGCAACAGACGGATTTGTTGGAGAGGACTTAAGTGTTCGGGAGAAGTATCTTGATTGGTTGATGGTCTTTGGATGAGATGCTAAGCCTCGATGTTCATCTGATTTTAAGTTCGAGTTGAAGATGTTTTATGAGATACTAAGTCTCAATGTTCATTTTCCTTGGGGTTTTCTGTTCCATTCGGTTTCTAGATCAAGTTTCAAGATGCTAAGTCTCGATGTTTGTCAGAACGGTGTTTTCGGGAAACTTTTTCAAGCTTTGGGTGTGTTATGAGATGCTAAGTCCCAATGTCCATCTTCTTGAAATTTTTGCGAAAATTTGGGAGTATGTATATACGGACCCACTCCCCCCTTTTTTAAGGAGAGGGGCAACTGAACTCGTTTTTTAAGCGAGCTGCCTACGTACCCTTCGTGAAAAGGGATCAAGTCACCTGTAGTTCCGTTTTTTTTTTTTTTTTTTTGCTCGGGAAGACGGTTAAGTCTTGGTAATGGAGTTGTCCGTTGCGGCTTCGGCGTTTTCTGCGGTCTTTTCGGCAGCTTTTGTCTTTTCTTGGTTGATTTCGGTCTCCGTGGGTGGAAACTCCGTTTTTTCGAACCGCTCGGTTCTACTCACTTTCTTCCCCAGCTCGGGGGCGTCGTCTTCTTCATTCTTTCTTTTCGGGTTCTCTCTCTGCGGGATGGTCGGATTCCGGAGCTTGTGCTCTGCCAGAAAACAGATCCGAGCCTCCTTCTGGTTTCCCCAAACGGTCTTGATCCCGTTTGGTGTCGGGAACTTCAGGCAGAGATGGTAAGTTGATGGGATAGCTCGCATTGAGTTGATCCAAGGAGTTCCCATGATCACATTATAAATCGCGGGGTGGTTAGCCACAGCGAAGTTAACGATTTTGGTAATCCCTCCTGCACGAACCGGGAGCTGGATCGTTCCGTCCGTCATTGTGACTTCACCGGAGAATCCGGTCAACGATCTCGGATTTGGCTTTATCAAAGATGGATCTACCTTCATCCTCTGAAGTGTCTCCCGAAAAATGACATCCACCGAACTTCCGGTATCGATCAAGATCCGAGAGACGTCATGGTCGTTGAGGTTGGTCAAGTCCTTCGGCGTCTTTTTCGTTGAAGGCGATCCGGTCGTCGTTTTCGGTGATCGGCTCCTGCGGGTTTGACTCCTTGTCTCCTCTTCTCAGGAAAGCCTTTATCGAAGCCACCGTGTCTCGGCAGTACTGAGATCCTCCGATGATCATGTGGATCCTCCTGCGGTTGGCGGCGGAGTCGTCTCCATTTGGTCTCCTTCCCCGTTTGGGGGTATCTTCGTCGGGCCTTTCGGGACGTTCCCGGTTAGGTCGTTCGTCCAGGGCGCCAACGTCTTCTTCGACAGCTCCGAGACTCTCGAGGGTTACTCCGTTTCCGAGCTCTCCGGCTAATAGCTTTGCCGCGAGCCTTCTTCCGACAGTTCTGCAGTTTTCGGTCGTGTGCCCCTTTGCCTTGTGGAAGGTACAAATGGCATTCTCGTCGAATCCCGGTCGTTTCCATGTGTTCCACGGTCCCCTGTTGCGCCCATCTGATGGTCTCTCCGTGTTTATTTGATAGTTATGCGCTCCGCCTGGGTTGGGTTCGTCATCTCGGCTGGTTCGCCTACTTCTTCTCTCGTTTGGAAAGTTAGAAGGTTGCACCATGCCTTTGGCTACCGATTTCGATGATTGGTGCTTTCCGGCTGGGACCCTCATTTCTTCCTCATAGATCACGAAGTTAGAAGCACGGTGGAGAGCATCTTGGATGGTTACCGGTGGGTTGACGGTAATCTCCTTTCTGAAGTTTGAAGTCTTCAGCAAGGACTTCTTCAGGGCGTTGATCGTGGCACTGTTGCTTAGGCCGTCGATCTTCGAGACAATCATCTTAAACCTCTCGATGAAATCTCGAAGACTTTCATCGGGCTCCTGCGATAGCGAATAGAGGTCTGCGTCGGATGTTGACTGTCTTGTGAACAGCGAGTAATGCTTCAGGAACGCTGCCGACAATTGCTCGAAACCGTTAATTGAATCTCTTTCTAGCCTTGAGAAGCAAGACAGGGCTGATCCTTTCAGATGCTCCATGAAGAGGAGGCAGAATCCTGCGTCTCTCTCTTCGGGTTTGAATCTGGCCCGTCCCATAGCGATGTGGAAGGCTGTCATGTGGGCCTTCGGATCAGTTGTCCCGTCGTAGAAGGGAATTCGGATTTTTCCCGGGTCAGAGAGTCTGACGCTTGTGATCCTCGAAGTGAACGGAATCTTTTGCGTTTCCTCTAGGACGCGGTCAATTTCCGGGGCCGCACTTGTCGCTTTATGGACCTGCGACCTTACCTCCTTCATCTGACTCGTGGTGAGTTCTAGGCGGGCACGGAGCTCATCCAGCTCCTCCCTTCGACTAGCGGATCGATTAGCTCTGGCCTCTCATTCCTCCTTTTCCTGCTCTTCGATCCAGCGGAGCTCTTCTTCGTCCGCGTTCAGGTCTCCGACCTCATCGTCAGTTTCGCCTTCGGCTCTGTTCGTGGTGTCTCTCGGGTTTTCGCCGTTAGTCACCGTGGAAGTCGGCCGTTCAGCGGTTCGCCCAGTGGCGCTTTTCCGGTATAGCGGGGGTGGTGCTGACGGTTCTCTCCTTGTTCCGACCGGGGTCTGTTCGTCGGGATTCTGACGGCCCGAGGGATCCGCTTGCGGGGTGAAGATAGGCGTCTTACTCCTAGAGTCCGGGGCGTGTGCTGGTTCCTGGGAAGCCGCTCTTTCTCGTGCGGCTGCTCTCTCTTGCCTGTTTTGCCGCTCCGTGATTTCGGCTACCATGTTCCGCAGCTCGGTGATCGCTGCATTCTCCGGGGCGGTGTTGGCTGTTTCCGTGATGATCGGATCTTGGAGGGGCATTCCGTATCTGGCGAGGGCCCTGGGGAAGTCCCGGGATTTCCGACTGCTCCGTCGGTGGATGTCCCGGCGGCAGTTGTTCCGGTTCCGGCCGCCGATGTGCTAATGGCGGGAAGTCCCATTCGGCTGCTGCTGCTCCGGTCGTTGGTTGGATGTCGTCAGTTCTTCTGGTCATTGTCTTCGTTCGGTATCCTTTTCGTTCTTAGGGTTAAGAATATTTCTCGTCCCCACAGACGGCGCCAAACTGTGAGAGCCGAAACTCACACTGTCAAAACTTATATTTAATGGGGGGTTCGAAAATTCTATTTATAAAGAACTAAAGGACCAAAAATGCAAAAAGATGAAAAGAGGGATTTTTATTGATATTTTCCGAAAGTACAAGGGAAATTAGCAAAAGCTGAATAGTCTTAAATTGCTAAAACTCCTAATACTCGGATTTGGGATGGGATTTACACTTACATGAGCGTACATATATATATACTGACAATCCTAAGAGGCTAAAACTTCAGATTTTCGATGTGGGACTTTGTCCATCCTTCCCAGCCGCCGACCTAAGCTTTTAGGGCCCGATATCCGGCCCGAGAGTCTTCCGTGATCCATCCGCGAATTCTGACCCAAATCCGGCCCGCCGGTGAATAATGACCCGATGAATAGTAAACCGGTGAATAGTAATTCGAATCTCAGTTTATGCTTAATTCGATTTTTCGGTTAACTTTGTCTCGGGATGAATAGTGTTTTTCTACGGTTTTTCCCGCGTGAATAGTGTTCTGAACGTTTTACGACTTCTGAGATTCGAACCGCCCGTTTTTCGTTTGAACTTCCAGCTGTCGGTTTCGGTATTGATGGCCAGCCGCCGGTTCCTTCGGCTCGTGTGCTCGGCGACTTGTCCACGGACGGCTGGACGTTCGTCACGGTCTTTCGGGGAATGTTTACGGACGTCTTTGGAGTCAGAACGTGCAAATGGATAATCTTCGGGTCGGTCCGGGCATGACGGTCGGTCGACTGGACGATGTTCGGATGACGAGTCTTGACTTGAGAAATGATCGTGTGCATGTGATGAAGATCCGGGGGCTGGCCTTATCCCAGCCGCCGGATGTTGTATGGTAAAGACCCGGGGGCTGGCCTTATCCCAGCCGCCGGATGTTGTATGGTAAAGATCTGGGGGCTGGCCTTATCCCAGCTGCCGGATGTTGAATGGTAAAGATTCGGGGGCTGGCCTTATCCCAGCCGCCGGATGTTGTATGGTAAAGATCTGGGGGCTGGCCTTATCCCAGCCGCCGGATGTTGTATGGTAAAGACCCGGGGGCTGGCCTTATCCCAGCCGCCGGATGTAGTATGGTAAAGATCCGGGGGCTGGCCTTATCCCAGCCGCCGGATGTTGTATGGTAAAGATCCGGGGGCTGGCCTTATCCCAGCCGCCGGATGTTGTATGGTAAAGATCCGGGGGCTGGCCTTATCCCAGCCGCCGGGTTGTATGGTAAAGATCCGGGGGCTGGCCTTATCCCAGCCGCCGGATGTTGTATGGTAAAGATCTGGGGGCTGGCCTTATCCCAGCCGCCGGATGTTGTATGGTAAAGATCCAGGGGCTGTCCTTATCCCAGCCGCCGGATGTTGTATGGTAAAGATCTGGGGGCTGGCCTTATCCCAGCCGCCGGATGTTGTATGGTAAAGATCCGGGGGCTGGCCTTATCCCAGCCGCCGGCTTACGTTTCGGACGGATCGTGGGCAGTTGGCCTTGACTCGTCCGTTCCATGTTCAGGATAAGTTTCGTTCGATCTCGGCCTCGACTTCTCGTTCCGTCAATCTTCGAGGAGGGGATTTTGACCCCAACACTATGTGTTGTGAATTACGGAACCAGTCATGGGTGACGAGAAGAATCCACAAACAAGAACCAAGGACATTGGAACACAATCGATCAAGTGTCCAATGTTAAACACGACAAACTATATATACAGTTTGGGCAATGCGAATGAAGGCAATGCTTCTAATATGCGAAGTATGGGATACAATTGATGAAGGAACTTTCGACCGAAAGAAGAACAATGTGGCAACAACTCTCTTGATTCAGTCAATCCTGGAGTCACTCATATTACAAGTTGGAGAGCAGAATTTCGCAAAGAGTCTATGGCAGGCAATCAAAGCGCATCACCAGGGAGCAGACCGGGTGAAAGAGGCGAGATTACAAACCTTTATGGCAGAGCTAGACAGACTTCAGATGAGTGACAATGACACAGTTGATGAATTTGCAAGCAAGATCCAAGGCCTTGCATCTCAATTAGCTTCTGTCAGAGAAACAATTGAAGAAACAAAACTTGTCAAAAAGTTCTTAAACGGACTTCCTAAACACAAATTTATTCAGATTGTAGCTTCTCTTGAGCAAGTCCTAAACCTAAATAAAACGGGTTTTGAAGACATAGTTGGGAGGATAAAAGCATAGGAAGATCATATAAGAGAAGAAAACCAAAGGAAGATCAAGGAAAACACATGTGGGTAACCAATGATCAAAATAACCGTGGAGGTCATTCTAACTCGCGTGGTAATGGTCGAGGAAAGGGTAGAGGCAGAGGTCGTCGAAGAACCATGGCCAAACCCAAGGAGGATCAACCGGAGAAAATAATTCAAAGGAGAAGAAGGTGATGAAATTCGTTCAGGTTTTAATCGTATTAAAACAGCCCTAACAACAATCCTAAACCACGGATCGTGCCAATTGAATCTATATTGGATATACGTCAAATCTCGAACGTACCTGAAGGTTTGCAGCGGAATAAAATCAGGTAATCGAGATATGAAACGCCTCAAGTGCTGCGCCTCTACAGAAGTCCACACGCACACAAACTGGACGACGGGATGCTAGTGCCGGAGCGAACGATTCGCCTTCGGGTTTTCTCCACGTTTCTGTGTTTTTATGTCTCAGAGACTTCTGTTTTCTGTGTCTCAAACGACTTATGATATCTACAAACTCGAGCCCTCATATCCTATATATAGGCAGGAGTTGCCGACTGGTGTCGATCGACACCCACCATTGGTGTCGATCGACACCCTCACAGAAAGTCAAGATTCGAGAAGACTTGACCGACAGGTGTCGATCGACATCCACTATTGGTGTCGATCGACACCCTCACAGAAAGTCAATCTTCTAGAAGACGTGACCGAACAGGTGTCGATCGACACCCACCATTGGTGTCGGTCGACACCCTCACAGAAAATCGATATCGACGTATATCTTATATACGTTGATCATAATCATTACTCTAATGATCAAAACCCAACTTATATTATCCAGTTTGCTTAGGTGTGTGACCCTATAGGATCATATGATAATGGTAATGAGTTCATAACTCATAAGTTATAAGCGGCTTCTAGCAAAACATTATAACCGTCCAATATCATATGATTGTCTTATCTCGACATCACGACTCTACTAGAGTAAATACAAGTCTGATTTCAGGACATTCCCTTCAATCTCCCACTTGTATTGGAATCAACTATTCCCTTAATCCCTTTGTCTCTATATCTCGATCTGGCATAAGGCAAGAACTCGTGTCATCCTTAATCAACCAAACCATGTTTATCGAACTCCGATTTATACTGATAGAAAACAAACGATTGACATTCAATCCGTTTGAGCGCGGCCACGCATTTCCAGTATCAAATCTTCGATAGGCCCTGAGATATTTATCTCCCGTTATATGGGAGGGACAAATTCCATCTTGTTCCATCCCTGTTTCCTACACACTTCATAATATGCCCAATCAATGCCTTTATAGCCACCAGTTACGGCTGACGTTTGACAGAGTCAAAGCATACCAATTCATATATAAGAAAACATGATGAACTCAGGTCAAAGGACTATACTCTATAGTCGTAATGAGAAACTCTTATGACACTCATATAACAATCTTGTAGAGTTCTCATTAGCGGGTCATGTCCGATCATGTGTTCTCTAACACATATCTATGTGATTGACTTTAATACTCCTATTAATGACTCCATGAAACTTAGTCATCAGTCACCTCATATACTAGTCTCGCGCGGTTATCAATGTCCAACTTTGATAACCTCGACTATGGACACTAATAATTTATGTCATCTATCACTTATAGAGTTTCATGATCAAATCACGTATTTGATGATCTATAAGAATGCCATAAATTACTTTTGGACAATTATTTAATAACACCATTAAATAATACTGAAACAATTTCATTAAATAAAACATAACCAAATGTATGTTTACATGAACATCAAAAACATAAATATGATAACTCCCACTAAAAACAAGATTACTGCTTAAGGAATCTAATGCCTATAGCAGCAGCATGACTCTCATGCTTCGGTCGTGGAAGTGGCTTAGTCAACGGGTCAGCAACGTTCTCGTCTGTCGGAACTCTGCTGATCTTGACATCGCCTCTATCAATGATATCACGAATTAGATGATATCTCCTCTCAATATGTTTGGATTTCTGATGTGATCTGGGCTCCTTAGCCTGAGCTATGGCTCCATTGTTGTCACAAAACAATGCCACAGGCTCAGAAATGCTAGGAATCACACCAAGCTCAGTAATGAACTTCCTGATCCAAACAGCCTCCTTCGCCGCTTCAGAAGCAGCGATGTATTCAGCCTCGGTCGTTGAGTCCGCCACGGTGCTCTGCTTGGAACTCTTCCAACTAACTGCACCTCCATTCAGACAGAAGACGTAACCAGACTGAGATCGGAAATCGTCTCTATCTGTCTGAAAGCTGGCGTCCGTATAACCACTCACTACAAGCTCATCACTTCCTCCGTACACTAAGAACTTATCCTTGGTATTTCTCAATACTTCAGGATTGTCTTCACGGCAGTCCAGTGACTCTCACCGGGATCTGATTGGTATCGACTCGTCATGCTTAAAGCACAAGCAACATCTGGACGAGTACAAAGCATGGCATACATAATAGATCCTACTGCAGAAGCAAAAGGAATCCTACTCATGCGCTCTCGCTCAGCAGGTGTCGAAGGACACTGCTTCTTGCTGAGAGTAATGCCATGAGACATCGGAAGCAAGCCCTTCTTGGAATCATGCATGTTGAACCTGTGTAGAACCTTATCGATATAAGTGTCCTGACACAGTCCAATCAGCCTCTTTGATCTATCTCTATAGATCCTTATTCCAAGAATATAGGCGGCTTCGCCCATGTCTTCATCGAGAAAAAACTTCCGAGCCAGTCCTTTACTGACTGAAGTAATGGAATATCATCTCCTATGAGAAGTATGTCGTCTACATACAGTACGAGAAATGCAACTGCGCTCCCACTAGTCTTCTTGTAAACGCAAGGTTCCTCTTCGTTTCTGATGAAGTTAAATTTTAACTGCTTCATCAAAACGTAGGTTCCAGCTCCGAGATGCTTGCTTCAATCCATAAATGGATTTATGAAGCTTGCATACTTTCCCAGCAGCATCAGGATTAGTGAAACCCGGAGGTTGTGTCATGTACACATCCTCCTCCAGAATCCCGTTAAGGAAAGCTGTTTTCACATCCATTTGCCAAATCTCATAATCATAATGAGCGGCTGTTGCTAGGAGAATCCGAATAGATTTAAGCATAGCGACTGGGGAATAGGTTTCATCATAGTCAACACCTTGAACTTGTTTGAAACCTTTTGCCACCAACCTAGCTTTGTAAATCTGAACGTTTCCATTCACATCGATCTTCTTCTTGAAGACCCATTTACACTCAATGGCTTTTACACCATCAGGTAAATCACCCAAAGTCCATACTTGGTTTTGTGACATGGAACCGATTTCGGATTCAGCGGCTTTAAACCACTTTTCGGAGTCAGGGCCCATCATTGCTTCTTCGAAAGTCGCAGGTTCGTCACTGTCAATGATCAAGAGATCATGACAATTAGTCACAAGAAATCCATATCTCTCGGGCTCTTGACGAATCCTTTCGGATCTGCGAACTTCTGGCATCATAGGTTCGGACTCTACAACTCTTTGTAGATCCAGTCGCTGCTCTTCCTCGACAGGTTGAGCAGGCTCCTGTGATTCTCGAACTTCTTCGAGTTGTACTTTACTCCCACTGTTCTTCTTGGAAAGAAATTCTCTCTCAAGAAAAACACAGTTCTTAGCAACAAACACTTTGTTCTCAGAACGGTTGTAAAAGTAGTAAGCCTTGGTTTCCTTAGGATAACCAACGAAGTAGCACTTATCAGATTTGGGTTCAAGCTTATCAGATATCAACCGCTTGACATAAGCTTCACAACCCCAAATTTTAAGAAAAGACAAACTTGGAACTTTTCCAGTCCACATCTCATATGGTGTCTTCTCGACTGATTTTGATGGAACTCTGTTTAGCGTAAACGCAGACGTTTCTAGAGCGTATCCCCAAAAGGATAATGGAAGATCTACTTGACTCATCATCGATCGAACCATATCTAATAAAGTCCGATTCCTCCTTTCAGACACACCATTCCACTGAGGTGTTCCAGGAGGAGTGAGTTGTGAAACAATTCCACAATTACTCAGATGATCACTGAACTCTTGGCTTAAGTACTCACCTCCACGATCTGATCGAAGAGCTTTGATACTTTTACCAAGTTGGTTCTGTACTTCATTTTGGAACTCCTTGAACTTTTCAAAGGATTCCGATTTATGTCTCATTAAATAGACATAACCATATCTACTGAAGTCATCAGTAAACGTGATGAAGTACTGAAAGTTTCCTCTAGCACTAACACTCATTGGACCACATACATCGGTATGTATTAGTCCCAATAGGTCACCGGCCCTTTCATTAAACTTGTTGAAAGGAGCCTTTGTCATTTTGCCCAATAAGCAGGATTCACACTTCAAATGATTCAAAATCAAATGAGTCCAAAAGTCCATCATTATGAAGCTTTTGAATCCTTTTCTCATTGATGTGGCCCAAACGACAATGCCAGAGAAACGTAGGGTTCGAGTCATTGGTTCTTAACCGTTTAGTACTTATGTTATAGACAGGCAAAGATTGGTTAAGAATATAAAGTCCATTCTCTAATGGAGCGCTACCATAAAACATTTCATTACGATCAAAAGAACAACACTTGTTTTTAATCGAAAAATGAAAGTCTTCTAAATCCAAAACAGGAATAGAAATGATGTTTCTGCTTATAGCAGGTACATAGTAGCAATTATTCAATTCTAAAACCAAGCCTGACGGCAAAGACAAATGATAAGTTCCTACGGCCAATGCAGCAACTCTTGCTCCATTCCCAACGCGCAGGTCCACTTGTCCCTTCTTCAGCGTTCTACTGTTGCTTAGACCCTGCATATTTGTACAAATATGAGCGCCACAGCCGGTATCTAATACCCAAGACTTAGAACCTGAAGTAGTAACATTTACTTCTATAACATAGATACCTGAAGAAGTCGTCTCATACGTCTTCTTCGAGTTCTTTAGATCTCCCAGATACTCTTTGCAATTTCTCTTCCAATGCCCAGACTTGTTGCAGTAATGGCATTTATCAGCATCAGTAGGGCCGCGTTTGGGTTTGGAAGAAGTCTCAGGCTTATCCTGATTCTCAATCGGGAATGCCTTAGCCTTTCCTTTACCCTTAGCATTTCTTAAACTTTTTACCCCCTTGTACCATAAGTACATTAGGGGTGCCCTTTTTGATGTTTGGCTCAGCTGTTTTGAGCATGCCATGCAGTTCCGTCAAAGTCTTTGTCATGTTGTTCATGTTATAGTCATGATAAACTGATCAAAGCTTGACGGCAACGACTGCAAAATGATGTCCGTAGCCAACTCTTGGCTAAGGGGACAATCCAGTTTTGCCAAGTTATCAATATAACCCATCATCTTAATGACATGTGGGCTAACTGGACCATCTTTGGTAGCTTGCACTCAATGAGAGACTTAACCGTCTGGTATCTCTCAGTTCGTGCTTGCTCCTGAAACATCCCTTTCAGGCTTGTGATCATCTCAACAGGTGACGCCACGTTCTCGTATTGCTTCTGCAAGTCCGAGTTCATGGTAGCCAGCATGAGACAACTCACATCGACCTCATCATTGGAATGCTTCTCCCAAGCATTCCTTTCAGCGTGTCCGGCATTGGACTTTGGTTTCTCAAGGAGAGCCTTCTCAAGGACATATTCCTTTTTCTCCTGCTTGAGAACAATTCTCAAGTTCCGATACCATTCTAGGAAGTTTGATCCATTAAGCTTGTCCTTCTCAAGGACGGATCGAAGCGAGAATGTGTTTCTGTGAGGGGAACTAGCCATAGCTGAAAACATAAAATGAGAGTTTAGTTTTGATGTTTAAGAAATGAGAAATCTTAACAATTAAGAAACTCACATTATATTCAAAACAATTTTCCTCAATTGAATATAATGATCCAAGATCCATATTTCACAAAAATTTGAGTGAGCTTTGGCCCATCGCCCAACTTTAGCTATTTAGGTAAGCAACACTTTGCTAATTATATCATATATAATTCTTGGTCTTGGATTAATATCTAATATCGAATCCAATCCTATATCTATGAGCCCAAAACTATTTTGATAGCCCATTAAGCAACCAATCTTTTAAGTCCGTAGTAACGATTACAACCTGCCTCACTCATGTAATTGCGGACACCCTGCTTTGGCAGACCCATCACACAATGAAACGAGCCTTGACAGTTGACAAGATTGGAAGATATTAAAAGCTTAATATTATGTTTGAGGAACGAAACATTTGTCTAGTTTATATTAGTTATATATCTAGATATTTTAACTTTGTTTTAAACCTTTTAAAATTTTCTTAAGTTAAACAAGTTACGCAAATTCTGAAGTGGTGTCGATCGACACCAGATCAGTGTCGATCGACACAACTGGTTTGTGTTGACCGACAGATTCCGATCCGGTTCAATCGCGATAACCATTTAACCGATTAAACCGATCGAATCAATTCGCAAATAACCGACCGGTGTCGATCGACACTACATTGGTGTCGGTCGACACCCACCAAATCGATTCAATAAACGATAACCGATTTACCGCTTAAACCGATCGCGATTATCCGGTTCAATCCAATTGAACCAATCGCGATGAACCGATTGGTGTCGATCGACACTACTTTAGTGTCGGTCGACACTAGTGATTTTATGAAAACGATCAAAATCGTAAACAAAGGTTTTCACGCGAAAACCGTAGTGGTGTCGATCGACACCGAATTGGTGTCGGTCGACACCGAAGAACCCAGAACGTGTTCTTCGTCAAAAAACGATTTTAACAGGTGGATTTTAACAAAATTCAACAGATTCAATAGAAACACACCTCTCTGATACCACTGATGAAATTCGTTCAGGTTTTAATCGTATTAAAACAGCCCTAACAACAATCCTAAACCACGGATCGTGCCAATTGAATCTATATTGGATATACGTCAAATCTCGAACGTACCTGAAGGTTTGCAGCGGAATAAAATCAGGTAATCGAGATATGAAACGCCTCAAGTGCTGCGCCTCTACAGAAGTCCACACGCACACAAACTGGACGACGGGATGCTAGTGCCGGAGCGAACGATTCGCCTTCGGGTTTTCTCCACGTTTCTGTGTTTTTATGTCTCAGAGACTTCTGTTTTCTGTGTCTCAAACGACTTATGATATCTACAAACTCGAGCCCTCATATCCTATATATAGGCAGGAGTTGCCGACTGGTGTCGATCGACACCCACCATTGGTGTCGATCGACACCCTCACAGAAAGTCAAGATTCGAGAAGACTTGACCGACAGGTGTCGATCGACATCCACTATTGGTGTCGATCGACACCCTCACAGAAAGTCAATCTTCTAGAAGACGTGACCGAACAGGTGTCGATCGACACCCACCATTGGTGTCGGTCGACACCCTCACAGAAAATCGATATCGACGTATATCTTATATACGTTGATCATAATCATTACTCTAATGATCAAAACCCAACTTATATTATCCAGTTTGCTTAGGTGTGTGACCCTATAGGATCATATGATAATGGTAATGAGTTCATAACTCATAAGTTATAAGCGGCTTCTAGCAAAACATTATAACCGTCCAATATCATATGATTGTCTTATCTCGACATCACGACTCTACTAGAGTAAATACAAGTCTGATTTCAGGACATTCCCTTCAGAAGGATCGTTCCCATGTAATTTGTTGGGTGTGTGGCAAGTCTGGTCATTATGCATCCACTTGCTCTTAGAAAAAGCAACAAAAAAAGAAATCTACATGAAACGCAAGAAGCCGATGCGCTTTATGTTCATGAAGTTGTGTTCTTGAATGAAGACAAAGTGTTCCCAACACAATACGATATCAACAAAGGCAATGCAAGTAGTTGGTATCTTGACAATGGAGCAAACAACTACATGACTGGGAAAAAAGAATATTTTTCAAGTTTATACGAGAATATCAAAGGGAAAGTAAAGTTTGGTGACAGCTTGTATGTTGATACTGTTGGGAAAGGTACGATAATATTTGTGGGAAAAACTGGAGTATGCACGGAACTCAAAGACAACTATTTCATACCAGATTTAAAACACATTTACATAAGTCTTGGACAAGCTACAAAGAATGGGTGTGAAGTTAACATGAAAGGAGATGCTTTAACACTAAGGGATCCACACGTAAGCTTGCTTGTACAAGTCACCAGATCATCAAACCGACTTTACAAAATGCCTATGGAAATCTCCTATCCTAAGTGTTTTCATGGATTCTGAATGTCGTGAGCAAGAAGATTTATGATAGTATCTTGCATTATCAAGATGCTGTAGAAATGTGGGATGATCTGTTTCGTCGCTTTAAAGTTTAAAATCTGGAACAAGCCGTGATGTCTCTTAAGCAAGGGGATCTTGATCTTTCTACATATTTTACCAAGAAGAAGACTTTGTTGGAGCAATTAGCGAACACTAAAGCGAGTACGGTGAAGAAGTGTGACTGTGATCAACTCAAAGAGTTGCTTGATGATGCATAAATGAGCAGAATTATCTAGTTTCTCATGGGGTTGAATAACAATTTTAAACACATCTGTGGTCAGATACTTAACATGAAGCCAATACCAAAGTTAAAGAATATCTGCAATATCCTAGATGAGGTTAAAAGTCAAATTGGATAGTGGGATGTTTAACTAAGCAACCATCTAATACAACAGCCATCTAATTTTGGATGTTGATTTTAGTTTATGTTTCTTTTTGTATTTAGCACATTTATCATGTGTTATATATTTTATTTAGTTTATGATTTTCTCCTAATTATCATTTTAACTATAGTTAATATTTATGCATTTAAAAAATATATAACTTATGAATTTGTTTTTTCTTTAATTTTTCATTTCTATTATATTTATGTAATTTGGAAAATTTTAGCGATAAACAAAATATTTTTTGTGTAAAAATTTATTAATTGATAATTGTAATGTCTAACCTCAAAAACATGAAAACGAACAATTTAGTCATCAATTATAGCAACTAATCTCAGCCATCAATAAACAGATAATTTTGAGATTAATCAATGTGATCAGTCGTTGCAATAACAAAACAAACAACATTTTATCGATGTTGCAAGTCATAGTCACAACTCACAAGTTAGAAGTCCCTTCCTGCGACGTAGAAACGAACACGGTCAAACTTGCATTTTATCTCGGTTGAAGTTTATCTCGAAATGAAAACTTGCATTAATAGATGCGGCAGTGGGGAATCTACCTAATGGATTTGAAGGTCTGAAAGTAAGAGAACTTTGGAGAGATGGTGTGGGTTGGGATCTTCCAAACATTGCTCCATTTATTCCCGGTGATAAACGACTGGAGCTCTTTGCACTTGTTGTAGATAATATGACGGATGCAAAGGATCGGTTGTCCTTGGGAGGCTCTTTGGATGGCAAATTCTCGGTAAAATCTGCTTATGCTCTGTTTACGCATGACACATGTTTCAAACCAAATATGGAGCAGTTTTATCATCGTCTGTGGAGGGTTAATGTGCCAGAAAGGGTGAGAACCTTCCTTTGGTTGGTCAGTAACCATGCGTTAATGACAAATGAGGAGACACATCGAAGACACTTGTCCGATACTGCCACCTGCCAAGTCTGCAAAAGTGGGATTGAATCTACACTGCATAATTTTCGTGATTGTGGCGCTATGTCAGGTATTTGGGCCCGCATTATCCCTGCGCAGAGAAGAGCTGGCTTCTTCACACAACCGCTACTTCAGTGGTTATTTTCAAACTTGCTACGGAGACGGAGACAGCGAATGGGAACTGGAGGTGTGGTGGTTATTTTCACACAACGGTTTTTGCAATAGGTGTGGCGGACGTGGAAGTGGAGGTGTGGTAATATATTTGGGGAGAACAAATTATGCTGTGATCGAGTAAAATTCATAAAGGACAGAGCACTTGAGATGGAACGTGCTAAGGAGAATGACAATGAGTCACGAATAGCGATCACTAGAGTGTAGAGGTTAATTGGTTGGACTAAACCATCGAGGAGCTGGTTTAAAGTGAACAGTGACGGTGCGTCCAGGGGAAATCCGGGATTGGCGTCAGCGGGCGGAGCCCTGAGAGATGATGAAGGTAACTGGTGTTATGGTTTTGCATTGAATATTGGTCGGTGTAATCCGCCAATGGCGGAGCTCTGGGGAGTATATTATGGGCTGATCATGGCATGGGAACAAGGAGCTTGTCGAGTGGAGGTTGAAGTTGATTCATAAATGATTGTGGGTTTTCTTAAAGATGGGATCTGCAAGACACACCAGCTGTCATTCCTAGCACGCTTGTGCTATGGCTTACTCTCAAAGGACTGGATTGTCCGATTTACACATTTGCATAGAGAAGCTAACTATTTTTTGCCGATGGGTTAACTAATTATGCGTTTTCTTTGCCATTAGGCTTGCATCTTTTTGATTCTATTCCTTCTGTTGTTGAGTCGATTTGGAGAGACGATGTCAATGGTCTTGTTAGACCACTACAAGTTTGCTTGTAAGTAAACTTTAGCTTAATAAATCACGGGAGTTCACCAAAAAAAAAGAAAACGAACAACTTAGTTATCAATTATAGCAACTAATCTCAGCCATCAATAAACAGACAATTTTGAGATGAATCAATGCGATCAGTTGTTGCAATATTAAAACAAACAACATTTAATTGATGTTGCGAGTCATAGTCACAACTCACAAAGTCAGAAGTCCCTTCCTGCGACGTAGAAACGAACATGGTCAAACTTGCATTTTATCTCGGTTGAAGTTAATCTCGAAATGAAAACAACGATTTAGGGTATTTTCGACATAAAATCCAAAATCCAAATATTTAATTCCGTTTAGCAATTTCAGTGAACCAAAATGACATGAGAAAGAATCTGTTTGCAAACCTGTACGGCATGTGTAGATGTGACATTTATCAAAAAAAAAAAAATTGAGTTAAGCCAAAAAAGACGCGTAAAATTAGGGGAAAACAGAATCAGAAATTGAGATCTGAAAAGAGAATCTTATCGTAGAGAAAGAGAAACTTTTCGAAAGTTCAAAGAAAAAAAAAATGGGAGCTGCGAAGAATATCTGGGAGATATTGGAAGCTGAAGATGAAGGTAGCGGCAACGACGCTTCCTCCCAGATTCCATATTCTTCGTTTGTCGTCGACACATCTTTGCCTCTTCCGCTCATGATACCTCGCATCATGTTCGTTTCCTCCTTCCAAATTTTCACCTATTTTCTCATATTTTGAATGATTTTTTCATTGTTTCGCTTCGATGAGGCCACAAACTCTGTTAAGCGACGGAGATTTCGTCTTCTCCTTAAATTGCTTCTTTTGGTTCCACTTCGATTACATGTTATTGGTGGTAGGTGCTGTAAAGTGCTTTTTGATGACACAGTGAGAGCTTCGTTTGACTAAAATATCAGATAAAAACAAAAAAAAAACTAATTGATAAGACAACTTGTTGTTGTTAGGACTCCCATGTTCTTGTTCTTGTTTCGTTTTTCTTATCGGATTAATCAGAAAACGAAACACGAATGGCATGATTCTTGTATCTGTCTATTTGAATTTCATTTATTGAATCGTGTGATGTTTGACAGAGAGTTATGTAAAGATCTGTTCAAGAATTGGAGAGAGCTTAATGATTCGCTCTTCTCTGTAGAGAGAGTATCTGGTGGCATCACAAATCTATGTGAGTTTTCATAGTACATTTTATATTTCTCAGTTATTTTTTGTTTTTTGTTTACTAACTTTATGTTATCCTTTCTTGATGGAAGTGCTGAAGGTTTCTGTGAAGGAAGACACTGATAGAGAAGTCTCGATAACAGTCCGATTGTATGGGCCTAACACTGAATTTGTTATTAATCGGGAGAGAGAGCTACAGGTAATTTATCTTTATACTCTCACTTATTGTGTGCACTGAGTCATTTGTTCAGGTCTTAAATGTGTTTATGATGCCTTAGTTTGCGTTATCAAAGGTTTTGTCTGCTAGTGTTTCCTTATTGTTCTCTCGCATCAATTGAAGTTCTATCTTGTGTCTTTTTTTCCGTTATTTTGCTTCTCACGTCTTCAGTAGGCTATCAAATATCTCTCTGCCGCCGGATTTGGTGCCAAGTTGCTTGGTGGATTCGGAAATGGCATGGTGCAATCATTTATCTATGCAAGAACCTTAGAGCCATCAGGTTGGCATTTGAAATTCTTGTCGCGTAATATAGAGAATGTCCCTAAAACTGTGGATGGTTTCATCTATTTACAGTAATTTTAGTTGAAGTGCTGCTCAGTAGTATTCAGTTTATATGAATCTCATCTCTCTTTTCTTGTGGCCAGACATGAGACAGCCAAAGATTGCTGCTGAAATTGCTAAAGAGCTTGGAAAGTTTCATAAAGTGAACATACCAGGTTCCAAAGAACCTCAGCTGTGGGTTGATATCTTAAAGTTTTTTGACAAAGGTTTTTTCTTTAGTTTGTCTCTTTTGACTATTGTTCTTATTGTTTTTCCTTGGATGAAGTGTTGACTATATCCTATATAAACCAATCAATACTGATACAAATCAGCTCTTATGCGTTCTTCCATGTCTGCCATGTACCGTGACTTGCAGCGTCTACTCTTAAGTTTGAGGAACCTGATAAGCAGAAGCTCTTCGAGACAATTTCTTTTGAAGAACTGTACAAAGAAATTACTGAGCTAAGGGTATTACCTTTTTCTCAACAAAGATTTTGTTATGTCTTCCCTGCGTCTGTGTTCTTGTCACAGTGACTTGTTAAAAAATTTGCAAATGCTTACTAAACCCTTTTATTCCCTGCTTTGGTTTGATATTTGCTGATTCTGATGATTGAACAGGAATTCACAGGCTTACTTAACGCACCTGTGGTGTTTGCTCATAATGATTTGCTCTCTGGAAACCTGATGCTGAATGAGGAAGAAGGTAACAAAACTCTTTTCTTTCTAGGATGAAGGCATTAATGTAAAAACTGACATAACACTAATGATAAACAGGGCCACTTTGTAACGCGCAAAAATTACATTTTAGTTAATGAGTCATCTTAATGGTCGATAGTTGTTGTGATATAGAATGATCTTTCTTATTTTGCTTAGTTATCTTCTTCTGTGTCTGAACTTGTGATGATATTTAGTGTCTAACTTGATTATCTACATCCATGTTCAGAGAGACTATATTTGATTGATTTCGAGTATGGATCATACAACTATAGAGGCTTCGACATTGGAAATCACTTCAATGAATATGCAGGATACGACTGTGATTATACCTTGTATGTCCAACTTCGTTTCGACTTAGTTTCTAATAATTTCCTCTAAAAGATTGGAACATAACATTTCGTCGTGGTCGCTTTGTAGCTACCCAAGTAAAGAAGAACAATATCATTTCATCAAGCATTACTTACAGCCAGATAAACCAGACGAGGTAAGAACATATCGGGTGATTAGAAACAGTATATATATATATATATATATATATATATATATATATATATTCTTTGCTCTTTTTTCTTCTTAATAAAGATAGTAATCCGTGACCGTATAGCAGTTTCTTAACAAAGTATACCATGAGTTAAACTTGGTAACAATCTTTTGATTAGTGAGTGTCCAGAGGTTTAGGTCTAGGATTATTAAGGCCTCGAGTATTTTATTGTATTTGATTTAAGAATTACATATCAACATAATATTATTTTCCTTCGAAAGAAACTATAATGTTGTCATAATAAGCCTTTTTATGTCTTAATTGCAAACGGAGATAGGCAAAATTTTGCATTTGGTTTGTGTGCTTATACTTTGCAGTAATAATTTATAAGCAAATGAGCATAAATATATATATTCTGTTTTATAAAAGTGCAACCAATTTCTAGAACATGATAACGCTGTTTGAACAATTCCAAAGCCTAAATAGGAGCAATTGTTTCTTTACATTCGCATTTCTTTTTTCTTTTGCTATCTGAAGTTTACAAATAGTTAATATCTTATGTACCTTCTATGTGTTGCCTATTGCCAAGCTAAAGTAGCTATATACTGCTTTACGTAAACAGGTGAGCATTGGTGAAGTGGAGTCAATCTTCGTAGAGACAGACGCTTATAAATTAGCGTCTCATTTGTACTGGGCAGTATGGGCAATCATCCAGGTGCGTTTACAAACCATATAGTATATTGTTTAACGTAATCAACTTATATTCAGCTGTTTAAAGTTGTACAAATTTGGTTGAACAGGCAAGGATGTCACCAATTGAGTTTGATTATTTGGGTTACTTCTTTTTACGGTACAATGAATACAAGAAGCAGAAGCCTCTTACCTTTTCACTTGTTACATCTTACCTGTCTGCATCCGTGTAGCTTTTGACCAGGATGGAAATTTGATTTTTTTTTTTTTTTGTGTGCTCCTGTTGTCATCAATTCTTGTATAATTTGTTTGTGTTGGTAGTAGACTAATTTGGTTTGTTTGAATGAACTTGTTTTGTGGATTAGTCGCTCATTAAATCTCCAAAGGATGAATAAAGCAATAAAGTGATTTTAATGGGGATCGATGTTAAAATAGATTTTTGTTTTTAATGATGGTTAGAATTCTTAAAATTTATGGTTGGTTTAGGGATACTGATTTATCAATAGAATTTAGTGTAATTGGTTTATTAATTTTAACAATTTTTAAAAATTTGCTATAACTATTTGGAAGATTTTAAAATTTTATTCATAAAGTTTGAATTTTGATTGATTCTATAATTCTATTATAGTTTAGTGGTATTGGATGATGATTTTTAATAAATTAATTCATTAAACACAACTTTCAGAATATAATAATCTATATTTCATGGATTCTTAAAGTTGTTATAACATAATTTTTTTTATGGATTTTCTAAATACGCGAAACTCTCTCAAAGTTTAACAAAATTCTATATAAATCTAAAAAAGTTATATAAATTTAACAATTCTCACTTTTAAAATCTATCAAACTCTATAAAAATATAACTCCCCAATTTCCCACCTTAAAGATTTATAAATTCTATTGTATTGGTTTAATGTTCTTAAATTTCTAATAAATTGTTGTGTTATTGGTGAGATGATTATTCAACTCTCTTAATCAATTTTTATGGGTGTAATATTCTAATTCAATTTAAAATATTTGGCTTTTTTTTTGTCAAAGGTGATTTCATTAAACTTAAAGAGAGTTTGAGACCAAAAGAATCTGTTTTGCCATAGCGTCCGCAATTACATTGTTGTCTCTACTAATGTGATGAAAAGACAGAGACGCGAAAAAGTTGGAAAAGCTTAAAATGTCGGCACTATGCCATGAAGATCAGAGGATTGTGAAGCTCCGGTGATATTGGCAGAATCAGACTCAACGATGAGTCGAATAAAATTTGGTCTTTTGGCCTCTTCCATTGCCGCCAAGACTGCCAGCCCTTCTGCAACCAGAGGTGATTTGATCGAGGTTTGATGTGTTGAGAACTCCGTTCTAAATCCTGTACCAGCTAAGCCAGCTCGACCGTATACAGTATCAGGGATTCGCCTTTGCCTCAGACCTTGTTGTTTTGTTTTATTGCAAGAATTCTAAATTCATGGTTGATTGATGAAGATCCACCCTAATCCTCTGTGTTTGTTTTCCTTGTTCCACGCTGCACCGGATCGGTAAATGACATCTTTTGGATCTCGGTTTTGAGCTATTGATGATCTACTTTGTCCGGTTGTTGTTGTATTGGTGGACTGTCTCATTAGCCATTCCCTACCTGCCAGCACTGCTTTTGGTGCTACTTCTGACGGTAAGGTATGTTGCGAGTTGATGAATAGCTTATTCCTGGCCAGCCAGATATGCCAGACAATCCAAGATGCAATTGTACATGTAAGGATTCCAGTGGGTGGGAGCATGGGGATAAGTCGCGTCTGAGTCCATCCTTGCTCGAAGCTTTGGACTCCTTCCGGTCTAAAGTTCGTGGCTAATGGTGCTGCCTTCCACACCTCCGTTGCAAAGGTGCAGGTAAACAGTAGGTGTGGGATCGTTTCTTCCTTACCACATATGCGACATGCCGAGTTTATATGTATGTGTCTGGTAGCAAGTCGTTCACCTGTTGGGATAGCTCCATGTGCTGCCTTCCAGGGATACATTTTGATTTTTGGAGCTGTTGTTATTTGCCAAATATCTCTAATCCAATCAATGGTGGCTTGCCTGGGTACATTCTCGTTGTTGTTATCTTTGTTGTTGTTTCCTTTAGTTGATAAATACCCTTTCTTCGTTGTGTAAGTACCAGAGGTGTGTTTCAGCCAGATCCTAAAGTTTGCAGCCATTATCTTGCTCGGTCTAATCTCTCGTATTTGATCCTCATAGTTGTGTAGGAAGTTCTGAATCTTTGGTAGATCCCAAACAGTAGTACCTGGTATGAAATGATCAGCTACTGATACACGAGTTTTAAACCCTATTTCCTACTGCAAGTGCACAGCAAACGAAGTAGTACTTAGGGGTCGATCCCACGAAGACCAAGTTCACACTTTGATCTAATGAGCTAAATTAAAAGCTAAGAAAATTCAATTAGGGTTTGGTTTCGTAAATAGCAAATAATAAAAAGCAAAATCGGTTGTAAAAATAATATAAACAAGTGTTAGGTCAAGGAATTTCGCAGGAGATTCAGAGCAAAGGATCAAACAACTATTCAGACAATGATTTAAGCACAAGTCTAGAACTCAAACATAAAGATAATATCAATTCACTCTCGTGGCATCAATAACTTTATCTAACAACCTAAAATCCTAACTCTCGTTGGTTTTAGAAATCGTAGACAAGCATTAAGGATAGGTTTGACTTGTTCACAATTCTCCAATACATCTACTCTCGCAGGTAATGAATAAATTGCTCACCCAAGTTTCTTCTAGCAACCTAGCAACTCTCGCTGTCTAAGTTAAACCTAATATCATAAAATCAAGTGATCAATTCGATCCAAGCATTAAGATCAACAAGGGTGAAGACATCGATTTGAATAGCCTATTTGTGTTTAACCCTAAAGCTCATGAATTCCTTTGAAAAACCTTAACCTAACTAAGAGATCTACTCAGACATAATTAAAGAAGAAGAAAACAAAGAGATTATAGAGTTCATCATGAAAGCTTGAATAGATAATAAAAGCTGAAAAGAAACTAATAAGAACTTGATCAAAACATAAATATTTAAAGCTTAAAGATAACAAAAGATGAAAAGAACAAATAAGAACTTGATCAAAGCATTAATGTTTAAAGCTTAAAGATAACAAAGGATGAAAAGAAACTAATAAGAACTTGATCAAAGAATAAATATTTAAAGCTTAAAAGAGAAGAGAAACAATGTTTAGAAGCAAGAGAAGACTGAGAGAAGAAGATGGTGTGTTTTGAAGCATCAAGTGTGAGTCCAATATATAGGCCAAGGTGTAGGGGAGTAGGTGAGACGGGGAATGACCGTTCTGGAGGAGAATGGTCGTTCTAACTGGTCGATCGCGAAGTAGGTGGGTGTAGGTGAGACGGGGAACGATCGTTCTGGGAGAAAAACGATCGTTCTAAGTAATCGTTCGCGAAGTAGGTGAGACGGGGAACGATCGTTCTTTAGAGAGAACGGTCGTTCCTTGGCTTTAGTCGGCAGAGTAGGTGGGTGTAGGTGAGACGGGGAACGACCGTTCTTGGAGAGAACGGTCGTTCTTCAATCTTGTCGGCAGGGCAGGTGGGAGCAAGAACGGTCGTTCTCTTCAGTTGGTCATTTTGCTCGTGTTTTTCCACATTAACTCGACTCGAACATGTCTGGAAGCACCAAACTCCATCGGTACTCCATAAAATCTGTAAAAAGACTCGAAACAATTGAAAAGACTCGAAAAACTAACGAAAGATGCAAATCAAAACTCAAACCGAATACTAAAAACAAATCAAAATATGTTAAAAATACATAATATCAACTCCCCCCAACTAAGACCTTTGCTTGTCCCAAAGCAAAACTAGAGATCTTACAAAGAGGAGAGGTTTGAAAACGTGTGAAACTCGTAAAACTTATAGGACCATACTCTAAATCATTTGCCCGTAAACCGCATTCGCAAAGTTCAGATCAAACCGTACTTCATTGTACTTCTCCATAACCGTAGTAAATAAGTGAAGTCTCATGATCAAGCAGAAATTAATATTTAACATTCTTTATCAAATGCGTGTACTCTGACAAAGGGAATATCTAACACGTTATGGTCTAGGTATCAAGGTTGGTATTTGGTGGCTCAAGTGTTTCAGTTTCTTCTAGCAGTTCAAACGGATGCAAATCATTATGCAAAATCACAGTGAGACACGGACCAATTAGGAGGTACACAACTCTCCTTAACTCTAATCCTTCTACCCTTATTTAACAAAGTCACAAACAAGAACATGATTTCTTTTAACATTTCATGAAATTTAAAGATATTACCTTGACTTTCCCGGTTCCTTCTGTTTTATTTATTTATTTATTTATTTAGTTTTTTTTTTAACATTTTTTTTATATATATATCGGAGAATGGAACCGGTTAATCTCTAAGATCTGCATCAAAAGAATTTCAACGATGTAAGCTTATTTATTGATTGTGAATACAATCTTCTACCCATTAAAAGTTCATCCTCTTTTGAAACAAAAATTTTCGATGAATATATTCAAAAAGAGATCACATTTCTAGACACATCCCATGAGTTTAATCAGAAAGAGACCACCTATCTAGACAGTCCTAAAGAAAAGTTGTGTCGGTCCGTATATTCCATAGTTTTTGCACATGCATGCAATGACAGTAAACGAAAATAAGTGGTTTTCATCATGGAAATGGTAAGGGTGTGGTACTAGACTAAGGATAAGTCTAGCCATTTGGAGTTAGCAAAGATTGGCAGAAATGATGCAAAGAAAACTCCAAATGTAAAATCCAATACATGATTATCAACCCCCTAAGTGAGATAAATTAAGTCCATATTAAGTTCCAATAATTCGATTAAGTTCAGATGATTTGAGAAATTCACTAAATGATCAAGTTATGGATTTTTCTGCGTTTCCAAACTATCCTCAAACAATGTTAAGCAGTCGTAAGGCAATGACATCGAACATGTTGCAATTCCAAAAAGTTAACAAATTCACACAGTGTTTTGACTCGATAAATTATTTTTTTTTATTGAAAATCTAAACAAACCAAAATAAAACATAAGAAATAAACATCCATAAAACACACCGTTAGTACACAAATGAATCCCTCCCCCAGACTTGTTTTTAACCGTCCCGGTTAAAACAAATCTGAAAGAGAAATCCGCAAACTCATAAATAGAATAAAAGTGTTCTAAAATGAAAATGGATATAACAAGGGTGACAGAAATAACCACAAGCTCCGATGGCTACAGAACGACCTTTCTTCGATGGGAACGATCGTTCTTCCTTGTAGCACGACCGTTCTTGTCAGGAACGATCGATCTCTTCACTCCCAGAAGAGCGGTTTCTCAAATACTTAATAAAGACCTACAAAAAAAATCTCGAGCAAAACAAGAAATATAAACAAAACATGAACGAAAAACTTCACGATATTTACATGTTACCTGGTGGGTTGCCTCCCACGAAAGTGATTGTTTTACGTCGCTAAGCTTGACGTGGAGAGTTGATTATGCTTGAGGAGGCTCGGTCAAGGGAGTTTCTTCCTCGTCTCCGAGTTGTGTGTCGGCAAGATATGGTTTTAATCGCTGTCCATTGACCACGAACTCTTCTCCTTTGGTGTTGAACAAGACGACAGCTCCATATGGTCGCACTTCCTTTATGGTGAAGGGCCCAGACCATCTCGATAGCAACTTCCCGGGAAACAGCTTCAGCCGAGAGTTGAAGAGTAGAACCTGGTCGTTGGGGGCGAAGTTACGAGCCAGGATGCGCTTGTTGTGGTATGCTTTGGTTCGTTCCTTGTAGATTTTTGAGTTCTCATAGGCGAGATGCCTAATCTCCTGAAGCTCGTGTAGCTGCATCATGCGTCGTTCTGAAGCCGGCTTAATGTCATAGTTGAGCAGCTTGACAGCCCATGCGGCTTTGAATTCGAGCTCAATGGGGAGGTGACAGGCTTTGCCGTAAACAAGGTGGAAAGGAGTGGTCCCGAGAGGCGTTTTGTAGGCGGTCCTGTAAGCCCATAGAGCGTCGTCTAGCTTTGAAACCCAGTCCTTCCGAGTTGTGCTCACAGTCTTCTGAAGTATGCTCTTGATTTCGTGGTTAGATATCTCAACTTGCCCACTCGTTTGCGGATGGTAAGGCGTTGCGACCTTGTGCTTTACACCATTCTTGCGCAATAGATTCTCGAAGATCTTGTTGATGAAGTGAGAGCCTCCATCGCTGATGACAACTCGCGGAACACCAAACCTAGGGAAAATGATAGACTTGAACATCTTGATCACCACCCTAGCATCGTTCGTGGGACTCGCCAATGCCTCAACCCATTTAGACACATAGTCAACAGCCACGAGTACGTACTCATTCCCGAAAGAAGATGGGAATGGTCCCATAAAATCAATGCCCCATACGTCAAAGACCTCCACTTCGAGAATGAAGTTCTGTGGCATCTCATTGCACTTGCTGATGTTGCCCTGTCGCTGGCATGAATCGCATCTAGAGATAAAGCGCTGAGCATCTTTAAACATTGTTGGCCACCAATACCCCGCTTGCAGAACCTTGGAGACTGTCTTGAAAGTAGCGAAGTGTCCGGCATAGGAAGAGCCATGACAGTGAAACAGAATCTCCGGTATCTCCTCCTCAGCCACGCAACGTCTGAATACTCTATCTGGGCAATGCTTGTACAGGTACGGCTCATCCCAGAAGTAATAGCGAATATCCTTTAGGAATTTCTTCCTTTTGTTGCCCACAAAACCGTGAGGTTCTAGATCAGCAGCTAGGTAGTTCGCAATCTCCCCAAACCAAGGAATCTGAGGATGTTGGCCGCTTTTGGTTTGGTTGCAGAATTCGGACTGAGCAGGTGCTCGCTGGGTGGGAGCATGTGCTTCCTCGATTTGGAATGCTCCGATCGAGTAAACCTGTTCTTCAGGGAGGCTGTCATTGAGTGGGGGTTCTTCATCAATCCGCATCCTAGATAAATGGTCGGCAGCACCATTATCTATTCCCTTCTTGTCTTTGATCTCCAGGTCGAATTCTTGAAGTAGGAGAATCCACCTAAGTAGCCGCGGCTTAGCGTCTTTCTTGGTCAGCAGTACTTGAGTGCTCCATGATCAGTATGAACTATAACCTTTGATCCAACGAGGTAGGACCGAGACTTCTCAAAGGCGAAAACGACGGCCAGAAGCTCCTTTTCTATCGTAGCATACTTGCACTGAGCATCATCTAATGTGCGACTGGCGTAGTAGATAACGTGGCTTCTTGTCTTTCCTCTGGCCGAGAACTGCACCAACAGCATAGTCGCTAGCATCTGTCATAACCTCGAAGGTAGGCTCCAATCTGTGGCTGCACAATGAGTGCGCTGACCAATGCTCCTTTGATCGTATGAAAAGCCTCAAGACAGTCGCTATCAAATTTGAACTTCACCTCCTTGCACAACAGCCTCGTGAGGGGTCTAGCTATCTTTGAAAAATCCTTGATGAACCTGCGATAGAAGCCCGCATGGCCCAGAAAACTGCGGATCCCCTTGACAGAAGTAGGTGGTTGTAGGTTCATCATAACCTCGATCTTAGCTTTATCCACTTCGATGCCATCTTCTGATATGCGATGCCCAAGTACAATCCCATTCCTGACCATGAAGTGACACTTCTCCCAATTTAGAACTAGGTGCTTTTCCTCACATCGATGAAGTACCCTGCATAGATTAGACAAACAGTGAGAGAAAGAGTCTCCATACACCGAGAAGTCATCCATGAACACCTCCATTATGTCTTCGATCAAGTCGGTAAAAATGGACATCATGCATCGCTAGAAAGTTGCAGGAACATTGCACAATCCGAATGGCATGCGCCGGTAAGCGAATGTGCCATAAGGACATGTGAATGTTGTCTTCTCTTGGTCGTCCGGATGGATGGGGATCTGAAAGAAACCTGAATAACCATCTAAAAAACATTAGTATGGATGGTTAGCAAGTCTTTCAAGCATCTGATCAATAAAGGGCAAAGGGAAGTGATCCTTGCGAGTTGCAGCATTCAGTTTACGATAATCTATGCACATTCTATGGCCTGTTATGGTCCTAGTTGGTATCAGTTCATTCCTATCATTCTTTATTACAGTTATTCCACCTTTCTTAGGAACTACATGAACTGGACTAACCCAAGTACTATCAGAAATAGCATAAATTACACCGGCTTCCAGAAGTTTCATTATCTCCTTCTTAACAACATCTTTTAGATTCGGATTTAACCTCCTCTGATGTTCTATAGAACTCATCGATTCATTTTCTAGATGTATCCTATGCATGCAAAGATTAGGGGAGGTGCCAGTGATATCATCAAACGAATACCCTATAGCCTTTCTATACTTCCTAAGCTCGCATAAAAGTAAAGCTACTTCCACATTATTCAAATCAGCATTCACAATTACCGGGTAAGTAGAGTTCGTTGCAAGGAATGCGTACCTGAGCCCGGCTGTCTATCGGGTCAAGTGGCGGAGCAGGTGCTCGCGGGTGCTCCGTCTGTTTCTGCCGAGTTCTCCTCATCTTCTAGGCTCGTGTACGCCACCATCTGCTCCATTCTTCGGCTGGAATCTAGCATCTTGGCAAAGCTGTCGGCATCCTTGCTCAGGAAACCATGCTCTCTTTCAGCTAGAGTTAGAGCGGTTTCAAGAGGATCCAGGCACAGAAGCTCTTCAGCTGCCTCATCATATATATCATCCACGCCTTCCACAGTGAAGGTCTGTCCATCCATCATCGGTTTCTTCAACAATTTATCCATCTCGAATGACATTACCATGTCGCCTAGCTGAAGGTCAATCACTCCATTCTGTACATCGATTATTGCACCAGCTGTGCATAAGAATGGTCGGCCGAGAATCAGAGGGTCTTTTGGTTCTTCTCCAAGCTCTAGAACCACGAAATCAGCTAGGATGAGTGTGTCTCCAATTCGCACATGAAGATCCTCTAACAAACCCACCGGAAGCTTTGTTGATCTGTCTGCGAAGACCAATGAGATGCGCGTGGGTTTGAACTTTGTGAACCCTAACTGCTTTGCCACAGAGTATGGCATAAGGTTGACACTGGAACCGAGATCGCACAGAGAGTATGCGAATGTCATGGGGCCGATCTTGACTGATAAAATGAATCTGCCAGGATCGCCTCTCTTCTTAAGGACCTTGTTCTGCAGAACAGCACTGCACTCTTTGGAGACTACCATCACTCACGTTTTCTCCTCACTACTTTTCTGGAGACTAGGGTTTTCATATACCGTTTGAGAGCAGGTATCATCTGAATGGCATCCGTGAAAGGCAGCTTCACGGTTAGGTCTCTGAGCATCTCTCTGCATTTAGCATCCTCTAAGTCCTTGCGAGACTTCTTTGGTGGTACAGGGTATGGGACCTTGGGTTTGTACACCCTTGCTTCTGGATTGCTGGCCGAAGTTGTTTGAGTTTCTCGGCTGAGCATGTGCTCGGTTGACGGACCAGGGTGCTCGGTTGGCGAATCTTCTTCAAGAATCTCGAGAGCTGAGGCCGATGTTCCAGCGTGTGTTGCACGGTTGCTCGATTTACCTTTTTCATAAACGCTTTGATCTCCTTGGAGCAGGTTCTTGCTGGATGGGAGCACGTGCTCGGAAGTCGCTTCTTTTCCTTTTGCCGATCCGGAAGTTGTTGCTGAATTCAATGTTTTCCCACTCCTTAGCTCGATGGCGTTGACAAACTCCTTCCTAGGTGCTTCAGCTTTTCCAGGCAGAGTCCCTCGTGTTCTTTTTATAGACTCGACAGTTTGTGCAATCTGAACATCCAGTTGCTTCATGTGGGTCCATACAGCCTCATACTTCCCGTTAAGATCAACATACATAGTCTCAACTTTGGAGTTGATCTCTGCTGCCGCCTTTTGGTGACTCGCCATCAACTGCTGCATCATGTTCTTCAGCTCGTCTTGGGAGCCGGTTACTGAAGATGAAGGCTGCGGATTTGTGAAAGGTTGGGGTTGCGAGTTTGTGAAAGGCTGCCTTGGCTGATTCCCTCGTTGGAAACGGTTCTGATTAGGAACGAATGGCCGGTTCTGGTAGTTGTTGGAGTAGTTCTTCTGAAAACCCATCTGTGGCTGATTTCCTTGCTTAGGATAAACCTGATCCTGCGGATTCTCCACATTGGTGCTCCTATAGGACAGGTTCGGATGAGTGTTGAACCCTTGGTTCTTGAAACCGCGGTTCTGTCCGAAACCTTGTCCCGTCACGTAATTCACCTCCATCTGATCATTCCCGGTTTCTTCCTCATAGACTTGAGCGAGAGGTGCTTCCCATTCTCTTCCACAAAGTCGACTGACTTCTGGTTCTTTTTTAGCAAAAGGTTAACCAAGGCAGAGAGCTCATCAATCTTTTTGGAGTCCACACTGTTGACCTTCTTCCTGTCGTAGTCCGGGCTTTTGTTGCTGGAACTTGCGGCTAGGTTCTCGATCAGCTCCAGAGCTCCTTCCTTTGACTTAATGTAGAAGTCACCGTTACTAGCTGCATTCAGGGCGTTTCTGTAGTCCCAATCTACTCCGTCATAGAAGGTGCTGAGCAGCTGCTCATCACTAAACCCATGGTGAGGGCACTCGCGCTTGTACTCCTTAAACCGCTCCCATGCTTCATTGAAGGATTCGCCGGACTGTTGCTCGAATGAGTAGATCCTGTTCCTCAAGGCATCAATCTCAAAACACACCATCTTCTTCCTTCTCTCTTCTCTAGCTTCTAAACATTGCTCTCTCTTCAGTTTTAAGTTTATATTTATGCTTTTATTAAGTTTTATTTAGTTTCTTTTAAGCTTTATACATTTATGCTTATGCTTTAAGTTTTACTTCAGTTCTTATTTATGCTTATGCTTTAATTATGTTCTTATATTTTATATCCAGCTTAAGTTATATATCAAGTTTTTTATGAACTTTATAATCTCGTTGTTATCTTCTTCTTTAATTATGTCTGAGTAGAGTTAGGTTGAGTTTGTCAAGGAATTCTTGAGCTTTAGGGTTAAACACAAATAGGTTATTCAAATCGATGTCTTCACACCTTTGTTGTTCTTAATGCTTAGATCAAATTGATCACTTGATTTTATGATATTAGGTTTAACTTAGACAGCGAGAGTTGCTAGGTTGCTAGAAAGAACATTGGTGAGCAATTTATTCATTACCTGCGAGAGTAGATGTATTGGAGAATTGTGAACATATTAAACATATCCTTAATGCTTGTCTACGATTCTAGTACCAACGAGAGTTAGGAATTCTAGGTCGATAGACAAGATATTGATACCACGAGAGTGGATTGATACTATCTTAGTGTTTGAGTTCTAGACATATGCTTAATCACTACCTGAATAGTTGTTTGATCCGTTGCTCTGAATCTCCTGCGATATTCCTTGACCTAACACTTGTTTAAAATTATCTTTACAACCGATTTCGCTTTTATTATTGCTATCTACAAAAACCAAAAACATATTAAATTGTCTTAGCTCTTAATTTAGCTCATTAAGTCAAAGTGTGAAAACTGGTCTTCGTGGGATCGACCCCTAAATACTACTTCGTATGCTGTGCACTTGCAGTAGGAAATAAGGGTTTAAAACTCGTGTATCAAGTTTCCACGGTCTGCCTGCTGAGATTCCGATGGATCACATCGAGAACTTTGAAGAGATCTGTAGCACAACCAGCTCCAATGGTGTGCCCCCAGATTTTTTGAAGTGCAAGCTTTTCCCTTTCTCTCTTGCGGGAAAAGCATCACAGTGGTTAAAATCTTTACCACCACGCTCTCTACCGACTTGTGCTGATG
This sequence comes from Isatis tinctoria, assembly GCA_010577795.1. Classification (NCBI taxonomy): domain Eukaryota; kingdom Viridiplantae; phylum Streptophyta; class Magnoliopsida; order Brassicales; family Brassicaceae; genus Isatis; species Isatis tinctoria. The sequence continues at coordinate 16,874,971 of CM021247.1, read as the reverse complement.
CAAGATCAGCCTTCTTGGATAAGTTCTACACGAAATCCAAGACCGCAGCCTTGAGGAACAAGATCTCCTCATTCGAACAACAATCCGGTGAATCCTTCAATGAAGCATGGGAGCGGTTTAAGGAGTACAAACGCGAGTGCCCTCACCATGGGTTTAGTGATGAGCAGCTGCTCAGCACCTTCTATGACGGAGTAGATTGGGACTACAGAAACGCCCTGAATGCAGCTAGTAACGGTGACTTCTACACTAAGTCAAAGGAAGGAGCCCTGGAGCTGATCGAGAACCTAGCCGCAAGTTCCAGCAACAAAAGCCCGGAGTACGACAGGAAGAAGGTCAACAGTGTGGACTCCAAGAAGATTGATGAGCTCGCGGCCATGGTTAACCTTTTGCTTAAAAAGAACCAGAAGTCAGTCCACTTTGTGGACGAGAATGGGGAAGCACCTATCGCTCAAGCCTATGAGGAAGAAACCGGGAATGATCAGATGGAGGTGAATTATGTGACGGGACAAAGTTTCGGGCAGAACCGCGGTTTCAACAACCAAGGCTTCAACACTCATCCGAACCTGTCCTATAGGAGCACCAATGTGGAGAATCCGCAGGATCAGGTTTATCCTAAGCAAGGAAATCAGCCACAGATGGGTTTTCAGAAGAACTACTCCAACAACTACCAGAACCGGCCATTCGTTCCTAATCAGAACCGTTTGCAAGGAGGGAATCAGCCAAGGCACCCTTTCACAAACTCGCAGCCCCAACCTTTCACAAATCCGCAGCCTTCATCTTCAGCAACCGGCTCCCAAGACGAGCTGAAGAACATGATGCAGCAATTGATGGCGAGTCAACAAAAGGCGGCAGCAGAGATCAACTCCAAAGTTGACACTATGTATACTGATCTTAATGGGAAGTATGAGGCTGTATGGACCCACATGAAGCAACTGGATGTTCAGATTGCACAAACTGCCGAGTCTATAAAAAGAACACCAGGGACTCTGCCTGGAAAAGCTGAAGCACCTAGGAAGGAGTTTGTCAACGCCGTCGAGCTAAGGAGCGGGAAAACATTGAACTCAGAAACAATCGCAGGATCGGAAAAAGGAGCGACAACCGAGCACCCTGGCCCGTCAACCGAGCACATGCTCAGCCAAGAAACTCCAACAACTTCGGCCAGCAATACGGAAGCAAGGATGTACAAACCCAAGGTCCCATACCCTGTACCTCCCAAGAAGTCTCGCAAAGATTTAGAGGACGATAAATGCAGAGAGATGCTCAGAGACTTAACCGTGAAGCTGCCTCTCACGGATGCCGTTCAGATGATACCGGCTCTCAAACGGTACGTGAAAACCCTAGTCTCCGGAATAGCTGAGGAGGAAAACGTGATGGTAGTCTCCAAAGAATGCAGTGCTGTTCTGCAGAACAGGGTCCTTATGAAGAGAAGCGATCCCGGCAGATTCGTTTTATCAGTCAAGATCGGCCCCATGACATTCGCATGCTCCCTGTGAGATCTCGGTTCCAGTGTCAACCTTATGCCATACTCTGTGGCAAAACGGTTAGGGTTCACCAATTTCAAACCCACGCGCATCTCATTGGTCTTCGCAGACAGATCAACAAAGCTTCTGGTGGGTATGTTAGAGGATCTTCATGTGCGGATTGGAGACACACTCATCCCAGCTGATTTCGTGGTTCTAGAGCTTGAAGAAGAACCGAAAGACCCTTTGATTCTTGGCCGGCCATTCTTATGCACAGCTGGTGCAATAATCGATGTACAGAATGGAGTCATTGACCTTCAGCTAGGCGACATGGTAATGTCATTCGAGATGGATAAATTGTTGAAGAAACCGATGATGGATGGACAGACCTTCACTGTGGAAGGCGTGGATGATGTATATGATGAGGCAGCTGAAGAGCTTATGTGCCCGGATCCTCTTGAAACCGCCCTAACTCTGGCTGAAAGAGAGCATGGTTTCCTGAGCGAGGATGCCGACAGCTTTGCCAAGATGCTAGATTCCAGCCAAAGAATGGAGCAAATGGTAGCGTACACGAGCCTAGATGATGAGGAGAACTCGGCAGAAATAGACGGAGCACCCGCTCCAACCCCACAAGCACCTGCTCCGCCACTTGACCCGATAGACAGCCCTTGGAGCGAATTGAAAGCACCGAAACTGGAGCTCAAAACCCTTCCAGCGGGGCTCAGGTACGCATTCCTTGGAACAAACTCTACTTACCCGGTGATTGTGAATGCTGATTTGAATAATGTGGAAGTAGCTTTACTCTTATGCGAACTTAGGAAGTATAGAAAGGCCGTAGGGTATTCACTTGATGATATCACTGGAATCTCCCCTGATCTTTGCATGCATAGGATACAACTAGAAAATGAATCAATGGGTTCTATAGAACATCAAAGGAGGTTGAATCCGAATCTGAAAGATGTTGTTAAAAAGGAGATATTGAAACTTCTAGAAGCCGGTGTAATATATGCTATTTCTGATAGTACTTGGGTTAGTCCAGTTCATGTAGTTCCTAAGAAAGGAGGAATCACTGTAATAAAAAATGATAGGAATGAACTAATACCGACTAGGACCATAACCGGCCATAGAATGTGCATAGATTATCATAAACTGAATGCTGCAACTAGCAAGGATCACTTTCCTTTGCCCTTTATTGATCAGATGCTTGAAAGACTTGCTAACCGTCCATACTACTGTTTTTTAGATGGTTACTCAGGTTTCTTTTAGGTCCCCATCCATCCAGACGACCAGGAGAAGACAACATTCACATGTCCTTATGGCACATTCGCTTACCGGCGCATGCCATTCGTATTATGCAATGCTCCGGCAACTTTCCAGCGATACGTGATGTCCATTTTTACCGACTTGATCGAAGATATAATGGAGGTGTTCATGGATGACTTCTCGGTGTATGGAGACTCTTTCTCTCACTGTTTATCTAATCTATGCAGGGTACTTCAGCGATGTGAGGAAAAACACCTAGTTCTAAATTGGGAGAAGTGTCACTTCATGGTCAGGAATGGGATTGTACTTGGGCATCGCATATCAGAAGATGGCATCGAAGTGGATAAAGCTAAGATCGAGGTTATGATGAACCTACAACCACCTACTTCTGTCAAGGGGATCCGCAGATTTCTGGGGCATGCAGGCTTCTATCGCAGGTTCATCAAGGATTTTTCAAAGATAGCTAGACCCCTCACCAGGCTGTTGTGCAAGGAGGTGAAATTCGAATTTGACAGCAACTTTCTTGAGGCTTTTCATACGATCAAAGGAGCATTGGTCAGCGCACCCATTGTGCAGCCACCAGATTGGAGCCTACCTTTCGAGGTTATGACGGATGCTAGCGACTATGCTGTTGGTGCAGTTCTAGGCCAGAGGAAAGACAAGAAGCTCCACGTTATCTACTACGCCAGTCGCACATTGGATGATGCTCAGTGCAAGTATGCTACGACAGAAAAGGAGCTTCTGGTCGTCGTCTTCGCTTTTGAGAAGTTTCGGTCCTATCTCGTTGGATCGAAGGTTATAGTTCATACTGATCATGCAGCACTCAAGTATCTGCTGACCAAGAAAGACGCTAAGCCGCGGTTACTTAGGTGGATTCTCCTACTTCAAGAATTCGACCTGGAAATCAAGGACAAGAAGGGAATAGATAATGGAGCTGCCGACCATTTATCTAGGATGTGGATTGATGAAGACGTCCCACTCAACGACAGGCTCCCTGAAGAACAGGTTTACTCAATCGGAGTATTACAAATCGAGGAATCACATGCTCCCACCCAGCGAGCACCTGCTCACTCCGAATTCTGCAACCAGACCGAAAGCAGCCAACATCCTCAGATTCCTTGGTTTGGTGAGATTGCGAATTACCTAGCTGCGGATCTAGAACCTCATGGTTTTGTGGGCAACAAAAGGAAGAAATTCCTAAAAGATATCCGCCATTACTTCTGGGATGAGCCATACCTGTACAAGCATTGCCCAGATGGAGTATTCAGACGTTGCATGGCTGAGGAGGAGATACTGGAGATTCTATTTCACTGTCATGGCTCTTCCTATGCCGGACACTTCGCTACTTTCAAGACGGTCTCCAAGGTTCTGAAAGCTGGATATTGGTGGCCAACAATGTTTAAGGATGCTCAGCGCTTTATCTCTAGATGCGATTCATGCCAGCGACAGGGCAACATCAGCAAGCGCAATGAGATGCCACATAACTTCATTCTCGAAGTGGAGGTCTTTGACGTATGGGGCATTGATTTTATGGGACCATTCCCGTCTTCTTTCTGGAATGAGTACATACTCGTGGCTGTTGACTATGTATCTAAGTGGGTTGAGGCATTGGCGAGTCCCACGAACAATGCAAAGGTGGTGATCAAGATGTTCAAGTCTATCATTTTCCCTAGATTTGGTGTTCTGCGAGTTGTCATCAGCGATGGAGGCTCTCACTTCATCAACACGATTTTAGAGAATCTATTGCGCAAAAACGGTGTAAAACACAAGGTCGCAATGCCTTACCATCCGCAAACGAGTGGGCAAGTTGAGATATCTAACCAAGAAATCAAGAGCATCCTTCAGAAGACTGTGAGCACAACTCGGAAGGACTGGTCTTCCAAGCTAGATGACGCTCTATGGGCTTACAGGACCGCCTACAAAACGCCTCTCGGGACCACTCCTTTCCACCTTGTTTACGGCAAAGCCTGTCACCTCCCCGTTGAGCTCGAATTCAAAGCCGCATGGGCTGTCAAGCTGCTCAACTATGACATTAAGCCGGCTTCAGAACGACGCATGATGCAGCTACACGAGCTTCAGGAGATTAGGCATCTCGCCTATGAGAACTCCAAAATCTACAAGGAACGAACCAAAGCATACCACGACAGGCGCATCCTAGCTCGTAACTTCGCCCCCAACGACCTGGTTCTACTCTTCAACTCTCGGCTGAAGCTGTTTCCCGGGAAGTTGCGATCAAAATGGTCTGGGCCCTTCACCATAAAGGAAGTGCGACCATATGGAGCTGTCGTCTTGTTCAACAACAAAGGAGAAGAGTTCGTGGTCAATGGAAAGCGGTTGAAACCATATCCTGCCGACACACAACTCGGAGACGGGGAAGAAACTCCCTTGACCGAGCCTCCTCAAGCATAATCAACTCTCCACGTCAAGCTTAGCGACGTAAAACAAGCGCTTTCGTGGGAGGCAACCCACCAGGTAACATGTAAATAGCGTGAAGTTTTTCGTCCTTGTTCTATTTACGTTTCTTGTTTTGTTTGAGATTGTTTTTGCAGGCTTTTATTAAGTGTTCGAGAAACCGCTCTGCTGGGAGCAAAGAGACCGATCGTTCCTAACAAGAACGGTCATTCTACACGGGAAAACCATCAATCCTAAGGATAGAGAGCAACACCGATAGCTCCACCAAGCGACCACTGAGCTGTGGTTATTTCTATCACCCTTGTTATATCCATTTTTATTTTATGACACTTTTATTTTATTTTACGGGTTTCTCTTTCAGTTTGTTTAAACCGGGACGGGTTTCTCTTTCAATTTAGTCGCGAAATCCATTTTACGGGTTTCTCTTTCAATTTTATGACATTTTTATTTGTGTACTAACGTTATGTTTTATGGATGTTTATTTCTTATGTTTTATTTGTTTTATTTTGGTGTGTTATTTTCAAAAATAAAAAATAAATAAAAAAAATAAATTTATCGAGTCAAAACAGTGTGTGATTTTATTAAACTTTTTGGAATTGCAACATGTTCGATGTCATTGACTTAGGACTGCTTAGCATTGTTTGAGGATAGTTTGGAAACGCAGAAAAATGAGTTGATATTATGTGTTTTTAACGTATTTTGATTCGTTTTTAGTATTCGGTTTGAGTTTTGATTTGCATCTTTCGTTGGTATTTCGAGTCTTTTCTATTGTTTTGAGTTTTTTTACAGATTTCATGGAGTTCCGAAGGAGTTTGGCGTTTACGGACATGTTCGAGTCGAGTTAATGCGGAAAACACGAGAAAATGACCAAGTGAAGAACGACCAGCAGAACGACCGTTCCCCCAAGGGAACGATCGTTCCCAACCTCACCTACCTTGCCGACAAAAGCCATGGAACGACCGTTCCCAATCACACGTACTCCACCAACAACCATGCACGGAACGACCGTTCTCCACCAAGAACGATTGTTCCAAAGCTCACCTACTCCACCTACTTCGATCGACCATTGGGAACGATCGTTCTACACCAAGAACGACCGTTCCCCACTTCACCTACTCCCCTTCACCTTGGCCTATATAATTGACTCACAACATCAATCTCAAAACACACCATCTTCTTCCTTCTCTCTTCTCTAGCTTCTAAACATTGCTCTCTCTTCAGTTCTAAGTTTTATGTTTATGCTTTTATTAAATTTTATTTAGTTTCTTTTAAGCTTTATACATTTATGCTTATGCTTTAAGTTTTACTTTCAGTTCTTATATTTATGCTTATGCTTTAATAAAGTTCTTATAAGTTTATATCCAGCTTATGTTATATATTCAAGTTTTTATGATGAACTTTATAATCTCGTTGTTTTCTTCTTCTTTAATTATGTCTGAGTAGATCTCTTAGTTAGGTTGAGGTTTGTCAAAGGAATTCATGAGCTTTAGGGTTAAACACAAATAGGTTATTCAAATCGATGTCTTCACCTTTGTTGTTCTTAATGCTTAGATCAAATTGATCACTTGATTTTATGATATTAGGTTTAACTTAGACAGCGAGAGTTGCTAGGTTGCTAGAAAGAATATTGGTGAGCAATTTATTCATTACCTGCGAGAGTAGATGTATTGGAGAATTGTGAACATATTAAACATATCCTTAATGCTTGTCTACGATTTCTAGTACCAACGAGAGTTAGGAATTCTAGGTCGATAGACAAAGATATTGATACCACGAGAGTGGATTGATACTATCTTAGTGTTTGAGTTCTAGACATATGCTTAATCACTACCTGAATAGTTGTTTGATCCGTTGCTCTGAATCTCCTGCGATATTCCTTGACCTAACACTTGTTTAAAATTATCTTTACAACCGATTTCGCTTTTATTATTGCTATCTACAAAAACCAAAAACATATTAAATTGTCTTAGCTCTTAATTTAGCTCATTAAGTCAAAGTGTGAAAACTGGTCTTCGTGGGATCGACCCCTAAATACTACTTCGTATGCTGTGCACTTGCAGTAGGAAATAAGGGTTTAAAACTCGTGTATCAAGTTTCCACGGTCTGCCTGCTGAGATTCCGATGGATCACATCGAGAACTTTGAAGAGATCTGTAGCACAACCAGCTCCAATGGTGTGCCCCCAGATTTTTTGAAGTGCAAGCTTTTCCCTTTCTCTCTTGCGGGAAAAGCATCACAGTGGTTAAAATCTTTACCACCACGCTCTCTACCGACTTGGGCTGATGCAAGATCAGCCTTCTTGGATAAGTTCTACACGAAATCCAAGACCGCAGCCTTGAGGAACAAGATCTCCTCATTCGAACAACAATCCGGTGAATCCTTCAATGAAGCATGGGAGCGGTTTAAGGAGTACAAACGCGAGTGCCCTCACCATGGGTTTAGTGATGAGCAGCTGCAAAGAAGGTCCTCGTTGTTTTTGCTCCTTGTGCTCCTTGTGGACATGCACCTGAAACACAAAAACAAAGAAGAAAAGAAAACGAGTTCAGTAAAGTTCTTAGTCTAATAATTCAGCTGTAAACCAAAGGTGAAAATTTGGTCCCCGGCAACGGCGCCAAAAACTTGATACACGAGTTTTAAACCTATTTCCTACTGCAAGTGCACAGCAAACGAAGTAGTACTTAGGGGTCGATCCCACGAAGACCAAGTTCACACTTTGATCTAATGAGCTAAATTAAAAGCTAAGACAATTCAATTAGGGTTTGGTTTCGTAAATAGCAAATAATAAAAAGCAAAATCGGTTGTAAAAATAATATTAAACAAGCGTTAGGTCAAGAAATTTCGCAGGAAATTCAGAGCAAAGGATAAAACAACTATTCAGGCAATGATTTAAGAACAAGTCTAGAACTCAAACATAAAGATAATATCAATTCACTCTCGTGGCATCAATAACTTTATCTAACAACCTAAAATCCTAACTCTCGTTGGTTTTAGAAATCGTAGACAGGCATTAAGGATAGGTTTGACTTGTTCACAATTCTCCAATACATCTACTCTTGCAGGTAATGAATAAATTGCTCACCCAAGTTTCTTCTAGCAACCTAGCAACTCTCGCTGTCTAAATTAAACCTAATATCATAAAATCAAGTGATCAATTAGATCTAAGCATTAAGATCAACAAGGGTGAAGACATCGATTTGAATAGCCTATTTGTGTTTAACCCTAAAGCTCATGAATTCCTTTGAAAAACCTTAACCTAACTAAGAGATCTACTCAAACATAATTAAAGAAGAAGAAAACAAAGAGATTATAGAGTTCATCATGAAAGCTTGAATAGATAATAAAAGCTGAAAAGAAACTAATGAGAACTTGATCAAAGCATAAAAATTTAAAGCTTAAAGATAAAAAAGATGAAAAGAACTAATAAGAACTTGATCAAAGCATAAATGTTTAAAGCTTAAAGATAACAAAGGATGAAAAGAAACTAATAAGAACTTGATCAAAACATAAATATTTAAAGCTTAAAAGAGAAGAGAAACAATGTTTAGAAGCAAGAGAAGACTGAGAGAAGAAGATGGTGTGTTTTGAAGCATCAAGTGTGAGTCCAATATATAGGCCAAGGTGTAGGGGAGTAGGTGAGACGGGGAACGACCGTTCTGGAGGAGAATGGTCGTTCTAACTGGTCGATCGCGAAGTAGGTGGGTGTAGGTGAGACGGGGAACGATCGTTCTGGGAGAAGAACGATCGTTCTAAGTGGTCGTTCGCGAAGTAGGTGAGACGGGGAACGATCGTTCTTTAGAGAGAACGGTCATTCCTTGGCTTTAGTCGGCAGAGTAGGTGGGTGTAGGTGAGACGGAGAACAACCGTTCTTGGAGAGAATGATCGTTCTTCAATCTTGTCGGCAGGGCAGGTGGGAGCAAGAACGGTCGTTCTACTCCAAGAACGGTCGTTCTCTTCAGTTGGTCATTTTCTCGTGTTTTTCCACATTAACTCGACTCGAACATGTCCGTAAGCACCAAACTCCATCGGTACTCCATAAAATCTGTAAAAGACTCGAAACAATAGAAAAGACTCGAAAAACTAACGAAAGATGCAAATCAAAACTCAAACCGAATACTAAAAACAAATCAAAATATGTTAAAAATACATAATATCAGCTACCAGTAGGTGTTCAGAGTCTTTTGGGGCTGGTCCCATCGGGGTTTGTTGTTTAGATGTAGATAGCCATGCGTCCAGCCAGATGCAAAGTGATTGTCCATTTCCTATTGCCCAACATAGGTATTTTCATAGGAGTTCTCTTCCAGTAAGTATGCCCTTCCATCCATGTGAGATAGTAGCTCCCTAATACGATCCTGGGTGGGAGGATCCTTTTCCCTTGGATCCACTTTGTGAGGATTGATGGATTATTGATGATTCTGGATGGATGATGATTGAATGATTGAAGCGGAAGACTTGAAGAGGGGAATTGCGGATTGAGTGATTGATGAATAGATGATTGACGAAGCTATGACGATGGATGAGAGTGTGATGATAGAATGGAAAATGAAGAGTTCATATGGAGATGAGTGAAGGTAGAGATGAAATCGACAAGAGATGTGTAAGTCTCTTGCAATCAAACTCGACAAATTCAAGGATATGACGCACCAGGGGTTCAACGAGGGTTCCTTGAACAAATCCAGTGATATGACTCACACAGGATTAGCACAAGCGCCTTTGGATATGACACACCAAAAATGATCTACTTTCAAAAGGATTTTTTGATTAAAAAGATAGATAGATTTCTTTGTGGAATAGACAAGAAAATATAAAGGGAGAAGAGTCTCGGTATAAGAACCGAAGACCATCTCGAAACTAAGCAAACAATAAAAGGAAAATCCAAGTTTGAATTTGAAAACTAGACCCTTGGACTTCTATTTTCGTCACTCCTCTTGTCCAGCAAATAAACCACTTGGTTTGGGCTCTTCTTGGGCTTGTTATTGGCATAAAACGAACTGGACTTGATATGTGCTCCTTTGGGCTGATTTCTGAGCATCTTGCCATGGTGTTGATCACAAACGGATGATGTGAAAGTGATTCATAAGCCTCATTAGAAACCTTCCTTGGAAAACCCATTGGGACAAAACCAAAGGTAAGGGAAAAAGAGTGCAAATGAATCACTTGTCCATTTGTTGATATTCTCTGAACTTGGATCAAAATCCAGAGAGGTTTCGGATCATATTTCTTCCATCTTGGCTCCAATCTAGCTCTAGGATGAGCTGCTTCCTCAGCTACAAGCTTCTTGTGCATAGTCTTATCCAAGATCATATCATCCTCTCCCACTTGAAAAGGATTTGACCTCAAATCTAATTTATCTGCAACATAATACACAAGATTAGTAACTTTGGAAGTCAGAGTAATTGGATACTTACCTTGCATAAGCTTGAGGTTGTAAGTTGCATCTGGTGGTTTCTCTTTGATCAGGATGAAGTGGCCAACATGTTGATGTTTCCTTTGATCTGAATCAGGTGGCTCAAATCGTTTGTCTCCTTCCCTCCTTTGGAGTTTCCTTTTGCATTTTATGGCTACTCCAAAACCTGCATTTGGCTCTCTTGACAAAGACAAGAAAATCATATCTGCGTTAGAAGCAAAAACACAATTGAAAACAGAAACACTTACTTGTCCGAGTTCAAACTCTTTGTCTCTGATTTGTATTATAATCGGTTGTGTCCATCCATGGCTCAACGCATCCGGTGGTTCATCTTTGTACACTGAAGGCCATTTGAAAGCTCTTCCAACTCCTTGTGGTATTTATTTGTGGTGCTCCTGATCTCGGCTTCTAGAGTTTGGTAGTTGCTCGGATGATAGCAAAATCATACTCTCTTGTTGCATCAGGTGTGGCCTTTAACATAGTTGAACCTGTACCAACCAAAAGCAAGTAATGCTTCATGCATTTTTGAGAGTCTAGATAGGTACCTCGATGTTGTTGCTGTGGAGTTCGTGGGCATCGATTTGGTGGCTTTTCCTTGATTGCCAAAGTGTCCAAAGCTCCTTCAGTTTTTTTCTGAGCACTCATGGGACAGAACAAGTGCATTATACTTGAAATAGAGAATTCAAAAACAGAGTATTTGAAACTATAACCGATTATAAAATTTTGCCAATATGAAATCAGGTTATAAGTCTCACTCATTCTGGTACCAAGCAAGAGATTGTGAGAGCCGAAACTCACACTGTCAAAACTTATATTTAGTGGGGGCTCGAAAATTCTATTTATAAAGAACTAGAGGACCGAAAATGCAAAAGAGAGATTTTTATTGATATTTTCCGAAAGTACAAGGGAAATTAGCAAAAGCTGAATAGTCTTAAATTGCTAAAACTCCTAATACTCGGATCTGGGATGGGATCTACCCTTACATGAGCGTACATATATATACTGACAATCCTAGGAGGCTAAGACTTCAGATTTCCGATGTGGGACCTCGTCTTTCCTTCCCAGCCGCCGACCTAAGCTTTTTGGGCCCGATATCCGGCCCGAGAGTCTTCCGTGATCCGTCCGTGCGTTCTGACCCAAATCCGGCCCGCCGATGAATAGTGATCCGTGAATAGTAAACCGGTGAATAGTAAACCGGTGAATAGTAATCCGATGAATAGTAATCCTAATCTCGGTTTAAGCTCAATTCGATTTTTCGGTTAACTTTGTCTCGGGATGAATAGTATTTTTCAACGGTTTTTCCTGCGTGAATAGTGTTCCGAGCGTTTTACGACTTTTGAGATTTGAACCGCCCATTTTTTCGTTTGAACTTCCAGCCGCCGGTTCTCGTATCAATGGCCAGCCGCCGGATCCTTTGGCTCGTGTGCTCGGCGACTGGTCCATGGACGGGTGGACGTTCGTCACGGTCTTTCGGGGAATGTTTACGGACGTCTTTGGAGTCAGAACATGCACATGGATGATCTTCAGGTCGGTTCGGGCATGACGGTCGGTCGACTGGACGATGTTCGGACGATGAGTCTTGACTTGAGAAATGATCGTGTGCATGTGATGAAGACCCGGCGGCTGGCACTTATCCCAGCCGCCGGTTGGTGTATCATGAAGATCCGGCGGCTGGCACTCATCCCAGCCGCCGACCATGGACGTGTGAAGACCCGGCGGCTGGCACTCATCCCAGCCGCCGGTTTCGGATGAGGAATACCCGGCGGCTGGCACTTATCCCAGCCACCGGTTCGTATCTTGGATGGATCGTGGGTAGTTTGCCTTAGCTCGTCTGTCCCATGTTCGGATGAAGAAGACCCGGCGGCTGGCACTCATCCCAGCCGCCAGTTTCGGATGAGGAAGACCCGGCGGCACTCATCCCAGCCGCCAGTTTCGGATGAAGAAGACCCGGCGGCTGGCACTCATCCCTGCCGCCGGCCTTGGATGGAGAAGACCCGGCGGCTGGCACACATCCCAGCCGCCGGCCTTGGATGGAGAAGACCCGGCGGCTGGCACTCATCCCAGCCACCGGCCTTGGATGGAGAAGACCCGGCGGCTGGCACTCATCCCAGCCGGCGGTTCGTGTCTTGGACGGGTCGTGGGCAGTTTGCCTTAGCTTGCCCATTCCATGTTCGTGATTTGATCTCGACCTTGACTTCTCGTTCCGTCAATCTTCGAGGAGGGGATTTCGACCCCAACAGTTAGCCCCCCTGCTCTTTGCTTCCGTGGTCCGGAACAAGGAGCTCCGAGCTGAGAGTTTTATCGGGATTGACTGAAACGAGACGGCAATGAGTTTTTCCGTTCGTCCGTTCATCCGCTTCTCTTTGATGTCTTGTCAGAGCATTGTTCATCATGGAAGTTTGTGCCATGTTTGCTATATCAAAGGAGTGGCTTCATTCATTTTTTCACATCCCTTTCTCAAGTTTTTTTTTTCTTCAAGTCTCTTCTTTGAAAATCTTCCTCTTTAGCAATGGCTGGTGAAGAAGGTTCTTCTTTCGGTCTCAACTTTGATGCGATAATGAATAATCAGTTCGAGTTTGATTTTATGTCCGCTGATCAGGATATGATACTTGTGGAAGATCTGCTGGAAGCTGGAGAAAATGCCGTTCCACGAGCAGCGTACGGTCCCGAAGGTGTTCCTCAGTGGGAGGCCGGTCCTAGCAATGCCCAAGGAGCGCTCGATTTTGTTAATGTTCCTCAATGGGCGTCCGAAACGGCTGCTGGGAATGAGGACGCACTCGAGCCGGCGGTCGGGAATGAGGTCAGACCCGAGCCAGCGGCCGGGAATGAGGTCAGACCCGAGCCGGCGGCCGGGAATGAGATCAGACCCGAGCCGGCGGCCGGGAATGAGATCAGCCCCGAGCCGGCGGCCGGGAGTTCGACGAGTAGGGCATCTGGTTCGAAGAGGGCGGCTGGCTCCAAGAACGCTTCCAAGAGGGCGGCTGGCATAGTAGCCGTATCAAGATGGCGCTTGGCTCTGGAGGTGCCTTAGAGAGGACGTCCGCTACTTCTCACGTTAGAACTGGTGGTGTCTCGCCGAGGACGAGTATAACACGTGGCGTTTGGACTCCTCCTCAACATGTCGAGGACAACGGGGGGTGGTGCGCATGGCCGTCCCGATCTCTGGTTCCTTCCGAGAGTCATCGTGTTTGGCCAGAGATAGGCAACGACTCGGCCATGTCCGGGGAAGAAGTCAGATCGGATCGCCCGGAGGTACCTATCTTCGTACATCCGGACGTGAAGTCCGAGTGTCGTTCTCCCAGAGAAGCTAAAGCCTATTGGGGTGAAGATATTTTCGCTTGGCGGTTTAAGAAGCCTGGACCGTCTACGAGTTACAGATCGATATCCGAGGTCTTCAAGCATGGACCCACTTTGAGCGATCGGGATTCACTGGCCGAGCTCAGATACGACTTCCGGATCTCGGACAAGATTAAGTTCCGTCTCCCGAAAGATAGGGACAGGATGAACAAGGCGCCGGAGGGATATTTTGCCATGCACGAGTCGATGTTTTACGAGGCTTTCCTCTGGTTCCCGATCCCGGGAGCTATCTTCAGATTTCTCGAGTTATATGGGGTTGCGATCTCTCAACTTACCCCATCCGCTATGAGGATTTTGATGGGACTCGTAGTCCTTTGTGCCGAGTGTGGGATCAAGTTGGAGCGTGACCTTATACGGATTTTCTTTTCGTTGAGGAAAGTTGCTTAGTCGGAGTTCTTCTGCTCGGTCAACGTTCGGAAGAATGTGAAGCGGTTCTATACCGGACTTCGACAGCATTGCAAAGCTTCGCGACACGAGTTTTTTTACGTGAAGCGCAGCCCGCTGACGGTCGGTTCCGACTTCGACGGCTCGGTTAAGACCGAGTGGAGTTTGCCACGTAAGCATTTCGTCTTTTTGTGAATTTTTCCTATAAGTAGTCTTTACTCCTTTGCTTCATTCTTCATAACTTCATTTCTTACAACTTTTCATTTTTTTCTCCTCTTCTTTCTCTAGTTCGAGATCCCTTTGCTCCTAGAGTTTCCGGGTTCGAGGATATCGTTAGAGAAGTTGAAAAGAAGAAAATAGATTGGGAGTGTCCTGATCTTTGGCGCCGCTTTCTTGACGCGAAAGATATTTTGGAAGGCCGTGCTCTCCGAAGGGCCCCGATTTTATCGATCCGATGGCGACGTACCCCGGTATGGAGGGTGTTTGGAAGTACCGCCAGCAGAAGTATGGCGAGGCTGGACCGTCCGGAGAGGCGGCTGAATTTGATCCGGTGTCCGGGTTTGTTCTCCCGCCCGGGCCTGATTTCCATGGCATGCCCGAGGAACAGATAATCGCTCCTCAGGGTTCCGATTGCGCCGCTGTTGCGGATAAAGGGAAGGGAACTTCCAACAGCCCAGACCGTCCGAGGAAGGGCAAAGTAACTCGGACGGTCGAGGCGTCTGATCATGGTCTTCTCTTCGACGCTCGCAAGGTGGCGGGAGGCGATCCAGCTGAGTCCGTGAAGGTTGTGGACTATTTTGGAGCGTTGGCTCCGGCTTCAGCTGTGCCGTTTGATCGTTCAGCGGCTTACGGAGATCTGTCCTCCGGTCTTATGATGGTAATTTTTTCTTCCCTTGGATTGTTTTGACGTAGTCTGGTCTTTGCTGATATTTTTTTCTTTGATTCAGGTCGCCACTCGAGCTCATGCGACCCAGGTTGCCTTAGAGGTCTCAGAGAAAGAGTCCGGAAGAAGGACAAAAAGATCAAGGCCCTGGAAGTCAAGCTCTGGAACGCGGAGAAGAGATCGCAGAAGAGCTCAAGAAGGCGCTTGCGGAGGCTGAGCGGAAGATGGATCTGGCGCTTAAGCAAAGCCGCTGGAAGTTAGTGGAGAAGTACCGTCTCCGCATCGAGGGTGCTAAAGCTGCCCTTGCACCGATGCGTCAGGCGAAGTATGGCGAGACTGCCTTGACCGAGGTCAGCTCGAACCTTGATCTAGTCTGGGATATTAAGTCCGGGAAGTCCAAGGTCGAGGTGGAAGAAGGAGAGCTGGAGGCGTCATTAGAGCAGCTCAACGGAGGAGCTTGGGCCGGCTCTTACGATCGGGCTGCTGCCGTTCTCGAGAGCCACTTGGTGTGCTCTCCCGTTTCTCCGTACCAGTCTCCGAATGCTGAGGATTTGGATTACGCAGCTCCTACTCCTCTTGTTGAGTATGATTAGGCTTTGGCCTTGTATTATCTGTTCTGTTGTGTTCAGGTCTTTTGACCTTTTTTCATTGCATTTGCTTCGTTATCTGAACTTGGTTACTCATATCTCCTTTCATGGAGGTTTATTATCTATTTGCTTTTGCCTTAGATGTTATGGACTTCTTCGCTTGCTTTGCTTTTATAGTCTTGATAAAGGAGAAGATGGGCGGCCGGTATGTCTCTCTTCCAAGAGGGCGGCTGGCCCATTTCATAGAATGAAGGGCGGTTGGCCCGTCTCTCTACGGAGGACGGGCGGCTGGCCCATTTCATAGAATGACGGGCAGCTGGCCCGTCTCTCTACGGAGGATGGGCGACTGGCCCGTTTTGTAGATTGAAGGGCGGCTGGCCCGTTGGGCGGCTGGCCCGTTTGGTAGAATGAAGGGCGGCTGGCCCGTCTCTCTACGGAGGACGGGCGGCTGGCGCGTTTGTTAGTGTGAAGGGCGGCTGGCCCGTCTCTCTACGGAGGACGGGTGGCTGGCCCGTTTTGTAGCTGATTGATATTGCGTTGGAGTGTTGTCCCGGACACTCGAACTTTAGACCAGTACTTATCTGAGAATATTCCTGGGTTTAATGCTGTCTGTCGTTGTCGTAGGGGACCAAGCTTGTTCGGATCCCTCTTTCGATCGAACGCTTTTAAGATCTCGCATCAGAGCCGGTTTTATACTGCGTTCTCGAGATGTCTTTGACCAATATTCCCATGTCAGGCACTTTACTGGGTTTAAAGAGTTTACTTTGTGTCCTGTACTAGGCGAAACGCTGGTGAAAGTAAACTAATCAGAACATCGTTTTGAGCGCTTCCTGCAGGATCGCGGGAGACAGGTTACGCCCTTCGGATGTTAATCCGGAAATTTGTATAGCGCGCTAGGTTTATCCTCTGCGGGATGTCGAGAGAACCATGGTTTAAAAAGATAGTCTTGTTGTGGCCAGCAACAGACGGATTCGTTGGAGAGGACTTAAGTATTTGGGAGAAGTATCTTGATTGGTTGGTGGTCATGGATAAGTTACGAGATGCTAAGTCTCGATGTTTATCTGATTTTGAGTTCGAGTTGAAGATGTGCTATGAGATACTAAGTCTCAATGTTCATTTTCCTCGGGTTTTTCTGGATCCATTCGGTTTCCGGATCAAGTTTCGAGATACTGAGTCTCGACGATTGTCGGAATGGTGTTTTCGGGAAACTTTTTCAAGCTTTTGATGTGTTATGAGATGCTAAGTCCCAATGTCCATCTTCTTGATTTGTTTGCGAAAGTTTGGGAGTATGTATATACGGACCCACTCCCCCCCTTTTTTAAGGAGAGGGGCAACTGAACTCGTTTTTTAAGCGAGCTGCCTACGTACCCTTCGTGAGAAGGGATCAAGTCACCCGTAGTTCCGTTTTTTTTTTTTTGTGGCGGGAAGACGGCTAAGTCTTGATAACGGAGTTGTCCGTTGCGGCTTCGGCGTTTTCTGCGGTCTTTTCGGCAGCTTTCGTCTTTTCTTGGTTGATTTCGGTCTCCGTGGGCGGAACCTCCGTTTTTTCGAACCGCTCGGTTCTACTCACTTTCTTCCCCAGCTCGGGGGCGTCGTCTTCATTCTTTCTCTTCGGGTTCTCTCTCTGCGGGATGGTCGGATTCCGGAGCTTGTGCTCTGCCAGAAAACAGATCCGAGCCTCCTTCTGGTTTCCCCAAATGGTCTTAATTCCGTTTGGTGTCGGGAACTTCAGGCAGAGATGGTAAGTTGATGGGATAGCTCGCATTGAGTTGATCCAAGGAGTTCCCATGATCACATTATAAATCGCGGGGTGGTTGGCCACCGCGAAGTTAACGATTTTGGTAATCCCTCCGGCACGAATCGGGAGCTGGATCGTTCCGTCCGTCATTGTGACTTCACTGGAGAATCCGGTCAGCGACCTCGGATTTGGCTTTATCATAGACGGGTCCACCTTCATCCTTTGAAGTGTCTCTCGAAAAATGACGTCCACCGAACTTCCGGTGTCGATCAAGACTCGGGAGACGTCGTGGTCGTTGATGTCCAACTCTACCACTAATGGATCGTCGTGAGGTTGGTCAAGGCCTTCGGCGTCTTTTTCGTGGAAGGCGATCCGGTCATCGTTTTCGGTGATCGGTTCCGGTGGTTTTGACTCCTTGTCTCCTCTTCTCAGAAACGCCTTTATGGAGGCCACTGTATCTCGGCAGTATTGTGACCCTCCGATGATCATGTGGATTCTCCTGCGGTTGGCGGCGGAGTCGTCTCCGTTTGGTCTCCTTCCCCATTTGGGGGTCTCTTCGTCGGGCCTTTCGGGACGTTCCTGGTTAGGTCGTCCTTCCGGGGTGCCATTATCTTCTTCGATGGCTCCGAGACTCTCGAGGGTTACTCCGTTTCCGAGCTCCCCGGCTAACAGCTTTGCCGCGAGCCTCCTTCCGACGGTCCTGCAGTTTTCGGTCGAGTGGCCTTTGGTCTTATGGAAGGTACAGAAGGCATTCTCGTCGAATCCCGGTCGAGTCCATGTGTTCCACGGTCCCCTGTTGCGCCCATCTGATGGTCTTTCCGTGCTTATTTGATAGTTATGCGCTCCGCTCGGATTGGGTTCTTCATCTCGGCTAGCTCGCCTACTTCTTCTCTCGTTTGGAAAGTTAGAAGGTTGCACCGTG
This sequence comes from Isatis tinctoria, assembly GCA_010577795.1. Lineage (NCBI taxonomy): Eukaryota > Viridiplantae > Streptophyta > Magnoliopsida > Brassicales > Brassicaceae > Isatis > Isatis tinctoria. The sequence continues at coordinate 16,856,562 of CM021247.1, read as the reverse complement.
CCTTTGGCGACCAATTTTGATGATTGGTGCTTTCCGGTTGGGACCCTCATTTCTTCCTCGTAGATGACGAAGTTGGAAGCACGGTGGAGAGCATCCTGAATGGTTACCGGTGGGTTCACGGTAATTTCCTTTCTGAAGTTTGAAGTCTTCAGCAAGGACTTCTTCAGGGCGTTGATTGCGGCGCTGTTGCTTAGGCCGTCGATCTTCGAGACAATCATCTTAAACCTGTCGATGAAATCTCGAAGGTTTTCATCGGGCTCCTGCGATAGCGAATAGAGGTCTGCGTCGGATGTTGACTGTCTTATGAACAGCGAGTAATGCTTCAGGAAGACTGCCGACAATTGCTCGAAACCGTCAATTGAATCTCTTTCTAACCTTGAGAACCAAGACAGGGCTGATCCTTTCAGATGCTCCATGAAGAGGAGGCAGAATCCTGCGTCTCTCTCTTCGGGTTTGAATCTGGCCCGTCCCATAGCGATATGGAAGGCTGTCATGTGGGCCTTCGGATCAGTTGTCCCGTCGTAGAAGGGAATTCGGATTTTTCCCGGGTCAGAGAGTCTGACGCTAGTGATCCTCGAAGTGAACGGGATCTTTTGCGTTTCCTCTAGGACATGGTCGATTTCCCGGGCCGCACTAGTCGCTTTATGGACTTGCGACCTTACCTCCTTCATCTGGTTCATGGTGAGTTCAAGTCGGGCACGGAGCTCGTCCAACTCGTTCCTTCGGCTAGCGGATCGATTAGCTCGGGTCTCTCGTTCCTCCTTTTCTTGCTCTTCGATCCAACGGAGCTCTTCTTCGTCCGCGTTTATGTCTCCAGCTTCGTCGTCAGTTTCGCTTTCGGCTCTGTTCACGGTGTCCTTCGGGTTTTCGCCGTTAGTCACCGTGGAAGTCGGCCGTTCAGCGGTTCGCCTAGTGGCGCTCTTCCGGTACAGCGGGGGTGGTGCCGACGGTTCTCTCCTAGTTCCGATCGGGGTCTGCTCATCGGGATTCCGACGGCCCGAGGGATCCGCTCGCGGGGTGAAGATGGGGCGTCTCACTCCTAACGTCCGGGGGGCGTGTGCTGGTTCCTGGGAAGCCGCTCTTTCTCGTGCGGCCGCTCTCTCTTGCCTGTTTTGCCGCTCCGTGATTTCGGCTACCATGTTCCGCAGTTCGGTGATTGCTGCGTTCTCGGGGCGGTGTTGGCCGTGTCCGTGATGACCGGATCTTCGAGTGGCATTCCGTATCTGGCGAGGGCCCTGGGGGAAGTCCCGGGGTTTCCGACTGCCCCGTCGGTGGATGTCCCGGCGGCAGTTGTTCCGGTTCCGGCCGCCGATGTGCTAATGGCGGGAAGTCCCATTCTGGCTGCTGCTCCGGTCGGTTGGTTGATGATGTCGTCAGTTCTTCTGGTCATTGTCTTTGTTTCGTATCCTTTTCGTTCTTAGGGTTAAGAATATTTCTCGACCCCACAGACGGTGCCAAACTGTGAGAGCCGAAACTCACACTGTCAAAACTTATATTTAGGGGGGGCTCGAAAATTCTATTTAAAGAACTAGAGGACCGAAAATGCAAAAAAGAGAGATTTTATTGATATTTTCCGAAAGTACAAGGGAAATTAGCAAAAGCTGAATAATCTTAAATTGCTAAAACTCCTAATACTCGGATCTGGGATGGGATCTACCCTTACATGAGCGTACATATATATACTGACAATCCTAGGAGGCTAAGACTTCAGATTTCCGATGTGGGACCCGTCTTTCCTTCCCAGCCGCCGACCTAAGCTTTTTGGGCCCGATATCCGACCCGAGAGTCTTCCGTGATCCGTCCGTGCGTTCTGACCCAAATCCGGCCCGCCGATGAATAGTGATCCGTGAATAGTAAACAGGCAAATAGTAATCCGATGAACAGTAATCCGAATCTCGGTTTAAGCTCAATTCGATTTTTCGGTTAACTTTGTGTCGGGATGAATAGTGTTTTTTCAACGTTGTTTCCCTCGTGAATAGTGTTCCGAGCGTTTTACGACTTCTGAGATTTGAACCGCCCATTTTTCGTTTGAACTTCCAACCGCCGGTTCTCGTATCAATGGCCAGCCGCCGGATCCTTTGGCTCGTGTGCTCGGCGACTGGTCCATGGACGGCTGGACGTTCGTCACGGTCTTTCGGGGAATGTTTACGGACGTCTTTGGAGTCAGAACATGCACATGGATGATCTTCGGGTCGGTTCGGGCATGACGGTCGGTCGACTGGACGATGTCGGACGATGAGTCTTGACTTGAGAAATGATCGTGGCATGTGATGAAGACCGGCGGCTGGCACTATCCCAGCCGCCGGTTGGTGTATCATGAAGATCGGCGGCTGGCACTCATCCCAGCCGCCGGCCATGGACGTGTGAAGACCCGCGGCTGGCACTCATCCCAGCCGCCGGTTTCGGATGAGGAATACCGGCGGCTGGCACTTATCCCAGCCACCGGTTCGTATCTTGGATGGATCGTGGGTAGTTTGCCTTAGCTCGTTTGTCCCATGTTCGGATGAAGAAGACCCGGCGGCTGGCACTCATCCCAGCCGCCAGTTTCGGATGAGGAATACCCGGCGGCTGGCACTTATCCCAGCCCCGGTTCGTATCTTGGATGGATCGTGGGTAGTTTGCCTTAGCTCGTCTGTCCCATGTTCGGATGAAGAAGACCCGGCGGCTGGCACTCATCTCAGCCGCCGGTTTCAGATGAGGAAGACCCGGCGGCTGGCACTCATCCCAGCCGCCGGTTTCGGATGAAGAAGACCCGGCGGCTGGCACTCATCCTAGCCGGCCACGAGGATTGGCCAGCCGCCCTTGGACTTTGGCTAGCCGCCCGTGGACTTTGGCTAGCCGTCCATGGACCTTGGCCAGCCGCCCATGCACACAAGGCAGGGAACGGGCGGCTGGACATCATCATGAAGCGGGCGGCTGGACATCAACATGAAGCGGGCGGCTGAAAAGAAAAAAGCGGGCTGCTCGGTGTCAGAAATCATAGAAATGCTCGGAACACAATTCGCGCAGGAAAACCGTTAAAATACTGTTTATGAAACACTATTCATCCCGAGAAAAAGTTAACCGAAAAAATCAATTTTCGCTTAATCGAGATTGGTTTACTATTTATGATTACTGTTCATTGGGCACTATTCATCATAATTGGGCCGGACCAGGATCAGACTATGTGACGGACTGCTGAAGATTTCGGGCCTGGAATTGGGCCAAAAAGACTAGGTCGGCGGCTGGAAGGAAGGAACTTTGGCCCACATCGCCCATAAAGAGTTTTAGCTACTAAGTCTCTAGTATAAATATAGACGCTTGTACTAGGTTCAAATCATCCCAAATTCGAGTATTAAGGCTTTTTGCAATATAAGACTTTTAAGCTTTTGTAATTCTTGTACTCCGAAATATTATCCAATAAAATCATCCTTTTACATTTTCGGTCCTTGAATTCTTTTAAAATAGATTTTCGGATACCCATAAAATATAAGTTTGACAGTGTGAGTTTCGATTCTCACAGTTTGGCGCCGTCTGGGGGGACGAAAAAATTCTTAACTCTTAGAACGAGAGGATACAGAAAGAAGACGGTGACCAGAAGAACCGACGACATCATCAACCAGCCGGCCGGAGCAGCCACCACGGGAGCAGCCAGAACAGGAATAACAGTTGTCGGTACATCCACGGCCGGAACCGGAGCGACTGCCGCCAGAACATCCGCGGCCGGAGCGTTCGGAATCGGAACGGTCGGGATCTCCGACAACGTGCTAAAGATTCGGGATGCCGACCGAAGACCCGGTCATAACAGAAGCGGCCAACACAGACAAGATAGCCGAGCTTGCCGCACGACAAGACAGACAAGAAAGAGCAGCAACACAGGAGAAAGCAGCCGCCCAAGAGCTGGCGCGCGGCCCCCGGACTTTCGGAGCGAGACGCCCCCAATTCACACCAAGGACGAACACCCCAGGCGGACAGAATGCCGGCGCGCAGACCCCTGTCGCTCCAAGAAGGGAATTATCGGCTCCGACTCCCCCGCCATGGAAGAACGCCACTAGGCAAATAGCTGAATGGCCAACTTCCATGGTGACCGACGAGAAAACCCAGGAGACTCCGCAAACGGAGCCGGCCCAGAAAAAAGCAAAACTGACTACGAAGTTAGAGAGCTGAACGCGGACGAGGAAGAGCTCCGCTGGATCGAAGAGCAGGAAAGAGCGGAACGAGCAACCTAAGTAAACCAATCCACAAGCCAGAGGAGCGAGTTGGACAAACTCCGCGCCCGACTGGAGCTCACGGCAAGTCAAATGAAGCAAGTAAGCTCGTAGGTCCATAAAGCGACCAGCTCGGCTCCTGAAATTGACCGAGTCTTGGAGAAGACCCAAAGTATCCCTTTCACCTCGAAGATTACAAACGTCAGAGTCCCGGACCTCGGCAAGATTCGAATCCCTTTCTACGACGGGACAACGGATCCAAAAGGCCACATGACAGCCTTCAATATCGCGACTCAATCAACGATTTCGAACAACACTACTCGTTATTCATAAGCCAATCAACATCTGAAACGGATCTCTACTTGCTATCACAAAGACCGGAAGAAAGCCTTCGAGAATTCATCGCAAGGTTCAAGGTGATTGTGTCCAGGATCGACGGCCTAAGCGATGGTGCCGCAATAAACGCCCTGAAGAAATCCTTACTGAAGCCTTCTAGCTTCCGAAAGGAAATCACCGTAAACCCGCCGGTAAGTATCCAAGTTGCTCTATACCGCGCTTCTAACTTCGTAATCTACGAGGAAGACATGAGGGCCCCGGCCGGAAAGCACCAATCAACAAAGTTGGTCGCCAAAGGCTCGGTGCAGCCTTCAAACATTCCAAACGAGAGGAAGAGTAGGCGAAGCGGGAGAGATGAGGAACCCGACGCGGTTGGAGCGCACAACTATCAGATAAACACGGAGAGACCATCTGATGGGCGCAACAAAGGATCATGGAATACGTGGACCCGCATAGGATACGACGAAAACGCCTTCTGCACCTTCCATAAAGCCAAAGGCCATTCGACTGAAAACTGTTGAACAATCGGAAGAAGGCTTGCGGCGAAAATATTGGCCAGAGAACTCAGCAACGGGATAACTTTAGAGAGTCTCGGAGCAGCCGAAGAAGATGCGGGCGACCCGGGTGGAAGACCCGATCAGGAACGTCCCGAGAGACCCGCCGAAGAAATGCCCAAGCGGGGAAGGATACCAAACAGGGACGACTCCGCCGCGAACCGGAGGACGATTCACATGATCATCGGAGGATCCCAGTACTGTCGAGACACGGTGGCTTCCATAAAGGTGTTCTTGAGGAGAGGAGACAAAGAATCCAACCCGCAAAACCCGATCACCAAGAGCGATGACCGGATCACCTACCATGAAAAAGATGCCGAAGGTCTCGACCAACCTCATGACGATCCACTAGTGGTGGAGCTAGACATCAACGACTACGACGTCTCCCGGGTTTTGATCGACACCGGAAGTTCGGGAGATGTCATCTTTCGGGAGACACTTCAAAGCATGAACGTGGATCTGTCAATGGTTAATGTTAGAGCCGAAACTCACACTGTCAAAACTTATATTTAGTGGGGGCTCGAAAATTCTATTTATAAAGAACTAAAGGACCGAAAATGCAAAAGAGAGATTTTTTATTGATATTTTCCGAAAGTACAAGGGAAATTAGCAAAAGCTGAAAAGTCTTAAATTGCTAAAACTCCTAATACTCGGATCTGGGATGGGATTAACCCTTACATGAGCGTACATATATATACTGACAATCCTAGGAGGCTAAGACTTCAGATTTCCGATGTGGGACCTTGTCTTTCCTTCCCAGCCGCCGACCTAAGCTTTTTAGGCCCGATATCTGGCCCGAGAGTCTTCCGTGATCTGCCCGCGCGTTCTGATCCAAATCCGGCCCGCCGATGAATAGTAAACCGGTGAATAGTAATCCGATGAACAGTAATCCGAATCTCGGTTTAAGCTCAATTTGATTTTTCGGTTAACTTTGTCTCAGGATGAATAGTGTTTTTCAACGGTTTTTCCCGCGTGAATAGTGTTCCGAGCGTTTTACGACTTCTGAGATTTGAACCGCCTGTTTTTTGTTTGAACTCCCAGCCGCCGGTTTCGGTATTGATGGCCAGCCGCCGGTTCCTTTGGCTCGCGTGCTCGGCGACTGGTCCACGGACGGCTGGACGTTCGTCACGGTCTTACGGGGAATGTTTATGGACGGGTCGTGGAGTCAGAACGTGCAAATGGATGATCTTCGGGTCGGTCCGGGCATAGAGTTACGTGGCCCAAGCCTTTTTTCAGAAGATCACGACCAATTAGCTGTCCACCCATGTGATGAATTGGTTTTCGGTTTGAGTTCGGTCGGTCGACGGGACGATGTTCGGATAATGAGTCTTGACTTGAGAAGAAGACCTTGGACAAAGAAGACCCGGCGGCTGGCACTCATCCCAGCCTCCGGCCTTGGACAAAGAAGACCCGGCGGCTGGCACTCACCCCAGCCGCCGTCCTTGGACAAAGAAGACCCGACGGCTGGCACTCATCCCAGCCGCCGGCCTTGGACGAAGAAGACCCGGCGGCTGGCACTCATCCCAGCCGCCGGCCTTGGACGAAGAAGACCCGGCGGCTGGCACTCATCCCAGCCGCCGCCTTGGACGAAGAAGACCCGGCGGCTGGCACTCATCCCAGCCGCCGGCTTGGACGAAGAAGACCGGCGGCTGGCACTCATCCCAGCCGCCGGCCTTGGACGAAGAAGACCCGGCGGCTGGCACTCATCCCAGCCGCCGGCCTTGGACGAACAAGACCCGGCGGCTGGCACTCATCTTAGCCGCCGGCCTTGGACGAACAAGACCCGGCGGCTGGCACTCATCCCAGCCGCCGGTTCGTGTCTTGGGCGGGTCGTGGGCAGTTTGCCTTAGCTCGTCCGTTCCATGTTCGGGATTTGATCTCGACCTTGACTTCTCGTTCTGTCAATCTTCGAGGAGGGGATTTCGACCCCAACAGTTAGCCCCCCAGCTCTTTGCTTCCGTGGTTTGGAACAAGGAGCTCCGAGCTGAGAGTTTTATCGGGATTGACTGAAACGGGACGGCAATGAGTTTTTCCGTTTGTCCGTTCGTCCGCTTCTCTTTAATGTCTTGTCAGAGCATTGTTCATCATGGAAGTTCGTGCCATGTTTGCTATATCAAAGGAGTGGCTTCATTTTCATTTTTTCACACTCCCTTCTTTTTTCAAGCTTTCTTCTTCAAGTTTCTCCTTTGAAAATTTTTCTTTAGCGATGGCTGGTGAAGGAGGTTCCCCTTTCGAACTCAACTTCGATGCAATCATGAACGATCAGTTTGAGTTTGATTTTATGTCCGCAAAGCAGGATGCAGTACTTGTGGAAGATCTGTTGGCGGCTGGGGAAAATGCCATTCCACAAGCGGTGTCCGGTCCCGAAGGTGTCCCTCAGTGGGCGGTCGGTCCTAGCAATGCTCAAGGACAGCTCGGTTTTGCTAATGTTCCTCAATGGGCGCCCGAAACGGCGGCTGGGAATGAGGACATACCCGAGACGGCGGCTGGGAATGAGGACATACCCGAGACGGCGGCTGGGAATGGAAGCATTCCCGAGACGGCGGCTGGGAAGGAGATCAGACTGGTGGCATAGGAGATGAAAAGTACGGCTGAGGAGAGATGTTAAAGTACACATTAGCCACATCATTCACCGGAGAAGAACCTGATGAGCATGTGGTTGCGATGAGTACGGCTTTTGTTGAGTCTGAGACTTGTTATAATACACGTTAGTCTTCTAACCCGGTGGAAAGCCATGCAACTTGAAACATTTCTGAATAGTGTGACCAGCTTTACCACAATGAGTACAAAGGGGTCTCTGAGCAGAACGCAAGGTGTTATAAGCAACAACCAAGGCTGAATCCTCAGATGAGATAACCGGATTGGAAGAAGCAGACGCCTGGAAAGCAACATTGTGAACACGAGTAACTGGTTTAATAGAACATTTTCTCTCATCCTGAAAAAAAGTATTGAAGGCCTCTTCAATGGTAGGAATCGGCTTTAACATCAAGATATGACGACAAGTTTGATCATACGATTCATTAAGCCCCATGAGAAACTTCGTGACATGACTGTGAGCCTGCAACTTCTCCCATAAAGCAGCATCACATTCACATTTATCACAAGTGCACACTGTTATCTCAACATAGTTCTTGTGTTCTTCCCATAAAGTAATGAGCTCAGTAAAACCGATACATCCATAGAACCTTGTTCAATCTTTCTCAGTCGTTGTTCCATATCAAAAACTTTAGGAGCATCATCTTGCTTGAACCTAGATAACAAGTCGTTCCAAATTGCCTCAGCCATACTAATGAAAAAACCAATCTGGCCTATCTTCTTTGAAATAGAGTTCATCAACCAGGTGGCAAAAATGTCATTACAGCGTGACCACGCACCATAATCGCGATCAGTCGAAGAAGGTTTAGTGATAGTACCATAGATAAATCCAAGCTTATTCCTCATATTCAAAGCCATACGAATGTAACGCCTCCAAAAATAAAAATCTGAAGCTCCAAGCGGTCAGAGACAAGGGCAATACCAGCATGATCATTATGGTGAAGATCGAACGGATTTTCGTATTGATCAACAGAATTTTGCTCCGGATCGGACGCCAAAATCGAATGTTCAGAAGAAGATGGAGGAGCCATGGTCAAAGAAAGAAAGCCACTGGTGATTCAAAGAGATGATGAATCAATGAATCAGGTGAAGAATCAAAGAGCAACAAAAAAAAGTACCGATGAGCAAATCGAGAATCGCGATGAGCAAAAGCTGAGAAAATCGCAAAACAATATCAATCAGAAAACTCATCGGAAAAGAAACGAAGCGGAATACGACTTGTTGTGCTCTGATACCATATTAACAATGGATCATCACCATGAAAGGAAGCTCGAAGCTCAAGTGAGAGTGACGATAATGGTGAAAATTTTGTTTTCTTTCTTAATTAAACAAGAGTGTTTTTAAACAGCTATATATATATACTTACAGCATTAGTGGATAAGCTAAAGGAAAACTTAACCAACTAATTGAAGGGAATGTCCTGAAATCAGACTTGTATTTATTCTAGTAAAGTCGTGATGTCGAGATAAGACAATCATATGATATTGGACGGTTATAATGTTTTGCTAGAAGCCGCTTATAACTTATGAGTTATGAACTCATTACCATTATTATATGATCCTATAGGGTCACACACCTAAGCAAACTGGATATTATAAATTGGGTTTTGATCATTAGAGTAATGATCATGATTAACGCATATAAGATATATGTCGATATCGTTTTTCTATGAGGGTGTCGATCGACACTAATAGTGAGTATCGATCGACACACTCGGATCGTCTTCTCGATCCTTGACTTTCTGTGAGGGTGTCGATCGACACCAATGGTGGGTGTCGATCGACACCTGTCGGCAACTCCAGCCTATATATATGATATGAGGGCTCGAGTTTGGGGTGAGAAGAAGTCTCTTGCAGCCACAAAAACACAGAGAAAAACCAGAGAAAACCCAAAAGGCGAATCGTTCGCGAAGGTACTAGCATCCCGTCGTCCAGTTTGTGTGCGTGTGGATTTCTGTAGAGGCGCAGCACTTGAGGCGCTTCCTGATCTCGATTACCTGATCTTCTTCCGCTGCAAATACTAAGGTATGTTCGAGATTTGACATATATATTCAACATAGATTCAATTGGCACAAGATCCGTGACTTAGGATTGTTGTTAGGGCTGTTTTAATTCGATTAAAACCTGAACGAAATCCTTCAGTGGTATCAGAGCGGTGTGTTTCTATTGAATCTGTTGAAATTTTGTAAGATCCCCTTGTTCAAAATCGCTTTTTGACGAAGAACGCCGTTCTGGGTTCTTCGGTGTCGACCGACACCAATCCGGTGTCGATCGACACCAATTAGGTTTTCTGTGAAAAGGGTGTCGATCGACATCACTCTCCGGTGACGACCGACACTAATGTAGTGTCGATCGACACCAATCAGGTGGTGACGACCGACACTAATGTAGTGTCGATCGACACCATTCGGTGACGACCGACACTAAGGTAGTGTCGATCGACACCATTGGTGACGACCGACACTAAGGTAGTGTCGATCGACACCAGTTCAGAACTTGCATTTCTAGCTTGTTTAACTTAAGAATTTTACAAGTAAAGAACGAGTTAAAAATCTGGAATATATAAGTCATATAAACTAGATTGATGTTCCGTTCCTCAAACCTAATATTAAGCTTTTAATATCTTCCCAATCTTGTCAACTGTCAAGGCTCGTTTCATTGTGTGATGGGTCAGCCAAAGCAGGGTGTCCGCAATTACATGAGTGAGGCAGGTTGTAATCGTTACTACGGACTTAAAAGATTGGTTTGCTTAACTGGGCTATCAAAATAGTTTTGGGCTCAGAGATATAGGATCGGATTTGATATAAGATATTAATCCGAGACAAGAATTATATATGATATAATTAGCAAAGTGTTGCTTACCTAAATAGCTAAAGTTTGGGCGATGGGCCAAAGCTCACTCAAATTTTTGTGAAATATGGATCTTGGATCATTAATTCAACTTGAGGAAAATTGTTTTGAATATAATGTGAGTTTCTTAATTGTTAAGATTTCTCATTTCTTGAACATCGAAAAAAACTCTCATTTTGTGTTTTTCAGCTATGGCTAGCTCCCCTCACAGAAACACATTCTCGCTTCGATCTGTCCTTGAGAAGGACAAGCTTAATGGATCGAACTTCCTTGAATGGTATCGGAACTTGAGAATTGTTCTCAAGCAGGAGAAAAAGGAATATGTCCTTGAGAAGGTTCTCCCTGAGAAACCGAAATCCAATGCCGGACACGCTGAAAGGAATGCTTGGGAGAAGCATTCCAATGATGAGGTCGATGTGAGTTGTCTCATGCTGGCTACCATGAACTCGGACTTGCAGAAGCAATACGAGAACGTGGCGTCACCTGTTGAGATGATCACTAGCCTGAAAGGGATGTTTCAGGAGCAAGCACGAACTGAGAGATACCAGACGGTTAAGTCTCTCATTGAGTGCAAGCTACCAAAGGATGGTCCAGTTAGCCCACATGTCATTAAGATGATGGGTTATATTAATAACTTGGCAAAACTGGATTGTCCCCTTAGCCAAGAGTTGGCTACGGACATCATTCTGCAGTCGTTGCCGTCGAGCTTTGATCAGTTTATCATGAACTATAACATGAACAACATGACAAAGACTTTGACGGAACTGCATGGCATGCTCAAGACAGCTGAGCCAAACATCAAGAAGGGCACCCCTAATGTACTTATGGTGCAAGGGGGTAAAAAGTTTAAGAAACATGCTAAGGGTAAAGGAAAAGCTAAGGCATTCCCGATTGAGAATCAGGATAAGCCTGAGACTTCTTCCAAACCCAAACGCGGCCCTACTGATGCTGATAAATGCCATTACTGCAATAAGTCTGGGCATTGGAAGAGAATTGCAAAGAGTATCTGGGAGATCTAAAGAACTCGAAGAAGACGTATGAGACGACTTCTTCAGGTATCAATGTTATAGAAGTAAATGTTACTACTTCAGGTTCTAAGTCTTGGGTATTAGATACCGGCTGTGGCGCTCATATTTGTACAAATATGCAGGGTCTAAGCAACAGTAGAACGCTGGAGAAGGGACAAGTGGACCTGCGCGTTGGGAATGGAGCAAGAGTTGCTGCATTGGCCGTAGGAACTTATCACTTGTCTTTGCCGTCAGGCTTGGTTTTAGAATTGAATAATTGCTACTATGTACCTGCTATAAGCAGAAACATCATTTCTATTTCTGTTTTGGATTTAGAAGACTTTCATTTTTCGATTAAAAACAAGTGTTGTTCTTTTGATCGTAATGAAATGTTTTATGGTAGCGCTCCATAAGAGAATGGACTTTATATTCTTAACCAATCTTTGTCTGTCTATAACATAAGTACTAAACGGTTAAGAACCAATGACTCGAACCCTACGTTTCTCTGGCATTGTCGTTTGGGCCACATCAATGAGAAAAGGATTCAAAAGCTTCATAATGATGGACTTTTGGACTCATTTGATTTTGAATCATTTGAGAAGTGTGAATCCTGCTTATTGGGCAAAATGACAAAGGCCCCTTTCAACAAATTTAATGAAAGGGCCGGTGACCTATTGGGACTAATACATACCGATGTATGTGGTCCAATGAGTATAAGTGCTAGAGGAAACTTTCAGTACTTTATCACGTTTACTGATGACTTCAGTAGATTTGGTTATGTCTACTTAATGAGACATAAATCGGAATCCTTTGAAAAGTTCAAGGAGTTCCAAAATGAAGTACAGAACCAACTTGGCAAAAGTATCAAAGCTCTTCGATCAGATCGTGGAGGTGAGTACTTAAGCCAAGAGTTCAGTGATCATCTGAGTAACTGTGGAATTGTTTCACAACTCACTCCTCCTGGAACACCTCAGTGGAATGGTGTGTCTGAAAGGAGGAATCGGACTTTATTGGATATGGTTCGATCGATGATGAGTCAAGTAGATCTTCCATTATCCTTTTGGGGATATGCTCTAGAAACGTCTGCGTTTACGCTAAACAGAGTTCCATCAAAATCAGTCGAGAAGACGCCATATGAGATGTGGACTGGAAAAGTTCCAAGTTTGTCTTTTCTAAAAATTTGGGGTTGTGAAGCTTATGTCAAGCGGTTGATATCTGATAAGCTTGAACCCAAATCTGATAAGTGCTACTTCATTGGTTATCCTAAGGAAACCAAGCTTACTACTTTTACAACCGTTCTGAGAACAAAGTGTTTGTTGCTAAGAACTGTGTTTTTCTTGAGAGAGAATTTCTTTCCAAGAAGAACAGTGGGAGTAAAGTACAACTCGAAGAAGTTCGAGAATCACAGGAGCCTGCTCAACCTGTCGAGGAAGAGCAGCGACTGGATCTACAAAGAGTTGTAGAATCCGAACCTGTGATGCCAGAAGTTCGCAGATCCGAAAGGATTCGTCACGAGCCCGAGAGATATGGATTTCTTGTGACTAATTGTCATGATCTCTTGATCATTGACAGTGACGAACCTGCGACTTTCGAAGAAGCAATGATGGGCCCTGACTCCGAAAAGTGGTTTAAAGCCGCTGAATCCGAAATCGGTTCCATGTCACAAAACCAAGTATGGACTTTGGGTGATTTACCTGATGGTGTAAAAGCCATTGAGTGTAAATGGGTCTTCAAGAAGAAGATCGATGTGGATGGAAACGTTCAGATTTACAAAGCTAGGTTGGTGGCAAAAGGTTTCAAACAAGTTCAAGGTGTTGACTATGATGAAACCTATTCCCCAGTCGCTATGCTTAAATCTATTCGGATTCTCCTAGCAACAGCCGCTCATTATGATTATGAGATTTGGCAAATGGATGTGAAAACAGCTTTCCTTAACGGGATTCTGGAGGAGGATGTGTACATGACACAACCTCCGGGTTTCATTGATCCTAATGCTGCTGGGAAAGTATGCAAGCTTCATAAATCCATTTATGGATTGAAGCAAGCATCTCGGAGTTGGAACATACGTTTTGATGAAGCAGTTAAAAAGTTTAACTTCATCAGAAACGAAGAGGAACCTTGCGTTTACAAAAAGACTAGTGGGAGCGCAGTTGCATTTCTCGTATTGTATGTAGATGACATACTTCTCATAGGAGATGATGTTCCGTTACTTCAGTCAGTAAAGGACTGGCTCGGAAGTTGTTTCTCGATGAAAGACATGGGTGAAGCCGCCTATATTCTTGGAATAAGGATCTATAGAGATAGATCAAAGAGGCTGATTGGACTGTGCCAGGACACTTATATCGATAAGGTTCTACACAGGTTCAACATGCATGATTCCAAGAAGGGCTTGCTTCCGATGTCTCATGGCATTACTCTCAGCAAGAAGCAGTGTCCTTTGACACCTGCTGAGCGAGAGCGCATGAGTAGGATTCCTTTTGCTTCTGCAGTAGGATCTATTATGTATGCCATGCTTTGTACTCGTCCAGATGTTGTTTGTGCTTTAAGCATGACGAGTCGATACCAATCAGATCCCGGTGAGAGTCACTGGACTGCCGTCAAGACAATCCTGAAGTATTTGAGAAATACCAAGGATAAGTTCTTAGTGTACGGAGGAAGTGATGAGCTTGTAGTGAGTGGTTATACGGACGCCAGCTTTCAGACAGATAGAGACGATTTCCGATCTCAGTCTGGTTACGTCTTCTGTCTGAATGGAGGTTAGTTGGAAGAGTTCCAAGCAGAGCACCGTGGCGGACTCAACGACCGAGGCTGAATACATCGCTGCTTCTGAAGCGGCGAAAGAGGCTGTTTGGATTAGGAAGTTCATTACTGAGCTTGGTGTGATTCCTAGCATTTCTGAGCCTGTGGCATTGTTTTGTGACAACAATGGAGCCATAGCTCAGGCTAAGGAGCCCAGATCACATCAGAAATCCAAACACATTGAGAGGAGATATCATCTGATTCGTGATATCATTGAGAGAGGTGACGTCAAGATCAGCAGAGTTCCGACAGACGAGAACGTTGCTGACCCGTTGACTAAGCCACTCTCACGACCGAAGCATGAGAGTCATGCAGCTGCTATAGGCATTAGATTCCTTAAGCAGTAATCTTGTTTTAGTGGGAGTTATCATATTTATATTTTGATGTTCATGTAAACATACATTTGGTTATGTTTTATTTAATGAATTGTTTCAGTATTATTTAATGGTGTTATTAAATAATTGTCCAAAAGTAATTTATGGCATTCTTATAGATCATCAAATACGTGATTGATCATGAGACTCTATAAGTGATAGATGACATAAATTATTTGTGTCCATAGTCGAGGTTATCAAAGTTGGACATTGATAACCGCGCGAGACTAGTATGTGAGGTGACTGATGACTAAGTTTCATGGAGTCATTAATAGGAGTATTAAAGTTAATCACATAGATATGTGTTAGAGAACACATGATCGGACATGACCCGCTAATGAGAACTCTACAAGATTGTTATATGAGTGTCATAAGAGTTTCTCATTACGACTATAGAGTATAGTTCTTTGACCTGAGTTCATCATGTTTTCTTACATATGAATTGGTATGCTTTGACTCTGTCAAACGTCAGCCGTAACTGGTGGCTATAAAGGCATTGATTGGGCATATTATGAAGTATATAAGGATCAGGGATGGAACAAGATGGAATTTGTCCCTCCTATATAACGGGAGATAAATATCTCAGGGCCTATCGAAGATTTGATACTGGAAATGCGTGGCCGCGCTCAAACGGATTGAATGTCAATCGTTTGTCTTTTATCAGTATAAATCGGAGTTCGATAAACATGGTTTGGTTGATTAAGGATGACACGAGTTCTTGCCTTATGCCAGATCGAGATACAGTGACAAAGGGATTATGGGAATAGTTGATTCCAGTACAAGTGGGAGATTGAAGGGAATGTCCTGAAATCAGACTTGTATTTATTCTAGTAAAGTCGTGATGTCGAGATAAGACAATCATATGATATGGACGGTTATATGTTTTGCTAGAAGCCGCTTATAACTTATGAGTTATGAACTCATTACCATTATTATATGATCCTATAGGGTCACACACCTAAGCAAACTGGATATTATAAATTGGGTTTTGACCATTAGAGTAATGATCATGATTAACGCATATAAGATATACGTCGATATCGTTTTTCTATGAGGGTGTCGATCGACACTAATAGTGAGTATCGATCGACACCACTCGGGATCGTCTTCTCGATCCTTGACTTTCTGTGAGGGTGTCGATCGACACCAATGGTGGGTGTCGATCGACACCTGTCGGCAACTCCAGCCTATATATATGATATGAGGGCTCGAGTTTGGGAGTGAGAAGAAGTCTCTTGCAGCCACAAAAACACAGAGAAAAACCAGAGAAAACCCAAAAGGCAAATCGTTCGCGGTACTAGCATCCCGTCGTCCAGTTTGTGTGCGTGTGGACTTCTGTAGAGGCGCAGCACTTGAGGCGCTTCCTGATCTCGATTACCTGATCTTCTTCCGCTGCAAATACTAAGGTATGTTCGAGATTTGACATATATATTCAACATAGATTCAATTGGCACAAGATCCGTGACTTAGGATTGTTGTTAGGGCTGTTTTAATTCGATTAAAACCTGAACGAAATCCTTCACTAATAACCAAATCATAGAACAGGTATATACAAGCAAACCAACTATTCTAATAGCTTTTGTTCTTTGTTCAATCATCTCACAATATTTTTAGTTCTGTTGTGGTTCTATGTTTCAATCATTGCTCTCTGTTTAGGATTGTTTGAGTAATCAACCGATGTAGTGTATTTACAAGCAATAAAACAATGAAAAAAAAAGCTATTCTTATGTCTAACCTAGGAAGCACGGGGACGCCTAACAGGCCGACGCTCCCGCTTTGGGGACGTTGCCGGTTCGGGGACGGCTCGGGGACGCCGTGGGGACGTCTCCGTCACATTTTGATAACTGGGGACGGTGAGTGTTACACAGGGACGGTTCGATACGACAGTGGGAACGTTTTGGGGACGTTTCAACCGAATTTCAGGAGTCCCAAATACAAAAATGTTAAGTTTCTAATAAGAACTAAATGTAAAAAGGAAAAGTGGAAAACAAATATTAAACCTAGATTGAATAAACTAAGAGACTTGTTCAACTATCTGAGTCTCAACTCTTCATTTGAGAAGTCTTCATCATCTCAGACTTCTCCTAGACTATGCAGATTTGAAAAATGAGTTGGCTCAGTGATAGTTGATTAGCTTATCTATAAGATATGTTTTATTTTAGGATTTATGTAGATTTTTTTTATTCTTATTGACATTTTATAGGATACATAGATACTCTATCTTATAAATATTCACAGTACCCATGCCGTCCCTGCTTCTACAAATTTTTGAGTTTTGCCGTTTACGTACCCGTTCCCGTCCCCGTATCCGTCTCAGTGCAACTTAGTGTCTAACGATAAAAGTGATATGTTGTGACATTATATTTTTGTTTTTGGTTTGTCAATGGTCTTAAGTGTTTCATCTCATGGATGTCCATGAGAATGTTAGTTCTTTTGCATTTTTTTCTTTGGTTTACTATGAGCTTCTTTAGTTGTAGATAGTTAGGGTGGACTGCAAGTTATAGAACTTTTGTATGTTTGACTTCAGGTAAGTGAAACAGCAGTTAGATAGAGTTTCTACCTTTGATCTTATACCTGCTCAGGTACTCATTTCTCCACTGTTTTTTTAGTTTGAAAGAGGATTTATATTTTTTTCATACCATTGATATAACGTGTTTGTCCTCTACATTTTAGTTGGTTAATTGTAAGTCTATCAAAGTTGCTAACTAGTTTTGCACTGTTGTTGGAATTTGCAGCAGGAATGCTTGCAGAGTTTGAAGACGTATTGATGCAACTGATGATAGCACAACACCTCTGTATCAGGTACATTTTACAGAGGGTTATTAAGCTATAAAAATTTCTCATATAAAGAAAATTCACTTGATCTGCCAATTGGAGATGGTAGAGTACTATAGTTTCTTATTGCATTCTTCTGTGGTTACTGTTTTGCCTC
This sequence comes from Isatis tinctoria, assembly GCA_010577795.1. Lineage (NCBI taxonomy): Eukaryota > Viridiplantae > Streptophyta > Magnoliopsida > Brassicales > Brassicaceae > Isatis > Isatis tinctoria. The sequence goes on along the minus strand of CM021247.1, from coordinate 16,838,929 downwards.
TTTAAATGCTCTTAGGAAGTTCTGAAGGATCTGTGGAAACTTGCCTTTCCTAAGGAAGAGCTTCATGGATTGATATCTAAGTAGTGGAAAGAGATGGGTTGGCAGGGCAAAGATCAGTCGACTGATTGTAGGTACAATACTGACTTTACTCGCCAGTTTTGTTGATTTGTTGCTTCCATCCTCTTCGACTAACAGTGCAGCTTCTTTCAGGGGTGGTGGTTTCATATCTCTTGATAACTTGTTGTACTTCGCTAGAAACTTTCAGGTGTTGGGGTCGAAATCCCCTCCTCCAAGATTAACGAAACACGAAGCCAAGATCAAGGTCAAATGGAATGTATCCCGGGCATGGACCGGACAGACTAAGGCCAACCGCCCACGACCCGTCCGAGACATGACCCGGCGGCTGGGATAAGGCCAGCCGCCCACGTCTCCTCCAAGGCAAGGGCCGGCGGCTGGGATACGGCCAGCCGCCCATGATCCCTCAAAGACAACGTCCGGCGGCTGGGATAAGGCCAGCCGCTCGGATCTTCTTCATGCTCGGTCCGGCGGCTAGGATAAGGGCAGCCGCCCGGATCTTCTTCACGCTCGGTCCGGCGGCTGGGATAAGGCCAGCCGCCCGGATCTTCTTCACGCTCGGTCCGGCGGCTGGGATAAGGCCAGCCGCCCGGATCTTCTTCATGCGTGGTCCGGCGGCTGGGATAAGGCCAACCGCCCGGATCTCCTTCATGCACGGACCGGCGGCTGGGATATGGCTAGCCGCCCACGATCATTTTTTAGTCAAGACTCGTTATCCGAATATTGTCCAGTCGACCGACCATCAAGCATAACTTTAAGCCCGGACCGACTCGAAGATTAGGCATTTGCATGTTCTGACTCCAAAACGTCCATAGACATTCTCCGAAAGACCGTGACTGACGTTCAGCCGTCCATGGACTAGCCGCCCAAGCACACGAGCCAAAAGAATCGGTGGCTGGCCATCAATACCGAAACCGGCGGCTGGAAGTTCAAATAAAGAAAGGGCGGCTCAAATCTCAAGAGTCGTAAGACGTTCAGAATACTATTCACACGGGAAAAAACGTTAAAACACTATTCATCTCGAGACAAAGTTAACCGTAAAATCGATTTAAGCCTAAACCGAGATCCGGATTACTATTCATGGTTTACTATTCACGGTTTACTATTCTCCATAGAGAGACGAGCCAACCGCCCTTCACCCAACGCAATACCGATCAATTACAAAACGGGCCAGCCGCCCGTCCTCCGTAGAGAGACGAGCCAACCGTCCTTCACCCGACGCAATACCGATCAATTATAAAACGGGCCGGCCGCCCGTCCTCCGTAGAGAGACGAGCCAGCCGTCCTTCACTCAACACGGTACCAATCAACTCCGAAACGGGCCAACCGCCCGAAAGACGGGCCAACCGCCCTTAGCTTTACAAAACGGGCCAGCCGTCCTCCGTAGAGAGACTGGCCAGCCGCCCTTCGCTCTGCAAAACGGGCCAGCCACCCGTCCTCAGCAGAGAGACGTACCGGCCGCCCGTCTCTCATGTGTTTATGATTACTACCCTACTAAGGAGATTTTAAATATGTTCGTTTTCTCATGTGTTTTTATTATGACTTCTCTGATTTTCATGTTATTCATCTGCCATATTATTCGATTTGATTCTTATTGACATAACATTTTTTGAACAGGTAAAAGAAAAAAAATACATTATCAATACAAAACATAAGATATTAAAAAAAAAAACCCGCACGGATGCGTGAATATTCACCTAATATTATATAATCTAGATAGATGCAGATTTATATATTACCATATATGCTGATATGTCCTTAAAATAAATTCTATTATTTTTTATCTTTGTTTTTCAATCAATTTTCTCAATTTAAATTAACATATATAAGATTCATAGAGATAAAATAAACGGGAAAAATGTCATTTAAAGCATGAACTTACAAAAAATGTCATTTAAAGCATGAACTTTTGGTGATGTCATTTAAATCATGAACTTTTGTTGACTATTTATTTAAAGCATCAAGTTTTATTGACTAAGCAAAATAAGCATGACGTTAACTTATTTAACGGAGCTATTAACCGACGTTAATGCACTGTTACCATCCTCCGTTAATCACAAAACGGCAACGTATTAGTTTTGGAAAATGTCATTTAAAGCACAAACTTTCAAATTGAGACCATTTAACTTTCAAACTGAGACCATTTAAAGCATGAACTTTCAAATTGAGGCCATTTAAAGCATGAACTTTTGATATCGGTATTTTAAGCATGGACTATCGTTGATTTTTAAAATCAAGAATATATCTCTTCTTCGTCTCATTATATTTTTAGATATTAATGATACAACGGTATAAAGCCTCGGGTTGAAGAATAACAATTTCATTTTCATTTATACACGTTTTCAAATATATATTTTCAAGTTGATACTTAAGAAACTCAAGACATAAATGAAACTTCTTATGAACACTTAGGTTAGTTTTCACCATCTGAATATCTGTTTTTTTTAATTTCTATGTTTTAAATCTTTTTTTGTTTTCACTGGTAAGCAATGCTCATAAAGAGTTATTGGAGTGGTACGATGAAAATAGAAATCAAAAGATGTTGTTGTTTAACCGCTCATTTAACACATATTAAAAGTTATGTTAAATGTGGTTACTTCATATTCATTTTGGGTGACTTAACAAAATATAATGCTTATAAAAACAATAATAGTCCATGCTTAAAATACCGATATCAAAAGTTCATGCTTTAAATGACCTCAGTTTGAAAGTACATGCTTTAAATGACCTCAATTTGAAAGTTCATGTTTTAAATGACCTAGTTTTGAAAGTTTGTGCTTTAAATGACGTTTTTCCAAAACTAATACGACGTCGTTTTGTGATTAACGGAAGATGGTAACAGTGCATTAACGTCGGTTAATAGCTCCGTTAAATAAGTTAACGTCATGCTCATTTTGGCTTAGTCAATGAAACTTAATGCTTTAAATAAATAGTCAACAAAAGTTCATGATTTAAACGACATCACCCAAAGTTCATGCTTTAAATGACATTTTTTGTAAGTTCATGTTTTAAATGACATTTTTCTCTAAAATAAACTATATTTTCCACTAAATGACTTTTTGTGCAATTTACAGCTTTCCTTTATCGCCAATCGCCATCATTTTCAGAGGCCATCATGACCGTTGACTGGCATCATGCCAGCACTATACTGTTATCTATTATATGTATTTTTTGTTGTCTTTTGATTTTTGTTCTGAAATTCTTTTTCTTTTGGAGAATGTTGTGGATCTTATTGACATGCTTTATCTATCACCGTAGTAGTTAGAAATTATTAGTTAGCTTTTGAGATCAGTTTCAAACACTTCTACCCAGAATTTGATCTCGTTTGGTTAGATAAAGTATTTGATTTAACAACGAAGACAAATGTCAGATTCAACATTATTTAAATTATATGAAGGAAGAATATAACAGATCCGATTTGCTTGCGTTTAAGATTTCTGAAAAAAAAAAAACATCTTGGTTACTTAATTCTTTCATCAAAATTGTTTTAATTTTTTTTTTTTGAATGATTGTTTTAATTTCTGCTATTTGTGTTAACGATTGTATTACAAGTGACTGTGGATCTTATAAAATCGGTTATGATATCAATGTATTTTTTTTCTTTTTTCTTTTTTTTTCTTTTGTGATCGGGATATCAATGTATTTCATTTGTTGAAAAAACAATTATAGAGATTCGACATATGCTATTGGTTAACATGTTTTGATTGGTTAATTTAATTACTATCCTTTAAAACACTCTTCGATCGATGGATCAATTTTTTGCACTTATTTTTCTCTCTCTTGTCAGTTATTATATAAATATTATATGTATATATATATCACTATTTCAAAGATGAATGTTCAACAGAAATAACGTAGCATGGAGTCACAAAGAAGGAATATTCATATCAATAATGTGTATATATATATAATCAGTTCTTCTAAACCTTATGCTATATTGTCGATGAAAAAAAATTAGAAAAAAACCAGAAAAAAAATCTAAGAAAGAAAAAGACCAGTGTACACTTGTTAACGAGACTGATGTAATACTTCGTCCATCTGGGAATATATGCAATTTGTGACACATCTTGTGTATTGATTTTGATTCTTACTTATCGAATCCCCTCGGTGTCAACACGCTAGAATCTTCCTTTTTCTCTGTAAACTTTACTTTCTCTCTTTTTTCCTTTAGATTTTGTGTGAACTATGAATGAAACTCCAAATCTTACGAGACCAGATTTAAAACTTCAAACCATAACTTCTATATTTCCTTATAGCTTAGATTTCATCAAAAAGACAGTTCAGAACTAAGTAGATTTATACTAATTGGATACTTAACTGCACAAGATAAACTTTACTTAGAAGGATGATTTACGCTATCATTGTAGTTTTACCAACGGATGGTCCCAGACACTTTGGCTGAAAGCATAGAACTTTTCCTTCTTATTTCATCGACTTCCTTTTTATTAACCAAACATTGATATCTACCTAATTTATAAAATATGCATCATAAACTATACAATAAATTTCGTTATAAAAAAACTATAAAATAATTCACAAGAATCAAATCCTTTGTACGCGGGTCATACTCATGGGTTAAGGATTCCACCTGATTTGTCATATAAAAATTGTCAATTTACTATACAAAAATGTAAGGTTGCTTCTCTTCCAAGAAACATATATAAAAAGAACAAAGAACAACCGAGTGAAGAAGCACATACAGCTTCATCTCGCCGCAACCCATTTTGCTTTAGTTACAACATTCCCTCCTAAAAGTAACCTTGCTCGGTTACATTAGTACTGTATGACAATGATCCAATAATGTGTCTTTTGAAAAAGGTGATGCAAAACATTCTTTTTTAATTGATTTGACTATCGACGAGACAAACTGTAGTTATCGGATTGTGTACAGCCAAATACTAAATATGTTTGACGGACGTAATATTTGGATGAATGACCGAGTGAATCTTGGGCTAATGAAGAGTTCTCATGTCCTACGACACTTGTGCATTTTTTTAATGTTTGGGAGGAAGACAAATGTTTTCGGACCGGGAGAGATATGGTTTCCGGCCTAAAACTACTTGAGTACAATTAACAAAAAGAGTTGGATATGACATCTTGACGATTGATTTTCAATATACTAATGAATATGGATAAAATACGGAAAGAAAAAATTATTTCAATACATGCACTTCTGAATATGGATAAAATACGAATAGAGTTTATAGTAAATTTCAGTAGGTAATCAATAAGTGTTCCGAGTTTTCACTTTTTTTTTATTAAGTAGTTTCAGTGTCTTCGTAAACATCACCAACCTATTATGTTTTGTGAACACATGCACACACAATTATGCATATTAAGAAAAGGAATTATAAAAAGTATGTCATGTGAATGTTGAAGTACCCGACACCAAGAATTAAAAATCGGACAATATAGGATTACGTTTAGAAAATCATGTTCGAAATGGTAAGAGTTATTTAAACTTAATTTGAACCGGTTCATGTAGGTGGAGAATGAACTTAGACATGCATTAGTGAACATTGATTGGTATGGTCGCTTTTGTATTATTGAAGAAAAAGAATAAAAGTATGAGAAGAATAAATTGGCATTATAATAAAGAATTTATTCTAAGTGAATTTTGTATATATAGTTCTGTAACACTTTAATACTGTTCGCGTTATGGCTGTCCCATATGGCCCCGAAGCAATAGAAGAGAGTACACCCGGGGGAGTCTCATCTATCTTTTTTGGATAACAAACCAAATATATATTTTGTTCTCTTTCTTATATTTTTCTTAAATATGTTTATTTATCTTTTGGTTAATTGTAAACCAGATTTAAACTGTACACATCATTTATGGGGAAAAAGTGTTACGGCATGCCTAAAGGCAATGTATTTTGCCCATGTAATATAATATGAAAATGACAAACTAACTTCTTTTTTATATATTATAAAAGAGTCTACATGAGGGGAAAAACTAACTTCTTCGTATTATTTGTTTCAGATTCCTTGAATTGTTTGTTTGTTCTGATGAAATATCATTTTCGTAAATCAAACAATACAAGTTCATGTAATCGATTTTACATCATTAATTAAGGCTAGAAGGTAAGTGTAACCACCATGATCAAAGATTTAGACCGGGTCTGTCAAGGCCAAAAGTTTAGAACAACAGTTTAATTTAAACTGAGAAATAAGAAAATGTGAGAAGTAATTCGATGAACTGATGTGTTTTTATAAAAAATTAAGTTGAGATGAACCGTTTGGCTCAAGGCATGTTTTCGGCCAGCAAGACTGTTAGTCAGACCTAGAAAAATTTTCGGAATGGTTAGGGATTAGAAATATTCGTCGTAGTCTTTCACATTTGCAAACTTAATTCGAGGCACTAATTTAGGCTATGTATGAATTCTATGGTGATTTTACAGAAATTGAACATTACATTTTAGGATAGATTGTTCAGAGTTATTGAAGATATACTTGGCTTCAAAAGAGAATGATTTGCTTTTGCGGTACATTGGAGGAATTCTCACTAAGTAAAATATCTTTCAGCACAATATCTTTTCAGTTGATACCAAGAGCAAACAATACAAGGGCGGACAACCTAGGAAAAAGTGCGCGTTAGTTACAATTCCCATCAATCTATATAGACCGTGTTCCTCCAATTTTGATTTCTGAACCGAGTTAAATATATTTGATAACAAAAAAATTCACTCAGTTTTAAAATGCTACATGTATTTTAGTTTAAATTTTAATTAATTTTTATTCACTTTTGGGCAGATTCTATAGATGTTTAAATCTAATCTTACAAAGATATGGATACTATGATGGTTAAAGTAACATTTTTTTTATAAGAACCATCTGGCAGTGTGATCATACATCCAGTAAGATGAAAATTTGCAAATGAGTGGTTAGAAAATCAAATTAGTTTTGTAGGTCAACCTCATTCTTTTATGAGATTTAGTTTGTTTCTGTTATTAAAATCTGTTAGCTAATTTTTAGTGCATCTTTTGTTGTCACTTGTCAGTAATATAAAAAATCTAAAATACTCTAATAACCAAAGCTGTAGTTCAAAATCTGCACTCCGTTCTAGTTATGTCTTATTGGATTAATAGATGATATTTGGCGAAAAAATGAGTTTGTTCGTTTGGGTTTTCATGTAAATGATTAAATGTTGACGGTATAACTTGATCAAACATATAGAGTTTATATATTGTATTCCATAATATATATTGTATTCCATAAAACAATATAACGAAATGGATAATATATAAGATGTCGAAATCCAGTATGGAGCTAGGTACGAAGGAACACGAATGAAGGGCAGAATTGGAACAAATGGTTATTGGGGGGCAACTGAAGAGAATAATACCATTCATCATCTTCTCTTTTGCCCACAATAATGCAATTGAGAATCACTTTAAGGCCAAAATGGTGCTCCCGTTATTTCCCTCCTAACATATCCCTCAGAAGTTCTTTTGCTTCACATGAAACAGAGTTTCAACTTTTAATTTAAATCAGCATAGCATCGGATGTCTTCTTGACCGTAGTGTTGAACGTAGATACATAAACATATTTTCCTAAACCAATGACATGATAAAACATGGTCTCACAAACCCAATATGACTAGATCATCCAGAAACTTTAGATGATCCATTTGGAAATTAAATTACACACCATCCGAATTAAATTATCTTTTCTTGAACTCTTCCCACGACAAGACTACTTCTTATATTAATATCCAAAATAATATCCCAAGCTTGTGAAGCTTTCGGATTTCTTGCTATTAAAGACATATTGGCAAACTATAATTGAAATTGCAGTGGGACAACTAGAATCCGAGTCGTCCTAACACTACCATGTATTGGTTAACCACCACAAGGCGTATTCATCCGGATATATTTCTTAGTTTTAACTTCTTTTACAATGTCCTCATCTTGCAGAGAAAGTTGATGGAATCAGCATCTATCTAAATATACATTCTCATGATAATGCTTATATAAAGCCATGTTCCTCAAACAACCAATTTCACCACTTCCTTTGGCTTACTAGTCTCTTGTCTTCTCAGGTTCGGCCTTCTCCTCCTTCATAAATGTTTTTTCACACCTAAATTTGTACTTTTGAGTATATTAGCTAAATACTAGTAGTAAACGTTTTCAGGTGTTTAGAGCTTATATACCGAGAAAGATGAGCTGGACTGGAGGAGACTGGCTATGTGGGGCGTGTCAGCACGCAAACTTCAAAAAAAGAGAAGCATGCCAGAAATGTGGATACCCCAAGTTTGGAGGGGTAGATGTGTCAACGTACTTATACAACAGGACTGAGGTTTTGGCTGGTGATTGGTATTGTGGTGCATTGAATTGTGGGAGCCACAATTACGCAAGCCGCACGAGTTGCTATCGATGTGGAATGATCAAAGTTGAGTATACAGATCAGTACTATGGAGCTCAAATGGTTGCTTACGGGAATGATGCCGGAGCTTGTCCTCCTGGCTGGAAAACTGGTGATTGGGTTTGTCCAAGGGTCGGTTGTGGAGTTCATAACTACGCTAGTAGGGCAGAATGCTTCAAATGCAAGACAACAAGAGATTACGGTTCGTTAAATTTCTCCTTTTCACTAGAGATGGTAGATGAAGATCGATTCTTTCTTAAAAAGATTAAAAGAATTTATCAAAAGTTTTAAGTATATCTTTATATGGTTTACATGATTTCACTTAATCACCTTTACTACAAAAACCCAAACAGAAATCTAGATTGAACACCGCTATTTTTATTTTATTTTATTTTTACTTTTGACTGCCAAAATGCATATACATTACTCTTATTCTTTAGGATGTTATTATATACAAATACAATTCGACCTTTTGGATTGACATATTCTTGGTATCTTTTTTTTCATCCATAGGTGGAGTCTAGATGGACGAGAAAGAGGGATCACTTTTTTTTTTTTTAATTGTAACTGTAATAGTCACGTACCTTTCAACAAGTACTATTTTCTAACATGCATGAAGCCTTCTTACGTTGATTGATAATTCCTTTAACTTCGTGCAATCAAAAGATAGATACAACTATACGATATATATATATATATATATATATATCTTTTTTTTTGGGATTAGTTATTTTTGAGTTTTTTTTTATCAGGTCGGTTTATTCGGAGTAAGGATTTTGAGTACAAAATTAGACTAGATAAATGAATTAAGGCGCCAAATGAGACTACTACCTAAAATAAGTGCATATGTATACTATACGTATATCGATTATTGACAAAATTTGTTTCTTCCAACCTAGTTTTTATATACCATATTGAAAAATGAATGTAATAGAATCCAAACCAAATTCAATGTATATATGATAAATCAAATACTTTTCTTTTGGTCTACCGTTTTGTTTAATTCTATGAGTTCTTCCTAGATCCTAGTAGCTAACTTTGAAAAAAAAAAAAACGAAGGTAATTTTCGGTAAGTCAATCAAGCCATAATTCAACTATGGACTTCTTAAAAACTGTTCCTCCGGTAACTAGTATGAAGCCCACACAGTTAGAGGAACAAGAATACATATTCTTCTTTTCTTTTGGCTTACCCACCAAGTGATCTGATGTAACTACGATAAATTCCTGTAACTACGTTTCATGTTTATAAACAATTTTTGATGTCTAATAATCAATATGTGTAAATCAGAATATCCTCCCTTTTTAAAAGTGACATATCAATTTCACTCTAAAATTTTGACACATCATATATCTTGTTTTAAAGCATCTTTTTTTAGTAATCTAAACTAACAAGTTCTATAAAATTATTTTCTTCAAAAAAAAGTTCTATAAAATTAAAAAAGAATTATTTTGAAAATGCTACAATACACAAAATATTTTGATTTTAAAAGAAAATATATAAAAATTCATAAGAAAGATTAAAAAAATTCTCATAACAAAAACGCGTCCAAAATATTCATTATTATACGATCTCTCTAAAATTTGAGAGCTCCTAATGGATTTCATTACTCTCTTTCTTCAATTCGTTTTGACATCCTTATTCAAAAGATTGGTTTAATGAAAAAAGTTGGAGAGTCAAATAAATGTGGAGTGTAATAAGTCAATATGGACATTATAATATGTGTTAAATAAGTTGAAGATATTTAAGGTACATACCAGGCAATATTTCTTAGATCATCTACTATAAATACCAACTAGAACCGGACCCGCGTGTCGGCGCACGGGACTATATTTTAATATTATATCTAAATACATAAGTTTGTAAATTTACAATTTGTAAAATATAGATATCATTATAAAAGTATTTAAAAACAATAATAACATAACAAATAAACATTAACATGATATTTAAAAATTGAAAACAGAATTATATGTATCTTACATGGATAATGTATTTTTTTTTTTTGATGACTTGATAAGAGATAGAGAGAAAGAAAGTAGTTTAAAAGAAAGAGAAGTATAAAAACAGAAAGAAATGAAAAATTTGATAAATGTAGTTAAAATATAAGTGAGAGTATATTTTTAATTTGTATTTATATACTAATTTTTTTGAAAATGTTTAGCTTCATATTTATATTTGTTTACATATTAGACTTTTAAAAATATTATTTTTATTTCAAAATAATATCTTCAAATTTTATGGTATATAACTATATATCAATCCAAATGTTTTTGTAAATATTTTTTTAAAAAATATAGCACTTAAAAGAAAAGTATTAAGCATTTTTAAAAAATTAATCAACATATAAAAAATTATAATTATGAAAATTTATTTAGAGATTATATCATTGTTTCTCATGAAATATAATAAAATAAATTCTCTATAATCTTTTTTTTTCTTTTCAAAAACAGTTTTTTAGAAAGCTAAGAAGATATTACTGGAAACACCATAAAATTAATATCTTATGTACTTTGAAATCTAAGAAGATATTTATTTTAATCAACTAAATTTATAGTTTAAAAATATAAATTCCATAATTTTTTTACTGGAAACAAATTATTAATCGATTGTAGTTTTCATATTCTCCTCGAGTTTTATTATATATAATTTTTTAATTTTTTTATCACAAAATAATAAAAAATTACACAACATAATTGTCAAAAGTCACACAATTATTACTATTTTATAATTAAATTTTGTTTTATATTTGACAAATAGAATTTATATAATAATTAAATTTATTGTTTGGGTAAAGAATGGTAAAACAACATAATGAGATAATACATTTAACTGTCCAAAAGATAGAATGTATACCTTTACCATTGTACATTCGATTTTGTTAACTGTCCAAAATATAGAATATACATATAAATGGTAATTTACTCTCTTAAGCAGTTAAGCGCCTCTGGGAGTTCCTCTCTTCCAATGTAGTCTAAGGGGGTGTATTGGACTGAGGATTTTAGAAAATTTGAGTTAATTTTAGAAAATGGACTGAATTTTTCTCCCAGACACACTTTTCCAAGAGATCTAATATCCACCGGTCAATTCATCCAACCCCACCGAAAAAAGCAAAAACCCCGCTTTATCCAACAGACGAAACAGAGTACACCACTGGAATAGCACCCAAAAGAAGGAATCTCGGCTTACTTCGCCGCCATCTCCGGCCGGAGAAAGCTCCTTAACGTGACAAAGGAGTCCGGAGGCCACTCACTTCTTCTACACCTTCATCACTCAGGGGCACCACTGCGACAGCGACAGCAAACACCAGGTTTTAGCAGGCGAGGAAGATCTTTGGAACCCTCATAGTTCAGAACTTCCCAGTTTGCTAAAGTCATCAGAGAGTTTTTCTACACCATATCACAAAAGAAAGAGACTAACATGGCTCGCAGATTCACTTATGCAGAGAAAGGAAAAGCTATAACAACCACTCAGGAGGAACTTGACAGACCCAAAGTTCGCATCTCAGCTGTAGACAACTCCAACCTCGTGCGGGAGAACGCCAGAACGATTATGGGTAGACTGACAAACCCAAGTAAACAAGGGTATGGAGAGATGTTTACAACACTGACAAAGAGATGGAATCTGAGGGGAGGAACAGAAGGAGCGGATCTAGGAAATGGACTTTTCAAAATCAACTTTGAACTGGAGGATGATATCGTCAAAGTTGTCAACAGTCAACCACACCAATTTGCTTTCTGGATGGTCATTTTGCAAAGATGGGAGCCAGTTATCTCCCCAGAATTCCCCAACCTCATTCCGTTTTGGGTTCAGATTCAAGGGCTTCCCCTGCACTTCTGGATGGAAAATGTCCTAAAACAGATAGGTTCGAAGCTGGGACAAATGAAGGATTTTTCGATAACCACTTCAACGACTAGAGTGAGGGTACTTGTTAATGGTCTCCTCCCCTTGGTCAAAGAAATGACAGTGGAATTTGAAGAAGGCAAGGAAACCATCATAACACTGAAGTATGAAAGGCTGGAGAAACACTGCACCAGATGCAATCGGATCACCCATGAATTTAATGACTGCCCCCACTACAGCAGAATAGATTCCGCAAGAAAGGAGAGGAACTACTCACCAGAGGAGAAAAGGGGAGAGGTGCGTAGGACAACTCAGTATAGAAGCCACCCATACCAACGGGAAAGGCGAGACACCAGTAATCGAAAGGAGGACCATGCTCACTACAAAGACAGAAGAACTAGAAACAGCTCTAAAAGGGGGACAGAAACACAGCGGTATCATCAGAAGGAAAACAATAATCTGACGAAGGAACCATATTACTCAAGCTCAAGTGGGCCATCTAGGTACCAACACCCTGAAGTCGGAAGGAATAGAGAGATAACACATCCAAGCCCCACACGCCACAAAGCTCCAGAGGAAGCACCAAGGAAGCAACATGAGCAACACTCGACACCCAACCCCACGAGATGGCAAGCAAGGAGTTTTGAGGGTTTCTCCAGATCACCTATAGATAAAGTCTGGAAACCAAAAACGATTCTATTACAACAAAACAAAGCGGAGGAGGGACGAGCAAACTCACTTGGACGAAATCCAGAGTTACTGGACTTCCCTCAGCGAGCCAGGGATATTGAACGGACGCCCACAGAGGAGGAGTTTGAAGCAGATAGAAGATATTTAAACCACCATGACCCCACAGAGGCACTTGCACGCAGATCTAGAGTGCTCCAGGAGGATATCAACAATTGCCCGCTGATCATTCAGGAACATGGCACAACAGAATCTGATAGATTGGAACCACCTCCGGTCAAGGATACGATTATGGAGGAATTAAGGAAACTCACCTTCCAATACATAAATGTTGCAGACCCCATAGAACGAGAAGCTAGGCTAAAGCGAGTAATTGAGGGAGAAGACTCTAATCTTATGGAGGACACTGCGAACGCTATACTCCAATCGATAAGAGGCAGAAGAGAAACAATAGAGGCAGGTGGTACCACAACACGAAACCCCGAAGGACATGTCGAGTGCGAAACTCAGGAATCATTGGAACACCCTCAGCCCCTGCAACCAGTTCCTCTTCCTCAACACACCAGTAGTGGAGACAGAGCCCCACGAGTTGAAGGGGCACCAGATGCAGGGGATACCGCAGACCAAGACCTGGACATAGAAGGCTCACGTCAGTTAAACCAAATGGGCTCTGACACACTGGCCCATAAAAAAAGGGGCAGACCACCCCTAAAAAAGAAAGCTCTAAGCAAATCCATTCCCAGCCCAAAAATGCCCGGAGCCAATTCGAGACTGAGAAATCTCTGCATAGCCCAAAATTCTCCGAGACGAGTACATACGCATACTCAAGCCTCTAACTCAAATGTGGAACCATCCATCAGAAGAGGTGATACCGGAAGGACATCTACGACCACCAGTAGGCCACCATCGGACTCGAACTCAAACAGAAGAATGCGAACCACCACTCCTAGCGAAGATGCCAGCAACACTCCGAAGACTTCTGAAGGATCTGCAAGGCACCAAGGAGATTTTCACAAATCTCCAAACCTGATTCCTTAGCTATTATGAGCTTAAATTGTTGCGGTCTGGGAAGCGACACAACAATTCCAAGGCTACGGGAGCTGCGTCTCCGATTCTTCCCAGATATCTTTTTTCTTATGGAAACAAAAAACCAAGCTCCCTTTGTACTGGAAAAGTTGGAATGGATGGGTTACACAAACTATACTCTGGTGGAACCACACTCCCCAGGGGGAGGAGGATTAGCATTGTTTTGGAAGCAGGAAGTACACCTACAGGTCATATCACAGAACCACAACTTCATCGACACTGAGATCACGATTAAAAATAAATCCTTCTACGCCACTTTCACCTATGGTGCACCAGATAGAGCAAAGCGTCGAGCAGTATGGGATGAATTAACCAAAATAGGAAGTGGGAGAAATGCACCGTGGCTACTCACTGGGGACTTCAACGAGATCATCGACAATACCGAGAAAAGAGGAGGACCACAAAGAGCGGAAGGAACTTTCTGCGATTTCCGAACTTTCCTTTCGGAAAATGATCTGTTCGACCTGAAACATGCCGGTAACAGCCTCTCCTGGAGGGGGAAGAGAAATACGCACACGGTACACTGTCGTTTAGACAGATCTTTGGCTAACAGTACTTGGATAGATTCTTACCCAAGAGAAAATTGTGAGTATCTCATGTTTGACGGGTCTGACCACCGACCATTACTCACGAATGTTGATCTGCGGAGAAGACAACCAGGGAGACTGTTTCGGTATGATCGGAGTCTCAGTAAAAACAAGAAGGTCCGGAAACTGATTGAGAAAACCTGGAAACAGGCCAAAGGACTGTCGGTTCAGAGGAGAATTACACAGTGTAGGCGGGCTATATCAAGATGGATAAAAGATCATCATAAGAATAGCCGAAAGATCATAGAGGAACTAAAAGCTACACTGGATGCAGCAATGACAGATCCAACGACGACAGAAGTGGTTTTGCATAAGATCAACTCAGAGCTAAAGCAAGCATACAAAAAAGAAGAGAGCTTCTGGAGACAAAGGAGTAGACAGCTATGGCTCACTCTGGGGGACAAAAATACTGCCTACTTTCATGCAGCAACACGAGGAAGGAGAGCTTTAAACAAACTTACAGTCATGGAAGGGGACGATGGTGTAGCATATTACGAAGATGACCAAATAGCCAAAGTGATTGTAGATTTCTATCAACAGCTATTCAAGTCGCAAGGTGAGGTGGACCTCAGTATCATGGAGGAAGCCCTGTCACCACGAGTAACTCCGGATATGAACAGGACTTTGATACAAATCCCAGAAGCAGAGGAGATTAGAGAAGCTCTGTTCTCGATCAACCCCGGGAAAGCCCCCGGACCTGATGGCTTCTCGGCTTGTTTCTTTCAATCAAATTGGAAGAGTTTGGAACCGGAAATAGTAAAGGAAATCAAGACGTTTTTTGAGACAGCCATTCTCCCAGATAATCTGAACCACACCCATGTGAGGCTGATACCAAAAAACCATAGGAGCAAAGACAGCGGCAGAATACAGACCCATTGCACTTTGCAATGTTTACTTCAAGATCATCTCCAAGATTTTGACAAGGAGGATTCAACCAGTGCTGAAGAAAGTCATATCAGAAACCCAGTCTGCTTTTGTTTCAGGAAGAGCAATCTCTGACAATGTGCTTATCACACATGAGGTGCTACATTATTTAAAAACCTCAGAGGCAAGGAAAAAAGTGGGAATGACTGTGAAAACGGACATGAGTAAAGCCTATGATAGGCTTGAGTGGAGCTTTATACAAAAAGTGTTGGAGCAACTTGGTTTTCAACAGCAGATGGTCAAATGGATTATGCAATGCATCACAACAGTCTCGTATGAGTACCTAATTAACGGTACGGATATGGGCAAGGTAGTACCCCAGAGAGGTATAAGACAAGGGGATCCCCTCTCTCCCTACATCTTCATTATGTGCAGCGAAGTGTTTTCAGGTTTATGTAATAGAGCTCAGGAAAAGGGAATTTTGAGAGGAATCAGAGTTTCAAATAACAGCCCACATGTGAATCACCTACTATTTGCGGATGATACTATGTTCTTCTGCCAGTCGGATCTCAGAAGCTGTCTAGCACTCAAGGACATCCTCCACAAATATGAAGCAACTTCAGGTCAAAAAATCAACACCCAAAAGTCTTCGATAACTTTCTCGAAGCAAACGTGTGATAACAGGAAAAGACAAACTAAGAGACTGCTTGGGATTGATAAAGAAGGGGGAAACGGCAAGTACTTGGGCTTGCCAGAACACTGGGGAAGAAGGAAAAAAGATCTCTTCACCAACATTGTTGATAGGATCCGGCAAAGGGCAGCGTCATGGTCTTCAAAGCTTCTATCTCCAGCAGGGAAGATGATCATGCTTAAATCGGTGCTGGCGGCAATGCCCAATCACAGTATGAACTGTTTTAAAATGCCGAAAAGCTTATGTAAAAGGATTCAGTCAGCGTTGACGCGGTTCTGATGGGACTCTAACCCAGAGAAGAAAAACATGTGTTGGGTGGCCTGGACGAAATTAGCCAGATCCAAGAGAGAAGGGGGTTTATGATTCAGAGAGATCGAAAATTTTAATGATGCACTGCTAGCCAAACAGAGTTGGCGGATACTCACTAACCCGGATTGTCTACTGGCACGGGTCCTCCTTGGAAAATACACTAGAGGCAAATCGTTTCTGTCTTGTTCGATGCCGGGTTGTGCATCACACGGTTGGTGAGGAATAATCGCAGGACGTGATCTACTGAAGACAAGACTAGGAAAAGCAATTGGTAATGGAGAGAACACAGCCGTATGGAGTGAACCATGGATTTCACTCACAGAATCAATTACCCCGATGGGACCTCCAAACAGAGACGTGGCTAATCTAAGGGTAGTAGACCTCATCAATCCTTTCACGAAAAACTGGGATGACACTAGAGTGCAGGAACTGCTTCCAGAGTACAAGGAGAAAATCTTACAACTTCAACCGAGCAGATTGGGAGCACCGGATAAATTAATTTGGTTAGGAGAGAAATCCGGTACTTACTCCACTAGAACGGGCTACCATAGCTCACTGCAAACGAACGATGAGGTACCCCAAAACCCTGCAACGCAACTTCTGATTAACTGGAATGAAGCAGTTGGAACAGGAAGGTTTCCCCTAAAATAAAGATGTTCTTATGGAAGATACTACAAAAGGCGTTGCCAATTGGAGAGAACCTAGCCAAGAGATCTATGCTGTCTGCGGCAAAGTGTTTACGATGTGGAGAATTGGAGACTACAGAACACCTTTTCTTTCAGTGCCACTACGCTAACCAAGTGTGGAAACAGTTACCGATCCGGCACACTGTTGACTCCTCTCAATTCAACAATTTCCTTGAGGGCCTTCACATGTCAGACCGATGGGTATGCTTACCACTATCAGGAATCAGAATCAACTCGATCTTCTCCTGGACCTGCTGGGCAATCTGGAATGCAAGGAATAAACTAATCTTTGAAGAGCGTGAGATCTCAGTGAGAGACACAGTCACAAAAGCCCTGAGAGAAACATTGGAATGGCAAAAAGCACAAGAACAGGGAGAAACAAATTCGAAACCACCAGTACAGACACACCAAGCAAGAGACAGGGAGATAGAACACTCTGAGAACACGATACTCTGTTTTGTTGATGGGGCGTGGAAGCCGGATCACGCTATAGCGGGAATTGGCGTTTCGTGTATGGACACACGACGATGCAACATCAAAGAGATATCGATGGTGAGAGATAACGTCTCTTCACCCCTCATGGCAGAAGCACTAGCTATGCTGGAAGCTAGCCTATTCGCAAAGAGACAAGGGTGGAAACACCTGAAGTTTCTTCCAGACTCTCAAACGCTTATCAAAGCTATCACCACCGAAGCAGGTAGCATCGAATTGTACGGGATCATCCAGGACATTCACGCTACATCACTCTCATTTGAGGTTGCTTCATTTATGTATGTTAGTCGCAAAGACAATTCCACAGCAGACCTTCTGGCAAAGGCTGCTCTATCTTCTGTACTTGATAACTCAGCCATTGGCTAAGGTTTATTTGAATTTAAAGTTTGCTGACCAAAAAAAAAGAGTGAATTTTAGATTTGATGAAATTTATGTGGATTTGGAGAAAATCTCAGCGATTTTGGCAGAATTCAAAAAAAGGAAAAATAGTTTTGCTGGTGATTTAAGTGAGATTTCTTCTCAAATCTCAGAATATTAGGTGATTTGATATTCACTTGGTACCAAATCTCAGAAAATCTCAGCAAAACCACTTTTTTCTTCTTCTTCCTTATTCACTTGGTACCAAATTGCGGGTTTGATTCTGCAACAATCACAATCAGAAAACCCAATAAAGCAAAGAAGAAGCGTACATTTACAACCCCGAAACAAGATAAATCACAAAATTACGAAGCTGCTGTATTTATTCATTCCTCGATGATTGAGATGCTGGATTCTACAACCGAGGACGCTATTGAACAAAACAGTTGGTGAGGCTTATTCCTCGTACTTTTTCCCCTCGGTCTATGGTGTTTTTTTTTTTTTTTTTGCATTTATGTTATACTGTCTATATCACATTGTTACTGAAACCCTTGATATTCGGTTCAGGATTGATTCCCTCTCTGTATTGCCTGCTTCATTCACATCACAGGATGCAAACAAGATGTTGCTTCTTTGTCCCTCCGTCCAATCAGCGCTCAAGGTGGGATTTCGAACAAATTTGATAACTAGTCAATGCTCTTTTGCAATTGACTGCTGATTTATTTTACTTTGTTTCAGGCTGAGGAAGCACTTTATCCTGGGCGAAAAGACGCACTAGGTAGCTTGGGAAGATGACTTACCAAGTTTTTATATATGAAGAATCTCCAAATACCACCCACTTTGGTGTGAATTTGAAAATGACTTTTTATAACCAAATATGGATGTCAAGTCTTTTAAAATCCTAATCACAACTTTTTCTTCATAAATTAGTTTAACTTTGAATAACACTAGATTTGATTTACTTTTTTATGAATTGTTAATTGAATAACAGAGGATTTGTAACTGGTTTTTAATAACTCTATATAAATTTCATGTTTAATAACACATGATTTGATTTTTTTTAGAAATCATTAGTTGAATAACAGAAGATTTTAATACAAATCCAAATTTTCTAAAATCCTCAATCCAATACACCCCCTAAGTCTTTTCTCGCAGTCAAGATTCCAGCTTCATTTTTGTAACCATTTAACCAAATATAAGTGTTTCATCGAGCTTTTTTTCCCTATGCAAATATCTAAGCACGTATTTGAAGCTGTAGCATTATTTATTACGGAACGTTTTGCAGTTCTGCTCCAGTAAAATCATCCGTGTTCTCAGCTACTTCTAGCAGCAACTCCTCCTTCTCATCTTCGGATCGAAAACACTTGTTTCTAGCATGAACCTTTCATACAAAGAGAACCTTTAGCTAAGCACAAAGCAAACCAAAACTCTTGGATTCAAGAAAGTACTATTTGGTAACTTTAATATCGCCAATCTATCGAAGGTAAACCAACTCTTAGGATTTTGTCGAAAAGCTCTTTTCTAATCTATTTGTTGCACCTATAACTAACACCTGACAAAATCCATGATTAATAGCAGGAAATGTTTATCTGTAACGAAACGTCAAAGCAAATTGAAACATTACTTGTGATGTAGTAACTTTAAATCCATCCATTTCAGTCAATATCTGAAGCAACCCTTGTTCTCTCTCTGCTCCCCCTGTTCCATTAGGAACACATTTTTTTTATAAAGAAAATGTACAATATTCAATTTTAATATCTAATTTCCAAAACAAAGACCAGAATTCATACCCCGCCAGTATCTGGTCCACCTCGCTTACTTCCAATTGCATCAATCTCATCAATAAAGATTATAGATGGTTCAAATGATCTAGAGCTAGCAAAAAGATCCTTTACACGAGATGCAGCCACTCCTACGAACATCTGATAGATTTCAAGGAAAATAGAAAAACCCCATTAACTCAAGATCTTTAAAAACCGAGATATATTTCAAATATTTTTTATGTAGTCAACACAATCAATCCCTCACCTCAACAAAGTCGGTTCCATTTGCGGCAAAGAAAGGTGGACCAGCCTCTCCAGCAATAGCTTTAGCCAACAAAGTTTTCCCCGTCCCGGGAGGTCCATGAAGAAGAACACCTTTCGGACAATAGATGCCTTTATTCTGAAAATCCTCATCATTCTTTAAGATCCGCACAATCTCTTGTAATTCCCTCTTTATATATACTCCTAACCAGCAAAATCATCAAAAGTTACACCAGTCTTCTCCTCTGCTGATATAAATTTCGCCCTGAGAGAAAGAACGAAACAAAACCTCAAATCCAACAAACTTTAGCAGAAATAGTAAAGACCAAAGGATCCTTAATTATATCAAAGACCAAAAGTTACACCAGTCTCTCGCTTTGATTTTTATATCGGAGAAAGAGAGAAAGATTATTTTCTTGTGAAGAGACTTGAAGTATATATTAGGATCCTTAATTATAAATCCAATTAAATGAGCATATGTAACTTGGAAGCCATTTCTTTATTCCCAAAATACCTCAATGAGAATCTCTAAAATTCGAAGAAGACCAATGTCACAAAAAGTAATAGAAAAATTGTCTCATATAACACAGACCCAAGTTTTTATTCCCAAATTAGCATAAGGAAATAAAAGTTCTCAACATAGCATTCATTAATGTTTGATTGACAATTATAACCTTGAGTTAAACGAAAACAGAAAATTAAAAAATCGATCGAAACCTTCGAGCTCTCTTCGACATCGTGACGGCGACGGCGACGACGTCGGCGGCGGACGACGGAGACGGAAGACAATAATCTGTCAAGCTTGGTTCACGAACTCCGACTACGGGTTGTCGCATCCTCATCCACTCCGGCTAACAGCCTTGGTCACGATTCCGGAGCCGACGATGCTCTAGAGATTCGATTTCGGGCTGTCATCCCTAATCTTCTGAACACATACGTCGTCCCTTCTCTGGGTATGAGCACAATCTCCTCTTTCTCTAAGTTAAGCTCTTGTTTTGTTGGATGATTTGTCTCGAAATTACACGGGAACTTGTTAGGTTAACCTCAGATGTGATGTTCTAGGTTTTGTGTGGTTGATGAAGATGAACTTAAAAGCATTCCGCTGTTAATTTGGACTTCAATTGTCGATTGATTCCCAATTTTCAGGCAACAGGAGGGAAGTTACAGCTGTTCAAAAGCTTGTTGTTCACACAGCAAGGAATCTTCCAGGAGTTTTCTATCACGGGAACCCTGCTGCTGTCAAACATTTTCTCGAACCCGTTCTTGAGCCCTTGATTCGTAAAGTGGTACGTAACATGTTGAAATAATATATAGTACCTTTCCACTAGGATATTGTGTTTGTTTTAGCTATTTTTACATATGAATATACCTTGGAGCAGGTAAACCAAGAAGTTGAATTGGCTCTTGGAAAGCATCTAGCGGGCATCAAGTGGTAAACTGCCTTTCAAAATATAAACCGGAGTTTCAGGCTGTTCTGTTATTAATACTTTTCTTCCTCAAAGAGTTGTAGATGCAGCTTTTGTTGATGTTGCTGAATGGATACAAGCGAACCCTGCATTACTCAGTTCCATTAATTCACAAGTTCGTCCCTCTGCTGCATCTTGGCAACGGCCGTCAACGACTCACCTGAAATGTAACTATGATATATCTTTTAAGGCTCCTACTGGTTTCGTGTTTGTTGGCTGGATGGTTCGGAATCATGCTGCAGAACCTCTGTTTTGGGGATCTGCTTTTGTGGGTACTGCAACCACGGCCCTTGAAGCATAGGCTATTGTTTTATTGTTCACGATGCAAACTGTTCTTTTCCAAGGCTTTACAGATCTCCTCTTTGAAGGCAACATGAATCATATATGTAAATATGGAATTGCTTATAGTTTTTGTTCATTAAAGAATATTCTTGAATATTGCTTATAATTCTTTCACGGAAGAGTTTGATATAATCTGTAACATTTCGTTATGAAGGATATCAGTGACAGTGAATACTGAGTTTGGTTGCAGCAGATTCTATTTTTTGGCTGAAAGCATCAAAGTCAGGCACATTGATGAAGAACATAGATTTATTCAAATTTAGGAACTTATATACATATTTAGGAAGTCTATCCTAAAACGTTTACAAGAGAACTTTTGTGTTTATTTATCCAATAACTCAAATTTAGAAAATCGTATTTCATATTTAGGAAGTCGTTCTCAAAACTTTTGATAACTTTTATATTTATTTATGCCACAATTTAGATTTAGGAAACTGTTCTACATGTTTAGGAAAGATTTATAAAAGTTTAGGAATAGCATCCTAAATCGAATGTTAATTACTAGTTGATAAAAAAAAATTTAGGAGACTTTTCTAAATTTTTAGGAAAACCTTCCTGAATTTTTTAAAAAAACATTTACAATAATTTTAAAAGAATAGTTTTTGGATAATATGTATCAACTCTGTGAAATGTATTAACTCTTGAGTATTTAACCATTTAGGAAGACCTTTCTAAATCTATGTTATTTTTCTTTAAAATATAAAAACAATACAAAATAAGACTCAAAGTTGCTAACAGGACACATTTAGGAAGACCTTCCTAAAGCTATGTTATTCATAAATAAGAACCTTTATAGAAACTTTTGACTCTCAATACTCGTTATAGGCCTTCCTAAAATTTTTAAAATTTTTTTTTTTAAAGACATTCTTGAAGATTGAGAAATACAATAAAAACTTTTAGGATGATGATTTTTGTGAAATTTGTATCAGATTTTTGTAGATATCTATAAATGTTAGTTTTAACAATTATGAAGGTTTCTTGAATTTTTAGTAAATATTTAAACAAATTTATGAAGGCCATCCTAAATTGTATGTTTGTTACTAGTTCATTAAATACAAATTTAGAAAGATTTTCTAAACTTTTCGGAATGCCTCCCTATACATATATTTTTTAAAAAATTATTGTTTTAAGAAGACAATCTTGAAGATTGAAAAATACATTATAAACTTTTAGGATGATGATCTTACTGAAATTTGTATAGGGTTTTTTTTCGATATCTTTAAATGTTAATTTGAAATGATGAAGGTTTCATCAATTTTTAGGAAAGATTTATACAAATTTAGGAAGATCATCCTAAATTTTATGTTAATTACTAGTTTATTAAATACAAATTTAGGAAGCTTTTCTTAACTTTTAGGAAGGCATTCCTAAACATTTCCTAATTTTTTTTTTATAAAAGACATTTTTGAAGACTGAGAAACACATTATAAACTTTTAGGATGATTATCTTACTGAAATTTGTATAGTTTTTTTTTAGAGATCTTTAAATGTTTAATTTGAAATGATGAAGGTTTCATGAATTCTTAGGAAAGATTTATACAAATTTAGGAAGATCATCCTAAATTGTATGTTAATTACTAGTTTATTAAATACAAATTTAGGAAGCTTTTATTAACTTTTAGAAAATCGTATTTCATATTTAGGAAGTCGTTCTCAAAACTTTTGATAACTTTTATATTTATTTATGCCACAATTTAGATTTAGGAAACTGTTCTACATGTTTAGGAAAGATTTATAAAAATTTAGGAATAGCATCCTAAATCGAATGTTAATTACTAGTTGATCAAAAAAAAAATTTAGGAGACTTTTCTAAATTTTTTGGAAAACCTTCCTGAATTTTTTAAAAAAACATTTACAATAATTTTAAAAGAATAATTTTTGCATAATATGTATCAACTCTGTTAAATGTATTAACTCTTGAGTATTTAACTGTTTAGGAAGACCTTTCTAAATCTATGTTATTTTTCTTTAAAATATAAAAACAATACAAAATAAGACTCAAAGTTGCTAACAGGACACATTTAGGAAGACCTTCCTAAATCTATGTTATTCATAAACAAGAACCTTTATAGAAACTTTTGACTCTCAATACTAGGCCTTCCTAAATATTTTTAAATTTTTTTTTTTAAAATACATTCTTGAAGATTGAGAAATACAATAAAAACTTTTAGGATGATGATTTTTGTGAAATTTGTATCAGATTTTTGTAGATATCTATAAATGTTAGTTTTAACAATTATGAAGGTTTCTTGACTTTTTAGTAAATATTTAAATAAATTTAGGAAGGCCATCCTAAATTGTATGTTTGTTACTAGTTCATTAAATACAAATTTAGAAAGATTTTCTAAACTTTTCGGAATGCCTCCCTATATATTTTTTAAAAAACAATTTATTGTTTTAAGAAGACAATCTTGAAGATTGAAAAATACATTATAAACTTTTAGGATGATGATCTTACTGAAATTTGTATAGGTTTTTTTTAGATATCTTTAAATGTTAATTTGAAATGATGAAGGTTTCATGAATTTTTAGGAAAGATTTATACAAATTTAGGAAGATCATCCTAAATTGTATGTTAATTACTAGTTTATTAAATACAAATTTAGGAAGCTTTTCTTAACTTTTAGGAAGGCATTCCTAAACATTTCCTAATTTTTTTTTTATAAAAGACATTTTTGAAGACTGAGAAACACATTATAAACTTTTAGGATGATTATCTTACTGAAATTTGTATAGTTTTTTTTTAGATATCTTTAAATGTTTAATTTGAAATGATGAAGGTTTCATGAATTTTTAGGAAAGATTTAAAAATTTAGGAATAGCATCCTAAATCGAATGTTAATTACTAGTTTATTAAATACAAATTTAGGAAGCTTTTATTAACTTTTAGAAAATCGTATTTCATATTTAGGAAGTCGTTCTCAAAACCTTCCTGAATTTTTTAAAAAAACATTTACAATAATTTTAAAAGAATAGTTTTTGCATAATATGTATCAACTTTGTTAAATGTATTAACTCTTGAGTATTTAACTGTTTAGGAAGACCTTTCTAAATCTATGTTATTTTTCTTTAAAATATAAAAACAATACAAAATAAGACTCAAAGTTGCTAACAGGACACATTTAGGAAGACCTTCCTAAATCTATGTTATTCATAAACAAGAACCTTTATAGAAACTTTTGACTCTCAATACTAGGCCTTCCTAAATATTTTTAAATTTTTTTTTTTTAAAATACATTCTTGAAGATTGAGAAATACAATAAAAACTTTTAGGATGATGATTTTTGTGAAATTTGTATCAGATTTTTGTAGATATCTATAAATGTTAGTTTTAACAATTATGAAGGTTTCTTGACTTTTTAGTAAATATTTAAATAAATTTAGGAAGGCCATACTAAATTGTATGTTTGTTACTAGTTCATTAAATACAAATTTAGAAAGATTTTCTAAACTTTTCGGAATGCCTCCCAATATATGTTTTAAAAAACAATTTATTTTTTTAAGAAGACAATCTTGAAGATTAAAAAATACATTATAAACTTTTAGGATGATGATCTTACTGCAATTTGTATAGGTTTTTTTTAGATATCTTTAAATGTTAATTTGAAATGATGAAGGTTTCATGAATTTTTAGGAAAGATTTATACAAATTTAGGAAGATCATCCTAAATTGTATGTTAATTACTAGTTTATTAAATACAAATTTAGGAAGCTTTTCTTAACTTTTAGGAAGGCATTCCTAAACATTTCCTAATTTTTTTTTTATAAAAGACATTTTTGAAGACTGAGAAACACATTATAAACTTTTAGGATGATTATCTTAATGAAATTTGTATAGTTTTTTTTAGATATCTTTAAATGTTTAATTTGAAATGATGAAGGTTTCATGAATTTTTAGGAAAGATTTATACAAATTTAGGAAGATCATCCTAAATTGTATGTTAATTACTAGTTTATTAAATACAAATTTAGGAAGCTTTTATTAACTTTTAGAAAATCGTATTTCATATTTAGGAAGTCGTTCTCAAAACTTTTGATAACTTTTATATTTATTTATGCCACAAATTAGATTTAGGAAACTGTTCTACATGTTTAGGAAAGATTTATAAAAATTTAGGAATAGCATCCTAAATCGAATGTTAATTACTAGTTGATCAAAAAGAAATTTAGGAGACTTTTCTAAATTTTTTGGAAAACCTTCCTGAATTTATAAAAAAAAACATATACAATAATTTTAAAAGAATAGTTTTTGCATAATATGTATCAACTCTGTTAAATGTATTAACTCTTGAGTATTTAACTATTTAGGAAGACCTTTCTAAATCTATGTTATTTTTCTTTAAAATATAAAAACAATACAAAATAAGACTCAAAGTTGCTAACAGGACACATTTAGGAAGACCTTCCTAAAGCTATGTTATTCATAAATAAGAACCTTTATAGAAACTTTTGACTCTCAATACTCGTTATAGGCCTTCCTAAATTTTTTTAAATTTTTCTTTTTTAAAGACATTCTTGAAGATTGAGAAATACAATAAAAACTTTTAGGATGATGATTTTTGTGAAATTTGTATCAGATTTTTGTAGATATCTATAAATGTTAGTTTTAACAATTATGAAGGTTTCTTGAATTTTTAGTAAATATTTAAACAAATTTATGAAGGCCATCCTAAATTGTATGTTTGTTACTAGTTCATTAAATACAAATTTAGAAAGATTTTCTAAACTTTTCGGAATGCCTCCCTATATATATATATTTTTAAAAATTATTGTTTTAAGAAGACAATCTTGAAGATTGAAAAATACATTATAAACTTTTAGGATGATGATCTTACTGAAATTTGTATAGGGTTTTTTTTCGATATCTTTAAATGTCAATTTGAAATGATGAAGGTTTCGTGAATTTTTAGGAAAGATTTATACAAATTTAGGAAGATCATCCTAAATTTTATGTTAATTACTAGTTTATTAAATACAAATTTAGGAAGCTTTTCTTAACTTTTATGAAGGCATTCCTAAACATTTCCTAATTTTTTTTTTATAAAAGACATTTTTGAAGACTGAGAAACACATTATAAACTTTTAGGATAATTATCTTACTGAAATTTGTATAGTTTTTTTTTAGATATCTTTAAATGTTTAATTTGAAATGATGAAGGTTTCATGAATTTTTAGGAAAGATTTATACAAATTTAGGAAGATCATCCTAAATTGTATGTTAATTACTAGTTTATTAAATACAAATTTAGGAAGCTTTTATTAACTTTTAGAAAATCGTATTTCATATTTAGGAAGTCGTTCTCAAAACTTTTGATAACTTTTATATTTATTTATGCCACAATTTAGATTTAGGAAACTGTTATACATGTTTAGGAAAGATTTATAAAAATTTAGGAATAGCATCCTAAATCGAATGTTAATTACTAGTTGATCAAAAAAAAAATTTAGGAGACTTTTCTAAATTTTTAGGAAAACCTTCCTGAATTTTTTTAAAAAAACATTTACAATAATTTTAAAAGAATAGTTTTTGGATAATATGTATCAACTCTGTGAAATGTATTAACTCTTGAGTATTTAACCATTTAGGAAGACCTTTCTAAATCTATGTTATTTTTCTTTAAAATATAAAAACAATACAAAATAAGACTCAAAGTTGCTAACAGGACACATTTAGGAAGACCTTCCTAAAGCTATGTTATTCATAAATAAGAACCTTTATAGAAACTTTTGACTCTCAATACTAGGCCTTCCTAAATTTTTTTTAAATTTTTTTTTTTAAAATACATTCTTGAAGTTTGAGAAATACAATAAAAACTTTTAGGATGATGATTTTTGTGAAATTTGTATCAGATTTTTGTAGATATCTATAAATGTTAGGTTTAACAATTATGAAGGTTTCTTGAATTTTTAGTAAATATTTAAACAAATTTATGAAGGCCATCCTAAATTGTATGTTTGTTACTAGTTCATTAAATACAAATTTAGAAAGATTTTCTAAACTTTTCGGAATGCCTCCCTATATATATATATTTTTTAAAAATTATTGTTTTAAGAAGACAATCTTGAAGATTGAAAAATACATTATAAACTTTTAGGATGATGATCTTACTGAAATTTGTATAGGGTTTTTTTCGATATCTTTAAATGTTAATTTGAAATGATGAAGGTTTCATGAATTTTTAGGAAAGATTTATACAAATTTAGGAAGATCATCCTAAATTGTATGTTAATTACTAGTTTATTAAATACAAATTTAGGAAGCTTTTCTTAACTTTTAGGAAGGCATTCCTAAACATTTCCTAATTTTTTTTTTATAAAAGACATTTTTGAAGACTGAGAAACACATTATAAACTTTTAGGATGATTATCTTACTGAAATTTGTATAGTTTTTTTTTAGATATCTTTAAATGTTTAATTTGAAATGATGAAGGTTTCATGAATTTTTAGGAAAGATTTATACAAATTTAGGAAGATCATCCTAAATTGTATGTTAATTACTAGTTTATTAAATACAAATTTAGGAAGCTTTTCTTAAGTTTTAGGAAGGTATTCCTAAACATTTTCTATTTTTTTTCTTTCTAAAAGACATTTTTGAAGACTGATAAATACATTATAAACTTTTAGGATGATGATCTTACTGAAATTTATATAGGTTTTTTTTAGATATCTTTAAATGTTAATTTGAAATGATGAAGGTTTCATGAATTTTTAGGAAAGATTTATGCAAATTTAGGAAGATCATCCTAAATTATATGTTAATTACTAGTTTATTAAATACAAATTTAGGAAGCTTTTCTTAACTTTTAGGAAGGTATTCCTAAACATTTTCTATTTTTTAAAAAAAGACATTTTTGAAGACTGAGAAATACATTATAAACTTTTAGGATGATGAGCTTACTGAAATTTGTATGAGTATTTTTTTAGATATCTAAAAATGGAAATTATATATGAAGGTTTCTTGAATTTTTAGGAAAGACTTATACAAATTTAAAATACCTTCCTAAATGGTACGTCAATTACTTAATTTATTAAATACAAATTTGGGAAGCTTTTCTAAACTTTTAGAAAGGAGTTCCTAAATATTTTTTAAAAAATTATTGTTTTAAAAAGACATTCTTGAAGATTGAGAAAAACATTATAAACTTTTAAGATAATAAACTTACTGAAATTTGTATGAGTATTTAGGATAATAGACATACATCAATGACAGAATTATAACCATTGTTTAGTGGCTACAACCACATAGCCTAGTGGTTATAATACCATGTGGATATGTCCCATGGATGATTTGTTTTCGAAATGTTAACATTTTTCATAAATTCATGTAGGCTTTCCTAAAACAGTTAAGTTGATTCATGAATATTATAAATGCTATTTCATAAAACTTGTCAAGTAGCACAAAAACAGTCAAATAGCTATCCAAGTGAACAAAAAAACTATTCAAGTTTTCAAAAGCTAAAAGAAGAAATAGAAAAAACTTCAAACAATTCAGTACAAATCATCCATGGTATCTCTGCTTCTCTGCAATTATCGACATGTCTTTAAGCTCCTCTCCGATCTTGAACTTTAATATTGGAAGTTTAATAATTTCTGAAAAGGAATCCATTTTCGCACCTTAAAACATCACAAACGTTAAAAATACGAGGAGTTTTCGTAAGTCCGGATTCTCGAACGAGAATTTTCACCTGCACAAAAGGACGAGCATTGGTTCCATGAGTGAGATTATTATCAGTTCCATAACTTTTCTGCATCAGTTGTTTAATAGTTTGTTTACCTTTCTTGCAACATTAGTTCCAGATAGATAATCTCTTGGATCAGGCTCAGTGAAACCTGCGTTCTTTGCTTCAGCCACAACCTCGCTGAAACTTTGATCTCCAACAAAGTTGTTAAATAGATAACTCAAAGTGCCACTGGAACAAGAAACAAAGACAAGTCATCAGAATCAGCACTAGATGGAGAACTCAAAGTCAAAATGTGGCGCTAATTTAACAGACTTGCAAATGCACTTTATGCATAGTATCTTGTCTCCTGTCTCAAAGAAACCACGTAAAGTGCTGATAATTGGAATACCAGATCCAACGGTTGCTTCATAGAAGTAATGAGTGTAGGATTTCCTTTGAAGATCTCTCAGTTTCAAGTACTGAGCAAACAAAGAAAGAAACATCAGCGAAGTAGAAAACCAACACAGGACGGGAACATTTCTTAATGAATTTCTCTAACAAAAATAAATACACTTGATGAGAAGAATATATCACCTGATCAAGAGGACCTGAGTTAGCTTTTTTATTTGGGGTGATGACGTGGATTCCCTTTCGTATACAATCATAGTAATGGCTCGCAATAGCAGAGTCTGCCAAACAATCAACCAATACAGTGTTGGGGATAAAATGATTTCCATGCACTTGTTGAGTGAATTTGTCCAGATTGGCCACTATTTCCTTCTCGTTTAGAAGTTCTCTCCATCGTGACGAATCAATACCGCTGCAATAAACACCATGGCTACAAGTCATGTAATGGTAAAACAGAGAAAAATCATCACAAGCGTAATCTCAACAAAATATACAAACAATGTATTAATAAAGTCTTAAAGGATTTAGTAAGCAGAAAGCAAGTTATGAATTTTAGTGTTTTATCTGGCAGAAATGAATACAAGAACAAAACTATCCAAAAATCTGTTCATTAACAAGCATTGAGAGAGGTAGTAGATGTGATTCTCCACACCACCAAAATTTGGGAACAAGAAATCAGAGACCATTAAAATCCTAAGCTTTGATTCCCCCATGTATTATGGATTCGAAGGTCTGAAATTTTGATGTACAGACAAATCATATGTGGTAGAACTCATCGAGAACATCTATTGATTCTGAAACTCATTGAAAGAAGACTGAATATTAAATTAGGAGATGAAAATTCTACCATCGCTCATCCAAATCAAAATCAAGCTAAATTTTTCAAAAGAAACAAAACCAACACAAACTAAAATTCACAGAATCTGAACAATAGAGAAGGGTATCGAGGAGAAGAGAAGAAGACGACGCGGGGTGAGAGAAGGAGAGAGAACACAATTTTTTTTTTGGGCGTGTTTTATGCAGGGGTAGAATAATATTTTGTTCGTTTAATGAATGTTAATTGGGGAAGATATCAGCGTGTGTGGTATTCTGAGAATGAAAACCAGAAAATGTGCTATCAAGGAGAATTGCCCAAAGTAATATGCCATGGTCCTTTTAGTTTTTTTCTTAAGGGACTCCTTTTTAATATAGTAGAAGCTTGGTAAGAGTTATGACCAAATTCAGTGAATTGAGTAGAGTCTAAGAGTTCTGTAGTAAATTTGTAATCATTTTAGAGTTTTAATAAAAAAAATAAAGCTTCCCCCACAATATTAAATTGTTCGTCTTCAATTAAACATTATCCTAATACACGTTTGATACTTTAAACCCATCTTTGTCGCTGTGTTTGTAAAATTGGTATCAAAACCATGACAATCTATGTAATACAAAACTAGTTTTAGGGTCACAGTTAAACAGCACTGTATTTAACTGTTTAATCACCTTTAACCATCACTTTGTTTTTTTTTTTTTTTGCCACCAATAGAAAAACTATCTGAAACTAAAACGACTCGACAAGCCAAGTCGGAACATGAACATCAACATGAATAATGCATGACGGGTGGGCTCTAGCGCTTCCCATCACTTTGTTTTAAACTGTATTTGCATTAATATTTACAGTCTCATTTTTGTTTGACTTGATCAGCAAATATCTACATTGTATCTTAGCTTAGTCTCAATCCTCATAGAAACTAAATGTAGAATTGGTCCTTTGTAATTGGAATTTATCTATGATGTGCACTTAGAGTAGGATCTATAAATATTAAATCCAGTGTCTCAAGTTTTTTGAACCGTTGCGACGGGGTCCTATTTGTTACCTTTGAGTGTTGGTTTGAGATCTAGTCTAAATATTAATTTGTTCTTTTTTTTCTCTATTGCATGTGTTTCAGGCTGTGTTCAGAAATACGCTAGGCGTTAGTCGGACGGCCGACCAGAGCCTAGCGAGTTGACGAAAAATCAGGAATTAATCGGGGAGTACTTGGGGACTAGTTTTTTTATGCAATTTAATTTACTTATAACATTTAAAAAAAATTTCTAATGTTGCATAATTATTTTATATAAGATTTATATATAAAAGTAACCACATAAAAAATTTCCATGACACATCTAGTAAAAATCTAAAAATAAATTCCAATTCATAGGAGTAAACAAAATTGTTTTAATCTTCGTAACTAAGAAAAAAAAACTAATTATATGATTGGAATTATTCATCCTTTTTGTCATTAAACATAATAACTTAAATTTAACAAATATCAAATAGATGTTAAAATGACAAATTAGTGCATCTAGTGGTTATATATATATATATATATATATATTTTTTGAAAGAATGTGTTGGGGTCAAAATTCCCTCCTCGGAGATCGACGGACTAAAGTAAAGAACACACGACTCGGGGCCAGCCACCCATCTCATACCTATCAAAACATGGCGTCTGGCTTGGTCTAGAAAGCCAGCCGCCCATCCCATGTCCATCCAAACACGGCGTCTGGCTTGATATGGAAAGCCCGCCGCCCATCTCGCGTCAATCGAGGCACGACGTCTGGCTTGATCTGGAAAGCTAGCCGCCCATCTTGTGTCCATCGAGGCACGACGTTTGGCTCAGTCCGAATGCCAGCCGCTCATCTCAAGTCCATCTAAACACGGCGTCTGGCTTGATCTGGAAAGCCAGTCGCCCATCTCGTGTCCATCGAGGCAGCGTCTGGCTCAGTCTGAAGGCCAGCCGCCCATCTCAAGTCCATCCAAACATGGCGTCTGGCTTGATCTGGAAAGCCAGCCGCCCATCTCGTGTCCATAGAGGCACGGCGTCTGGCTCAGTCCGAAGGCCAGCCGCCCATCTCAAGTCCATCCAAACATGGCGTCTGGCTTAAGCAAGAAAGTCAGGCGCCCTCTTCTCTCTCCTTCAAGCTAGATTCCCAGCTCGGACCGATCCAAGACGAAGCATCCACACGTTCTGATCCCGCATGTTCATGTTCTGATCCTATGCACCAAAGCTAGACACCCATCACTCTCTCCATAAAGCATGGCGTCTGGATTGATCAGAACATGAGCCAGCCGCCCATCATCATCCTTATTGGAGCATGGCGTCTGACAAGGACCAGCCTAGGCCAGCCGCCAATAGTCAGCCGCCCGTAGCCAGCTGCCCATGCATCTCAACAGGAAGGTGGGCGTCTGGCCCTTGCCAAGGAACGGTCGGCTAGGAGTTCAAACAGAAGAAGGGCGGCTCATTTAGAAAGTTCAGAATACTATTCACGCGGGAAAAACCGTTAAAACGCTATTCATCCCGGGAAAAAGCTAACCAAGAAATCGATTTAAGCTTAATAAAGGTCTGGTTTACTATTCACGGATTTTTATTCATCGGTTGCTGTTCATCAGGAAATAAAAGTCGAGCCGGGCTCGGATCAGACCATTTGACGGATTGCTGATGGTTTCGGGCCAGGAATCGGGCCCATAAGACTAGGTCGGCGGCTGGAAGGAAGAGAACTTGTTCCACATCGCCCAGAAAGAGTTTTAGCTTCCTAAGTCTCCTAGTATAAATATATATACTAGGTTAAAATCATCCCAATCCAAGTATTAGAGCTTTAGCATTATAAGACTTTTCAAGCTTTTGCTAATATTCTTGTACTCCAAAAATATTGTTCAATAAAATCGTCTTTTTACATTTTCGGTTCTTGAGTTCTTTTAAATAAAATTTTCGAGCCCCCATAAAATATAAGTTTTGACGGTGTGAGTTTTGGCTCTCACAGAATGTAAAATTTATTCAAACAAAAAGAACCTTCTGTTTCTTATAGTTTGGTCGAGATTAATTACAGAGAAGCTTAGGGAATTTTAAACTTATACAAATCAGCTTAAAGAAGAGTAAGAGAACCACCACTGCATTCCCTCTTCGTAAATCACGTCGCCCAGTTTCCGGATGGAAGTAAGATGATTACAAACATTTTTGTTGATTTCTTTGGCCAGCTTTGAGACGCTGGTTGGTTGTTTTCCATGTCTTCAGTTATTTCTCTCACGCCATATACGCTACAAAGTTACCGAAATAGGAAAACGGTGATTCTGTCGAAAGATGCAGCTTGGAGGAGATGAACTAAACTGTTCCAGTCGCAAGAATAATCTCGCTCTAGATGCTTTGCTGCCGCCTTATGCCACACCTGGGATGAGAAAGAACATTGAAAAAAAGAGGTGGTCTCTTGTTTCAACAGCCTGATCACAGAAGAAGCAGTGAACCTGTTGGCCCTCACCCCATCTCTGCATTCCGTCCTCTGTAGACATTCTGTTATGCATTGCAAGCCATGTTTGGAACTGGTATTTGGGAGTAGCATGGGTAAACCAGACTCCCTTGTACCATTCCACTTCGTCGCTATGATCACGCAACAGACTCCATGTGTTCTTTGATCTGAAGCGTGCTGTAAAACGATTCTCATAGCTTTTGTGTAACGACCCGAATCCGAAGCCCATCAAAGCCCAATTCTATTAGATCAAAACCCTAGGTCTTCTTGTATATATAGCCTCTTTCTTCTCCTTTTCTCCTGTGAAATCTTTTTTCCGTCGAATCTCTGCCGAAATCTAGCCGTCAATTAGCCACCTTGAAGAATAGCAACAAAAGCAATCTAGAATGCCTTAGGAGGCAGATCCGACCAGTTCTGGGAGAAGGAAGAATCGGAATGGTAAATCTTGCCCAATCGACCTGAAACTTGGTAGGTATATTCTTGACTCGTTCATTGATCCACTGCCGCAAGCTGTTTATCATTCGGATCTATATACTGAAAGTTATGGTTGATTCTTCGAGTATGTTCGGCGTAGTGCCGGATTCGCATCATCAATCCGCCACCACCTTGCGAGGCGATTTCCCGGCGAACCGTGCGGATCCACGAAACCGTCAACCTGTTTTTGGAAAGCCCTGAATGTCTTCTTTCTTTAGAGATCGATTTCGTTCCGATCGGAGGTAAGATTATGAAGTTAGTTCCGTGTTTCCGAAGCGTGTCTGTGTAGTGCTGATCCAAGACTAGTCTTTTGAGATGTTGTAAGTTTTGGTTAGGCAAATGTGGTCTGTTTGACCTGAATCTTTGCAGGGAGCTTCTGGAACGTAGATCTAGCTATATGTTGAGGAAGAACTGATGTGGAGCTTTAAATCCTATTGTCCATCGTGGTGAAGGCTAAGGTGAGGGTGGCTTTCCACAGCATTCCGTACTTTCGCCTAAAACTTATAAGATGGAATTTAGAGCTATATGTGATCTGTGTCTCTGATCGAGTCTAGTTAGTTTTGTTTGTAATCTGGAGATAGGAATATAGATGATTCAACCCATTGATTGTGCATGTTAAATTGATAATTGTTTGCTATATATAATTAAATATTAGATATACTTATATATATACATATACATATATATTATACGAAGAGTCGAGCATGTTAGAGTTTAGAGATTGCGGGGGTACAGAGACGGACTTCTGTACTAGCTACGCCTTGTGTGAGAGGGGGTACGGGCAACCTAGTCGATCTGCTGTCCGGTGCCTTAAGATCGATAAATTGTCAAACCCGGCGGTGTGAGTGGGCACTATCCCATACTGACCTCCTAGTGGGAGGGTGCTGACGGTCACTAATATCGTTCGTAGGGTTATTGATTGCTCATTAGGTGCTTTTATGTGCCGTGTTTGTTCATGTCTAGTTTCTTTTTACCGTGTTTGGAGTGCTATGACCGGAACTGCGTTTTCCTGTGTTTAGCATCCCGTACCTCACTGAGTGACTCCCCTATTACTCACCCCTCTTCCTTTCTTTTTCAGGTGAGACGAACGAGTAGATGTTTATTGGACCGGTGCTACTTTGGGAGTTTTTACGCTTTTATTCGTATTTTAATTCATACTGTTATTACGATTTATTTGAGTTATTTCGATTATGAGATGTATTTATGGATTTCCGTAAATCAAGACGTGGTTTATTGGTTAATTGGAGAATTTGAGTTATGTGATGTGGTTAGTGGCACGCCGTCTCGAGTGAGGATGAGACGGGTGTTACATTTTCCAAAAATGTATATCCTTTTCCTCACTATTCACTGCTTTAATATTCCGCAGTTCTGTCTCAATTATATTCAGTGTGTCCACTCTGTGCCGGCGAGTTCGACGGAGGTGCAATGCTGAAGCAACTGTTGCGTTCAACGAGATTCCCAGATCAATTTGTCCTCGCGGACCAATAATATCCCATAGGCGGCCAATAGATGACCAGTGATCAAACCAAAACGAAGTTCATTCCCCATTTCTTACTTGAACCCGATGAAAGTCTTTTGCAACTTCTCTGTACTTTATCAGCTTTCACATCCATGTTCCCATATTTGCATTTTCTTTTACAGACCAGAACGAGTCGTTCTTGAGGTAAGATTGATGGATCCATGTCGCCCAAAGCGACTTTGCTGACAGAATCCTCCATATCAATTTCAAGCAGCATGTTTTATTCGCCTCTTTTATTGATTTGAAACCAATTCCACCTTCTTTTTTTTGTTTTACAGACCTCTGACCATGCAATTTTCGTCTTTTTTGGGTTCAAATCTGGTCCTGACCACAAGAAGGCAGCGCATAGTTTTTTTTATCTTCTGAATACAACCCTGAGGGAGTCTAAAAACTGCAATCCAAAAGTTAACAACACTCGCTATCACCGATTGAAGCAGTTGGAGACATCCCACATAAGAAAGAAACCGAGTAGTCCAGGAGCTCATCTTGGTCCTCAGCCTTTCAATCAAGAGCATATAATCTGTTGTTGTCATTCGTTTAGTCATCAAGGGCAACCCTAAGTATCTCACCGGAAACTGTACGAATGCAAAAGGGAGAATTAAGGTGATGTCAGCTTTCTCTCCAGTTGTTAAACCCGCTATGTACAACGTGGACTTTTCAATACTGATCTCGAGGCCTGATTTTCCGGCAATGTCATCGAAGATACTTAGGATTCCATCAATTGAACTACGCTTTCCATCCACAAACACCATAAGGTTATCTGCAAAGCATAAATGTGTGAGCTGAAGCTGCTTGCACCTCAGGTGGTACCCAATTTTTCTTTCTCTTGCCTCTTTTTCTAACATTTTTGATAAAACATTCATGCAGATGATGAATAGGTAAGGAGATAATGCACAACCCTGTTTGAGGCCTCTTGCACTTCAAAAAAAACCCGGCCAGTTCTCCATTCACTTGAACGGAGAATGAGGCTATTGTGATACACAATCTTATCCAGTGAATAAAACGTTTTGAAAAGAATCAAACGCCTTTGAGATATCGATCTTCATGGCAAATCTCGAAGAAGTTTTCCTTATGATAGTCCTTAGCCAACTCTGAAGCAAGCAGAACATTCTCCATTAGGAGCCTCTCTTTTACAAACGCCGATTGGTTCTGAGAGATCATTGACGACAAAATAAGTTTGAGACGATTTGCAAGTCGCTTTGTAAAGGACATTGGATAGGGAGATTGGGCGATAATCTTTCGTCTCCAGCATCGCTTCTTTCTTTTGAATTAGAGCAAGGATTGTTGTGTTGTGACCTTTCGGAAGAAGCCCCTTTGTAAAAAAAGATTTGACAGCCGCAATAAAATCTTTACTGATGATATACCAAGCCGATTTGAAAAATTCACTTGTGTATCCATCAAGTCCGGTTGACTTGTCATTTGGCATCGCAAATAGTGTTTTTTGTATTTCCTCCTTTGTGATTTCTCAACAGATAACAGCACAATCTCTCTCAAAACAGCGAAAATCCATAAGCCTTTGTAACTCCTCAATCTCCATACCTTGGAAATCATCCTGGATTTTTTAGAAATCTCTGAAATATCGTTCTGCTTCCTCCTTAATTTCCTCAGCACTTGTGACAATGTCCTCATTTCTGTTCTTAATTTCTCGAATAAGGTTCCTCGCCTTTCTAGCCTGAATAGAATGGTGAAAATACTTGTTGTTTCTGTCTCTAACCCCCAACCAGTGGACCTTCGCTTTCTGTTTGAGGAAATTTTCCTCTAACCCAGCCAGACGAACGCACTTTTAAAGGCATCTTTTCCTCTTCCATGGCAATACGAGTTGGATTTTCTAAGGTCGAGATTTGTTTAGAACATAAACACTTATAGGCCTCCCGAGTTCGCTGGGACAAGTCACCAAGCTTTTCCTTGCATAAAGATCGCATTGCAGGTTTTTAACTTTCAGCTTCTTGGAGAAACGATACAAGGCTGATGTCGACGTGAAAATCAGCTATGTTGCCTCCCGAAACTCTTCCCCCGCGGGAATGAATTGTGGCAGGCTGGTAAGAGCATTTACAAATTTGAATGACTTACGACCTCTATTCTTCTCTGTATCCAGTCTTATCCTACCCCTTAGGTGATCTGAACAACCTCCTGCTTCGAAAACATTGTAAGAACGGGGAAAATGTCCGACCAATGCTCATTTACCAGAACCTGGTCAAGCTTTTTACCGATGAGTCCATCTGTCCTCTTATTTGTCCTGGTATACAGGGGACCCTGATAGCCAAGATCGAGGAGCGAGCAGTACTGAACTGTTGCCTGAAAATCTCGTATACCAGCAACACCAGTAGTGAGATCTGAAACTCACACTGTCAAAACATTAATTTTATGGGGCTCGATAATTCTATTTTAAAAAAACTCAAGGACAGAAAATGCAAAAAGATATTTTATTGATATTGCAAGAGCTTAGTGTCTTATATTGCAAGAGCTTAGTTTCTTATATTGTAAGAGACTCTTATACTAGAATTGGGATGATATTAGCCTAGTACAAGCATCTATATTTATACTAGGAGACCTATGAGGCTAAAACTCTTTCTGGCGATGTGGAACAAAGCTTCTTCCTTCCAGCAGCCGACCTAGTCTTTTGGGCGGCCCGAAATCTTCAGCAATCCATCACAGTGTTCGATGAATAGTAATCCGTGAACAGCGTTCGGTGAATAGTCATCCATGAATAGTAAACCGGTCCTCGATTAAGCTTAAATCGATTTTTCGGTTAACTTTCTCCTGGAATGAATAGTGTTTCGTGAACAGTATTTTAACGGTTTTGTTTGCGTGAATAGTGTTCCAATCATTTCAACGACTGCTGAAATCGAGCCGCCCATGTTTCTTTATGTTTCCAGCTGCCCGTTCCATGCTGATGGCCAGCCGCCCAGTCTCTGCCTCGGATGCATGGGAGTCTGGCTTCAGTCTGTGGGCGCCTGGGATCAGTCCATGGGCGGCTGGCTTCAGTCCATGGGCACCTGAGATCAGTCTATGGGCGGCTGGCTACATTCAGTCCATGGGCGCCTGGGATCAGTCCGTGCGGATGCTTGGTCTTGGGTCGATCTGAGCCGGGAATCATGCTTGAAAAAAAGGGAAGAGGGTGCCTGACTTCCTTGCTTGGGCCAGACGCCGTGTCCTGATGGTAAGAGGATGGGCGGATGGCTTGTTCGGGATTAAGCCAGACGCTATGCTCTCTTGACTAAGTACTGGGTGGCTGGCTTTACTCGGGATCAAGCCACACGCCATGCTTCCCTGATTAAATGATGGGCAGCTCGCTTTGTTCGGGATAAAGCCAGACGCCAGGCTTCCTTGATAGAGTGATTGGCGGCTGGCGTTGTTCAGGATAAAGCCAGACGCCAGGCTTCCTTGATAGAGTGACGGGCGGCTGGCTTTGTTCGGGGTAAAGCCAGACGCCATGCTGGCTTGATCATGTGATGGGCGGCTGGCTTCGTCCGGGACAAAGCCAGACGCCATGCCTTGAGTGAGAGATGATGGGCGGCTGGCTTTTTCCGGGACAAAGCCAGACGCCGAGTCTTGCTTGATCATGTGATGGGCGGCTGGCTTCGTCCGAGAGAAAGCCAGACGTTGTGCCTTGATTGAGAGATGATGGGTGGCTGGCTTTGTCCGGGACAAAGCCAGACGTCGTGGTCTGATCGGATGATTGTGAGAGTCGAAGCTAACACAATCAAAAACTTATAATTTGTGGGGGTCCGAAAATCCTATTTTATGAGAACTCGAGGACCGAAATTGAAAAGATGATTTTACTGAGATGATTTTGTCGATGTACAAGAAAACTCGCAAACGCTTAAT
This sequence comes from Isatis tinctoria, assembly GCA_010577795.1. NCBI lineage: Eukaryota > Viridiplantae > Streptophyta > Magnoliopsida > Brassicales > Brassicaceae > Isatis > Isatis tinctoria. The sequence goes on along the minus strand of CM021247.1, from coordinate 16,798,907 downwards.
GTTTTATAATTCGAAAGCTCTTATACTCGAGATTGGATGATCTTAAACTTAGTACAAACATGTTTATATATATTAGACGTCCTAGGGTGTCTAAGAGTCTTGTAAGCGATGTGGGACATCTTTCTCTTCTTCCAGCCGCCGACTTTAATTGTCATGGGCCTGATCTGTGGCCTAGTTCCTCGACAGATCTTTATTCATTCCAATCTTGGCCTAGCCTGCCTCCTGCCCGACTCGGTCTACTGTAATCTCGGTTTTCCGCTGCGATTGGATTCTTTTTCCGGTTTTCGCCGGTACATGAATAGTGTCATGTACAGTGCTTTGATTCCGACTTGCGACTCAACCGATCTTCAGCTTTTTAATATGGTTCATGAACAGTGTTCCAGGTTAAATCCTCAGGCCGCCGAATTCTTTTTATGAACTCAAGGTGCTCGTTTCTTTTTACGAACGAAAGGCGCCCATTTTTTTTACGTGAATGTGGCGCCTTGGCCACGAGGTAAGTGGCGCCTTGGTCTTGAAGGAGAATGTGGCGCCTTGGTCGTGAGAAACTGGCGCATTGGACTGATAGGGAGAAACTGGAGCCTTCGACCGAGGATGGAGAAAGTGGCGCCTTGGTTTCTTCGGGAGAAAGTGGCGCCTTGGCCATGGAGGATCATGTGGCCCATGGAGGAGAATGTGGCGCCTTGCTTTCTTTGGGAGAAAGTGGCGCCTTGGCCTTGAGGCAGAAAATGTGGAGCCTTGCTTCCTTCAGGAGAAAGTGGCGCCTTGGCCATGGAGCAGAATGTGGCGCCTTGCTTTCTTCGGGAGAAAGTGGCACCATGACCTTGATTCAGAGAATGTGGCGCCTTGCTTCCTTCAGGAGAAAGTGGCACATTGGCCATGGAGGAGAATGTGGCGCCTTGCTTTCTTCGGGAGAAAGTGGTGCCATGACCTTGAGGCAAAGATTGTGGCGCCATGCTTTCTTCGGGAAGAAACTGGCGCCTTAGCCTTGAGAAAGTGGCGCCTTGACTTGTCCAAGGAGAGAGGTGGGTCTTTGATAAATCCTTCCATAATTAGATTTCTTGGTTCGTCAAGTTCCGAGGAGTGGGTTATGACCCCAATGGTTAGCCCCCCAGCTCGTTGGTTTCGTGTTGCGGAAGTATTGAGCTTTTGGTGAAGTGTTTATCGAGATTGATGATCCGGGATATCTCTGTGACAGCCAAGAGGCGGAAAGATCTGCATCAAGACAGGGTTTCCAAGATACGTCTGAGATTCTCGAAAAGTTTAATTCAGGATTCGGAAAATCATGTTCCTTGTCGGACTGGTGAGAATCCCATTCCTTGTGGAGTTAGGATTATAAAAATCATACTCCTTGTTGAATCAGGATTTAGAATTTCCGTGGCGTATATATATACGCACCCTTTTCCTTCCTTCTATCCACCGAGTTTTTTTTAGCACCGCTTTTTCACCGAGTTTTGCTTGAAAACCTTAGAGCCTGCTTTGAGTTTCGCAATTATGGCTGGGCTAACGTTTCGTGAGAAAAAGAAGAAGGAAAAGTGTGAGAAGGAAGCGAAAGAAAAAGGTGGGGTGTCAAAGCCGAATCCTTCTGACAGAACGGCGGCCTGCCCCTCAGAGGTGAAGTTATCTGGAGGCGGCCTAGCTATTCCTCCTTCTGAGTGGCCTGTTGACAAATTTTCCTTGTCGACCGTCATAGTTACTCCCTTAAGAAAGGAAGCGATCTTAGCGCGGAGTGTTGAGAACCGTTCAAGGAACATTAACAAGCATCCTCCTGAAGGCCAACCGATGATTGGGAGTGTTGTTGCGGCTGGTTCTTTGCTGCCTCAGAAGCGGACGGGTTGCCCTGTTGAATGAGGCACAAAGGGGGAGAGGAGTTCTTCGCTCGGGGGGGAAGCCTTCTGAGAGTATGTCTTCGGACCCTCTGCAAGGACTTGCTCTTTCTGATGCTGTTTGCAGAAATCGTCGTCAGTCCGTGAGGAGTTTTTCCATGATCGCGGAAGCGAGTTTCAGGTTTCCGTCTTGGGATAGTTTGGATGAATCCGAGAAATATGCGGATATGGCGCAAGCCGGAATGAAGGTTTAACTTTCATCCTGGAATTTCTCTGAGGGCTTGTTTCTTTTCCTTTACTAACTCTTCCCGTTTTCTTTTTCAGTTCATCTCTTCCGTGAACAGGTGTGTTAGCTCGTATGATATTGCTGTTCGCGGAATCCGCAAGCGTACTGACGAAGCTCGGGAGGAGGTTCGGTTGGTAAAAAGGAATTTCAATGACTTTGAAGCATCAAGTTCGTGACAAGTCAAGTTGCTCGAAAGGCAACTTACTCACTAGGATAAGGCGATTCATACGTCAGTTCGCCTAGAGGCCAAAATTCTGCGTCAGTCCGATGACCTAGCGTCTATGAAGAGTCGTCTTCAAAATCTCAAGACCACGTATGAAGCAAAAATACAGCGTGCTTTCACTGATGGTCGGAGAGCTTCCGTTATTAAGGATTGCGATCTTTTGAGCGAGTTGAAGGACTTGTTCAGATCCATGTCCGAAGCTAGAACCCAAGGGGGTTATCTCGCTCAGGTGCGGGGTAATCTCGAACTCATCGCACTGCTTCAGGGCAGTGATCCTCTGAGTCTGGATGCACAGAAAAAGGCTTTGTCTGAGTGGAAAGTTGAACTGGGCGGAACAGAGGGTCAGTTCGACCGGGTAGCTGCTTTGATTAAAGAGATGATTGATTCTCAGTTGGGTCCTACTTCTGAAGGCGAGCCTGCTTCAAAGCTGCGGGTCGAGCTGGTCGAGGCGGAGGCTGCTGCGATCGGAGTGGTTGATCCGGCTGGATCAAATGGGGTTCCCGGGATCTCGGGCCTCGCCGTTGTTGATGCGTTCGGTCAGGAATCTTAGTTTTGTAGCTTTATTTTTTCTCTCGTTTTTAGTATTTAGTCTGGCTTTTGCCGAGTTTTTCGATTTTTATTTTTTGTTTGGCTTTCGCCAACTTTTCTTTGTCATGTTTCGGATTGATTTTAGTCCAGATTGATTTTGTTTAAGGATCTCAATAAAGATGTTTTCGTCACTCCGCTTGCTATTTTATGGCCTGTTTTGATAAAGACGCTGTACCGGGCGTTCTAATCAGCGTATACTTAGGAGAATTTTCCTTTCATATCGTTTAACCAGCGTAGAGTTGAATGCTGGGTTTGGAGTCTGGTTGCTAGTTCCGCGAACGACTCATACCAGGGCCGGTTTGGTATTTCGTTTTCGAGATGCGTTAAGACTAGTGTTCCTTATTTGGCGTTTACTGGGTTTGGCGAGCTTATTTGGCGGTTGACGCCCCGTAATATTCCCAATTTAAGAAACGCTCCTGAAGATAAGCTTAACAGAATATCGTCCTGACGCTCCCCGCATTCCTGATCAGGTTACGCCACTCAGATATTATTCCAGAAATTTGTATAGCGCGCGTATAATATCCGTTTACGGATGTTTAAAGAACCATAGTTAGTAAATCGTCTTGTTGTGATCAGCAACAGACGGTGATAAGTATGCCAAGAGGCGAAATTTTGTATATGCCAAACGGCGAAATTTCGTGGGAATATACATGTTTACGGACCCACTCCCCCCTTAAAAATTTAAGAAGGAAAATAGCTGAACTTGTCGGAAGACAAGCTGCCTATGTACCCCAAAAATAGGGATCAAGCCGATTCGTAGTTCGCTTTTACAATGGTTTAAGCTATCTAGTGATAGTATTTCTTTAGATGCATTGCATTCCATGTTCTTGGTACGGGATTTCCTTCTTTGTTTCGAGTTCGTACGCTCCTGGGCGAACCACCTTCGTTACTTTGTACGGTCCTTCCCACTTTGTGCCTAGTTTTCCTGTGTTCGGTTCCGCGGTGTTCTGGAAAACTTTGCGGAGGACGAGGTCTCCTTCCTTGAACTTGCGGCTTCGTACGTTGGAGCTGCAGTACTTTGCAGCCGCTTGCTGGTAGTTTTGGATCCAGACAAGTGCTTGATCTCATCTTTCGTTGATTAGGTCTAGCTCATCGAGCATCATTAGGTGGTTTAAGCCTTCTTTCCCGGAAACAAGTATTCGTCTGACTCCAGGAAAATCGACTTCCGATCGGATGACGCATTCGGTGCCGTAGACTAGTGCAAATGGTGTTTCTCCCGTTGCTCGCCTTGGGTTGTACGATGGGACCATATGACTCCTTCAAGCTCGTCCGCCCATCTTCCATTCTTTTCTCTAAGGCGTTTCTTCAGCCCATCGACGATGGTCTTGTTAGCTGCTTCGGCTTGGCCGTTGCCTTGCGGATATCGCGGTGTTGACTTGCTCAGCCGTATCTTCCACTTTTCGCAGAATCCTTTGAACTGGGTGGAGATGAATTGGGAGCCGTTGTCGGTGACTATCTCGTACGGGACTCCGTGCCTGCATATGATATTCTTGAAGGAAATGTCCTGAAATCAGACTTGTATTTACTCTAGTAGAGTCGTGATGTCGAGATAAGACAATCATATGATATTGGACGGTTATAAGGTTTTGCTAGAAGCCGCTTATAACTTATGAGTTATGAACTCATTACCATTATCATATGATCCTATAGGGTCACACACCTAAGCAAACTGGATAATATAAATTGGGTTTTGATCATTAGAGTAATGATTATGATCAACGTATATAAGATATACGTCGATATCGATTTTCTATGAGGGTGTCGATCGACACCAATGGTGGGTGTCGATCGACACCACTCGGGATCAGAAACCGGTTTTTGATTTAATTGAAATCAACTCGGTTTGATCCATTGGTTAACTAGGTCTCTTCACTCCAGCCTATATATATGATATGAGGGCTCGACCTTGAGTAGAGAGAAGTCCCTGCAGCCACAGAAAATCACCAGAAAATCAGAGAAAACCCGATCGCGAATCGTTCGCGAAGGCACTAGCATCCCGTCGTCCAGTTTGTGTGCGTGTGGACTTCTATAGAGGCGCAGCACTTGAGGCGCTTCCTGATCTCGATTACCTGATCTTCTTCCGCTGCAAATCACCAGGTATGTTCGAGATCTATCAAAGATTCAATTGAACACGATCCGTGGCTTAGGATTTTGTTAGGGCTGTTTTAATCGGATTAAAACCTGAACAAATCCCTTCAATTCTTCCATAGGAAGTCTTAAACTTGAGCGTCCTTGATGCTTGCGTAAGAGTCCCCCTCGACCCACTTTGAGAAATAATCTGTTAGGACGAGCAGGAATCTCTTCTGTTTCGAGTTGTGCATAGGTCCCACGATGTCCATTGACCATCTCATGAACGGGTATGGTGCGGAGATAGACGAGAGTACTTCCGCGGGCTGGTGGATTATTGGCGCATGCCTCTGACACTTCTCTCACTTGACGGAGAACTTTTCGCAGTCTTTTATCATGGTCGGCCAATAGTATCCGTGCCGCTTGATTTTGATCGCAAGGGCCCTTCCTCCGGAATGGTTTCCGCATGACCCGCTGTGGACTTCCTCCATGATTCTTCTTGCTTTTTTGCCCTCAACACAGGTCATTAGTGGTCCGGATAGCCTCCATTTGAAGACGTTTCCATCGATCAAGACAAAACGAGCGGGTTGGGCTCTTAGCTTGCGTGCTACCCACTTCTCCGTTGGGACTTCTCCGTCCATGATGTAGGCTCGTATCGGATCCATCCACTTGCGGCCACAGCCGTATTCCTCTTGTGCGTCGGCTGTAAATTCTTTTTCTGGGGGTTCTTCTTCCTCTTCGCCTTCTGGCTGTTGCAAAAGGTTTGCGACTTGGGGCGGATCAATGCTCGGTTGTTTGATGAACTCGACGGGAATGACTCGTCTTTCTCCTAGGGCTGATGTTGATGCCAGGGCCGGAAATGCGTTGGCTGGGGTGTTCTCTCCTCGGGGAATTATCGTGAGCTCGAACTTCTCGAATCGTTTCGCCAAGTCGTGGACGATCTTGAGATATGCTTCCATCCGATCATCTCTTGCTTCGTAATCTCCACTGTACTGGTTTGCGACAAGTTGGGAGTCGCAGTATCCTTGGAGGTTATGGATTTTGAGGCCGAGGGCGACTCTCAATCCTGCGATCAAGGCTTCGTACTCTGCTTCATTGTTGGAGGCATTGAAGAGTAATCGGAATGATTGCTCCAGTCGCAATATGCTTGTTTTGATGATGAACCATCTGCGTGAAGTGTCCAGATCGAGTCTAGAGTTGGTTCCTCGACGCCTGCGGTTGGTAGTTCGACCAGGAAATCCGCCAGGACTTGGGATTTGGCGCACGTCCTTACTTCGGTATTCGATATCATACTCGCTTAGCTCCACAGCTATTTTGCCAGCCGTCCTGACTGACTTGGACTGTGCAAGATCATTCTGAGGGGGAAGGTTGTAAGTATGACGATCGTGTGTGATTGGAAATACGGCCGCAACTTCTGGGCTGACATCACTACCCCCAAGGCCGTTTTCTCCATCAACGGGTATCGAGTCTCCGCGTCTCTCAAGGTCTGGCTTACGTAAAAGATCTGCTTTTGCACGTCTCGATCTTCTCGTATGAGTACTTCACTTACTGCTGTCGATGACACCGCCGTGTACAGGAACAAAGGTTCTCCTTGTCGATAGGACGGGCGGACTTGCCAGGTACTTCTTCAATTCCTGGAAAGCTTGCTCGCACTTCTCCGTCCATTCGAACTTCTTGTTTCCTCTGAGGGTGTCGTCGAAGCGCAGGCATTTGTCCATTGATCTTGAGATGCATCGGTTTAATGCCACGACTCGTCCGGTCAATCTTTGGATTTCCCTTTTGGTCCTGGGCGAGGCCATCTCTACGAGGGCGTTAATCTGTTTTGGGTTTGCCTCTATTCCTCAATGTGTCACCAGGTAACCGAGGAATTCTCTCGATGCGACTCCAAATCTGCATTTCGTCGGGTTCAGTTTCATATTGTACCGGTTCGAAACATTCTCATAAGTGCTTCACGTGATCTTTTTCTTCTATGGATTTCACCAGCATATAGTCGATGTAGACTTCCATCGTCTTTCCGAGCTGCTCAGCGAACATCTTGTTGACGAGTCTTTGATATGTTGCGCGGCATTCTTAAGTCCAAACGGCATTACCTTGTAGTAGTAAATCCCACGATCCGTGATGAACGCAGTCTTGTCTCGGTCTTCAGGGTTCATCATGATCTAGTTGTATCCGAAAAATGCGTCCATAAAGGATAGCAATTCGTTACCGGCCGTTGCCTCAACTAGTCGGTCAATGTGCGGGAGTGGGAAGCTATCTTTTGGGCACGCCTTGTTTAGATCTGTGAAGTCCACACAGACTCGCCATTTTCCGTTCTTTTTCTTCACTACCACCGGATTGGCAAGCCAATCGGGGTACTTCACCTCCATAATGGATCTGACTTTGAGCAGTCTCTCTACTTCGTCGTTAACCGCTTGGGTACGCTCCGGGCTGAGTTTTTGTCTCTTCTGCTTCACCGGCTTGAAAGTCGGGTCGACGTTGAGTTTGTGGCTCGTTATTCCAATGTCGATTCCGGGCATGTCTTCTGCTGCCCATGTGAATGCGCTGGTGTTTTCCTTTAGGAGAGAGATCATCTCTGATTTGATTGGTTCTTTTAGGTTTGCTCCGATCTCCGTACACCGTTCCGGGTTTGCCTCGTCTATGTTTACCAAGATTACCGGCTCGCACGGGGGATCTCTTTCTGTCTTCCGGGCTTCCTCGATTTATAGTTTGTGCTCAAGTTTCGTGAGTTGTCGTTCTTCTTTCGTTTTATTGGAAGTCATCTGAGCGTCGGATTCGGTCACCGGTCTTATCAGCCTATGCTCCATTAAGAAACAGGTCCACGTATCTCTTTGTCGTCCCCAGATCATCTCCAGTCCGGTCGGGGTCGGGAACTTCAGGCAGAGGTGATAGGTTGACGGGATGGCCTTCAACGAATTTAACCACGGAGTTCCTACAATCGCGTCGCAGATTCGTGGGCAGTCTATCACCGAGAATTTCGTGTCTTTCTCTACTCCTTTTTCTTTAACGGGGAGTTGGATCGTTCCTATCGTCATCGTCGACACCAGTCAACGGTTTTGGATGGGTTGTGAGATGCCAGGTCCCCGTGTTCATCCTCCGATGGGTTTCGAGAAATATGACGTTCACCATGCCTCCTGTGTCGACTAGGACTCTGGGTATGTCATGGTCTCCGATTGAAAGATTGATGACGAGCAGATCGTTGTGAGGGTGATTGATCTCGGCGGCTTCGCCTTCCCGGAAAGTCATCTTTCCATCGTTTCTTCGGCCATCGTTTTCTTTCTCATATCCTCTTGTCCTTAGAGTTTAGAATATTTCTAGTCCCCACACACGGCGCAAAACTGTTAGAGTCGAAACTAACACAATCAAAAACTTATAATTTGTAGGGGTCTGAAAATCCTATTTTATGAGAACTCGATGACCGAAATTGAAAAGATGATTTTATTAAGATGATTTTGTCGAAATACAAGAAAACTCGCAAACGCTTAATGTCTTATAATGCAAATGCTCTTATACTCGAGATTGGATGATCTTAAACTTAGTACAAACATGTGTATATATAATGGACGTCCTAGGGTGCCTAAGAGTCTTGTAAGCGATGTGGGACACCTTTCTCTTCTTTCAGCCGCCGACTTTAACTGTCATGGGCCTGATCCGCGGCCCAGTTCCTTGACAGATCTTTATCCAGTCCAATATTGGCCTAGCTTGCCTCCGGTTCGACTCGGTCTACTGTAATCTCGGTTTTCCGCTGCGATTAGATTCTTTTCTCGATTTCCGTTAGTACATGAATAGTGTCGTGTACAGTTCTTTGATTCTGACTTGTGACTCAACCGATCTTCAGCCTTTTAATCTGGTTCGTGAACAGTGTTCCAGGTCAAATCCTCAGGGCGCCCAATTCTTTTTACGAATTTAAGGCGCCCGTTTCTTTTTACCAACTCAAGGCGCCCTTTTTTTTACGAGAATGTGGCGCCTTAGCCACGAGGAAAGCGGCGCCTTGGTCGTGGGGGAGAAACTGGCGCCTTGGACTGAAATGGAGAAACTGGCGCCTTGGACTGAGGATGGAGAAAGTGGCGCCTTGGTTTCTTCGGGAGAAAGTGGCGCCTTGGCCATGGAGGAGAATGTGGCGCCTTGCTTTCTTCGGGAGAAAACGGTGCCTTGGCCTTGAAGCAGAGAATGTGGCGCCTTGCTTCCTTCAATAGAAAGTGGCGCCTTGGCCATGGAGCAGAATGTGGCGTTTTACTTTCTTCAGGAGAAAGTGGCGCCATGACCTTGAGGCAGAGAATGTGGCGACATGCTTTCTTCTGGAAGAAACTGGTGCCTTAGCATTGAGAAAGTGGCTCCTTGACTTGTCCAAGGAGAGCAAGTGGCGTGGTTCTCCTTAGACAATGATAGAACAATGGAAGGCACCAAAGACATACGTTCATTGTTCAGATCATATATTCTCAACCAAAAGGACAATATGCGTCAAACCACTTGGAAAATGTTCTCATCTCAATTACAAAGCTCGTCGAATAAGAATCAGATCAAACCGAGTTCATATGAAGGAGTTATGCCATTTACAAGTTGGGTGTTTTTCAGCTTACGCGAACGGAGACCTCCGAGCATTCAATGAAGGATTCTGATCAGACCCATATGGATTAATGTCTTGGGCCTTTCTGAAGTGTTTTCCATCCTTTTTCAAGCCCAATAGCAACCCAGAGTGCAAGACACGGAATTTTGGAGCTGAAGAGTCCACTTTGACCAAAACCTAAGAGTTATTAAACAACTAATCATTTCTTTGGTCAAGTCTTGCCTAGTTTTTAGTTTACTCTTTTTCCCACATTCTTTCTAGTTTTTAACAATTGTAAAACCTATAAATAAGGCTTTCATGTCATAATAATATTCAGACTTGTTTTGATTTGAAACCTTTGTGTTTTGTGAGAGAGTGATTCTCTTTGTTCCTTGTGAACACTTTATCGTTGCTTGGTTAAGGGTTACTTCCAAACAACAATCTCCTTTGGTGTCGTGGTGCGTCATATCCTCGGCCATCGGAGTTGGTTATACCAAAGGTCTTCCGCAGCCTTTGAAGCTCCCTTCGATCCATTTTCAGTTCCGTGAGTGCTAGTAGCCTCTTCGGTTCATATCCTTCGATCCGCAATTGAGTGATCCTTCCCGGGAGTGTGTCATTTGGTATCAGAGCCACTCAATTGTTGGTATCTCTATCTCTAATTCATCTTCTCATCTTTCCCAAAATTCTTTTCTGTCTATCTATCTTGCTAGATGAGTTTATCCCCATCTAGTTTGATTCAAAAAAAAAAAGCAAAAAAAAAAAAAACGAAAAAGTGTTTTTAGAACCAGGAGAAATCGGTTCTAGGGGATAGGCCAATCAGCTAGCCAAAAAAAATCTTTCAACTGTCTATTTCTACTTCTTCTCCCTTTTGTTGTTTGGGATTCCTTGCTGAGTTGATTTGGTTTGCTTGGAACATTGGGAAGAATCTCTGGGTGACATAAATCAGTGATTTAAACACTTGTGGGGTGAGGGGGGGGGGGAGGAACAGACACTTGAGAGTGTGAGAGTTTTATCTAATCCGTGTGCTAAGTGTTTTTCAGGGATAAGATGTTTGTTCTTCAAAGGAAATCTAGCCAAGAGAAAACCCCAGAACAAGGCGTTTTCAAATATCCATCTAAAACCTCGTATAGTAAAGAGAAACCGATTTTTAGAAATAAGAAACAGTTTGCTTTTGATGGGTTTTATTTTGTGCAGGAAAAACCACGCCTAAACAGGTCACTTGAGAAGCCTAATTGGAGAGGCAAAGAGCAATCCAAACCTTCCAGAAAAGAAGCAGATCATGGCTACAACTTTGGTGATCAAAAGAAGCTTCAAAACCGGTTTGACAGCCATACGTTTTGTGAAAACTTTGAGAGGGAAATGATGGAAGCCCTTAAGGCCGTGAATGAGTGCCAAAATAAGAGCACAACCACATGTGCACCTGTAGCTGACCATTCATTACTCATCAGTTCAAAACCCAAAGGTAAATCTGAAAGCAACACTGAAGAGCTAAAAGATTTTTCTGATTCTTTACCAATTTTTGATGAGTATGAAGAAGAGCTGTTTGAGTGCATGACTTCTTGTGAGGATAAGCGTGATATTCCATCTTCTGAATTTTATTCTGTGCTTGAGAATAAACAAGCTTGTGATTAACTTACTTGTTTAGAACCGGAGCTGCCGAGTTGCATTGATTTTATTCCACAGGTTCAAGAAGAAAGCTATGCAGAAAAAACACAAAGGAGTTTACCACAAAGAGATGTCTTTGAGAAGCCAACTAGCCATGAACCTGAACGAATTCTGAAGTCATTTCCTTATGACTACCAAGAGCACTGTAAGGAGCTTGATTTGGTTAGGAAAAATCATGATTTGTTTGTGATGGTTTCTGCTCATGAAGGAAAACGTTTTGGCTTAGAAAATGTGAAAGAATTTTGTGTTTCTGGATTTGTCTTTGATAAAATGATTCAGTCTTTTGAAACACTTAAACTGAGAATTTATTTATGCCAAAATGTGATTTCCTTGATGAATTTCGTGACCTTGAATGTCCTTTAGGAGTTTCTTTGTGTGAGAAAACATTTGAGTTCCTTAAAGCAAAAACAGAGTTTTCATTTGCTGAAAATTTTCCTAAGTTTAAAACTTCTTCTCAAAAAGATTTTGGGTTTGATAACTTAAAGGTTTTTGGCAATGAAAAACTTGATTTTGAAAGTGGAATTCATTCTTTTCAGAAGTTTAAGCATAAGAAGTTCTATAATCAAAAAAGTTTTCGGTTTGAAGAAGAGTTTGATTCTAATTTTAATTCAAGATCATTTGGAGAAAACTGTGAAAACTTTTGCTGTGATGATGATATTTGGATTCTAAAACTGTGTGAGAAAAGTTCTAACTTGAAAGAACACGTTTTCAAAACCTTCCCAAAGCTAGAACCATTGCTCATGTTTTCCGAAAAAGGTTTTCCAAAGATGTGTGAACCCAATTGTTGTTTGAAAAGGTTTTGGTTCAGGAAATTGCGTGATTTGCTTGGGAATGAGAGAAATTCTGAATTTTTGGATGTTGACAAAGCTTTTGAGTTGACACAAATCAAATTGTTTGCTTGCCTTGATACCTCTTTGATTGCTTTGTGCTCTAAAGAAGGTTTTTGTGTTCATGTGTGTCATCATCCTATACTGGTCTATGAAAATGATTTAGATGATGATTCCAGGAGTCTAAGTCTTGTTAGAGACGTTCTTACTCCAGAGACGTTGCTTGTCTATTCATGTTGCACATTTGATGTGGTTTCTCTAGTGTTTGTGAAAGAACAGGGTAAACAGGTTAAGGAATCTGATCCAAGAGCAAGGTTGATTCAGGGTTTTGTAAAACAGGTTGATTATGGACCAAGAGGAAACTTAACTAAGGGGTGGACTCACAGGAGAGCAAGCACTGGACGTTCACCACAATCTTATCAGTTTGCAGATTGGATTTGGAAACTGCTTTCTACAATCCAAGGAAGTCCCATTTCAAAACCTTACTTCAATAATCTTCTCATGATTAATTGTTTGTTCCTTTCCTTTAAATCTGATTCATTTCCTTTTGATGTAGGTAAAACAGATTTGAGGACAAATCTTTTTCAAGAGGGAGGGAATGATAGAACAATGGAAGGCACCAAAGACATACGTTCATTGTTCAGATCATATATTCTCAACCACAAGGCCAATATGCGTCAAACCACTTGGAAAATGTTCTCAGCTCAATTACAAAGCTCGTCGAATAAGAATCAGATCAAACCGAGTTCATATGAAGGAGTTTTGCCATTTACAAGTTGGGTGTTTTTCAGCTTACGCGAATGAGACCTCCGAGCATTCAATGAAGGATTCTGATCAGACCCATATGGATTAATGTCTTGGGCCTTTCTGAAGTGTTTTCCATCCTTTTTCAAGCCCAATAGCAACCCAGAGTGCAAGACACGGAATTTTGGAGCTGAAGAGTCCACTTTGACCAAAACCTAAGAGTTATTCAACAACTACTCATTTCTTTGGTCAAGTCTTGCCTAGTTTTTAGTTTACTCTTTTTCCCACATTCTTTCTAGTTTTTAACAATTGTAAAACCTATAAATAAGGCTTTCATATCATAATAATATTCAGACTTGTTTTGATTTGAAACCTTTGTGTTTTGTGAGAGAGTGATTCTCTTTGTTCCTTGTGAACACTTTATCGTTGCTTGGTTAAGGGTTACTTCCAAACAACAACCTCCTTTGGTGTCGTGGTGCGTCATATCCTCGGCCATCGGAGTTGGGTATACCAATGGTCTTCCGCAGCCTTTGAAGCTCCCTTCGATCCATTTTCAGTTCCGTGAGTGCTAGTAGCCTCTTCGGTTCATATCCTTCGATCCGCAATTGAGTGATCCTTCTCGGGAGTGTGTCAGACAAGCAAGGGTGTTTGATTAATCCTTCTGTAATTAGATTTCTTGGTTCGTCAATTTCCGAGGAGTGGGTTATGACCCCAACAATGATCGTGGGCGGCTGGGCCCTATGTTCGGGATACAATCCTTTTGTTCTTGATCTTCAGACTCTCTTTCTATCAATCTCCGAGGAGGGGATTTTGACCCCAATAGTTAGCCCCCCATCTGATAGGACTATGGAGAGCACAAGAAAATGCATTCACAATCAAGGCAAAGTGGTTTCTTCAACAACTTCATGATGGACTATTTGGGCCAATTTATGGAGTTTTCGACAAGAAAAGCATTCAAAAACCAACCCACGATGATATCTAACAAGTCCAGACCATTTTCATCATGTTACATGTCCAGAAAGAGCCTAAAATGATGACTTTACTTGCAGCCCAAAAAGAGTGACGAAAATTGGAGATTAAGAGTCATTCAAAGCACTTGAAGAGTCATTTTGACTAGAATTTATTTCTAGTCTTCTTTTATATTTCCTATGTCTTGTTTTCCCCACATTCTTTCTAGTTTTCTACACTTCTAGTTTTTCGCACAATTTTAGTTTTCAGTAACTTGTAAACTTTATAAATAAGGTTTGATTGCCATAATAATATACAGACTTGTTTTTGGCTTTTTGCTTTCTTTGAGAGAAATCTCTTGGTTCAGAGATTGAACTATTTCGTTTTCTGGTTAAGGGTCACTTCCAGCAAACACTTCTTGAGTTAAGGGTCACTTCTCAAGAATTTCGGGTATATCAAGAGTCATTCCGCACCTCTTGACGCTCCCTTCAATCCACCCAGCTCTGTGTGTATGGTTAACCTCACGGTTCATATCCAGTTCGATCCAGCATTTGAGTGATCCTTCCCGGGAGTGTATCATTTGGTATCAGAGCTCCACTCTAAGTTTGGTTTCTATCTTCTTCTCATTTTCTCATCTTTTCATTTTCTTTCATTCATCTTCTCTTCTTCATCTTCTGTTTCTTTTTGTTATTTTCGTTGAGCAAAAAAAAAAAAGAGAGAGAATTTGTTATTTTTGGAACCTTTTGAGTGGTTAACTCATTCTTCCTTCAATGGTGTGTAATATCCATTGATCTGATCATGGTGTGTAATATCCATTGATCTGATCATGGTGTGTAATATCCTTGATCAAAACCTCTTTGTCATCTAGGTGCGTCATATCCTAGGGCATTGAGTCGGGAATATCAAGAGCCTTCCGCAACTCTTGTGCGAACCTTCGATCCATTTCGATCCGTCTTGGTGCGTCATATCCAAGGGATCAACAGGAATATCAGAAGTCTTTCACAACTTCTGTGCGACCATTCAATCCACCGCCTTGTTTTGCAAGGATTATCCAACTTACCAACTTAGAGTGCATCATCCTTGGGGGATTTTTATCACCATCTCTTTGCTTTCGTGGTCCGGACCTTCCGAAGACCTTTGGCCAATTTAGGAGAAACAAATCAACAAACCGAGCTTATCTTCATCTCTTATTTTTTCTCTCCTTCTGTTCGTTTTCTTCTACCTCTGTCATCATCAATTTCCCAAAATTTCAGGTGTTTCTTCTTCTCCTTCTATCTGTAACAGGTTCCAAAGTTAATTAGGAATGAGTCTCTGGACTCACGAGTCTCTCACAATTTTTTTATAGACTTTTGGGTTAAAAAAAATTCGGTTTTCCTCGTTTACTCGCCGCGTTCTGGCAATTCCACTGTCTAGGCGGATACAAATCGGCTCACCGCTTAATGTCACCGATTGCCCTTAACTCTCCACGAGACACTTCCGACTACCGTATTCTCGGCCGCATAATCGGCTCGGTGGCCGAGTTATAGAATACATGTTTCAGGTGTACGACCACAAGGACTACAAAAATTAAAAGTTCTGAAAATCTTGTTTACCTTCAACAATAAAGAGTTAGCAAGGTTAGAACGAGCAAAAAAACAACAAAGGCCTAATTTCGTCATCACATGCGAAATATATGAAAATGAAATGGCTACTGAATTGCAAACGCTTCAACAACAGATGGAGTAGTAGCTTTAGTAGCAACATGCCATTGGAGACATGGACAATCCGCATGCCTTCTACCAAAACAGATTTGTGATTGTACCACCAGCTATTGAGAGGAAAGACTATGAGATCAAATCTCAAATGAAGCAGCATCTATTCCATGTGCTTCCTGCAAAAATCACGATGGACCACATCAAAATTTTAAGAAAATTTGCAGCACAACCGGTTCAAATGCAGTACCACATGATTTCCTCAAGTGCAAGTTATTTCTATTCACTCTTGCGGACAAGATTTCAAGATGGCTCAAGTCCTTACCCCCTGGATCTCTGACCACATGGGCACAATGTAGAGCCGCATTCTTGTATCACTTCTACACTAACTATCAGACTGCTTCTATGAATAACAGAATCTCATCATTCCAGCAAGACTCAGGGGAAGCTTTTTGTGAAGCTTGGGAGAAGTTCAAAAATATTGCAGAGAGTACCCTCATCATGGTTTCACATATAACCAAATTTGAGCATTTTTTATGATGGTGTCGATTGGGATTATCGAAACACCTTGAATGTGGCAAGTAATGGAGAGTTCATGGCCATTTTGTTGATGAGAATGAAGATGCACCTCTTTCTCAAGAGTTAGCTGAGGAAGAGGATGGTGATCAGCAAGAGGTTAGTTATATGAATGGGCAAGGTTTTGTGAAAAACTGAGGCTTCAACCAAAATTTTAAAAACTACCCAAATTTGTTTATATGAGTACCAATCTCAAAAATATCTAAGACCAAGTGTATAAGAATTTTGGATTTCATAAGAACTATCCCAAAAACTCATAACGGAAAGCAGTTTGTCCCTAACCTAGAGTAAAGGAACCCAACAGAAACCGCAGTTCATCGATATACAACCCTCCACAAAGCCGGTCCTGGCTTTTTGAAGACTACAAGCGAAACAAAAAATAATGTTGGTTTATAAATCTTTTTACTAACTGTTTTTCACTTAAAAGAAAAAAATTGAAACAAAAGCTATAAATATGTCAAAGAATGAAAGACTGTTACATTCTTGTTGAAATATTAGTCTGCTTGCATTTTTTCCTGCAAAATAATTCATCAAATTTGCATAGTCAAACTTTTCAGCCATATCCCATTCAATCGACAACATCGAAAATCCATTAAGTCTCTCTTGTGACATACTCGATCGTAGATAAGACTTTATAAGCTTCAATTTTGAAAAGCTTCTTTCTGCTGACGCAAATGAAATTGAAATCGTCATCATTATGCAGTATGCTGTTCCTGTGTTTGGAAAACAACTTTCCCTCATTTTCAAGAAATCTAATATCTCGACAGCCTTCTTGATACTTTCAGGTAAACCCCTTCTCAAAAGCTTCAGCTCCAAAAGTATATCATTACCATCAATATCAAAATAATTGCCATGCTTGAGAAAAACTTCAAGGTTAGCACAAGAAGCAATCAACTTGTCATCTTTTGCTAACTTCAGTTTTTTAAAGTCGAATAAAAATCCAAAAGTCTTCTCATAACCTTGAAGTTGATCAAACCTTGTCTCAAGAGAAACCAGACCTTGATTCACAATTTTGATGAAGTAGTTGAACCTAAAATCTTCTTCTTCTGTTAATATCCCATTTTCCCCAACTTTATCAGAGTCTTCATCATGAAACCGTTTTTTTACTGTGACGTTTTGCTTTCACATAGAATACAGGATCAATTTCCATTTCAATAGAAATCCGTTCAGGTTCTACTTTTGCTGTCTGAAAGCATGTTTCTCTATCATTTTTGAAAAAAAAGAAACAAGTCCTTTCATTTGAGTAATAGCAATATCAATATCCATATCTTCCGCTTGCAGGATCTTGCTTACTTTGTTAACAACAAAAAAAGCTCATACTAAATAACCATTCCAAACAAAAGCTCATGGCAAGAAACTCATCATCGCTTCTTGTTCTCGAATTATCACTGTTTTCTACCAAGTAAAACAATGCATCTCGTATCTTAGGAGCTTGAAATCGTATTGCTTGAACGCTTTTTATGCTACTTTCCCAACGAGTTTGTGATAATGGATTAACTGCAATACCATTCACAATTTCTTTTAAAACGTCACAGTTGTTTATCGAAGAGGAAAACAAACAATAGATACGCTGAACAATAACAGAAAATGATACTACTATTGTCGACGAGGAAGCAATATCAGAAAGTGCAAGATTCAAACTATGGCAACCACATGGTGTGTAAGATCTTGGATTGATTTCCAGCAATCATTTTTTTACTCCTTTATGTTTACGTTTCATATTTGATGCATTATCATAACCTTGCCCTCTAATGTCATCAATATTCAACCCAAGATCAAACAATACATCTTGAATGGTGTCAAAAACACCTCCACTGTATCCGCTAGCTGCAACTTGATTAGCATTTCTGTCTTGGGTGAATAGTTTACAACAAAAGCAAAAGATCTTATCTTTTACTTTGGAGTAAACTAACCATTGCCTATATTGCTTCTCTCCATTTCTTATTTCTCTTGTATAAGATGAATAAGAAAAACATATACCAATATAGTCTCTTGGAAAATGATAATCAGTCGAAAGCCTTGTTGTTGGACCCTTCTCCACAAGAAAATCTCTCATTCTGTTATCAACTTTTTCCAGTTCCCAGAATCATCGACATCTCCACCTAATTCATATTCCATACCATCTGTTTTCTCCTCTTTATCCATATTCTCCGTCTCTTTTTCCTTCTCATTGCCACTCTCATTCCCGTATCCATCTTCACTCCCATTCTTATTTCTATTCTCATTCATATCCCCATTCTCTTCATACTCATGTTCATACACATCAACGTTTATATTACCCTCCTCTATGTTTTCCATGGTCTCATGACTCTCACCTTCTAAAACCTCATCAAGTTTAGGAGTTTCAGATTTTTTTCACATACCTTAACATTGAATTGGCTAAAGATTTTGTTAATGCTTCTTCTCGTTTCTTTTTCACTACTTTTTCTGCACCTCCCATCTCTTTTCTAATTCTTTTCGAAGATATCTGTCTGCAAATAATTAAAATAGAAACCATTAAATGGATGAATAGATGCATCACTAATCCACTATGATACGAATAAACAAACATAAACAATCATGACTAAAAAGATCTGTAGAGTGAAATCGATAAAACCAAAAAGAATTATTATTATATAACTAACTATAATCAGATTTATAGTTTTATAAAATTCAACTCTTCTCTATGTATATTGACCTTCTACACTACAGCTATGGAAAAAACGAAGCTTCAATGCTTCATGAAAACTTCTCAATAAAACAGAATCACTTTCAGTTTGCTTATTAGTATATAATACTATATGTCTGATATGCCAAAAGTTCTGAAGTTGTTCATAATTCGAAGAACTTTGATACAATTTGCTCTGCTACTTATTCAGTTATTCTAATATGAATTCAAAGAGCTGATAAAATTAAAAAGTAACTGAGAAATTTTATAAGTGTAAAATATTACCAAGATTTAATTAAGAAGAAGAGGAGAAGAAGACAATTTGATTCAAACTTTTAGATTTGAACCACCCGTTTTTGTTTGAACTTCCAGCCGCCGGTTTCGGTATTGATGGCCAGCCGCCGATTCCTTTGGCCCGTGTGCTCGGCAACTGGTCCATGGACGGCTGAATGTTCGTCACGGTCTTTCGGGAAATGTTTATGGACGTTTTTGGAATCAGGACATGCAAACGGATAGTCTTCGAGTCGGTTCGGGCTTAGAGTTATGTTTGACGGTCGGTCGACTGGACGATGTTCGGACAATGAGACTTGACTGAGAAATGATCGTGAGTATAAGATGTAGACCCGGCGGCTGGCCTTATCCCAGCCGCCGGGTCTTGGATCAAGAGGACCCGGCGGCTGACCTCATCCCAGCCGCCGGCCATGGGTGAAGGAAGACCCGGCGGCTGGCCTCATCCCAGCCGCCGGCCGCGGAACCAAGAAGACCCGGCGGCTGGCCTCATCCCAGCCGCCGGCCGTGGATGAATGAAGATCCGGCGGCTGGCCTTATCTCAGCCGCCGGTTCATGTCTTAGACGGATCGTGGGCAGTTTGCCTTAGCTCGTCCGTTCCATGTTCGGGATAAGTTCCATTTGATCTCGATCTTGACTTCTCGTTCCGTCAATCTTCGAGGAGGGGATTTCGACCCCAACAGTTAGCCCCCCAGCTCTTTGATTTTGTGGTTTGGAGCAAGGAGCTTCGAGCTGAGAGTTATATCGGGATTGACTGAAACGGGACGGCAATGAGTTTTTCCGTTCGTCCGTTCGTCCGCTTCTCTTTAGTGTCTTGTCAGAGCATAGTCCATCATGGAAATTCGTGCCATGTTTGCTATATCAAAGGAGTGGCTTCATTCATTTTTTCACACTTCCTTCTTTGTTCAAGCTTTCTTCTTCAAGTCTCTCCTTTAAAAATCTTTTCTTTAGCGATGGCTGGTGAAGAAGGTTCTCCTTTCAAACTCAACTTCGATGCAATCATGAACGATCAGTTTGACTTCTATTTTATGTCCGCGGAGCAGGATGCAGTTCTTGTGGAAGATCTGTTGGCGGCTGGAGAAAACGTCATTCCACAAGCGGCGTCCGGTCCCGAAGGTGTTCCTCAATGGGCGGCTGGTCCTAGCAATGCTCAAGGAGCACTCGGTTTTGCTAATGTTCCTCAATGGGCGCCCGAAACGGCGGCTGGGAATGAGGAGATACCCGAGACGGCGGTAGGGAATGAAAGCATTCCCGAGACGGCGGCTGGGAATGAGATCAGACCCGAGCCGGCAGCCGGGAGTTCGATGAGTAGAGCATCTGGTTCGAAGAGGGCGGCTAGCTCTAAGAACGCTCCCAAGAGAGCGGCTGGCATAGCAGCGGTATCAAGATGGGCGCTTGGCTCTGGAGGTGTCTTAGAGAGGGCGTCCGGTTCTTCTCGAGTTGAAAATGACGACGTCTCGCCGAGGACGAGTATAGCACGTGGCGCTTGGACTCCTCCTCAACATGTTGAGGACAACGGCAGATGGCGTGCATAGCCGTCCCGATCTCTGGTGGCTTCCGAGCATCATCGTGTTTGGCCAGAGACAGGTGACGACTCGGCCATGTCTGGGGAGGAAGTTAGATCGGATCACTCGGAGGTGCCTATCTTTGTGCACCTGGATGTGAAGTCCGAGTGTCGTTCTCCCGGAGAAGCTAAAGCCTATTGGGGTGAAGATATTTTTGCTTGGCGGTTTAAGAAGCCTGGACCGTCTTCGAGTTACAGATCGATATCCGAGGGATTCAAGCATGGACCCACTATGAGCGATCGGGACTCACTGGCCGAGCTCAGATACGACTTCCGGATTTCGGACAAGATTAAGTTCCGTCTCTCAAAAGATGGGGATAGGATGAACAAGGCGCTAGAGGGATATTTCGCCATGTACGAGTCGATGTTTTACGAAGCTTTCCTCTGGTTCCCGATCCCAGGAGCTATCATCGAATTTCTCGAGTTATATGGGGTTGCAATCTCTCAACTTGCCCAATCCGCTATGAGGATTTTGATGGGACTCGTGGTCCGTTGTGCCGAATGTGGGATCAAGTTGGAGGGTGATCTTGTACGGAATTTCTTTTCGTTGAGGAAAATTTCTAAATCAGATTTCTTCTGCTCGGTCAACGTTCGGAAGCATGTGAAGCGTTTCTATACCGGCCGTCAGAGCAACTGTAAGGCTTCACGGGATCAGTTTTTCTACGTGAAGCGCAGCCCGCTCACGGTTGGTTCTAACTTCGGCGGCTCGGTTAGGACCGCGTGGAGTTTGCCACGTAAGCGTTTCATCTTTTTGTGAATTTTCTCTATAAATAGCCTTCATTCCTTTGTTTCATTCTTCATAACTTCATTTCTCACAACTTTTCATCTTTTCTACTCTTCTTTTAGTTTGTGATCCCTTTGCTCCTAGAGTTTCCGGATTTGAGGATATCGTTGTATAAGTTGACAAGAAGAAGATCGATTGGGAGTGTCCTTATCTCTGGCGCCGTTTTCTGGACGCGAAAGATATTTTAGAAAGGCGTGCTCCTCCGAAGGGTCCGGACTTTGTTGATCCAATAGCGACATACCCCGGCATGGAGGGTGTTTGGAAGTATCGCCAGCAAAAGTATGGTGAAGCCGGACCGTCTGGAGAGGCGGCTGAGTTCGACCTGGCGGCCGGTTTTGTTCTACCGTCCGGGTCCGATTTCCAAGGTGACGGCTTACCTGAGGGACAGATAGTCACTCCCCAGGGCTCTGGTTGCGCTGCTGTGGCGGATAAAGGGAAAGGAACTTCCAACAGCCCGGATCGTCCGAGGAAGGGCAAAGTGGCTCGGACGGTCGAGGCGTCTGACCCTGGTCTCCTTTTTGACGCTCGCAAGGCGGCGGGAGGAGATCCAGCTGAGTCCGTGAAGGTCGTGGACTACTTCGGAGCGTTGGCTCCGGCCTCCGCTGTTCCGTTCGATCGTTCGGTGGCTTACAGAGACTTATCCTCTTGCCTTATGATGGTAACTCTTTCTTCCTTTAGATTTGTTTTGATGCAGTTTGGTCTTTGCTGATATTTGATTTTCTTTAATTCAGGTCGCCACTCGAGCTCATGCGACCCAGGTTGCCTTAGAGGCCTCAGAGAAAGAGTCCCGAAAGAAGGACAAAAAGATCAAGTCCCTGGAAGTCAAGCTTCGGAATGCGGAGAAGAGATCGCAAAAGGAGCTCAAGAAGGCGCTCGCGGAGGCTGAGCGGAAGATGGATCTGGCGCTTAAGCAAAGCCGCTGGAAGTTGGTGGAGAAGTACCGTCTCCGAACTGAGGGTGCTAAAGCTGCTCTCGCGCCGATGCGTCAGGCGAAATATGGCGAGACTGCCTTGACTGAGGTCAGCTCGAACCTTGATCTAGTCCGGGACATTAAGTCTGGGAAGTCCAAGGTCGAGGAGAAAGAAGGAGAGCTGGAGGCATCATTAGAGCGGCTCAAAGGAGGAGGTTGGGCCGGCTCCTACGATTGGGCTGCTGCCGTTGTCGACAGCTACTTGGTATGCTCTACCGTTTCTCCGTGCCAGTCCCCGGATGCTGAGGCTTTGGACTACGGATCTCCTACTCCTCTTGTCGAGTATGATTAGGCTTTGGCCTTGTATTTTCGGTTTCCGTTATGTTCGAGTCTTTCGACCCTTATTATATTTGCTTTGTCAAACGAACTTGGTCTCTTATATCTCCTTTCATGGAGATTTATTATCCATCTGCTTTTGCCTTTGGTTGTTATGGACTTCTTTGCTTGCTCTGCTTTTATAGCCTTGATAAAGAAGAAGATGGGCGGCCGGTATGTCTCTCTTCCAAGAGGGGCCCATTTTGTAGAGTGAAGGGCGGCTTGCCCGTTGTCCGGGCGGCTGGCCCATTTTGCGGAACGAAGGGCGGCTGGCCCGTCTCTCTACGGAGGACGGGCGGCTGGCCCGTTTTGTAGAATGAAGGGTGGCTGGCCCGTCTCTCTACGGAGGACGGGCGGCTGGCCCGTTTTGTAGGGTGATAGGCGGCTGGCCCGTCTCTCTACGGAGGATGGGCGGCTGGCCCATTTTGCGGAACGAAGGGCGGCTGGCCCGCCTCTCTACGGAGGACGGGCGGCTGGCTCGTTTTGTAGAATGAAGGGCTGCTGGCCCGTCTCTCTACGGAGGACGGGTGGCTGGCCCGTTTTGTAGGGTGAAAGGCGGCTGGCCCATCTCCCTACGGAGGACGGGCTGGCCCGTTTCGGAGCTGATTGATATTGCGTTGGAATGTTATCCCGGACACTCGAACTTTAGACCAAGTCATCCTTGCGAGTATTTCCTGGGTTTAATGCAGTCTTTTGTTGTCGCAGGGGACCAAGTTTGTTCAGATCCCTCTTTCGACTGAACGCTTTTAAGATCTCGCATCAGAGCCGGTTTGATACTGCGTTCTCGAGATGTCTTTGACCAGTGTTCCATGTCAGGCGCTTTACTGGGTTTATAGAGTTTACTTTGTGTCCTATGTTTCGCACTATTTGCCTATGCGAAGCGCTAGTGAAAGTAAACTAATCAGACCATCGTCTCAAGCGCTTCCTGCAGGATCGCGGGATGCAAGTTACGCCCTTCGGATGTTAATCCGGAAATTTGTATAGCGCGCTAGTATTATCCTCTTCGGGATGTTGAGAGAACCATGGTTTAAAAAGATAGTCTTGTTGTGACCAGCAACAGACGGATTTGTTGGAGAGGACTTAAGTATTTGGGAGAAATATCTTTGATCGGTTGGTGGTCGTGGATAAGTTACGAGATGCTAAGTCTCGATATTTATCCGATTTTAAGTTTGAGTTAAAGATGTGTTATGAGACACTAAGTCTCAATGTTCATTTTCCTCGGGTTTTCCGGATCAAGTTTCAAGATGCTGAGTCTCGATGTCTATCGGAATGGTGTTTTCGGAAACTTTTTCAAATTTTGGATGTGTTATGAGATGCTAAGTCCCAATGTCCATCTCCTTTATCGAGGCCACTGTGTCTAGACAGTACTGAGATCCTCCGATGATCATTTGGATTCTCCTGCGGTTGGCGGCGGAGTCGTCTCCGTTTGGTCTCCTTCCCCGTTTGGGGGTATCTTCGTCGGGCCTTTCGGGACGTTCCCAGTTAGGTCGTCCGTCCGGGGCGCCAACGCCTTCTTCGATAGCTCCGAGACTCTCGAGGGTTACCCCGTTTCCGAGCTCCCCAACTAATAGCTTTGCTGCGAGCCTTCTTCCTACAGTCCTGCAGTTTTCGGTTGAGTGGCCCTTTGTCTTGTGGAAGGTACAAAAGGCATTCTCGTCGAATCCTGGTCGGGTCCAAGTATTCCACGGTCCTTTGTTTCGCTCATCATATGGTCTCTCCGTGTTTATTTGGTAGTTATGCGCTCCGCCTGGGTTGGGTTCTTCATCTCGGCCGGTTCGCTTACTTCTTCTCTCGTTTGGAAAGTTAGAAGGTTGCACCGTGCCTTTGGCGACCAATTTCGATGATTGGTGCTTTCCGGCTGGGACCCTCATTTCCTCCTCGTAGATGACGAAGTTGGAAGCAAGGTGGAGAGCATCTTGAATGGTTACCGGTGGGTTCACGGTAATCGCCTTCCGGAAGTTCGAAGTCTTCAGCAAGGACTTCTTACGGGCGTTGATCGCGGCACTGTTGCTCAGGCCGTCAATCTTCGAGACAATCATCTTAAACCTTTCGATGAAATCTCGAAGACTTTCTTCGGGCTCCTGCGACAGCGAGTAGAGGTCCGCGTCGGATGTTGACTGTCTTATGAACAGTGAGTAATGCTTCAGAAAAGCTGCCGACAATCGGTCGAAACCGTCGATCGAGTCTCTTTCTAGCATCGAGAACCACGACAGGGCTGATCCTTTCAGATGTTCCACGAAGAGGAGGCAGAATCCGGCGTCTCTTTCTTCGGGTTTGAATCTAGCCCGTCCCAACCGATGTGGAAGGCTGTCATGTGGGCCTCTGGATCGGTCGTCCCGTCGTAAAAAGGGATTCGGATTTTTCCCGGGTCAGAAAGTCTAACGCTTGTGATCCTTGAAGTGAACGGGATCTTTTGCATTTCCTCAAAGACGCGGTCGATTTCCGGGGCCGCACTTGTCGCTTTATGGACTTGCGACCTTACCTTCTTCATCTGACTTGTGGTGAGTTCCAAACGGGCACGGAGCTCGTCCAACTCGTCCCTTCGGCTAGCGGATCGGTTAGCTCGGGCCTCTCTTTCCGCCTTTTCCTGCTCTTCGATCCATCGGAGCTCTTCCTCATCCGCGTTTAGACCTCCAGCTTCGTCGTCGGTTTCTCTTTCCTCCCTGTCGTCTCCGTTTGCGGTGTCTCTCGGGTTTTCACTGTTGGTCACCGTGGAAGTTGGCCGTTCGGCGGTTCGCCTAGCGGCGCTTTTCCGGTGTAGCGGAGGTGGCGCCGATGGTTCTCTCCTTGTTCCGATTGGGGTCTGCTCATCGGGATTCTGACGGCCCGGGGAAACCGCTCGCGGGGTGAAGATAAGGCGTCTTGCTTCGAAAGTTCGGGGGCCACGTGTCGGCTCCTGGGAAGCTGCTCTTTCCTGTGCGGCCGTTCTTTCTTGTCTGTTTTGCCGTTCTGCGATTTTGGCTACCATGTTCCTCATCTCGGTGATCGCCGCGATCTCTGGGGCGGCGTTGGCTGTGTCCGTGATGATCGGGTCCTCGATCGGCATTCCGAATCGGGTGAGCGCACTGGCGGAGGTCCCGGTTATCCCGATCGCCCCGTCGGCGGATGTCCCGGCGGCAGTTGCTCCGGTCCCGGCCGCCGATCTGCCGATGGCTGGAATTCCCGTTCCGGTCGTTCCCGTGGCGGCTGCGGCCGGTTGGTTGGTGATATCGTCGGTTCTTCTGGTCATCGTCTTCGTTTCGTATCCTTTTCGTTCTTAGGGTTAAGAATATTTCTCGTCCCCACAGACGGCGCCAAACTGTGAGAGGCGAAACTCACACTGTCAAAACTTATATTTAGTGGGGGTTCGAAAATTCTATTTATAAAGAACTAAAGGACCGAAAATGTAAAAGAGAGATTTTTATTGATATTTTCCGAATGTACAAGGGAAATTAGCAAAAGCTGAATAGTATTAAATTGCTAAAACTCCTAATACTCGGACTTGGGATGGGATTAACCCTTACATGAGCGTACATATATATACTGACAATCATAGGAGGCTAAGACTTCAGATTTCCGATGTGGGACATTGTCTTTCCTTTCCAGCCGCCGACTTAAGCTTTTTGGGCCCGATATCCGGCCCGAGAGTCTTCCGTGATCCATCCGCGCATTCTGACCCAAATTCGGCCCGCCAATGAATAGTAATCCGATGAATAGTAATCCGAATCTCGGTTTAGGCTCAATTCGATTTTTCTGTTAACTTTGTCTCGGGATGAATAATGTTTTTCAACGGTTTTTCCCGCGTGAACAGTGTTCCGAGCGGTTACGACTTCTGAGATTTGAACCGCCCATTTTTGTTTGAACTTCCAGCCGCCGGTTTCGGTATTGATGACCAACCGCCGATTCCTTTGGCCCGTGTGCTCGGCGACTGGTCCATGGACGGCTGAACGTTCGTCACGGTCTTTCGGGGAATGTTTATGGACGTTTTTGGAATCAGGACATGCAAACGGATAGTCTTCGAGTCGGTTCGGGCTTAGAGTTATGTTTGACGGTCGGTCGACTGGACGATGTTCGGACAATGAGACTTGACTGAGAAATGATCGTGAGTATAAGATGAAGACCCGGCGGCTGGCCTTATCCCAGCCGCCGGTTGGTATGTCATGTAGACCCGGCGGCTGGCCTTATCCCAGCCGCCGGTTGATGGATCAAGAGGACCCGACGGCTGGCCTCATCCCAGCCGCCGGCCGTGGGTGAAGGAAGACCCGGCGGCTGGCCTCATCCCAGCCGCCGGCCGTGGGTGAAAGAAGACCCGGCGGCTGGCCTCATCCCAGCCGCCGGCCGTTAGTGAAAGAAGACCCGGCGGCTGGCCTCATCCCAGCCGCCGGCCGCGGAACCAAGAAGACCAGGCGGCTGGCCTCATCCCAGCCGCCGGCCGTGGATGAATGAAGATCCGGCGGCTGGCCTTATCCCAGCCGCCGGTTCATGTCTTGGACGGATCGTGGGCAGTTTGCCTTAGCTCGTCCGTTCCATGTTCGGGATAAGTTCCATTTGATCTCGATCTTGACTTCTCGTTCCGTCAATCTTCGAGGAGGGGATTTCGAACCCAACAGTTGGAAATCTGTACAAAATAATTACTGACGGCCAAGTAATAGGTAAATCCATCAGAAAAATCGATGGAGTCCCGACGAAAATTGTTATCAAAATATTCTGACATCTTTTTGACAACCTAAAACCGACGAAAATCGATGGTCTTTTACCGTTGGCAATTTCGAGGATTTTCCAAGAAATTCTGATTATTATCCTTATGATTTGGCGTTCAAATTTTAGCTATTACTTTAATCATTGTTATAGCCGTTTAAAAGTTAAAAGCTATTGGGTTTTCGTTGGAATACCGTCAGAATATACGATTTTCATTTTCATGAATATCGACATCTATCATTCACACCAAAGATCAAAAACAAACAAATAGTACAAATGGTTTATAGAAATCCTTATAGTTATTTTTGGTCTTGGATAGACAATCAATATGAGCCAGCAAAGAAGAAACTTATGGAATGGTTCGTTGAAGGGCTTGCACAATTAATTAATTTTGTGGAGAACCAAGACATAACCTTACAAACTTGTAACATGTTTTGTCCTTGTCTTAAATGTGTATCGTTGATTTTAATCTATTTATACACTAAGAAATCATTTGATAAAGAGAGAATTTTTGCTGGGTTACAAAGTTTGGTATTTGCATGGAGAGAATGAGTCAATGGTAGACTTTGGTAGTACTAATGATCAACCTTATATTCTTAATAGGTTAGAGGAATATACAATATAATTAGATAGAAACGTAGGTTTGATTCAGATGGTGAGTGATGTGTTCCATGAAAATATAACGACATTTAGTGAAGGTGAAAATAGAATAGAGAAACCTAATGTAGAAGCCCATAGATTCTTTAATATATTATACGCTACAAAGAATCTGTTACACAAATGTTGTACAGAGGGATATTCGCCTTTGTCAACTGCCACGAGGGTGATGGTCATAAGGATGAATTTTAATTTGGGAGAGGCTTGTGTCGATGCGATAGCTGATTTTATGAAGGACATTTTTGCCTGAAGATAATCTTGCGCCAAATTCCTATTATGAGGTCCAAATCCTAGTTGCTGGTTTTGGTTTGTCGTATCAGATTATAGATGTTTGTGCCGACAATTGTATGATCTTTTGGAGAGCGGATGAAGACCATTTAACATGTCAGGTTTGTCAGAAACCACGGTATCAAGAAAGATGTGGTAGAATTCCAATTCCATATAAAGGATTTAGTATTTACCATTAGCAGAAAAAAATGAAGAGGGTGTATCAATCCGAGCACACAGCTAGAACTATAAGATAGCATGGAGAGAATACAACAGAAGGAGAAATTGTGCGTCCTTCACATGTAGAAGCATGGAAACATTTTCAGTCAGTGTATCCTTGTTTTGCGGAAGAACCAAAGAATCTATACCACAGAAGAACCAAGGAATGTATCCAATGAATTCATATGCCATTGTGTATTGCAAAAGCATATCCAGTGTATTCTACATGTGTGTATGTTTTTAAAATTCTCAATATAGTGGTATCTTCTCAATCTGGGGTTCTTGTGTATTATGGTGTCTTGTGCGAGATTTTCGAGGTTCATTTTTGGGGTCAAAATCTCCTCCTCGAAGATTGATAGAGCGAGAAGCCTATATCATGAACAAACGGATCACGTCCCGGCAACAAGCCATCGAATTGGGACCAGCCGCCCATGCTCAGAGCATAAAGGTCCAGCCGCCCATGTTCAGAGCATAAAGACCAGCCGCCCATGCTCCGAGCATGAGGCCAGCCGCCCATGCTCCGAGCATGAGGCCAGCCTCCCACGATCAGTACTCGAAGCCAGATGCCCTCCATTCCCACACAAAAACATGGCGCCTGGCAACACAAGAACAACGCCAGCCGCCCTCCACCGTGTCCTGAAACCAAGCGGCCGAACATCCGTGTTCTGATCCTGAACAACCATCCATGCACTCAAGGCTAACTGTCCATGATTTAACGAGCCAGACGCCCATTTCCACGCCAAGGTGCCAACCACCATCACTCACCCTTGGAAACATGTCGGCTGGCAGTTCACGCTGGCAAAGGAAGCTAGCCGCACACCACTCTTTCCCGAAAGTATGGCGCCTGGCAGCCGCGTACCCAGCCGCCCATGCAAGGAGCCAGCCACCCATGCATCTCAGCAAAGAGATGGGCGGCTGGCCAACACCAAAAACAGGCGGTTGGAGACTTAACGAGAAGAGGGCGGTTCGGTTCTTGAATTCATACAACATTCGGAACATTATTCACGCGGGAAAAACCATTAAAACATTGTTCACGAAATACTGTTCATCCCGGGAAAGAGTTAACCGAAAGGACGATTTAAACTTGATTGGGATTCGGTTACTATTCATGGATCACTATTCATCGTGTACTGTTCATCGAGCAATAAAAGTTGGGTCGGGCCAGGATCAGGTCGAGTGACGGACTGCTGAAGGTTTCGGGCCATGAATAGAGCCCAAAAAGACTAAGTTGGCGGCTGGGTGCGTGGAGCAATGTTCACATCGAAAATAAGGAGTTTCAGCACCCTAGGATCATTAGTATATATATGTATGCTTGTGTAAGGGTTAAACGCATCCTAAATCTAGTATAAGAGTCTTTTGCAACATAAGACATTAAGTTTTTGCAGATTATTCTTGTACTTTCGAAAAATATCTAATAAATTTATATTTTTGTAATTTTTGTTTTTAAGTTCTTATAAAATAAAGTTTTCGAGCCCCCATTTAAATAAGTTTTGACAGTGTGAGTTTCGTCTCTCACATTCATTACCTGTGAATGTTTGACTTGAGGTGCACTTTATTTATGTGCGACTGGTATGACCCCTTTCCGCATAGTGGTGTACGATGTGATGACTTTGGGGTTACATCAATTTATTCTTGAATGAGAATTCAGAATATGATCCATTCATTCTTGCTTTACAAGCTGACTAAAATTTCTACATTCGCTAACCTCGAGTTGAAAATAAGCAAGACCCATAAATAACAGTGATGTCAATAAACCCGGTAGGAAGGGTTATGGAGTTTCAGAGAATGAACCTATGCAACAATAAGAAATGGTAATATAGGTCTGTTAGATGATTCATGCGAAATAGCTTTGACTTTTGATCCTTTCTTTTTCTTTTTTTTCTGCTTTCTCTTTGGTTTTGAAATGTTGAATGACTGGGTTTTTTTTCTGTAATATCCTTTAATTGGCCATTGAACTTGTCATCCCCAGTTCATAACGAGTTCGACAAGCAGGTGACAACTCAATACTCAAAGAACTTGAATGAATAGAAGTAAAAGTGGCAGAAATGCAAGGACAAGCCAAACGACGTTGACCAACTTGTTTGTGATGGTTTTCTTGCTACTCACTTGCAGAATTGGAGGAACCAACATGGTGGCAATGGAATATCAACGCAGAATTGTGGTGCAATGACTTTTGAAGCTCAAGAAGAAATGCTTGAAAATATTTTAAAATACTTATCTATGAACTTTTATTTTTTAGAAATATTATATTCATGGTTTTATTTGTGTAAAAAATATATTCTATTTTGTTTTAAATAGGTTATTGACGAAGATACACATTCAATACCCACTCAAATGTAAACACTATATAACAAAACAAGTTCATAAAACTATACATTTCATAGATATAACTTACTCGTTTATTTTATATTTTCATTACTTAATAATTTTTCAAATTATTTAATCGTTATATAGTATTTAGCCTTTTTACACTTATCTAATAAAATTATCATTTTGCAATTTCGGTCTTTAAGTTCTTATAAAATAGAGTTTTCGAGCCCCTATTTAAATAAGTTTTGACAGTGTGAGTTTCAGTTCACATAGTTTGGCGTTGTCCGTGGGGACGATAAATATTCTGAACCCTAAGAACAAGAGGATACAGAAGGGAAGAGAATGATAGTGGGAAGAGTCAACTACGTGAACGATCAGCCGGCTGGGACAACCGCAGCCAATACGAGCAACGCCGGAGCAACCGCACCCAGGATAACCACAGCCGGGACGAGCAATGCCGGAGCGACTGCAGTCGGGACGACCAACGCAAGAACAACTGGCGCGCCAGAAGATGCAACGATGATGGCCAAATTGAAGAATATGCTAACCGCGGTCCTAGAGCGTCAGAACCAGCAAGAAAGGGCGGTAGCTCAGGAAATGGCAACCATCCGAGATTTGGCACGTGGCTCTCGGACGTTCGAAGCAAGACGCCTACGTTTCTCACCACAAACAACCGAGCCAAGTAGGCAGAACACTGGCAAGCAAACCCCCTGTTGGAACAAGGGTGGAATTATCCGGACCGCCGCCGGTGCAATGGAAGAGCGCCGCGAAGCAAACAACCGAACAGCCGGCTTCGCCGGTACCGAGGGAGAATACACCACAGGCGCGACCGGTCAAGTAGAGGACGAGACGGACGACGAGGGAAGAGACCTCACTGAAGAAGAAGAAAACCTTATCTTGGTCGAGCAACAAGTGAGAACCGAAGAGCGAGAAAAAGCGGACCGGACAGGCCGGATGGTCCAGCCCACGAGCCAAAAGAGCGAGATGGAAGAGGTCCGTGCCCGACTGGACCTCACGACAAGCCAGATGAAGGAAGTAAGATTGCAAGTCCATAAGGCGATCAGCACAGCTCCCGAAATCGACCGAGTCTTGGAAGGGACCCAGAAGATCCCCTTCACCTCGAAGATTACGAGTGTCAAACTCTCAGACCTCGACAAAATCAGAGTACCTTTCTACGATGGAACGACGGACTGAAGGCCTACATGACGACTTTCTACATCGCAATGGGCAGGGCCCAATTCAAGCATGAGGAAAGAGACGCCGGATTATGCCACCTATTTGTCGAGCACTTGAAGGGAGCGGCCCTATCGTGGTTCTCACGGTTGGAGAGGGACTCGATCGACGACTTCGATCAACTGTTTGCGGCCTTCTTAAAACACTTCTCGTTGTTCATAAGCTGTTCAACGTCTGACCCAGACCTTTACTCGCTATCCCAAGGACCGGAAGAAAGCCTCCGGGAATTCATTGGGAGGTTCAAGGTGATCGTACCAAAGATCGACGAACTGAGCGATAGTGTCGCATTGAACACCCTGAGGAAATCCCCGTGGCATGCCTCCAGCTACCGGAAAGAGATCACCGTAAATCCGCCGGTAACCATCCAGGACGCCCTCCACCGTGCCTCGAATTTCGTAATTCATGAGGAAGACATGAAGGCCCTGACCAAGAAACATCAAACGTCGAAACTATTGATGGAAAACGCGGCGCAGCCTCCGAACGTTCCTATCGAGAGGAAGAGTAGACAAAGCAGCGGAGATGAGGGAGCTAACACCGGCGGAGCGCACAACTATCAAATAAACACGAAAAAACCATCTGAGATGACTGGACGCGCGAAGGATCATGGAACACCTGGACTGGCTTAGGTTAAGACGAAAACGCCTTCTGCACCTTCCACAAATCCAAAGGCCACTCAACCGAACACGGCCAAACGGCAAGAAAAAGACTCGCTGAAAAGTTATTAGCCGGAGAGTTCAGAAACAGGATAACTTTGGAAAGCCTAGGAGCGGCTGAAGAAAACGCAGAATATCCAGGCGGACGAGCCAACGAGGAGCTTCCCAAGAGACCCATCGAAGAAACACCTAAGCGAGGAAGGAGACCAAATGGAGACGATCCCGCCGCAAACCGGAGAAGAATCCACATTATCATCGGAGGGTCCCAATACTGCCGGGAAACGGTGGCATCGATAAAAGCTTTCCTTAGACGAGGAGATAAGGAGTCAGACCCGCACACGCCTATTACTTAAAGCGACGACCTGATCGTTTTCAAAGAGAGAGATGCCGAAGGACTCGACCAGCCTCACGATGACCCTTTGGTGGTAGAGGTAGACACCAACGATCACGATGTGTCCAGGGTTTTGATCGACACCGGGAGATCAGTTGACGTCACATTCCGGGAGACACTTCAAAGGATGAACATCGATCTATCAAAAGTGAAGTCGAACCCAAGGTTGCTGACTGGATTCTCCGTCGAAGTCACCATGACAGACGGGACGATCCAGCTCCCGTTCCACGCCAGCGGAATTATGAAAATGAACACTGGGACTTAGCATCTCACAATCCATCCAAAACTCGAACGATTTCTCGGGAATGTCGACCAAGACGCGAAGTCCGGATGAACACTGGGACTTAGCATTTCACAACCCATCCGGATAAAAAGACAATCTTTGGATTCGTATATATCTATACTCCCGAAAAAATTCCAACCGACATCGAATTTTCGGGAAAGAGTTCGAAGGATGAACACTGGGACTTAGCATCTCACAACCCATTCAAAACTTGAACGATTTTTCGGGAATGTCGACCGAGACGTGAAGTGCGGATGAACACTGGGACTTAGTATCTGACAACCCATCTGGATAAACAGACAATCTTTCTAGCAAGCGAAGAAAAATGCGGACTCCGGATGAACATCGGGACTTAGCATCTCGCAACCCATCTGGAATCGTTCGCCCAAAGCTCGACTCTGACAAACTCCCGCGAACTCAAGTCTTTTAACAAATTCGTCTGTTTCTGGCCACAACAAGACATTCACATCTCAACATCTTAACCATGGTTCCCGCAGCGGATAAAACCTAGTGCGCTATACATATTTTCGGACTAATATCAGAAGGATGTAACCCGATCGGGAATGCGGGAAGTGTCAAGATGATATTCTGTTTAGTTTATCTTCAGGACCATTTCGCATGTGCAAATAGTACGAGGTGTAAACCGCGAAATAAACTCGCCAAACCCAGTAAACGCCGTACAAGGAAAGCTGGTCTAAGACATCTCATAAACGCAGTATCAAACCGGCTCTGATACGAGGTCCTAATTGTGTTTCGTCCAATATGGAATGAAGAAATCGAATGCACTTAAGTTCCCTGCAACACACTGAAGAAACACTAAGCCCAGAAAGGAAAAAAAGTACAAGTGGATTGCTTGCCCATTTGCTGAGTTCCTTGGACTTGATATGAATCAAAGATGTTGGCTTGGTTGACACCACACACGTTCATGTAGTACTTGCTGAATCTGAGCATCAGCTTCCAAACTTGGGTTGGCCTTCCAGAAGAAGACCAATAACTTAATGATTCGTGTATGCCTTCCCGAATCTGACCAATAGCTTCCTCAAATCGAGTTGTAATATCTTCTACTTCCAGCTTCTTTATAGCTGTTGACTCTGGTTCCATCTTCTCATGATTGATGCCATCCATGATTGTATCAACAGGGTCAGTATATCATGACATTCGAGCCTCCCGAAAAACGCACTGACCGTCGGACAGGAATGGGACCCACGAGCCCGACATAGGGATGGGTGACTCACCGGTTGGGGCATTATAAGTGGTATCATAGCTGGTTAGCCGTCCCAGTGCTGGCCTGGGAGGCGTTCTGGGACTGGTCGTGGTATGCAACGAGGACGTTGCACTCTGAGTAGGGGTGAATTGTAACATCCCGATTTCTGGTATATATGGAAACATATGTGGGAGAGGTTAAAAGAATTGATTTGACTACCTATGTCACCAAAGTGCACTTACCTTTTCGGTTGACCATCCAGAAAGAACTCCAGGGTTAAGCGTGCTTGAGCTAGAGTAGTGGAAGGATGGGTGACTTACCGGGAAGTGATTCGCGGTATCGTGTAAGTTAGGAAAAATACTGGAAATGGTCATGTGGTGATTGCAGGGTCAGTATATCATGACTTTCGAGCCTTCCGAATAACGCACCAACCGTCGGACATGGGTGAGGCCCATGAATCCGACAGAGGGATAGGTGACTCAACGATAGGGGCGGTTGGGGCGTTATAATTAATTGGTTGCATTAGTTGGTTGTGGGGTGCACATGTTTCCTCTAGTAGATGAGTGGCTGTGGTGCTTTGTTGATGGGTCCTAGAAAGATACAGATTTTTTCTCTGGACAAGGATGGTTTTGTCAGAGTATTGATGGACTGGATACGATGATGGGGTCTCGAAATATCCGGCATAGTTTATCACTTTTATATGCAGAGTATGAAGCCATGGCTTGGAAAATGGAGTATATGTATACACTTAAGTTCCATAAGGTGTTTTTTGCGACAGATTGTTCAAATGTGGTGAAGATTGTGGCAAATTTGGCACAGTGACCAGCTTTTTTATAAATTTGGAGGAGTTTCATCCAGCGCCAGCTTATAAGCATGGGCAACAAGGGCACCCGTCCAGGACCCACACCTAAAACAGGCCCAATTTTTTTTTCTCTGTCACCTAAAAAAACCTAGTTATATATATACAAGACCCATTTGCTGACAAAAATAAATTAAAATAAAAGGGCCCACAACTTTTTATCATAAATATATGTTTGTTAGAAAGTTCTGTTTATTGACGTCAAAAAAAAAAAAGATCGGCTTATTATAAGACCAAAAGCAAAACGGTCAGAACCCTTCATCCCCTCACAACTGCCCACAATTCTCTTTTTTGAGATAATTAGATGATCAATTTTCCATGAGTTTTTGCACATCTCTTTCTCAGACCCAGAAACTGTTTCAGAAAAGAAAAAAAGTTCAGTAAGTTCTGAATTTCTGAATTATTTTTGTGTTTGATTCTCTGCTTTTTTGACCGTTAAGATTAGGGAAGATCATTGATTCGGATAAAATCGTTTGATTCTTTACGTTTTTTTTATATCTTGATTTTTCTATTGATTTACTATTATTGAGTTTGATGAACTGATTCTATTAATAACAAAGAAAACCTGTGATTTTTAATTATTTCAGGTTTTTTGTTCTACTTTGGCAGTTCAGATTCATATTTCTAAATTCAGGTGTGATTCTTCCTTTTATTTGACATTTAGATTGCATCATGACTGGGCATTTACTAGGTATCAAAAAAGAAAAAGAAAAAACTAAAAGAATTGTTTTTCAATCACAAAGAGGCGCTTTACATAAATTTGTGATAATAGGAAATGCTAATGAAAATTCAAAAGCTGATAGCATGGATAATGTTTCTCACTAAAAAGATCATTTTGATGATAATGTTAGTCACTGGAGTGAGCATTATAATGTGGTAAATGCATCTAATCTGGAAAGTCTGAATTTTTGTGAACAACCAAGTTCTTGTGTTGATATGTATGATCCTAGATGTTGGGAATACCTTGACAAAAAAATGAGAGATCTGTTAGTTGAAAAAGGGTCTAAAAGATAAATGAATCTTGTTTTTCCTTTAGATAAGTATTCTAGACATTTCTTATATAATTATTATTCTTGAAAGTTGAGTAATGGAGAAACGAGTGACATAAATTGGTTGGTTTACTTAAAAGATGTGGACAAAGTTTATTGTTTTTGTTGCAAATTGTTTAAATCTAGAGGCTGCTCAAATATCCTTGCAAATGATGGATTTAGAGATTGGAAGCATCTTAGTGAGAGACTTAAAGATCATGAAAGAAGTATAGATCATATGACTAACATGGAAACTTGGAATGAGCTGAAATTTAGATTTGAGAAAAATCTAACAATTGATAAAGAACTTGAGAAATAAATTTTTAAAGAGAAAGAACGTTTCAGGCTGGGCTTTAATTAGAATAGTTGTTGTTGTGAAATTTCTTTCTAAAAGATGTTTGGCACATTTATAGGGAAAAATGAGAAACTTTACCAAGATAGCAATGATAATTTTTTAAGAGCTATTGAAATGATTGCAGATTTCAATCTCTGCAAGTAAGGTCAGCTTTACTAGAAATATATGAATCATGTTATGATGTTATGACAAAAAGTGATGCTGAAAGTTTAGTTATGGCATTTGATAATTTTGAATTCTTATTTAGCATGGTCATTTGGTATGATATTTTGTTTGCTATTAACTCAGTGAGTAAGAACTTACAATCTAAGTCTGTGTGCATTGATAATGCTTTGCAACAATTAGACGGTGGTAATTCTGTTTTTTTTAGAAGTATAGATATGAAATGTTTAATTCCAGTTTAAAAATAGCTCATAGTATTGCTTGTGCTATGGATGTTGATCTTGTGTTTCCAAAGAAGCGTCGAGTCTTTAGGAAAAAACAGTTTGAGGAAACTGGTTAAGGTGATGAAGTACAATCAGTTGATGATGTTTTAGAGTTAACTATGTTTTAGTTGTGATGGATTTGGCAAAAACTTCAGTCAAGAGCAGGCTTGATCAAATGCTGAATTTTGAAGTGTATTTGAGTTTCCATTTGATTAATTGAAATTAAAAGCATTAGATGAAAGTAACCTATGAACACATTGCTCTAATTTTTACAAAAAAAATTCTCATGGTAATATTTCAGATATTGATTTGAATGATCTTTATTCTGAATTGAGAATGTTGCAAACGACTTTTACCAATGTATTCATGGAACCTAGTGAAGTTCTTGAATTAGTTGAAAATGTGGGTTGCTATCAGAATGTCTCAATTGCTTATAGAATTCTTTTGACTACATCATTGAATGTAGCCTAAGTAGAGAGAAGTTTTTCAAAATTAAAGTTGCTGAAAAATTATTTGAGATCTTCAATGTCTTAAGAAAGGTTGACTGGTTTAGCTGTTTTATGCATTGAAAAGAACCTATTAGAAAGCATTAATTTTGAAACTGTTATTCATGATTTTGCATCAAGTAAAGCTAGAAAAAGAATCGGTTTTTATGATTGCATTTTTTTTTTTTCTTGGAATGACTACTTGTTTCTCTTTTTTTTCAGATGAAAGAAGATCTTGTGAAGGTTTTTGTGGAAACAAATAATAGAAAAAAAGGAAAAAAAGTTACAAAAAAATAGAGAAGAATATTATGAAACTCTGTTTTTTTTTTTTTTGTTATACATTTTGGAATTCCTCTGGTTTTTTTGTAAGCAATATTGTTTACCAATTTGATTGTAGCCACAATATTATACAGCATATTTATATGTTAAGGGGCCTATATTTGAATCTTTCCCCATGGCCTATAATATATATGAGCCAGCACTGGTTTCATCGGTGGATATTATATATGAGCCAGCACTGGTTTCATCGGTGGAAGGAGTCTTTCGACACTTATACTATTAAGCTCATATCACGAAAGAAGAACTATATATATAGCGGATAAGCTGGCACGAGGTACCTGAACTCTTTCTACAATAGTTATATCGGTTTTATTCTACTACTCGGGTTAACTGGAAATATGTAATAACTTTTAATTTGATAGTGTCAAAAACATCTATATATATATATATAGTAATATTTCCTTTCTATTCTTTTATCCATGTCATCTTAGGGGTTCTATAATTTTAAGACATCATTTCTTCATTTATTCATTTAGTTAATTTTATTTTTTGTATGATTATACTTCAATTTTCATTATATTTATTAATAGCATATAAGTAGAATATGAAAATACATTTCTGTAAAATATATCTAATATAATATGATCTATTAAATATAATAGTATTAATAGTTTTGATTTGAACTTAAGAAACATAACTTATATAGAATTTTGAAAGACATCTACTTTTGAAACCATTGCTTATTTTAAAAATATTTCAAATTAATATTTCAAAAAAAAATTAATAATCGAATTTTCATCATATTTTTATACACTATATACCAACAATTTCTTTTAAAATGGAGAAACTGAAAAGCTATATAGTCTAGAACAACAATTACTTTTAAAACAAATAAAGTGACAAATGAATAAATGATACATATACATAAAAAAAAACTAGAAACATCATCAGATAAAAACATTAAAAATAGGAAAAACAAACATAAAATTATAACGAGATTTAACAGAAATGGGACAAGAGTAGAGATTTTGGAAATAAAAAGAATTGGCATTTTAAAAACATATATGTCTTATAAAATGATAACAGTAAAACAATAATTTTTAAGGTTGCAAATGTCAAGTAAAGAAAATTTATGATATATCACATTGTTCAAATATGAAATGAATAAAATAATAACAATATCTCATAAAAGTGAAAAAAATAATAAAAAAAACAGAATTGGGAAGAACAAAAAGAAGAGAAACTAAAAAAGAAAAATTGAAAGAATAAAATGAAGACAATAGAAAAGAAACTTCAGCTTTTTCAATAATATGAAATAAAATTTTATTGGACTAACATAATGTATATTTTAAAAATTTATAGAATAAAAATAGAAAAATAGAAAAAAATAATATAACAAAAAACAATAACCCGCCCGACGTGCAGAAATCTCCTAGTATTAATTTAAAATTAATTAGAAACTCTTTTTAGTTTTTAAACGGCTGGAGATACTCTAAAATCGTCTTAACGCCACCAAAAAAAAGTCGTTAAACACCAAAAAAGCAACAGTAACAAAGAGACAAAAGTTTATAAAACGAATAACAAAGAGGATAAAGAGACGATTATCTTATGCTCCACTTCAGACAAACTTAAAAATTAAAGATTATTATGCCAATATAATTCCATGATTTTTTTTCTTTCTCATCCATATTTTTTTGTCAACCATATAAATTTATATTTCTGTGCGTACAAGCAAATGATAGTTTAAAGATGAAAAACACAATTTTGTGGTCACTCACATAGTTATAATTTTCAAAAGTTATTCATTATAATTTGACCATCTTCGAATTATCGGATTATTCTAAAAACTAAAGGTAAAAGCTGGCATAGGATTTTATTGTTCAAACATTTAACTTTACAGAAAACAAAGGATAGTGGTGGTGTCAGCGTGGCGGAGCATGCCTGACATGTGCATCTCATCAATTTCCCTTTATGTTTGTATCCGCACTTGGATCTATATTGTTTTTTTGTTTTTTTGGTAAGAAGGATCTATATTGTTTATCTTCACGCATGGTGTTATCATTACTACTATATATTAAAATTGAATGAAAAAAATAAACAAAAAGACAAAAAGACAAAAAAGGAAAAAATAAAGAAATAAGTGACAAAGGTGGAGAATACGGATAAATAGTGAAGACAAGACAGTTTTCTTACACATGAAAAGCCTCAAATGGCAAACTCAACTAAATCGTACAAAGACAACGAGTCCGATTATGAAAGCTCGACAGCCGGACCAGACTCGAGCCGTCGAACAAGCTGGCTAAGTAGCTCTTTCACCGCCAGCCCTAGCTGTAGTAGCTCCGCATCTCGTCTAAGTAACCATGGTCTCAACAGCTTCAACCAATCAAAGCCTCACAAAGCCAACCAGGTCGCATGGGAAGCTATGGCTAGGCTACGCAGGTGCTGCGGCCGTGCGGTAGGGTTAGAACATTTCCGGCTTTTGAAGAGGTTAGGCAGTGGTGACATTGGAAGTGTGTACCTCTGTCAAATACGTGGAAGCTCGGAGGTGGCGTTTTACGCCATGAAAGTTGTTGATAAGGAGGCCGTGGCGGTGAAGAAAAAGCTTGGAAGGGCGGAGATGGAGAAGAAGATCTTAGGGATGCTGGATCATCCATTTTGTCCAACTTTGTACGCTGCTTTTGAGGCTTCTCATTACTCTTTTCTCGTCATGGAGTATTGTCCCGGTGGTGATCTCTATGCTTCCCGCCTTCGCCAGCCATCTAAACGCTTTAGTATCTCCTCCACTAGGTCTCTCTCTCTTTAAACCGTATAGAACATTTCTATATCTTAAACAATCTCACCGATGATAAAGGTTTTAATTGTTTGTTTGCTTTTATGTTTAGTGTGTTGTTTTAGATGTGTGAACCACAATTTCTAATTTTTTAAAAGTTTAAGACAAAATCTTAGGCTAAAAAGATGTACCAATCTTTAGTTATGAGTAATGGTGTAACTAGGATATATGTATATTAATGTATATTAGGATAAATGTATACATTAAAATATAGGTGTAAAAATGGTGTAACTAGGATAAATGTATATTAATAGGTTTATATATATTTGCATACGTACCAACTAATCATAAAATCATGGATAATATCAGGTTTTACGCAGCAGAAACACTGGTTGCCTTAGAGTATCTCCACATGATGGGAATTGTGTACAGAGACCTGAAGCCGGAAAACGTATTAATAAGAGAAGATGGTCATGTAATGCTCTCAGATTTCGATCTCTCTTTCAAATGCGACGTCGTTCCACAGCTCCTCAACAACAACGACCATGAGCCTAAAGTCCATGAGGACGACGACGATGACTTCAGCATCCGCCGTAAATGCTCGACACCTTCTTGCACCGCGGCTCCGTTAAAGCCCGTAATATCCTGTTTCTCTCCCGGTTCCAGCAGAACAAGAAGAAGGAACATTATTACCACCACAATACACGAGAATGCAAGCGGTTCGGTTAAATACAACGATGTTTCTAGAACGTTCTCTCGACAACCTTCGTCTTGTTCTCGGGTTTCAAGTGGACTTCGAGACATCTCTGGTGGATGTCCATTAATTTTCGCCGAACCAATCAACGCTCGTTCTAAGTCGTTCGTGGGAACACATGAGTACTTGGCACCGGAGGTAATCTCAGGTATATCTCATTTGCTTTTCTGCTATCTCAAAAATATATAGTTTAGTGGGTAATCACTGGTTTTTTTACTATTTACAAATACGAACCTTATTAAATGCTTAAAATCCCCGTGTTCGATTCCACTATGTGCAAACTCTACGAATGGACCACTTGGTCAATAATTCTTTGGTCCGGGTGCTTTTGCAGTAGATTATGCTTCCATTAATTATAGTTTAATCCAATCATTGATGGCTAAGTTGCGTAGAAGTCGATATGAGGTATTTGCGTTGTATAGTTTAATTAAGTAATATAGAGTTAGGTTGTTTTAAATCCGTCGACACTTTGTTACCAATACTAATCTCGAATGGCAATGGTCTTTGAGGGATGAAAATCACCAAATCCATGGCTATTGCACCACGAATTTAGCCCCACGGAAAATTTAATCAAGTTAATTTGAGTGATTTTTGTAGTATAATAAAATGGGTTTTTGCCAACTAGTTCATTTTTGTTGATTTATCAGGACAAGGGCATGGGAGTGCCGTTGATTGGTGGACTTTCGGGGTATTTCTCTACGAGATGATATTCGGGACGACTCCGTTTAAAGGCGATAACAACGAGAAAACGCTAGTAAACAT
This sequence comes from Isatis tinctoria, assembly GCA_010577795.1. Lineage (NCBI taxonomy): Eukaryota > Viridiplantae > Streptophyta > Magnoliopsida > Brassicales > Brassicaceae > Isatis > Isatis tinctoria. Next base: position 16,756,747 of record CM021247.1, on the reverse strand, counting down.
TCTTAAAACACCCTTGACATTCCCAAAGGTTATAGTTAATAGCCAGAAAGAGTACGATGACATGGTGAGCGCTCAAGATCTTATTATCAAATTACTAGTGAAGAACCCTAAGAAGAGGTTAGGGAGTCTCAAAGGCTCTATTGAGATCAAAAGACATGAGTTCTTCGAAGGTGTTAATTGGGCACTAATCAGGTCAATAAAGCCACCTTGGGTCCCTAAAGAACTGACTAATCACAAGAGTAATAGTGATATTCGCAACGTTAATTATTACTTGCCACCGAGGTTTATGATGAGTAGGAAGGAAAGGGATGAGCCTTACCATGTGTCTAATCATTTCGATTATTTCTAACTAATGGGATATATACAGTTTTTTCTTCTTCTTAAATGAAAATATAGGTGTATTTTCATATGATTTTGAATTCCATGTGATTTATTATTTGATTAATATTGAATATGTAAATATGATTAGGTGAAAGGTAGGTCAATTTCTACTTCGTCACTATCATGTAATTAGTTATTGCTTTCCATATTTTTCAACATAGTCGAGCCTGAAAAGTTAGAAACTCATCTGTAACAGGATATTCGAATAAGCTGCATTTTGATTGTCCTTTTTGTTTGCAATTTACCACGTCTCAATAATTGACATTTTTTCGCAAATATTACATTTAACTTTGCGAAGTTAGTTGGAAAATAATATTAAGAATTAATTGGCGACGTTATTCTTCACGATCTAGCTTCTTCTTCGTTATAAAAAATCCGACATACAAAATGACTCTTTTGTAGTGCCTTACTGCCTTTAATTTATGATGTTGAATACCTGTTGTAGATGTTGACCAAAAAAAGAAAACCTGTTGTGAATTTTTTTCCCAGCCAGATGTATATTTATTATTTTAAAACAAATATAAGTCTAGTTGTGGACTTGTAGTTGTTGTTCATTCTATCAAACTATTGGAGAAAAGCATATACCTATAATTTTTCAGCGAGAATATAACATGTTTTGTGTTCATTTATTCGAACATAATTGTAATTATTGTTATAGTACAAAAGAGTAAGAGATTTTTCGTTTATATACACCATTTCATTTTGAAAAATAGTATTCGGCAGGATTACAGCACAAATTCTCATTTTTAAAACTACATACAAAACAATAGTTAATCCTTATATATTTATTTATCTAATAACCTACAATTAAAACAGCTCAAACCAAATATAAAGAAAAATACCGAAGAGGAGATGTATCCTTGTTCACGAGACAGAGGAGTCAGGCGAGCTCTAATGATGGACTGAATGTCAACGATCACCGCTGGAACTGGTCGAGTAAGACCTAAATGCAGTCTTGAGTTACGCTCTTTCCAAATAGCATAAATCGAAGTTGGTAGGAGACCTTCATTATGAACGCCACATTTTTATTTCTAGTTGGGTTTTTAATCCATCTGATTCCATCCTCAAACAAAAAATCACGTCGGAGCTTATCTCAAGTTGGTAATCTATCCTTCCACTGCCCATGTCACAAAAGTATGTTTCAGGATCCGATCCTTAAACCAAACAGCCTTATGCCACTGACCCTGGTTAAATTGTTAAATTGTAAAAAAACAATCATTTAGGTTTACTAACACTTATCGTTGGAAGAGTTGGTGGAATTTTTCGATCAATGATCCCACTAATACACGTTCAATGCCTTCATGGCTCCTGTTCTCATTTGTTTTTATTAGTAATTTTTGCAAAAAGCAAATATGGATAGTGCATATTTTAATATAGATTTATATTTTGTTATCATTTTTTTTTTTCTCTTCTTAAGCATAACAATTTTATAACAATTTTTCTTAAGCATGTTTTAGTAATTTTTAACTTTTATTTCAAAATGATATTATTGTGCTTGATAAAATTATGATTCCAGTTAAAAAATTCATGGCTTTGCCACTGCTGGAGACTGAGAAATTTTTAGAAGGAACTGAATTCCCTACTTTCCATAAATAACTATCGTTTGTCTCTGACTCTAAAATGGACATCGGATTAGGGAGATTCTGGTTATTCGGTGAAGATACTCTCCAGCTACCATTACAAAGAGTGTTCCTGATAACTACATCCTCAGCCATTCCGGTAAATTTCGGATTCGCATTTCCGATAATACCCAAGAATGTACCTAGATAAATACAGTCATCCTTTCAACAGCTCGCCGTAATTTCAAAACCCACCTTATAAATCACAAAAGGTGTCACAACGCGCGGTCTCAGTTTACAAAAGTGTAAAATATTGACAATCGACTGTTGAAAGACTTAATATATTGGAATTAAAAAGAAGTTTTGATTCAGTTAAAAAGTGTAAGACATAAAATCGGTTCATGTTGTTTTTTATTATATGGACGATAGAATGTTTGTCGTATTCGTGAAAACAATATATACAGCCATTTTGGTTTCTACGATGTAGATACACGGTACACCGTATACCTTGCGCCATTACAGAAAGTATTCTAATATGCTAATTAAAGTTATATATGGATGTAAGCATGTTACATCATAAATATCTACACATTTTACAATTAAAAATGTGGGATGCGATGCGCAGTGTTATAAATAAAATAACTAGTGATACAATAATGATATTACTTACTAGAATCACGACCGGAGATTTTGTATGTGGTGACAATTATGAATCATTCCCCAAAGCTCATGATGGGAAACTTAGTAAATTATATTTTCTCCATTACTTTTAGGGAAGAAAAGCAAAAGTTTTTGTCCAAAACGAAAGTGTTGTCGTAAACGTCTGAATTTAGTGACTTTTTTTTCTCTTTTTTTTTTTAAAAATCTATTCGCATAAGGCCGGAAAAAGAAAAAAAATCGAATTGAAATGGTTATTTAAATTTAAAGGCGATTCTCGAAAATGGCACGCTTTCATATTTTTGTCACAAAATAACACATTAGAATAAAAATGATAAAAATGACATTCATTAAAGAAAAAAAAAACTATTATATGTTAAAAACCATTCGTGGATGGACCATAAACCGGCCCAATAGAGGTTATGTTATAACCGGTTCTTAGGTTTAGATTAAGTCTTAACCATTCTTTGTCTAACTAGGAATAAGTTTATGGAATATTTCATTTTGTCCTTGTGTAAACCTATATATATAAGACCTTTTGGTCTAAGGAATAAGACACAAAACATTCGATTTACAACACGTTATCAGCAAGAAGCTCTCAAACCCTAGCTAGCAGCCGCCGAGCACAAACCCTAAGGTCCGACCGCCGCCGCCGCCTTTCTCTTTGCCGCCGGCCGTCGTCTTTAACAAAGGAGACTTCTGATTCTTTGCTTGAGGTTCTGTAGCTGTTTTCTGAGGTCTTTAGATCCCGGTTCATACCAGTTCAATCTCAAAAGGTGATCAATGTAAATCCCTAAACTAAGAACAAAGAAAAATGGAATCTGACCTAAGAAAACCTAAACCCTAAAAAAAAAATCGATTCTCTCTTTCAAACTTGTTTATTCTTGATAAACCAATACTTGAACTCGAATTTAATCTCAAGACAAGACCTTAAAATCGGTTGATTGTTTCAAACTCGTTAGATCTCTTAAAACATCAAAAACGAATTTGACCTAAACACATATCAAACCCTAAAACTCGGATTGCGTGATGAACTTGATTGAAATCGATTGATGGACTTGCTTGCATAAATCGTATGCTTGCTTTTGCTTGGATTGATTCTTTTGTTTGCATGATTAAACCAAAAGCCAAAGATTGTTGATTGTTTAAAAATCGGATTGCATATACATGTTGTTAAAACCGAATTTGATTTCATCCTTGAAATTGCATACTTGTATATCATCTCTTGTTTTTCAGTTGCTTGTTTCATGAGTTAGGGTTGATAGATTGGTTGCTGCATAAACTCATAAAAATCGAAAACACTAAGAGAAAAGAAGAAGATGAAAATCGAATTGCTAAAACTCTAATCCTATTCCAAATAGGAAATTCTAACCCCTTCCTTTTAGAGAAAAGGAAAGTTTGAGAATATCCTTTTTCTTGTGCATGATTATCATTTTATTGTTTAATTAATTGGTTTAGGATTAATCTTGCATAAAGGAAATTGTTAAAAATCGAAAATACAATTGCATAAACACCTAATTAAAAATCGGCCTCATATAGAAATTTGTTTGATTGCATGATTGTTTGGTCACATGAAGTTTAAAATCGGATGTATGAAAATCAGCCATCATTCTAAGGCCATGATTTTATTAAAAGCCCTAAGAGAAAATTTGATGCATATTTCCAGATGTCTAAAGTCAACAACTCAAATTACCCGGTCCTAAATCTCTCCGGAGACTATTTCCTAGAATGGGTCATGAGCACTAAAAATACTCTGCAAACTAGGGGACTCGGAAGATGCATCACAAATGACAATCATGAAATAGAAAGCCAAAGGCAAAGAGCCATAACAATTATGCGCTACCATCTCACTGAAGAACTGACAATCAGTACCAAGATGTGAAGGAACCTTTTGATCTTTGGACAAAATTGGGTGAAAATTTTTCAATGGTACTATGGTAAAACTCCATGGAAGGATGGGAGAGTCTCAGTTTCCAGGATTTTTAATCCGTGGATGAATACAACTTTGCCCTAATGAAGATCATCCATGGCCTCAAGCTATGTGGCGAGGTGATAACACATGAGGATCTTTTACAAAAGACCATCTCTACATTCCATCCAAGGGAAGTGCTGTTATCACGTAAGGCCAAAAGTTTCACCGACTATAATGATCTATAGCATTACCTTACAAGAGGGCAGAGGATCAAAGAAACTATACGCAGACTTGATGAACTGCTGAAAAGATGCAGTGAGATGGAAACTCCTAAAACAAATGATGAGGAGGAAGCCACGGACTGTGAGGGCAGCTCAAACGTTGACTAAGAAATGAGATTCCGAAATTTTAAACTTTTATGTTACTTTTATGTTTGCTTTGATTTTATGTCTTTGGATTTTTTTTGGTTTTTAATGAATAATTTAAGGCTTTAAGACATAAATTCTTGTTTTATGAAGTATGGACGAGTTCGTGGTGGATAGTGGGTCAAGCCACACGATTCTAAAAGATAAGAGATACTTCATAGACCTTACACTAAAAAAGGCAAACATAAGTACTATAGCAGGACCGGCCGGCCTGATAGAAGGCTACGGCCAGACCAACATTTTAATGCGTTGTTTTCACCTAGCTCAAATAGAAACTAATTGAGTTTTAAAGACATTCGTTTGAATGATCTTCATGTGGAAACAATGGGCAGAGGAAACAGAGAATTTCTTCAGATAGTTAAAATCGCCTAAGGCCAAAAGAAAGTCTTTGAGACTATACCTGCAATAGCTACCAGCGTATACTGTACTAAGATCAGTATGATAGAAGTCAATGCCACCGTAAACAAAGCCTTTACGGACATGTACACTTTATGGCATGACCGGCTGGGACATCCCGGGTCAAGTATGATGCGGAAACTAATATCAAATACTAGTGGACACACCTTGAAAGAAAGGAGAGTGATCCCTAAAAATCTCACTTGTGCCTCATGTTCATAAAGAAAATTGATTGTGAGGCCATCACCAGTGAAAGTGACTAAGGAAACGATAAATTTCCTGGAAAGAATTCAAGGAAACATATGCGGACCCATTCACCCACCTTGTGGGACGTTCCGATATTTTGTGGTCCTCATTGACGCATCTACAAGATGGACACATGTATGCTTATTGTCAACACGAAACTTGACATTTGCAAGACTCCTTGCTCATATGATACGTCTAAGGGCACAGTTTCCGAATTTTCCTTTAAAGACCATACGCACGAACAATTACTGTATGTCCATGGGGGTAAGTGTTGAACACTCCGTGGCACATGTACATACACAAAATGGCTTGGCCGAATCTCTCATCAAACGAATACAGCTGATTGCTAGACCATTACTTATGAGGTCAAAGCTTCCGGTTTCAGCCTGGGGACATGCGGTCTTACACGCTGCTGAACTAATCCGTATCAGACCATCTAGTGACCACAAATATTCCTCATCCCAATTAATTACGGGTCAAGAGCAAGACATTTTCCATCTTAAGACATTTGGATGCTCAGTCTATGTGCCTATTGCACGACCACAGAGAACTAAGATGGGACCTCAAAGGAGGATGGGAATATATGTTGGATATGATTCACCCACAATCATAAAGTATCTTGAGCCAACCACCGGTGATTTATTCAAGGCCAGATACGCGGATTGTCATTTTGACGAATCCGTTTTTCCAACACTAGGAGAAGTAAACCGGCTGGTAAAAGAAATTGAATGGAATCAAACATCCTTAAACTGGCAAGATCCTCGGACTCAAGAAAGTCATTTAGAAGTCCAAAAGATAATTCATATGCAAAAGCAAGCTATTCAATTTCCAGATTCCTTTGCTGACCCGCAGAGAGTAACAAAATCGTATATACCAGCCGTGAATAAACCAATACGAATTGATGTCCAAAATGGACCGCAAGTGGCTACAGAGTTTAAACCACGAGTGAAACGTGGAAGACCTATTGGTTCCAAAGATAAGGCTCCTCGTAAATTAAAGAAAGGTGCTGGAGAAATTCAGACCGAGGAGATAGTGGATGGTCCGAACACAAATGAACCTAAGGCACCGGAAAATGAAGCTCGGGACGCCGGGCCTCATGGTCCTAAAGTTCCTGATAATAATGAGATCTCAATTAATTTTGTTATGTCTGGAATCCAATGGAACAGAAAAGATGTCGACATTGATGATATATTTGCATGCAATGTAGCACTTGATGTAATGAATCAGGATCTAGAACCCACGTCAATCTCTGAGTGCACTCAACGATCTGATTGGATTAAATGGAAAGAAGCCATAAACGTGGATTTAAACTCTTTAAATAAGAGAGAGGTTTTTGGTCCTATAATTCGGACACCTCATGATATAATCCCAGTTGGACATAAATGGTTCTTTGTGAGGATGAGAAATGAATGAGGAGAAATCATTAGGCACAAAGCACGGCTTGTTGCACAAGGATTCTCACAAAGGCCAAGAATCGATTATGAGGAGACATACTCCCCTGTGGTGGATGCAACGACTTTCCGATTCCTGATAAGTCTGGCCATAAGAGAAAAATTGGATTTACGGTAATGGATGTTGTAACCGCGTATTTATATGGTCCACTGGATAATGAAATCTATATGAGATTACCAGAGGGTATTGAGCTCAAAGATAAGAAAATTTCTCGAGAAGAACACTGCATAGGCTGAACAAATCCTTGTACGGACTGAAACAGAGTGGGTGTATGTGGTACAACCGGTTAAGTGAATACTTAGTTAAGTCTGGGTACAAAAATGATCCCATCAAGATTCAGTTCTTGTCCAACCAAAGGCACTGAAACGGGATTAAACACATACTTCGTTACCTACAAGGAACGAAGGACATGGGTCTGTTTTATACTAACCTTAACCAAAAAGGTTTAGTCAGTTTTGCTGATGCAGGTTACCTTTCGGATCCGCACAATGGTCGATCTCACACAGGATATGTGTTCACTCACGGAGGAACAGCGATTTCATGGAGATCCATAAAGCAAACCTTCACGGCCACATCGTCCAATCACACAGAGATATTGGCGATTGATGAGGCTAGCCGTGAATGTGTTTGGCTAAGATCGATGACTCAGCACATAAGGCAAGATTGTGGGATGACCGAAGGAAAGGAAGAACCAACCATACTCTATGTGGACAATGCTGCATGCATAGCTCAACTGAAGGATGGATACATCAACGGAGATTGGACGAAGCACATCCTGCCCAAATTCTTTTTCACTCACGATCTCCAGAAGGCTGGAGAAATTCAAGTGCTTCAAGTCCGTTCAAGCGACAACTCAGCTGACTTGTTCACGAAGTCGCTTCCAACATCCACGCTCAAGAAGTTGATGTATCAGATCGGCATGCGCCGACTAAGGGACATTAGTGATGTCTAAAACAGAGGGGAGTAATACATGCTGTACACTTTTTCCTCGCTAAGGTTTTGTCCCAATTGGGTTTTCCTTAGAAAAGTTTTAATGAGGCAGCATCCCCAAGCGTATTACAAAGATCCTTGATACCATCGGGCTCGGTTGTTTCATCCAAGAGGGAATGTTAAAAACCATTCGTGGATGGACTCATAAACCGGCCCAATAGAGTTTATGTTATAACCGGTCCTTAGGTTTCGATTAAGTCTTAACCATTCCTTGTTAGACAAGGAATAAGTTTATGGAATATTTCATTTTCTGTCCTTGTGTAAGCCTATATATAAGACCCTTTGGTCTAAGTAATAAGACACAAAACATTCGATTTACAACATTATACCTATATTTCTCATTTGTTTCTTCTTAATCTTGTAACCCTAAACCATAAGCCCTAAACCCTAAAATCTAAACTCTAATTAATGATTTGTGAACCCAAATTCATTAGTGTAATACAATTAAAAATGATTAAAGTGTGCTATTATTAACATTTTCACCCCAGTGTGTTATTTTTGTGACAAAAACATGTAAGTGTGTTATTTGAGGAGATTCCTCTAAATTTAACCTGTCTTCTTCTATTTAATATTTTATACATCTAACTTTCAAATCTCACTGTATAAATTAAAATTTTATTTTATTAAAAATCATTAAATTAAATAATGGGCAATTCTCAAAAATACCACACTTTCATATTTTTGTGATAAAAATACCAAATCAAGGTGAAAAATGACAAAATAACAGTTTTTTAAGAGAAAAAAGACTATTATACATTTATTTTCATATGTTTGTTCCTAATCCCTTAAACCTATTGACGAGTATATGCAGCTGATGAAAACTAAGGCAGATGAGCTGTCTCTTATTGGCAAAGCTGTCAACACTGAAGATCTCATTGAATATGTGATTGATGGCCTTCCTGAAGAGTATCATGCTGTTTGCTATGCTATTAAGAACAGAGAAACAACTGTTTCTTTCGAGGAGTTTCATGAGAAGCTCCGCAATAGAGAAGCTGCACTTGTATGTGCCATGCCTGCTTCGAGTAACTTTCTGGCTTCTGTTAACGCTGCATCTCGTGCTGATTGGAGATCCACTGCTCCTCCACATGAGTCTCAGCGGTTCTCTGACACTCGTTCCTCTCAGTCCACTGACTCTTCTCAACGTCGTGGCTACAAAGGGAAGTGTCAGGCATGTGGAAAACATGGTCACAGTGCTCAACGCTGCTACCAATACCGTCTTGTTCAGCAACAACAACCACGAGCTAATGTCGCAGTCACGTCTCCACATCAGACACCATCGTGGCTACTTGATAGCGGTGCCTCCCACCATATGACATCCGATCTGCAGAATCTGTCACTTAACGATCCCTACACTGGCAGTGGTAACGTTGTCATTGGTGATGGATATTGTAATACCCGGATATCGAAGCAGAAAACATGACAAAGAGAAATATTTTCCAACGGAGGATCAGGACAATTTTAAAAATACTGAAACTTGGAGCGTAGCTGCAAAAGGAGCCAAGGAAGTCAGTACAAAAAGATTCAAGTTAATAGAAATTCTGAAGCAACGCAGAAAAATTATAGAAGACAGTTTTTGCGAGAAAAAGGACCAATCAGAGGAATAAATCCAAAAGAAGGAGTTTCGAGTATCAATAAATTTTGGGAATTTTTCTGAAGACGTTAGACACAAATAGGAAGCTTTGGGACGAAGCAGATCAGCATTTGGGCATTGGGTACAGAAGTTACGCATTTATTTCTAAGAGGAGTACTTGGAGGAAAATAATTCAAAAAAGGAAGCTACGTTTATCTAAATTTTTTGAAATTTGGAGGGGTCATAAAAGACATATAAGAAAAGCATCAGAAAGAAACAGAACAATTTTCGGTTAAGAGAGGCATTAGTTATGGATTTTTTCTCTTCAGAAGGTGTTAGATGGAAGTTTACAACAGTTAGAGTCCAAAAGGAAGGATCTATGTCTCCAGTTTCGACCAGTGCATGGGACTCCTACACTGTGTAACTAAAAGTAAATACAAGAAAGGTCTGTTTGAGAAAGGATCAACCAAGAAATGATTAATTGGGGGAAAATGATGAAAAATGTGATTGATTAAGGAATTTTGCAAGAAGTGGACAGGTGTTAACATCATGGACGAAATTAGTGGCAGGCTAGGGTTTGAATCATCTAAACTACTGGTTTATGTGTCAAGCTAACACAAATCTATCCCACTTACTTCCAGCTTACAACCCTCTCTTCTCTCCTCTTATATATATCAAGCATTTCTCTCTCAATCCCATCTTTTGCCAAAGTCTTAGATTAAAAGCTCTGTGTTTAGAAAGAGAGAGTAAGCTTAGAGAGAGAGCTAGGCGTGGGGTGAAGTTGCTGTTTAGCTGGTGCTTGTGTGGAATCCTTGTTTGCTCTCTTCTATCTTCTCTTTGCCGATTTCTCTAAGGTGGGTTTCAGTGATTAGTAGTCCTTCTCTGTTCTTATTCTACACCATTATGTGCATGCATGGTGCTGTAGATGAGGCAGAGTTGGAATTTCTCTTGATTCTTTCTTCCCTTCAAATCGATTTTGCTTGATTGTTGAGTTAAAGTTTTTTGATTGTTGTGGGTTGTTGAGAAAGGTTTGATGATAAAATTTTCTGTGTGATTTCAACTGCTTTCGAAATGATTTCAAGTTAGTTTCTTTCTTTTTAAAAATTGATTTCAAGTTATTGCTTTGTGAAAACTGACTTTTAAAGAATGAAGCTTGGTTTTAAACTTGAATCTCTTAATTTTTTTGGGTAAGAATAGAACCAAGAATGCATTGTATGTAGTTAAATAGAGTAGAGGAGGATAGTATAGAGTTTTCTTGTCATGCATGTAATTGTTAAGAGTGTTTATGAGATTAAGTGTTGCATGCATGTGTAATCTTGATATTAATTTGTTAAATGTCTTTGCATGTCTAGTAGATTGTCAAGTTAGAAATTGTATAGATTTATTCATGTGATTAGGGAATTAGTAATGTAATAATTAATTAAGTGTAGTTATAATTGAGTATTAATTGGTTAGTTAGTATGATAGGCGATTCTAAAATTGATAATTTAGGAGTTGAAATTAATTTGAATTTAGGTTTATGTATAAGAATTAATAATTGAATTTTGAATACTATTAGGGTGCATGTTTACTAGTTGGCGATTTGTTAGAATGGTTAGAGAATTTAAAAGGAATTATTTAATGATTCAAAGAATTAGAATTTAATCATTGTGCTAGTCTTAGGTAATTGATCATAGGTTGCATGTTTAGTAATTCGAACTTTGCTAGAATTGTTAGAGAATTTAAAAAGAATTTTGTTAGTAAGATAGGAAATTAAGATGAATAGAATTGTTAGATTTGGATTAAGAGTTTGCATGATAGGATTTAAGAGAAGGAACTTTGCAGAAATAATCTTAAGTTAATTAAGAGAATTGTTAGGTTTGAGTTAGAATGCTCAGCTTTGCATGGGTAGTGAGTCTAAGAAAGGAGTTTCAAATGGATTTGATTTGCTAAACCAGTTTTAAATCGGTTTTAATGGATATAAGTGTTTCCAAATGGATTTTTAATGACTAGAAGAGTTTTGAATCAGTTTTTATTTGCCAAAGGATTTTCTTTGTGTTCTGATTTGGCGTAAAGAATGATTTATACGGATTTCAACAACTTGATAAAGAAGCTTTGATTTTAAAAGGATTTGTTATTGGACTTTGGTTGCTTGTTATATACATATATGGCTTGGTAGTTGTGCTTGTGTAGTGTTTGAAGTGCAGGTAACCTCTGTGGTGTAGACTAACGTGTTATGCAGGTATCACCACGGAGGAATGTATTGGATTCGGCTAGTAAGAGCCATGAGGTGTGGAAGTGGAGGTGTTAACGAGTATGTTTGGAGTTGTGATGAGATGTGTCCTTGTGATTGAGTTGGTGACGTGTTGTTGTGGTATGGAGTTAGTCCGTTTGACGGGAAGTCTTCAGACTAAGTGGAACCGAGAGAGAGACGGTTCAGTGGCGGTATGTGTGTGATCCCAACTGGTTTTCCTACACGGCATCGATGGACTGAAAGGTGGAGAAGACTCAGATGTGAGGGGTGGCTGTCCAACCTGAGTGTGCCCGACGGGGTACTGCAGACGGCGTTCTGGAAGAGGAAGGACGGAGTGATCCGTGACAGCGTTCCGAAAGAGGAAGGACGGGAACTGGGGGTCTGGATACACTTGTGCTAAAGCCGATGTATGACCTTGTTTTTGATGTTCCGGCTTGACGGTCTTTGTGATAGTCAAGTGCAAGGTGTTCATGGGATTCACACCATACTTTGAGATCTCAGTGCCCACGCGTTGACGTTTTTGTGTGTTGTGAGAACGCGTCTTCAGAAGAATGCTGAGGCATCATTTACTAAAGTTTTTGTGCTTCGGCTATTTACTTTCTGGTTGCTTCGGCTATTTGATTGCTTGTTCGGTTATTTTGTTATCGCTTTGTTTAAATCTCCTCGGTGAGTCCTGAAACACACTGGGTAATCTTATGATTACTCACCCATTTTCCCCTGTCTCCCCCTTTCAGGAACCATTAGCTTGGGATTGGTAGCATGGCTGTGATTAGGATTGGTGCTCTCGTCTCAGTTTTCTAGTGGTGCTTAGTAAATCCAGGAGTTGGAAGGACGGGAACAGGGGGTCTGGATACACTTGTGCGAAAGCCGGTGTATGGCCTTGTTTTTGATGTTCCGGCTTGACGGTCTTTGTGATAGTCAAGTGCAGGGTGTTCATGGGATTCACACCATACTTTGAGATCTCAGTGCCCACGCGTTGACGTTGTTGTGCGTTGTGAGAAAGCGTCTTCAGAAGAATGCTGAAGCATCATTTACTAACGTTTTTGTGCTTCGGCTATTTACTTTCCGGTTGCTTCGGCTATTTGATTGCTTGTTCGGTTATTTTGTTATCGCTTTGTTTAAATCTCCTCGGTGAGTCCTGAAACTCACTGGGTAATCTTATGATTACTCACCCCTTTTCCCCTGTCTCCCCCTTTCAGGGTGTAAAAAACTAATCAAGAGTGTTTATCGTAATTTACTATAGGTGTAAAAAGATTTGAGTAATTTTTGAAAGATGTATTGTATTCTAGTAATATAAGCATAGTTCCATGGGAGTTTAGTAATTCTCTTTTTTTTTTTTAAACTACCACTTATTGCATTTCTGTTGAGATTGAATCTATGATTAAATCCTACAACAAAGAAAAAGCATCAGTAATGAAAAGATACTAATAGAGAAGAAGCAAAAGCTATGGAGAAGAAGAAGAGTCAACCAAGGAAGAAAAAGAAGTTGACCAGAGTCAACGAAGAAGAAGCAAGTCAAGGACATGTAACAAGAAGTTACATAACAAGAAGAATAAGAGTAACTAGTAAGTTTTAGTTGAAAGCTAACTAAGTTAAGAATGGCTGAGAGTTGGTAATAGTTGTTAGGAGTTGTTAGTGTTTAAAGTAAGTTGTTGAAGCATTGTGTGTAAACTTAGTCTAGAGCCTAAAGTAGAGGTATGGGCAAGTGGGAGCAGTGAAAGGTAAGTGTGTGATTGTGTATAGTAAGTAGAGAAGAACTACTATAAAATGTGTATGTGTATGGGATGTAAGAACTCTCCGATTCTAATAAGAAAAGAGGTGGACAAAAGAACAATGTAGACATTAGGAGTAAAGTGTTTCCCTTGTTCTCACTAAATACATGAACAAGATAGAGTGAGAGAAAAAAGAGTAAAAAGAGATCCGTGAGTCCAAGAGATCCGTGAGAAAAAAGAGTAAAAAGAGTAAAAAAACATCAGATCACTGTTTACCCAAATAGAGTGAGAGAAAAAAGAGAGCTGCTCAAAGTGAGAGAGAGAGCCGTGAGTCCAAGAGAGAAACAGAGTGAGAAGAGTAAGAAACCTGCAACACCTGCAGTTTTCACAGAAGTTCAACAATTTCATTAGGTTTACACCAAAAATGAAACAAAATGGTGCTTAGCTTCAGATATTCTACCAGTGTGGGGAAATTTGTTATACAGAACGATTCCATGTAATCCTCTTTGTCCGCATTGTAATACTGAGACAGAGACAGCCTCTCACCTATTTTTCACCTGTCCATATGCCTAAACCATATGGTCTTCATCACCGATAAATACTCAGATACACAGCTCTTCCTCTGAACAATGCACCCAAGAATGATTATTGCAGGTTTTGGCCACTCATAAGAACATGAATCTTACTGAGCAAGCACGCCTCCTTCCTATTCATATCTTATGGCACATATGGAAGAGTCGAAATGACTTAATTTTCAATCAGAAATCGCTATCAGAGGCGCAAATCATACGTACAGCTTTGGAAGACACATGTGAATGGATTAATGCTGCTCAACAACATTCCCCTGTGGTACAAGGACTGACAATCGTCATCAACAATGGTCTCCACCTCCCCGTGATTGGCTCAAATGTAATTTCGATGCTTCACATCATAATGGTAATATAAACTCTGGATTTGGTTGGATTATTCAAGACTCAACTGGCACAGTTATCCATTGCGGTATTGGTAAATATGATGGGCGCTTTACTTCAGAGGAAGCAGAACTATCCGCACTGATTTGGGCAACACAAGCAGTTTGGTCTTTGGGGCATAGGAAGAACATATTCAAATGAGATAATCAATATATAACTTCCCTGATCAACACAGACCAAATTAACTACAAGTTGCAACATTATATTTGAACAGTTTGACAATGCGCGATGCAATTTACGGAATCACTTTTCGCTTTCCGTAAACGGACATGTAATAATGCAGCAGATACTTATCACGCTAAAAATAAAAATAAATAAGGACAAATTAATTTATCTCTCCTCAAATTATATATACTAGTAACTACCCCGCGAATGCGCAGAGCAAATATTATTTTGTATTTATTCGTAAGTTGTTTTCTAATATTTAACAAGAAAAAAATAATAATGAATTATTATATGTAGATGATTTATATATTAGCTGAAGTTTTTTGTTGTATGTACTCATTTTGTTTTGGTAGAAGAATTGTATTATTTGTGAATTATAGTTTGTGTTGGTTTAGTAGTTTAAGAGTTGTATATATATTTTTATTTGTTGTATATTTTTTTAGTTTGATATTTTGGCCCTGAACATTTACATAGTTTTTAGATTTTGGTTTTTGGTTTTTGGCTTTTGGCTTTTCGTTTTTAGATTTTGGTTTTTCAATTTTTGGTTTTTAATTTTGCTGTAGATTTTAGTTTTTAAGAAACTTGAACGGTGATTTATTTAGTTTTTGATTTTCGACTATATCTGAACTATTAATTAATGCATAAAAATATAAAAATAAAAATAATTATTCAATGTTGAACATGAACTAGAATATGAAAAAATAAAATAAAAATGTGATATTTTTTAATATTTTTAATAAACAAAATATAATATATTAATATTTTTTGACTTAGTAATAGTCTTAAAAAATCCCTATTAATTCTACAGCAAAAAATATTAATATTCTGTGTTTACTTATTACACTCACATTGTGTCTTAAAAAAAGTAGAAAAAGTCAATTAACTGAAAAATAAAATAAAAAACAGTAAACAAAAAATTGTAAATAAAAAAATATATGAGTTTTATTATGGTAGTTTTTCTAAAAACTCACAAACCAATTTAAGAATATTATCTTACTATTATTAATCAAACCAATTTAAGAATATAATTCATTCTTGGTTTAATTCTGTTAGATTTTCTCAATTAATAATAATAAAGTAAGGAATGATTTCTATTGGTAAGATTCGTGAGGATACTATCGTGATTCTTGGTAGATAAGATATTTAACAAATTCTTCAAAATAACTTATAACGCCCCAACCGCCCATACCGGTGAGTCACCGATCCCTTAGTCGGGCTCGTGGGCCCTACCCCTGTCCGACGGTCGGTGTGTTATCCGGGAGATTCGAAAGTTATGATATACTGTCCCTGCAATCACCACATGACCGTTCCCCATGTTTTTTCCTAACTCACACGGTACCGCGAATCACTTCCCGGTAGGTCACCCATCATTTGACTACTCCAGCTCAAGCACGCTTAACTCTGGAGTTCTCTCTGGATATGCAACCGAAAAAGTAAGTGCACTTTGGTGATATAGGTAGCCAAATCAATCCTTTTAACCTCTCTCACATATGTTTCCATATATACCAGGAATCAGGATGTTACAATTCACCCCCACTCAGAGTGCAACGTCCTCGTTGCACACCACAACCTAGTCCCAGAACGCCTCTCAGGTCAGCACTGGGACGACTAACCAGATCTGATACCATTTATAACGCCCCAACCGCCCCTACCGGTGAGTCACCCATCACTCAGTCGGGCTCGTGGGCCCCACCCCTATCCGACGGTCGGTGCGTTATCCGGGAGATTCGAAAGTCATGATATACTGTCCCTGCAATCACCACATGACCGTTCCCCATGTTTTTTCCTAACTCACACGGTACCGCGAATCACTTTCCGATAGGTCACCCATCCTTTGACTACTCCAGCTCAAGCACGCTTAACTCTGGAGTTCTCTCTGGATGTGCAGCCGAAAAAGTAAGTGCACTTTGGTGATATAGGTAGCCAAATCAATCCTTTTAACCTCTCTCACATATGTTTCTATATATACCAGGAATCGGGATGTTACATAACTAAAAGAAACGAATTCAGTATATTCTGGTATGAATGGGGAATCAATTATTAGTTTTTGTTTGATATGAAAGCTTTTTGTTACAATATTTAGTTATGGTTTAATTTTATTAGGCTTTACCCACTATTCTTGTTCCCAAGCAAACTTTAATGGCATAAGTTGTAATTAAATGGTTTTTTATAGTATTTCTTTAAACATACTTCTCAAATAAAAATAGTAAGGTAGAAGGTATATGAAAATATTTTTATTTGTTGGTTGTAAGTATTTTAGTTTAATATTTTTGTAAATATGTTTATTAAATTATATAAAACAAATATTTATTATATTATATTAAAGATGTATTGTAGAGTTTAAAGTATATCTAGCCTGTTAAAAATTTGTAGTAATTTTTGTTGCAAAAGTTATGTATTTTAGATAATTTGTTTTCATCAAAATAGAAGGTATATGAAAATATTTTTTTTTAATTTTAAACCTTTTTCAAAAGCAGAATGGTAAAGTATCATCCTGTAATTTAATTCCATTTTTATTAAACGTATAAAATAACTTATATTTTTTTTTGATCATAAAATAACTTATATTTTAAAATGCCAAATTTATTCGATAGGATTATAAATAGATGACTTCAATTAAACTCGGTTAGATAAGATTATAAATTAATGAGTTTAATTAAAATCGGTTACATAGGATTATAATTATAGTTCAATTAGGGTCGGTTCAATTTAAATGAAAATGGTCAATTTTACTATTCTTGTTGCCAAACAGAAAAAGAGGCCAAAAAAACGTAATTATGAGCAATTTTTTTAAAAAATGACTTGGGATTCCCAATTAATAGTAGTATAAGATTTCAGGATGCATTATAATCAAAACTCAAGTTGTAAATGAAAAATGATCTTACTGGACATGAAAGTTCGTGTACAAAACCTTTAAAACACGTAGTAAAGGATTTCCATAGAGCAGAAAAAATCAAAACAAACGAGCAAAAACAAAATTATCTATGCAATTTCGTAACGCGTGAGTACATTTTTCTCAATGAAAATCTCAAGTCATTAATGAACTAGATAAAACGATCAAACCGGATATGAAAGTTCATGTATAAAACTCCCAAAACACATAATAGAAGGTTTCAATCGAGCCAAAACTATAACAAATGAGCAAAAATACAATTATGTGAGCAAAATTATATTTCACAACACGCAAGTAGGATTTTCACGATGAAAAACTCAAGTCATGATTGAAATAAAAAATGATGGATGGATATGGAAAATTCATGTATAAAAACCTTCCGTACTTGAATGTTTCCATTAAGCCAATAATCAAAAGGAACGAGCAAAAATAAAATTATATGAGCAAAACTATATTTGAGAACACGTGTTAATAATTAACGAGCCCAGACATACGCATCAGTCCTGAGATTTATCAGGATAGAAGTGAAAAATATTTTTTGGCCCTTTAATATTTCTTAAAAAAAAACTTTAACTTTATAAAAAAAAAGTTAACTTAAAAATACATTAATATTAGATGATATTGATAGATATAAAATATATTCTGTTACTCTGTTATATATTTTCTAGGATTCTGTTTAGTTTGTTGTACAGTTCCTGATCTTGTAGAGTCTCCTCTTATCTCCACTGATCTTCTGTAACGGTTCTGGCTATTTAAGCCAGGTACGTATCTTGTGAATATTCAAGGAACTTAATACACTTTCATGGTATCAGAGCTCCTTCGATTCTGACTCTTCTTCCTCATTTGCTTCCTTCTCTTTCTTCAAACTCTCTCTTCTATTTTTCACTCTTTTCTCTTCCATGGCTGCTGCTAACAACACGCAAGAACGATGCTATGGTGTAACCAACATCAAAAATCAGATTCCGGTGATTCTCGATGAGAATGAGCATAACTACGACGCATTGAGAGAGCTTCTTCTTACTCACTGCATGGCGTTCGATGTTTCCGGACATCTAGACGGCACTGTTCAGCCAGCTAACGCCGCCGACCACGCTTGGCATAAACGTGATGGTCTTGTCAAGCTTTGGCTATATGGCACAATGACACAGCCCCTGTTTCGGTCTACCTTCCAACCCGGTGGCACTGCCCGTGACCTCTGGTTACGAGTAGAGAATCAATTCCGCAACAACAAAGATGCGAGAGCCATCCAGCTCGATAGCGAACTCCGAACAATGGAGATCGGTGACATGACAGTTCGTGAATACTGTCAGAAGATGAAGTCCACTGCAGATCTTCTTGCCAATGTTGGCACTCCGGTCAACGAAAAAACACTCGTGATGTATGTCATCAATGGCCTCAACGAGAAGTTTGATAACATCATCAATGTTATCAAACACAAGGAGCCTTTTCCTTCTTTCGATTCGGCGAAATCGATGCTTGAATGGGAAGAAACTCGGATCAAGAAACCAACTCGCGCCTCTGCTTCTCATGGCGACACGTCTTCCTCTTCCACGGCACTCACGGCCTCCTCGCCGCAGCAGCCACCTCAATCAACTCGACACCACAATAACCACAACAACCGCGGAAATCGCAGAGGCAATGGCGGTTACAACAAACGAGGTCGTGGAAGTTACTCATACCAGCCGTGGGGTCCCAATCCCTACTGGCCTCCACCGCCACCACAGCCGTACTGGCTCCCACAATTTCAAAGCTGGCCATCCGCTCCTCGGCATACTGCTCCACCGCCGAGTGCACATCTTGTTGAGCTGCCTGTAGACGCAGCCTACACTTCCGAAGCTGTCCTTGATGCTTCTGCTACCGACTGGATTATGGATTCCGGTGTCACTGCTCATCTCGCAAATAACCCTGGTATGATCCATTCTAATCTTAAACACAGCACCGGTCAATCAGTTATTGTGGGTAACGGTTCTTCTATTCCTGTTTCAACCATTGGTTCTTCTTTCATACAAACGAACACCAAACCGCTCAAACTTAACAATGTTCTTGTCACACCTCATATTGTTAAGAACTTAATCTCTATTCGTAAATTCACTCGAGATAATTGGTGTTCTGTTGATTTTGACCCATTTGGTTTTACTGTGAAGGATCTTCAAAGTCGGAAAGCTCTTCTCCGATGTAACAGCTCCGGTGATCTCTATTCAGTTCCTGCTTCTTTCAATAATTCACTGGCTCCTTCCACAGCTCTTCTTGCTTCCTCTCCAGCGTTATGGCACAAGCGTCTCGCCCACACCAATAACGCAAATCTGAATTCTATTTTGCATTCCATTCCCTCTCTTTGTTCAAAAGGCAAATTGCCTACCTCGTGTGAACCATGTTTCTTAGGAAAATCTATAAAACTTCCATTTCATGCTTCTCACACTGCTGTCTCAAAACCGTTTGACATCATCCATTCTGATCTCTGGACATCTCCGGTACCATCCATCAGTGGTATCCGTTACTATGTTCTTTTTCTCGATCAGTTCACCCATTATCTCTGGGTTTATCCACTTCGCAGAAAAAGTGAGGTCTTCCCCAAATTTCTTCACCTCTATGCGTATGTCGAGACTCAATTTCAAGCTAAAATAAAAAGTTTTCAATGTGATAATGGGGGGAATTCAATAACTCTGAGTTTCAAACTTTCTTTGCTTCCAAAGGGATTGTAGCTAGGTTCTCTTGCCCTCATACTTCCCAACAGAATGGAAAATGTGAACGAATTATTCGGACAGTAAATAACTCCATTCGTGCCCTGCTATTTCAAGCTCGCTTACCTCAAAGTTTTTGGGTTGAAGCTCTACATGTTGCAGTTCATATTCTCAACATAACACCCTCCAAAGCGATTCAAAACCAAATACCACATACTCTTCTCTTCCAAACCCAACCCAAATATGATCATCTTAGAGTTTTTGGCTGCTTGTGCTTCCCAAACTTGAACAATTCCAATCTTCCAAAGTTGTCTCCTCGTTCTACTCGGTGTTTGTTTTTAGGCTATCCCTCTCAACACAAAGGTTATCGTTGTATGGACCTAAAAACAAACCGCATCATAATCTCTCGTCATGTCTACTTTGATGAAGAGAAATTTCCAGCAGCTACTAAAACTCAAACAAATGATCCATACCGCTTCTTAGAAGTATCTGACGAACCATCACCTATGTTTCAGTCGATACTTCAAGCACCTTTTCCTTCCATCCCTCAAAATTCACCTTCACATCCTATCACCTCTTCAGCTCGATCACGGCCAACTCGCCCTGATCCTCTATACCAAGCTCCTTACTCAGTTCAAACTCGATCCAAATCAGGCATTTCCAAACCAAAACAAATTCTCTCTCTCCTCACCAAAACACAATCTCCTCTTCCAAAGAGCCATCTCCAAGCTTTGTCTGATCCTAACAGGAACCCTGCAATGACTGATGAACATGGTGCTATGATTAAGACCAAGACTTGGAACTTAGTACCAAGGCCACCTAACGTAAATGTTGTTCGTTCTATGTGGCTATTTAAGCATAAATACGATGCAAATGGGCTCTTGTCTCGCCATAAGGCACGCTTAGTTGCGAATGGCAAATCGCAGGAAGAGGGAATTGATTTTGATGAGACTTTTAGTCCGGTTGTAAAACCGACAACTATCCGCACTGTGCTAAATGTAGGTGTCGCTCTGAACTGGCCCATTCACCAATTGGATGTCAAAAATGCTTTCCTGCAGGGCGACCTTAAGGAAACAGTCTACATGTTCCAGCCTCCAGGTTTCGTCGACTCCAACTTCCCTAATCATGTCTGCAAACTCAATAAAGCAATATATGGACTAAAGCAGGCCCCTAGAGCCTGGAATTCTCGTTTTTCAAGCTTCCTGAAACTAATGGGTTTTGTGCAAAGCAAAGCAGACTCCTCTTTGTTTATTTTCAGGCGTAATCGAGACTATGCTTATCTCCTCCTTTACGTGGATGACATACTCTTGACAGCCTCAACATCGACTCTGCTTCAACAAATTATCAGCAAACTCAAGACCGAATTTCCGATGACGGATCTCGGAAAGTTGAGCCACTTTCTTGGCATAAAAGCAGAGTTCAATACGAAAGGGCTGTTCCTATCTCAATCGACGTATGCAGACGAAATCATTACAAGAGCTAGAATGGCCGACTGTAAACCTCTAGCAACTCCGGTGGACCTCAAATCCAAGCTTTCCATCGACGACGGTGCTATCCTTGAAAACCCGACTTATTATCGGAAGCTTGCTGGTGCTTTACAGTATCTCACTCTGACGAGACCAGACATATCATATGCAGTACATCAAATCTGTTTATATATGCATCAGCCTCGACAACCACATCTCCAGGCACTGAAACGAATTATCCGCTACGTCAAAGGCACTCTTCACTACGGGATTCAAATGGTGCGTGGTCAAATAGACAGTCTTACAGCTTATTCAGATGCTGACTGGGCAGGTTATCCCGACACAAGGCGTTCCACTTCCGGTTACTGTGTTTTTCTTGGAAAAAATCTCATTTCATGGTCAGCTAAGAGGCAACCCACAGTCTCTCGATCCAGCTCAGAAGCAGAATATAAAGGCGTTGCAAACACGGTAGCTGAACTCACATGGATACGCAATCTACTCGTAGAGCTTCATAGACCCATTAAAAGCGCCTCTGTTGTCTATTGTGACAATATAGGCTCAGTTTATCTCTCCACAAATCCGGTGAAGCATCAACGCACGAAACACGTCGAGCTAGATATCCATTTCGTGCGCGACAAGGTAGCAATTGGCGAAGTGAAGGTCATTCATGTACCAACTTACCTCCAATATGCAGACATTTTTACAAAGGGGCTACCAACATCATTTATATATATTGGCATGATTTTCCTATTCTTTACAAGATTAGATTTACCAAAATTTGATGTGTCTATTTACTTTTCCTAAACAGTTTCCTTAATAAAACATATTTTTCTATTAATATATCCTTTGAATAAATCACATATTTGGTTTTGTAAACAATTTTCTTTCTTAATATATTTTGATTGTTTTTTTAACTGAACAGTTTCTTTTTATTATAATTTTAATTGTTTAACTTTTATTATATTTTTGTGGACAATTTCCTTTCCTTAATATTGTCCTGATTAAAAACATAAAGTGAAAAACGTTTCTCAGCGAATTTGAACGCAGGTGATGAAGTTGTATACATTTAGAGTAAACCATTGAGCCAAGTGATCCATTTGACATTTAGGCCACAAAAATATTTTTAAATAAGGACCCCAAGCTCATGCTTGATGGGCTTCTACTCAGGCCCGGCCCTGACTCTTGGTCCAGTTTTTTCGTTCGCCAAGCCACATATTAGAGCCTTAAGTGGCAAGATATGATGGATCAGATCATTGTTTACCCAGCGGATCTTGACGCCTTAAATATCAAAGCAGACGCACAGATCACCCTTGGTCCAGCTCATTTGTTCGCATGGCCGTCTTGGAGCATTAATTTACGAGCTAGATCAGAGCACTCGTCTACGCGGTTGCTCGTGAAGCCTGAAATCGCGAGCTGTACGAACGAGTTTCACACTTCTTACCACCGAAAGGCAGCTTGCTCATTATCGACAAAAACTAGCTCCTTATCGAGTCGAATCAGTTCACTACCTATCTCCGAACATGGACTACTTCGAAATCGTGAACCGTTCTTCAATTCTTTGCAACCCAACTCTTTTAGTCGCTAGTCGGATGCATGTATCACCTTTGGTCCAGCTCGTTAGTTCGCTTGGCTGTCTTCAATTCTTAAGTTGCGAGACGGATTGGATCACTCCTTTACACAACCGCTCTTGAAGCCTTAAATCTGGATGACATAAACACGGGTTCAAATAGGTTAAAGCGAAAGTCTGCAAAATGATATGGACAACGATATGCTTTGAGGTAGTGATAATTTATAAACTATGGGCTTAGGTCTTGTACGTTATTTGGTATAGTGGGCTAAATAATTGGGGCTCGGGGCTCGATTAAGTGAGAAGAGAAATTATTTAATACGCATTATCGCATTATTGAGTTGTGATAAACCCATTACCAGATACAATATTTGTTCCTAAAACTCTGATTATCCTACATTGCTCGTGCTGGCCCTTCCTGGTTGGCTCAAGTTGTTGCCGCTGAAGCCTCCTTCTTTCATCCTCCTCGGGTCTTTTCACCTTAGTCTGGTTTTATATATTATAACTTATAAGTCTCTCGCTGAGTTTCTTTCTCTCAGTTTTGGTTTATTTGGTTCTTTTGGCTCTGCCATACCTATTGGTATCTTGTGTTTCCCTTTTTATAGTTTCTCTCTATTACTCCTCTTGTTACAACTCTATTAAGGCACTTCGTGGCCAGTGGGTCCGGACCCAGAAATAATTTTAACTGGGGTAAATATATTAACTGGGGTAAATATATTAATCAACCAAAAATAAGGTTGAGAAGAAGAATTGAACCCTGATTTTTGGGGGTTCAGAAGACCACTTTTACCGAAAATGCTGCCAAACTCTTACTGTTTTTACACCTATACATGGTTTTATTAAGATTTAAGGGGTGTCATGTGACACCCCATCTTCCTTCCTGAAGCATCGTGTCTTGGTTTTGCTTTGGTCAATGAAAGTCCCTTTACTCCAATTCCAGAAGAAGACGAACATGAAGATACAAAGGAAAAGGCCACTCGAAAAATGTATTTTCTAACTTTTTCTTAGGTTGAATGAAGCAGTGATGCATTTTGGTGAGAATATTAAGGAAATCATGAAAGAGATTTCGGTGATGTCATGTAAGCAGGGGCGGCGTTGAGGGTGTGCAACCGGTGCAAAAACACAGGGCCAAAATTTTTTTTTGCAATTTTTCTTTAGACTGAAGGCCCAAATATTTTTTATAATGTATAACTGAAGGCCCAAATTATATTCTATGGTGCAGGGCCAAATATATCTTTGAGCCGCCCCTGCATGTAAGTAATATTATCAACGTATTAGTGAATTGAATAATGGGATCACTATGTTTTTAAGACGTAAAGTCTCAGTTTATACTTTTTATACTCTACTATAAAATCCTTTGCTCTGTTTTTTTTCATATGCTGAGGATTAAACTGCAAGTTCCTTCATTTATCTGCATTTTTCTTCCTTCTTTCGTTTAAATATTATATATATACACTGTGAATTGTATATGAAATCTACATTCCTCTCATCGCATCAGGGAAACCGAAGAGAGACACAGTTTTGTCTGTAGTCCACAGCACCAGGTGGAAGTTGTTGGTAAGAAAGGTGAATGGTTGAAGCCAGTTTATGGAGCCTACTATCCAAACCAGCTGATGAGCTAAAGATGTCATATTAGTCTTTAACATCAGATTTTATAATTTTCTTTATTGCAGGTTGAATTGGCAACACCGGCTATGTAAAAACCCAAGGCCTAACCCATACATGAAAACACTGTTCACTGATCACCTACAACCATGTCTATCCTTCTTTATCTTAGTTTAACGTGGTTACGGCATCCACAGATTAAATATGTTCGTTTGCTCATGTGTTTATGGTGACTTCTCTGATTTACATGTTATTCATCTTCCACATTATTCTATTCGATTCTTATTGAGTAACGTTTTTTTTTATCAGGCAAACAAAAAAATACATCATAAATATAAAACAAAAGATATTGTAAACAAAACCCGTGCGTATGCATGGGTATTCACCTAGTGTATAGTTAAAATATCTATTATTGTTAAAACATAAAACATGATAGAAAAATCATTTTCTATACTAGAGGAGCTGCTAACCCCGCGCATGCGCTGGGTGGTGTTCCATTGGTTATATGTATATTTTCTTCGTATTATCTTTTGTTTCAATTAAACTACATTATCCAAAATATTTTAATATTTTTTTATCCGTTTATGTATATTTTAAAAATTACTTTTTCATTATATAATATTTTATCACAATATGTATAATATTTGCGAAAAGCTAAGTGAGTGAAAAAAACAAATTTACCAGAATCGACCTCTTCGACCTCCCCGCGCACTTGCGGAGTGTTTATATTTCGATTGTGATTTTTTAACTATTTTTTATATATATTTTGTACATTCCTATCTTCATCTCTCTTTTTTTTTTATATCGATCGAACTCAGATTGACTTCTCTGATCTTATATCTCGGTGACATCTACTTGTGCTTCCAAACATGTTGACTCAGTCCCTGTTTGTCAACTATCTGTCTATATGGATTTACTTCTTTTTTTTCCTTTTTACATCTGATTCGCATTTAAATCTTTTTGTATATATGCATTGTTTTCTAATTTATTACTATCTATACTTATAACTGATCTGTTTTATAGATTATACGACGGATTAACTCATATCTTGTAATATTTGCAGGCATTAACTTATGGGTATCAAATTATTTTGTAAGGTGTTTTTTTTTCGTATGTACCGTCTATTTTTGGTAGGGAAGTCATCAGCCGAATTATTTTGTGAATGTGGAAATTTATAATTTTGACTTAATATATTTTATAATATAAGTTTGTATGTTTAGTAATATTTGTTGGTGTTCTTCTAAGCTCATTTTTTTCTGTATGTTAGTGTTTGATATTTGTCATATTCGATTGACGTTTCCGTTTCAACATTGAATAATAAGTACGAAAATGAGTATTACTTGCTAACATTATTGTTCGAGACTATTTTGATGATTTATCGAGTGGGGGAAGGGGAAATGTTGAATAAATATATGGGCTCTAAATATATGTTTGGTGACTGCTAGTAATTCTTTTTTTCAATTTGGACCTATACAGAAAATGAGGTTTTGGATAAATTGACATAAGGAAAAATACAATATGCGTGTTTTTTTTATAAATGGAGATAGAAGTGACACGTATCCAAAAAAATGAAGACTGACGTGGAAGGCTGAGAAAAGAGAGAGTTCCCTAATTATATAATAGATTTATAGATTTATTGTATGGTTTTACTGCTTTAGTCAATATTTCTTTTCATATTTTCTTTTTCTTTTTTTTGGTAGGAATCGGGAGTAAGCTCCCTTGAGTATTAATTCAAATCTGAAAATTACAAAGGAATTCGACGTGAACTTGTCACGCCTACAACATCATCTCTCCAAACAAGTTCAACAACCTGAGGAACAAAATCAAAATAATGAATCCCGAAGGGTAAAGAGAAAGCATAGTTTGCCAATGCATCCGCCAGGCGATTGGCTTCCCTATAAACATGTTTGATTCGGACTCTCCAGTCCCTTGATAATAAGCCGTAGCACAGATGTACTAGGAAAGACAGCGGATGAGACGCGCAAATCCCTGTCGTCAGAAATCCCACAACCAACTGAGAATCAATCTCAATCTCCAAACGCCCTATCTTCCTGTCCCAAGCAAACACTAGGCTGTAGTAGACGCCCCAAAGTTCAGCTAAAGGTGCCGAGCATTTACCTATGTTGAAAGCAAATCCGCCTAGCCAGTTCCCTTCGGCGTCCCGCAAAACCCCACCTGCCGTTGCCAGACCTGGATTCCCTCTTGAAGCTCCGTCGGTATTGAGTTTCACCCAGTCTAAGACAGGCGGTAGCCACTTAATCAACGTCTCAACTCGAGTATTGCATTGATTCTGCAGGAGCACCGACCTTATAGATGATCGTACCTTTCTCGCTTTGTTTTGAATAAAACGGACTCTGTCACGCCACAATGTAGTATCTCCGAAGACATTACCACATCTCCACTTCCAGCTCCACCATACCGCAATCGCAAAGGTTGTAGACCATGGTATTTCGCCCCGTTCATTATCCGTGGAGAGATTGCAATACAGCCACTCGAGTAAAGTTTTTGAGAAAAAAGTTTGCTGACGTTGCGCTGGTAATAACCTGATCCAAACCCCTTTTATAGCTGGACAATCACGCAGAATATGAATTGTAGATTCCCAATCATTCTTGCAGATGCCGCATATTGCTGAATCAGTGAGGTGTCTTCGATATCTTTCTTCATTTGACATAACTACCTGATTACTGACAAGCCAAAGAAAACTCCTTACACGTTCAGGCACCATGACCTTCCAAATTACATTATAAAACTGTTGCATATTCTGTTTAGGAGCAGGATCGTAAGTGATAAGGTCATAGGCAGATGATACCGTGAAACACCTATTTGCAGTTCCCCCCCAGGCAAGCCTGTCAGAAATCCCTGAAGAAGTGTCAACCACCAATGCGGCAAGCTCTAACATACGATCTTCAGGAATAAAGGGAGAAAGACGTGCTCTGTCCCATCCCTGACCTTCGAGCCACATATCCAACATCTTGACGGTTTCAAAACCTTGAGGGAGAGTCCCTGTTGCTATATTCTTCAGCGGTTGATTGAGGATCCATCTGTCGGTCCAAAAATTAATGTTTCTTCCGTTACCGATCACCCAGCTGTGGCCTCTAAAAATAACTTCTCGGAGTCCTGTACAAACACTCTTCCAAGTACTTGACCATGTGCCCTTCTTAACCGCCCAAGATAGATTATCAAGCGCGCCCACCCGGTATTTGCTGCGTACAATTCTGACCCAAAGACTAGCATCTTCATTTAGCATCCTCCAACCTACTTTCGCGATCAACGCCAAGTTCATTTTTTTTGCCTTTCTAATGCCCAAACCACCATCTTGCTTTGCCCTACAAACTCTATCCCAGTCGAGAAGGTGTTTTTTCCGTTTTACACTTGTGCTTCCCCATAAGAAATCCCTTGCTAATTTGTCCAAGGAAGCGAGAGTACTCGCAGGTAGGCATATCGTGCTCATGTTGTGTACAGGCACCGAAGAGATGACTGCTTTAGTTAAGGTTATTCTGCCAGCAAAACTGAGCATACAACTCTTCCAGCCTGCCAATCGAGAGGAGACCTTCTCTAAAACTTCAGCAAATGTTTCTTTATTTATTCTTTTCTGCCAAATTGGCATTCCCAAATACTTGCCTAGTTCCATTGTAGATTGAATCCCGCTGGCCGCAGTAATCCGAGCCCCTAATGCACGAGAAACATTTGCCGAAAAAAAGATTTTAGATTTGTCCAGACTAACTTTCTGGCCAGATGCAGCACAGAATCTCTCCAGTACACCTCATATAACTCGAATTTGTTCGACTGACGCTTCTGCAAAAAGAATTAGGTCATCTGCAAAACAGATATGAGTCAATATGGGTCCACCCCGAGACAGTTTTATGGGCTTCCATCGTTTGTCTTCCACCGCAACTTCGACTAACTGACACAGGCGTTCCAAACAGAGAACAAAGAGATAGGGAGATAACGGATCACCTTGACGTAAACCCCTCTGTGGGTGAAAGGGTTCTGTTTTCTCACCATTCCAAAGAAGACTCATGGCTGGACCCTTCACACATTGCATAACCAAGTTAACCCACGATTGTGAAAAACCAGCAGCAAGAAGGGTATCTTCAAGGAAATCCCACCGAATCCGATCGTAAGCTTTCTCCAAGTCAATTTTTAGCAACATCCACCCTTTCTTCCCTTGCTTACGCCGCATGGAATGGACCACTTCCTGCACGATGACGATATTATCCATGCTCAATCGTCCTGGAATGAAGCTAGATTGTGCAGGGCCTATTAGTTTAGAAATGACTGTCTTCATACGCCTCACCATAGTCTTGGTAATAATTTTGAACAAAACGTTGCAGAGACTAATAGGTCGAAACTGTGTAATCCTCTCCGGACTTAGAACCTTAGGAATGAGAACCAGCAAAACATCATTCAACCCCTGCGGCATAATACCCGAAGTAAAGAAATCAAGCGCAGTTTTGAGGACCGATTCCCCTACTTCCTCCCAGCATTTTTGATAAAATATGGGTTGGAATCCATCTGGACCTGGGGCTTTGAATCCCCCCATACCTCGCATGGCACAGATAATCTCGTCCTTAATGAACGGTTTGTGAAGATTAGTGAGCTCCGTACGGGTTAGAGGCACATAACCTTGACGCGGTAGGCCCACATGATCCGAGGGAACATCTTCAAGCGAGTAGAGTCGTGAGAAGTAACTCGTTGCTAATATTTCCAACTCCTGCGGCTCAGATATCCATTTATTTACATTGTCTTTCAACATGTCAATCCGGTTCCTCCTCCTTCTAATGACCGTGGATGTGTGAAAAAAATTTGTATTTCGATCACCATACACAACCCATTTATCTCTTGATTTTTGGAACCATAAAATCTCCTCTTGTTCCAACACCACATCCAACTCTTTAAGTAGCGACTCTTCCTTGGCTAGGAGGTCATCTGATTGATCTTGCTCAATGTTGGATTGCACTTCCTGAATTTCGCGGAGGAGTTTATCTTTTCGCACTTTTATTTCCCCAAAGACCTCCTTGTTCCATCGTTTGAGAACTAGTTGTAGTTTTTCCAAAGCTTCCATTGTGTTCAGCGTTTTATCCCAAGACGTGGCAATAAGATCTTTAAAACCTTGATGAGTCAACCACGCTGCCTCAAATCTAAAAGGCCTCCGTTTAGCATTCCCTTTAAACTCTGGAGATAATTGGATATAAAGAGGTGAGTGATCCGAAGCTAAGAAAGGGAGATGAGTTACCACCGCATCCTGCCATTTGAGACGAGACAGGCCGCAGCATAATACCCTATCCAAACGCTTTGCCACGAAATTCGATTCCGTACGACCCCTCTTCCACGTGAATTGATTACCCCGAAAGCCCATGTCGATCAAAGCAAGATCGTTAATCCATTCACCGAAAGCTAAAGAGTCAGCAGAGAGACGCCTATTACCCCCAGATCTCTCATCCAGACGTACTATAGTATTAAAGTCACCACCAACTATAACTGGCTCTATAGTACCACGG
Organism: Isatis tinctoria; assembly: GCA_010577795.1. Taxonomy (NCBI): domain Eukaryota; kingdom Viridiplantae; phylum Streptophyta; class Magnoliopsida; order Brassicales; family Brassicaceae; genus Isatis; species Isatis tinctoria. The sequence goes on along the minus strand of CM021247.1, from coordinate 16,726,365 downwards.
ATTATATCTCGCAACCGCGACCATAAGCTACTCCTTCGAGTCGGTGTAGGTGCAGCACAAACCGCAATAAGATTGATGATATCATTGTCCTTCACAATGCGAGCCTGAATAAATTGATCCGAGGCTTCAAGAATCTCAACTATACCCACCTCATCTCTCCATAGAAGCCATAAGCCTCCACTCTGACCCACAGCATCAACCCGAAAAGTATTTGGAAAACCTAAACCACGGCAAATCCGGGCCGCATTCTCTCCACCCGCATGGGTTTCAAAAATTGCCAAGACATCGGTTTTGAATTTCTTCAGAATATATCTAATTGACCTGCGAAATTTGGGGTTTGTTTGCCCCCCGGCAATTCCATAAGATGCAATTCATTGATAAAATCAAAGGATAAACGAGAACTACCGGGGCAGCTTTTCAACTGACTTGCTTTTCAGAAGGTTCTTCCGGCGAGGGAACATAGAGAACCACTGCCGAATTCACCCTCTCTTCCGTTGACACCATCGGAGAAACCGAATCGTCTGCTTTACGAATCTCCACTCTCTCATTCCGTTTGTCCTCATGCTCGCCGTTGAAACAATTCATTGAGTTTACGGAAGACTGAATCTCGAATCGTGGTCGTTTACCACTATTATTCAGATCCGGTAAATCATTTACCGGGCCAAAAATCAAACCACGAGATGGGCCTTGTAATTTCAGTTGTTTGGGTTTTCGTGTTCACGAAGTGGGCTTTTCCAGAGTTCAATAAATGTGCTTTACCCCTGTCAGCTTGTGTACCTTTTGTGATTGATTTTTGTAGAGAAACTTGCGTACTCAATCCCGCTCCAAAGATCAACGGTTTAGTTTGACTCACACTTTTCCCTTTCGAGGTTGCATTCTTGGGATTCCCGTCTTCCTTGCCCGTAATTTCCGTAACGGTACTCGCCGATAAATCCAGGACATCATTAGATTCCGTCAAATCTCCAAATCTGTTTGCAGTAAGAATATTGTCGGTATGACGTGATTGCCTAGAATCCCGTGTCTGCTTTCCTTGCTCCGTTTCCCGGTCAACCACCGTCTGACTTGCTGGTACAGCCTTAGGCGAAGTGTTCCCCGTGTTTGTAGCCGCCGCACGCCTTCGCCCCGATTGCCTAGCCGGCATAAAACCCTCTTCATATTTTATTTTTCTGTGTTTACTCTTTCTCCTTTGATCTACATAAAGCACCAAATATAAAAAAGGAATTAATGTTCTCTGAAGGATTGGTTTTAACTTTCAATTTTGAATACTTCACATTCAACCAAGCAACACCAAACAGACCTATGAAAATGAAACGACAATTACAAATGAATACTTTCCAATGGTTGGTGTGATTTACTTTCGTTTCTGTTCTCCTAAACCATCTACTTGTCGGTTCTCTTTACTCATTCCAATATTATAGTTAGAAATATGGAAGAGGTTGATTAAGAACGCTTTAAGACAATGTAAATTTTTCTAAACAAAATATATCTTTTTGCAAGTATGAGAGAGATGCTATGTAAATAGCATGACTGCATATACCACAATATAGAGTTGAACAAACTACAGCAAATGGACCAAACATTATTTTCGTGGCATGTATTCCGTTGAAATATTTCACCTCTACAGCCTCCTAAATACCAGTAGTCTATATGAAAGATAAAGAAAGGGTCACAACATCCACTTTTGTAATAAAAAGTTAAAATGTATATATGTTGATATCTAACTTTTTCCTCGTCTATTTAGTAAATTTATACTAAGAACAGAAATGTGAGGCTGTTTTTAAATTTAAGTTGCTGCCTTAGCTTTCAATTAGTTATATATATGTATATAAGTAACACAATTAAGCATATACATATATCGTTTTTTTGTGCAACACAATTAAGCATATTAAGTCAACAACTTCTAGATTTCCCATGGAAAATGACAAAATGTACGTGGTGATAAGTGATCTTGCACAAACCATGATGCTTAATCACTGTTGCACTTGGAGTGGGACATGTCCTCATCTGCCGTAACAATGTGATACAAAATTCAATAGGCATTGTTACACTCAGTAAAACAAACAGAGATTCAAGCTGGCTTCACTTCTTTCATCTCCCTAAGAAAATCCTTCATAGAAACCGCAACTTGTACAATAGCTCTACCAATCATAGAGATGTTTGGAGCAGGAACCTTCTTGAAATCAGAGCATGCTTCCCAAACGGCTCCCGTAAGCTGCGGAATAGACGGGTTCTCGTCCTTTTCATATGATCCCTCTGGTTCACAGATACAAAAACACTGGAAAAAAGAAAACATCCACGATTAATTAATCTTAATCAGTCACCCAAAGTCTAGAAATATCCATAAAGCAAATCAAACTAATGCCATATGATCTATTCTGGCAACTACAGCTGAAACTTTGTGTTTGTAGTCTTGTTGAAGAATCGGGACAAGTATCAATAGTACTTGAGTAAGAGCATAGAACATTACATCTGAGCTTTTGTGGTTTTGAATATGAACAACCAGGAGAGTACAATCGTCTTACCGTATAAGGAGATGGAACCCTGCGACAATTTGAAGCTGGAATCAAGAATTTGCTTGAAGATACATGTATAATCGAAGAAAGTGTACGCCCATCGCCAATACGCCGACTGTGCTTCCATGGCAACAAAGCAGAAAGCCTTGAAGTGAGTTGAAGTAAGTCTCCATAGTCTCTTTAAGTGATTCAGCTTTCGGAGGTTCTCTAGTCCATAGCAATCCCACTATTTAAAGTTTGTAAGATAAAAACGAAATTTACTAAAAGAGATAAATCTAGAAATCGATCAAAGAAACAAACTTTCAGCCTAACGAAAAAAAGAAATCTAAAAGAGAAGTTTTTTTTTTCTCAAAGAAGAAAACCTATGGCTGCTTGTTTAGTAAGGTGATCAGACATCTGAAAATTCAACTTAACTATCTCCTCTGTAAGAGACGCTGCTCTTTCGAATAAGAGCAAAAGATTTAATCGTGGTTTGTATCTAATTATGGTTTTAATTCATTAAAACGAAATTAAAATCAGGAAGAAGAAAAAAGTAGATAGAGAGTATCGTAGATGGTGTTGAGATGAGCAATCAAGAATTGATTCATATCTTCTTTCTTTGATTTTGCCTTTTTTCACTGGAATTGCATTATTCACACAAAAAAAACACAAATTTCTACACTTTTGCTTCTAATTAACAAAAAAAAACCAAACAAACCTGAGCCATCATCCAAACTGTATCCGGAAGCTTGTCCTGTCCTTGATACTTAGGATTCTCTCACAAAGTTGGCAATACATTAGTCAAATCATCAGGTTTCCTTCGCAATACCATTGCTAATGCAACAAATTTTGCCACCTAAGAATATAACAGAACGGAGTTATAAATCCAAAGGTAACCTAGATACTTAAAATTGATTAGTAGCATGAACAAACATCAGAATTTCAAATCACCCGAGATTTGGAAGAAGAATGTTGTGCACCTTTCTTCCCACCTTTGGCACCTCCTTGTTGTGCTGCTAAATCTGTGAGAATACAGTCAAATGCCCACAACAACACAAACGCTCCAAGAGCTTCAATTGGAAAGTCAGAGAAGCGGCTAACAGTCCAAACCGGCCATTTTGAGGTAAGAGAAATTGTTTCTGTGATCGGAAATAAGCAGGAGTAGAGAGACGAAGGAAGAGTTTGGTGAGTATGTTTGAGATCTCAATCGTTAAATTTATAGGGGAATTACTTGAACGGTGAAGGAATTCCATGGGATGGGCAATTAAGCGAATTGAAAGTGAAATGAAAGAGGGGAAGCTGCGTAAATGGTGTGGAAGGCGGAGAAGCGCGCCGGTTACTGTCGTAAGAGGCTGCCGAAAAAGCAGAAGTAAGGCGGAGGTGTAAGATAACAATAGTATTTGGGTTTTGTTTTGGAGACAGGCCCATTATCTTTTTGAAATAAATTGTAGGGCATAAGCCCAACCTCTGAAAGCACAGGAAGGAAGGAACGAAGCCGGTAAGGAAGTCGGGGAACGATGTCGTTAAAAAAAACTGAGCGGCAGAAAATAAGAGCACGTGGCAGAAGGAGAATGAGGGTTGAGGAAAGAAGGTGCCTAATTATATATAAGATTACGATTTATGCCAATGTATTTTAATGAATTTTTCAAATGTGAATTTTAATGAATAGTATATTACTCAAACGATATATGGCAATTTAAAATAAACTAAAACGCATGATATTTTGTTTTTAAACAACCATTAAAATATATCTACTACATCATCTAAAGTTTGCCATAACATCATACAATATCATCAAATCTTGTAAAAAATCTGATTATGAAATATTTTCTTAGTAAATGCATTCAAATACGCCTTAAATAATTATCTAAATTTTCAAAACTACATTTCACGAGATTTTCGATTATGCATATTTTAAAAATGCGTTCCGTTCTTAAATATTTTGTTTCATCAAAATATGTAAAATAGACAGTGGAAAAATGGGACTAATTAACATGTTTTGATTATAAAAAATAAAAATAACTAATACAATACAAGATTAATAGACGGGTTATCATATTTAAATTTTCATAAAAATTGTAACTGTAATTACATAAAATAAAAACGTAATTATAAATTATTTTTTAAAATAATAAATTAAAAGAATAAGTTATATATTTTTATCATCTATTTTAAAATAAATGTATCAGCACATATTAAATTACAACTTTCACAAATATACTTCATGTAAAGTCGAAAATATAAAAAAAACGAAAATTAATTAAAATCTCAAATCATATTAAAACTATGTAGTATATTAGTTAAAAAGGTAAAAAAAAGTTAATATATATCGAATTTTCAAATTTATAATTTATACATTATTAGAAAAAGAAATCACTCCTTAAGAATGTACCATAATCCAGTCTATAGTATTAAAACATAAGAAACTTTATCTATTAACATTGCTCCTATGTGTGATGTACAACATAAGCAACTTTATCTATTAACATATGATATGCATATGCTATTATAAATTAAAGGAGTTTTAATCATTACACTAAGGATAGTCTAGTTGGTTTGCAAAGACTTTGTCGCAAAGAGGGAAGGAGATCCTTCTCAAAGCTGTGGCCATGGCGATGCCGATTTATGCTATGAGCTGTTTCAGAATCCTCAAGACAGTATGAAAGAATCTAATTTCGGCTATGCCCCATTTCTGGTGGAGTATTTTCGAAAATAATCGGAAAATTCCTTGGGTGAGCTGGGAACGGATGTGCATGCCTAAAGGTTTGGGAGGCATTAGGTTTAAGGATCTGGAATTTTTTAACCAAGCTATGTTATCCAAGCAAGCATGGCGAGTTCTTGGGGAGGCAACAAATCTGGTTGCAAGGCTACTTAAGAATTGTTATTCTTATGATGGTGCTTTCTTGCAGGCTAAAATTGGAAGCAGACCCTCCTTTGCATGGCGAAGTATAAGGCATTGAGCATCAAATCGGGGATGGTGCTGATACCAAGCTTTGGCTTGATCCCAGGTTGAAAGACAGTGATGGCGTGAGTAGAGCACCTAGGAGGAAAAACATAACGTTTAATGTGAACATGATGGTCAAAGATATCATTTCTCCTGAGAGGAATGAATGGGATAAAGGGAAGTTAGATGAGCTGTTCCCTCCTGGAGATGTGGTGCAGATTCTGAAGACCAAACCGTTAAGGAACATAAGAGATTCTTGGACGTGGAAATTTAACAAGAGTGGTGACTTCACGGTTAAATCGGCTTACTGGCTTGCTTGTCAAACGGTGAAAGAAGAGGCCTTTGCTGAGGCTGACTTAAGGCCGTCTCTGAATCCATTGAAAGACCAAACGTGTAAACTCCAAACTGAACCAAAGATTAAGACTTTTCTCTGGAAAGTGTTGAACAATGCTCTACACATTGAAGATGGTCTATCAGAAAGAGGTGTAAAGGTTGATGGAAGATGTCAAATCTGTGGGCAAAACGGAGAATCCATCAACCATGTACTATTCGTGTGCTCACTTGCAAAACAGGTTTGGGCCTTATCCATTCTTCCCTCTCATAGGGCGGGTTTTGATCAGGAGTCCGTGTATGCAAACTTCAATTACATTTTATCTGTTGGCAAAAATTGGAGTTGGGATTTGTCGCAGAGGAGAGCTTGGCTGTGGCTGATTTGGAATATCTGGAAGGGGAGAAACAAATTTCTGTTCGAAGGCACGACGTTAAATCCAAATGATACTGTACAAAAAGGTATGGAAGAGGCAAACCTTTGGTTTTTTGCTCAATCTTGTGATGATGCTGTGTGTGAGGATACTGAGAGCTGTAATGATGTTAGACGTCAGGATTGGAAGGCGCCGGGTTCTGGGTAGGTAAAATATAATATTGGTCTTTTTGGTGCAAGTTTAGGAAACTTGTGAGGGCGGCTCGGGTTCTTAGACATGAGAAAGGGGAGGTTCTTTTGCATAGTAGAAGTTATTTTTTTACGGTTTCAAAGTGCCAGAGGAGGCCAAGTTAGGAATTTTGATGTGGGCTATGGAGAGTATGAAAGATCATAGTGGGGATAGAGTGATTTTTGCTTTGGAGGATAGAACTTTGATAGAAGCAGTGAACAAGCCTCGGTTTTGGCCGGCTTTCAGGGTCCAAGTGGAAGTTATTAGCGATTTTTATCTAACTTTACAGGTTGGAAGATGGTTTTGGAAGCAAAGCAGAAAAATACTGGAGCTTCGAGAATCGCGGACAGTGTCTCAGAAAATCATCGACGTCAATATTACGTTGCCAGAGGCAGGCTAGATTGGTTAGATGATCTGTTTGAATGTGAAGCAAGACCTTTTAATTCCTAGTCTCTTGGCGTTATTGCGGCAAGTCGTTGTGTGCAGGTTCTCCATTAGGCATCTCTGTTTTTTGTGGTTTCAGGTTTCATAAGGATCTAATTATTGCAATGAGTTGTTTTAAAACTTTGTAAGGGATCAAAACATTTGTTCATGGGCCTTTGCAGCCCGTATGATAATTCAAATAGATGACCAGAAAAAAAGATAGTCTAGTCTAATACTCTAAAAAAGAGAACATATTAACTACTATACACCTAATTACATATGATCAATTTTAGTTACCAAAAATAATTCTATTTTGTATACCTTTCACCATTTTTTTAAGACTTCTAACAATTTTATTATGATTTGATTTCGTGATATCCATACTATTAAAAAAGAGGAAGACATATCTATATATTAACATTTACTCATGTGTTATTTACATGAAATGCCTTCAGAATTAATAGAAATTTAAGATTTCACTAATGGCAAAATGATCAAACAGATTATTAACTAATTTATTAACAATATCTTTTAATATCTTTTAGGATTTAACATAAACACGTATTTCCTTTTGTAGTTATAGCATAATTTAAAATACACATCTTTCATCTTTTTGAAAATTTAAAAATTCATTAATAATTATGAAAATAATTAAATAAGTTATTAAATTAATTTTGATCTATAAAACAAAAAAAATGGAAATCAGATATAATATATTAGATATACATATATTCTATCAGCATATTTAAATTATTAAATCAAATGGTAAATATAAATACAATAACTTTATACAAATATTAGTTTAAATTTAGAATTAGATAGAAATATTTTTAATTTAATAAAATTTAAATATTATAAATTACTCAAAATTTATGTTATTTGATAATATGATGGACGAGTTGAGATTAGTATTTTTTCAACGAAATGATATCTATTACGGGGTTAAATATCAAACATGCAAAATATTTAGACCACTATGAAACGAGTTAAAAGAACGCAAACAAACAAAAATGTTATTCGCTGACGGGTTAAAATATGGTAAGTTATATGATACATATATAATAAAAATAAAAATGTCAACACATTGAAAAATTCCAAATCTATAAATATATTATCTAAAATAAATAAATATCTGAAAATAAATTAAAAAATTAAGTAAATAAAAAATTAAAATTATAGATATTATTTTCTATTAAATTTAAATTTATCAAAAATATATTCCCACACTTTCAAAGCAAACAAAAAATCTAGTAACTTCTTAAAATGAAAGGCATTTGACACTTCTGCAAATAAGCAAAAAAAAAACCACTTTAGTTTGTAAAAAGTGGTTTTTTCCTTTAAAAAATATTATAGAAGTTCATATTTATATGATAAATTTTGAAAAAGTCAAATCGCATAAAAAAAATTAGATTATTTCATTTTATGTATTTACGAATTTCACATTTCACAACAATTTTTTTGAAGATATTGTTTTTCCATTTAAATGTTAGAGAAATAGAATATAGTAAAGGAAATCATTTTTATATATATATATATATTTTTTTGTAATTCATATTTGTGTTTCCTCATATTATGCTGATTACACAAACTTCAAAAAAAAGAGTGGTATAAATATACTTATTTCATATATACAGACACAAACACACACAGCTATTTTATTTTTATTTTTTTTAAAAACACACACAGCTATATATACACAATTGAAAGTGACCAAATTTTCTCCCTAGAACCGCAAAAATGAAGAGTACGAAACATTGAAATAAGGACTTTGGAAATAAATTGGTTTTAGTGAATATTGTGAAAGGAGTAGGGAAACAGAGGGACGCACATGTCCCGGCATGTCATGGGAGCATTAGGACAGGATTAAGGAAAGACGAGATGGATATGTAAGGGTGAAAATAAGCAGAGTCCCCACCAAAACCCATCTGCAATCCCTATATTCAGACATCTTTTGTTCCCATGTGCTTCAAATTTAAAGTTCACTGTCCCAACTCACCACTCTCTTTCGCTCTCTCTCTCTCTCCCCCAAATCCAATCTCTAGGGAGAATATTAAAACAAAAAAACATTGACGCAACGTCTCGGGTTCTCCATTTGTCTGATTGTGCAATAACTAATTACTTTCTTTTTGTTATCCTTTTAGTTTTCAATGTTTGCTCGCGGACCAAATCATAAACCCTCATCTAAGATGTCGGAAAGTCTTTACTTGGATTAGTGTTTCGAAAGTTTGACAAAAAAATAAAAAGTGTTTCGAAAATTCTATAGCTCAGGTGGATGATGTAGCAGAAGTAATTACAACACAAGAACTTAATTTGTCTAAGAATGTTTATTTTTTTGTAGTCAGAACTTTAGTTCTTTTGTAGCTTAATTAGTGTAAGTGGTTGCTTATAATTTGTAAGGTTAAATCATTTGGTCTCACATTATTGGTCACCCATGTTTTTCGTCACTAAATTCTCTTATAGCCAGAAACTTAATTAGTTTATATTTGATTATAAATTTAGCTAATTAAAATTAATAAATAGACAAATAATGTGTTCAACACAAAATAATTATAAATACAAGGTTTTGATACTTTTACATTCATATTATTCCAAATCGTTGTTGATAACACAAAATGAATAATTTTATACCATTTCTGTTAGTTATAGTTATGTATTTTGCGGTAAAAAAAGTATTTAGTGAAGATTGCTCCAGTAGCAAATTTAAGATTATAAACCAACTTGGTCCGGGCAAATTTTTTAATATAGCTGCTTTGACGCCATGAAGGAACCCAAAAATGGCGATTACAGAATGAAAGTTTTAGAATTCAATACCGAGGCACTCATTAGTGCGGGGGAAGGAATAAACAAAATAATGCATCTTAATTGTGTTTTGAGACATGGTCAGCGTATGAGGTTTCGCACATATATTAGAGCAATTACAAATCGCCGATGTGGTCATAGTCCTGAGATTAGTCTATGGATTGCCAAACTTGATGGAGTTTATTTTTAAAAAGGCAAAATAAAACCCAAGAAATCTATTCAATGGAAAAGGACCGCAGGGCCGCCCTGACCTAAGGTCAGGGAAGCTTATGTTTTAGGCGCCAAATAACTATAATAAGAGAATTCAAGGGCATCAAATTTACAAATGTTGTTTGTAGTGTAACGGGTTGTGTCATTTTTTAAATGACTTAAATTTCTCAAGTTTAATTCTCATGCTTATGTTTTTGGATTAGGATATCCAATTTAAGAAGGCATTTTTCAAAGATATTTTTAATTCTATTTTTTGTTTATAATTAATATATAATTTTTTTTTATAGATTTAGAAAAATTATAGTAGTACTTTTCTCCTTCAAAGCTCCGAGATATAATACTTTAATATTATAAAATTATAAGATTTTAGTATTATAATTTTAAAATTATATTCATTCTTCAAATTTTTTTCTATAACTCGCTCCGGTCATATATTTCCCTTTACATGAAACTCCACCACATTAAACAATAAAGAAATCATATATAAAAAAAATTTCAACATTAAAATGTGTTTTCTTGCAACCGCTGGAATAACCATAATATGTTGATGAGTTTTCTTTCGAAAGCAATGACCTTAACCCATTGAACCCAACTTCATATTACTTGTTCCATCGTAGCCGTATCCTCTCACCTTTTTAATGCTTAACCTATATTTTTTCAAATAAAAAATCAATAGCAACTTTCAAAGATGTAGAACATGTATCGCTTACATGTGTATACTACAAGAAAGAAGACAATTACCAATGAAATTAAGAACAATTTTAAAGTTACAATAACTTCACAACCGATTTATAACGAGTTTATAACGAAACTAAATTTCAATGGTAATTGGTCATCCCTTAGCGACACCATATAATCGTAATAAATTCGATGCTATTAGCAATGATTATACCACAGATTCACTGTTTTGTACAATTCGTTCTAAAACCGATGTAACTTACAACTTACAATCGCAATTACAACCAATATATTAGGTTGTAACATTACAACAAATTAGCATTATACAATTTAAAATAGGTAAAAATCAGGTAAGCACGTTTTAAATTTCGCACCGGTTTATAACATCAAATATAACTATTTTTCGAACAATTGTACGATGGATTATTTATGACCGAATTACAACCTTGTAACATTTATATATACCAATTATGTACAATCTTATTCACAACGAAAGTTATTTGGATACACAATCATTGCTCTATATACAAAGATTTTACAACTAACAATTACGAACAACTCTACAATGAATATTAGGTCGTTGTAAATTACCAATGATTTAATCACAATTCTCTCATTATGTTGCTCATTTACCGAGAAATTCGATTTCAACGTTAATCAGTTGGGAAGGTCATTTTGCAACGGTCTAACAATGAAACGGTGCACCATAACACTCATGTTTTCTTGTAGTGATAATACTCATGAATCATTCATTGACTATTACACTTATTTTCAATAAAACAAAACACTACCGCCAATTGTTCTTTATCAAAAATATCAGCCGACCCACCAATAAGGTAAAAACATCACGAACAATTTCTTCATCAATAGACATGACTAACTCTTCAGAAAAAATCAATTCCCTATATCTTTATGAATCTTTGGAGAAATCATTTGATTATTGTTGGGGTCAAAACCATATTCTCGAGAGTAACAGCTATAAATGCCTAAACATCAAAATAATCTAAGAATCAGAAGATACGTATTCCAGAGTCAACTTTCGATTCGAATAAACAACGAGCCAGAAACTCGAGACCAAAATGCCGAGCAGAATTCACCCAAGACAGAATGTGCCGAGATGAGCTCAGCTTGGCCTTCCTGATGCATCATGTGGTCCCAAAATGAATTCACTCGAGACCAAATGTGCCAAGTTGAATTCATCCCGACCGAGTTGAGAAACACACGTTGCCGATCTGAAAAACGGGTGTTGCCGAGATATTATGCACCTTGCCGAGAAAAACCATGCAGAAATAAATTTAGCACAAACTGCCTAGAGGAATTCATCTCGGTAATGCTGAACAATATCATATTGTTGAGCTGAAATTCAGGTATTCTCCGAATTGAATCTTCACGGATTATCCAAATTAGATTTTTGGCCATGTTGCCAAGATAGAATGTTGATCATTGCCGAGCTGGACTTTGCCTTCCAAGCTGAATGATCAACCTTTCCGAATTGACTTTGTTCCGAATCACTTTCTTCTGATTACCCAAACTTAAATTTGTCTTTTCCGAGATGGATTTTGTAATCTATGAGTGGAAAATACAATTTGTCTAAGTATTCAAATCTAAACACTATGTCTTTTGTCTCCGAAGATTTCTTGCAAACAATGTATTTTTTTACGTAAAACAATGTGTCGTTTTACCGAAAAATTAGTGTTGTTTCAATAACAAAAACCGTTAAGAGGTTGGCATATAAAAACCAAGTCAAGACATTTAACCACGACTAAAAGAAATGAAAGATCAAACCAAAGGCAGAAGATTAGATTAGGCTGACTTGGAAGGAAGAAGACTAGCGGGCCGGGTCAAAACAATTTTAAATTCGGCACTAAAAGGGAGAGACTAACGTCCCACATCGCTTAGATTTTTCTTCGTGGTTTTAGACCTCATAGTATATGTAGACATCATTCTACTCAAACTCACTTTTAAAGAATCCAAACATCTCGTGCTTTACAGCTTGGGCATTATATGTCAAGAAGTTTGCGTATAGTAACCAACTCAAGACATTAAAGGGCGACTAAATGGAATGAATGATCAAACCAAAGGCAGAAGATTGGATCGGGCTGAATTGGAAGGAAGAAGACTAGTGGGCCGTGCCAAAAGTATGTTAAAGTCGGCGTTAAAAGGGAGAGACCAACGTCTGTGAGAGCCAAAACTCACACTGTCAAAACTTATATTTTGTGGGGGCTCGAAAATTCTATTTTAAAGAACTAAAGGACCGAAAATGTAAAAAGAGAGATTTTATTGATGATTTCCGAAAGTACAAGAATAAATAGCAAAAGCTGAAAAGTCTTATATTGCTAAAACTCCTAATACTCGGATTTGGGATACCTTTCACCCTTACATGAGCGTACATATATATAGTGACGATCCTAGGGTGCTGAGACTTCATATTTTCGATGTGGGACTTAGTGATTTCTTCCCAGCCGCCGACCTAACATTTTGGGCCCGAAATCCGGCCCAAAAATCTTCTCTGAACCACCTGCACGTTCTGACCCAAATCTGGCCCGCCTTTTATAACCAATGAATAGTAAACCGTGAATAATAATCCAATGAATAGTAACCTGAATCTCGGTTTAGACTTAAATCGATTTTACGGTTAACTTTGTCTCGAGATGAATAGTGCTTTTTACGGTTAATTTGGAGCGTCGGCTCCGGCCTCTGCTGTCCCGTTCGATCGTTCAGTGGCTTATGGAGACTTGTCCTCCGGCCTCATGATGGTAATCCCTTCCTTCTTTGGATTTGTTTTGACGTAGTTTGGTCTTTGCTGATATTTGCTTTTCTTTGATTCAGGTTGCCACTCGAGCTCATGCGACCCAGGCTGCCTTAGAGGCCTCGGAGAAGGAGTCCCGGAAGAAGGACAAAAAGATTAAGGCCCTGGAGGTCAAGCTTAAGAATGCGGAGAAGAGGTCTCAGAAGGAGCTCAAGAAGGCGCTTACTGAGGCTGAGCGGAAAATGGAGCTAGCGCTGAAGCACTGCCGTAGGGAGTTGGTCGAGAAGTACCGTCTCCGCATTCAGGGCGCTAAATCTGCTCTCGCGCCGATGCGTCAGGCTAAGTATGGCGAGACTGCTTTGTCCGAGGTCGGCTCTAGCCTTGGTCTGGTCCGGGACATCAAGTCTGGGAAGTCCAAGGTCGAGGAGGAGGAAAGGAAGTTGGAGAATTCGCTAGAGCAGCTCAAAGGAGGAGGTTGGGTCGGCTCCTACGATTGGGCTGCTACCGTCCTCGACAGTTACTTGGTCTGTTCTCCGGTTTCTCCGTGCCAGTCCCCGGAGGCTGAGGCCTTGGATTACGGAGCTCCTACCCCTCTTGTTGAGTATGACTAGGCTTTGGCCTTTTTATCTTTGTATTTTCTGCTTCAGTTGTGTTCGGGTCTTTTGACCCTTTATTGTATTTGCTTTGTCAAACTGGATCGATTGATGTCTCCTTTTATGGAGATTTATTATCACTTTGCTTTGCCTTTAATTATCCTGGACTGCTTGTTTCACTTTTAAATCCGAACAAAGGCTTGTCTTCGGGTTACAAGTCTTGATAAAGGAGAAAAAGGGGCGGCTGGCCCGTCTCTCTACGGAAGACGGGCGGCTGGCCCGTTTTGTAGAGCGAAGGGCGGCTGGCCCGTCTCTCTACGGAGGATGGGCGGCTGGCCCGTCTCTCTACGGAGGACGGGCGGCTGGCCCGTTTTGTTGAGCGAAGGGCGGCTTGCCCGTTTTGTCTACGGAGGACGGGCAGCTGGCCCGTTTTGTAGAGCGAAGGGCGGCTGACCCATTTTTCGGGCGGCTGGCCCGTTTCGGAGTTGATCAGTACCGCGTTGAGTGAAGGGCGGCTGGCTCGTCTCTCTACGGAGGACGGGCGGCTGGCCCGTTTTCTAGTTGATCGGTATTGTGTTGAATGGAGGGCGGCTGGCTCGTCTCTCTACGGAGGACGGGCGGCTGGCCCATTTTGTAATTGATCGGTATTGCGTTGGAGTATTATTCCGGACACTCGAACTTCAGACCAGGTCATCTTTGTGAATATTCCCTGGGTTAAGTGCAGTCTTTTGTTGCGGGGGACCAAGCTTGTTCGGATCCCTCTTTCGACTGAACGCTTTTAAGATCTCGCATCAGAGCCGGTTTGATACCACGTTCTTGAGATGTCTTTAACCAGTTTTCCATGTCAGGCGCTTTGGTTTAGAGAGTTTACTTCATTCCTTACGCTTCACACTATTTACCCATGCGATGCGCTAGTGAAGGTAAACTAAACAAAACATCGTCTTGAGCGCTTCCTGCAGGATCGTGGGATGTCAGGTTACGCCCTTCGGATGTTAATCTGGAAATTTGTATAGCGCGCTAGTCTTATCCTCTGCGGGATGTTGAGAGAACCATGGTTTAAAAGGACGGTCTTGTTGTGGCCAGCAACAGACGGATTTGTTGGGGAGGACTTAAGTATTTGGGAGAACTATCTTGATTGGTTGGTGATCTTGGATAAGTTACGAGATGCTAAGTCTCGATGTTCATCCGATTTTAAGTTCGAGTTAAAGATGTGTTATGAGATACTAAGCCTCAATATTCATTTTCCTCGGGTTTTTCATGATCCATTCGCTTTCCGGATCAAGTTTCGAGATGCTAAGTCCCGATGTTTGTCGGAATGGTGTTTTCGGAAAACTTTTCAAGCTTTGGATGTGTTATGAGATGCTAGGTCCCAATGTCCATCCTCTTGAATTGTTTGCGAAAATTTGGGAGTATGTATATACGGATCCACTCCCCCCATTTTTTGAGGAGAGGGGGCAACTGAACTCGTTTTTTAAGCGAGTTGCCTACGTACCCTTCGTGAAAAGGGATCAAGTCACCCGTAGTTCCTTTTTTTTTTTTTTGGTGGCGAGAAGACGGCTAGGTCATGGTCATGGAATCGTCCATTGTGGCTTCGGCGGTTTCTGAGGTCTTTTTGGTAGTTTTCGTCTCCTCTTGGTTGGTTTTAGTTTTCGTGGATGGAACCTCCGTTTTTTCGAACTGTTCAGTTCTACTCACTTTCTTTCCCAATTCAGGGACTTCATCTTCCTTCTTCCTTTTCGGGTTTTCTCTCTGCGGGATGGTCGGATTCCGGAGCTTGTGTTCTGCCAGAAAGCAGATCCGGGCCTCCTTCTGATTTCCCCAGACGGTCTTGATTCCGTTCGGTGTCGGGAATTTCAGGCAGAGATGGTAAGTCGACGGGATCGCTCGCATTGAGTTGATCCACGGGGTTCCCATTATCACGTTATAAATCGCGGGGTGGTTTGCCACCGCGAAGTTGACGATTTTCGTGATTCCACCGGCACGACTGGGAGCTGGATTGTCCCTTCCGTTATTGTGACTTTGCCAGAGAATCCGGTCAGCGACCTCAGATTGGGCTTTATCATCGACGGAGCTACCTTCATCCTCTGAAGCGTCTCCCGAAAAATGACGTCCACCGAACTTCTGGTGTCGATCAAGACCCGAGAGACGTCATGGTCGTTGATGTCCAGCTCCACCACCAATGGGTCGTCATGAGGTTGATCGAGACCTTCGGCGTCCTTTTCGTGAAAGGCTATCCGGTCGTCGTTTTCAGTGATCGGCTCCCGCGGGTTCGACTCCTTGTCTCCTCTTCTCAAGAACGCCTTTATCGAGGCCACTGTATCTCGGCAGTACTGAGATCCTCCGATGATCATGTGGATCCTTCTGCGTTTTGCGGCGGAGTCGACTCCGTTCGGTCTCCTTCCCCGTTTGGGGGTATCCTCGTCAGGCCTTTCGGGACGTTCCTGATTTGGTCGTCCGCCCGGGGCGGCAACATCTTCTTCGGTTGCTCCGAGAATTTCCAGAGTCACTCCGTTTCTGAGTTCCCCGACTAATAGCTTTGCCGCGAGCCTTCTTCCGACAGTCGTGCAGTTTTCAGTTGAGTGGCCTTTTTCCTTGTGGAAGGTACAGAAAGCGTTCTCGTCGAATCCCGGTCGAGTCCACGTATTCCACGGCCCTCTGTTGCGCCCATCAGATGGTCTCTCCGTGTTTATTTGGTAGTTATGTGCTCCGCACGGGTTGGGTTCTTCGTCTCGGCCGATTCGCCTACTTCTTCTCACGTTTGGAACATTAGAAGGTTGCACCGTGGCCTTTGGCGACCAATTTCGAGGATTGGTGCTTTCCAGCCGGGACCCTCATGTCTTCCTCGTAGATTACGAAGTTGGACGCACGGTGGAGAGCGTCTTGAATGGTTACCGGCGGATTTACGGTAATTTCCTTTCGGAAGCTCGAAGCCTTCAGCAAGGACTTCTTTAGGGCATTTATCGAGGAACTGTCGCTTAGGCCGTCAATCTTGGAGACAATCACCTTGAATCTTTCGATGAAATCTCGAAGGCTTTCTTCGGGCCCTTGCGACAGCGAGTAGAGGTCCGCGTCGGATGTTGACTGTCTTATGAACAGTGAGTAATGCTTCAGAAAAGCTGCCGACAATTGGTCGAAACCGTCGATCGAGTCTCTCTCTAGCCTCGAGAACCATGACATGGCTGATCCCTTCAGATGTTCCACGAAAAGGAGGCAGAATCCGGCGTCCCTCTCTTCGGGTTTGAATCTAGCCCGTCCCATCGAGATGTGAAAGGTTGTCATGTGGGCCTTTGGATCGGTCGTCCCGTCGTAGAAAGGGATTTGGATTTTTCCCGGGTCAGAAAGTCTAACGCTCGTGATCCTTAAAGTGAACGGGATCTTTTGCGTTTCCTCTAAGACGCGGTCAATTTCCGGGGCCGCGCTTGTCGCTTTATGGACTTGCGACCTCACCTCCTTCATTTGACTCGTGGTGAGTTCCAGACGGGCGCAAAGTTCGTCCAACTCGCTCCTTTGGCTTGTGGACCGGTTAGCTCGGACCTCTCGTTCCGCCTTTTCCTACTCTTCGATCCAGCGGAGTTCTTCCTCGTCCGCGTTTAGGTCTCCGACTTCGTCGTCGGTTTCGCTTTCTTCTCCGTCGGCTCCGTTTGCGGTGTCTCTCGGGTTTTCACCGTTGGTCACCGTGGAAACTAGCCGTTCGGCGGTTCGCCTAGTGGAGCTTTTTCGGTGTAACAGGGGCGGTGCCGATGGTCCTCTCCTCGTTCCAACGGGGGTCTGCTCGTCGGGATTCTGACGTCCCGAGGGATTCGCTCGTGGGGTGAAGACGAGGCGTCTTGCTCCGAAAGTCCAGGGGCCACGTGCTAGTTCTTGTGAAGCTGCTCTTTCCTGCGTGGCCTCTCTCTCTTGTCTGTTTTGCCGCTCCGCGATTTCGGCTACCATGTTCCTCAGCTCGGTGATCGCCGCGATTTCAGGGGCATTCCGAATCTGGTTAGTGCACTGGCGGAGGTCCCGGTTATCCCGATCGCTCCGTCGGCGGATGTCCCGGCGGCAGTCGTTCCGGTTCCGGCCGCAGATGTCCCGATAGCGGGAATTCCCATTCCGGCCGTTCCCGTGGTGGCCGTTCCGGCCGGTTGGTTGATGATATCGTCGGTTCTTCTGGTCATTTTCTTCGTTCTGTATCCTTTTCGTTCTAAGGGTAAAGAATATTTCCAATCCCCACAGACGACGCCAAACTGTGAGAGCCGAAACTCACACTGTTAAACTTATATTTTGTGGGGGCTCGAAAATTCTATTTTAAAGAACTAAAGGACCGAAAATGTAAAAAGAGAGATTTTATTGATGATTTCCGAAAGTACAAGAATAAATAGCAAAAGCTGAAAAGTCTTATATTGCTAAAACTCCTAATACTCGAATTTGGGATGCCTTTCACCCTTATATGAGCGTACATATATATACTGACGATCCTAGGGTGCTGAGACTTCATATTTTCGATGTGGGACTTAGTGATTTCTTCCCAGCCGCTGACCTAACCTTTTGGGCCCGAAATCCAGCCCGAAAATCTTCTGTGATCCACCTGCACGTTCTGACCCAAATCTGGCCCGCCTTTTATAACCGATGAATAGTAAATCGTGAATAGTAATCCGATGAATAGTAATCCGAATCTCGGTTTAGACTTAAATCCATTTTACGGTTAACTTTGTCTCGAGATGAATAGTGTTTTTGATGGTTTTTCCCGTGTGAATAGTATTCCGAACGTTTTCCGACTCTTGAGATTTGAGCCACCCGTTCTTTATTTGAACTTCCAGCCGCCGGTTTTGGTATTGATGGCCAGCCGCCGATTCCTTTGGCTCATGTGTTCGGGCGACTGGTCCATGGACGGCTGAACGTCGGTCACGGTCTTTCGGAGAATATTTATGGACGTTTTTGGAGTCAGAACATGCAAATGCCTAATCTTCGAGTCTGTCCGGGCTTAGAGTTATGCTTGATGGTCAGTCGACTGGACAATGTTCGGATAAAGAGTCTTGGCTAGGAAATGATCGTGGGCGGCTGGCCCTATCCCAGCCGCCGGACGATGCTTGGATGGATCAACGGCGGCTGGCCTTATCCTTGGCGCCGGGCGATACTTGGATGGAGACGTGGGTGGCTGGCCTTATCCCAGCCGCCGGACCAAGCTTGAAGGAGGCACGGGCGGCTGGCCTTATCCCAGCCGCCAGACTAAGCTTGAAGGAAACACGGGCGGCTGGCCTTATCCAGCCGTCGGACCAAGCTTGAAGGAAGCACGGGCGGCTGGCCTTATCCCAGCCGTCGGACCATGCTTGAGGGAGGCACGGGCGGCTGGCCTTATCCCAGCCGCCGGACTGAACCTCGGAAGGAGCATGGGTGGCTGGCCATATCCCAGCCGCCGGGCCTTGCCTCGGGTCGTCCGTGGGCGGTTGGCCTTAGCTTATCCGGTCCATGTTCGGGATAAGTTCCATTTGATCTCGACCTTGACTTCTCGTTCCATCAATCTCCGAGGAAGGGATTTCGACCCCAACAACGTCCCACATCGCTTAGAATTCTATTCGTGGATGCAGACCTCCTAGTATATATAGACATCATTGTACTCACTTTTAAAGAATCCAAACTTCTCGTACTTTACGGCTTATACATTATATGTGAAGAACTCTGAGTATGAAAAACAAGTCAAGGCATTAAACAGAGACTAAATGGAATGACGATCAAACCAAAGGCAGATGATTGGATCAGACCGAATTGGAAGGAAGAAGAGATGTGGGCCGGGCCAAAAGTTAGTTAAAGTCGACAGTAAAAGGGAGAGACCAACGTCCCACATCGCTTACATTTCTATTGGTGGATTTAGACCTCATTAGTACATATGGACATCATTGTACTCACATTTAAAGCATCCAAACTTCTCGTACTTTACGGCTTGCTTACGAATATTGTAAAAAAAGAGTATTCGACAACAAGTTGATAAAACTCTTTTTACAATCTCTTTTTCTCGAGTTCTTCCCAGAAAATGTGGATCCGTAAATTTATACTTTTAAAATTGAGTGTGCTAGTTTTGACTCCCACAATTTGGCAAGACTAAGATATTTTCTTACTCTTAAGAGCGAGAGATTACGAGATCCGAAGAGATGACTGTTGATATGGTCTGAGGTGGCGAGTTCAGCGAAGAACTTGGAGAGAACCTGCGGCCGCATAACGCATGCAACGGAGAAGTAGCCGAGGTTTCGGTGGCAGAGCAGAAACGCTCACCGAGAGCTCCACGAGCAAAGGCAATGGACGAACAAATGAGTTTGGAACTTTTCATTTGAAAGAATGGGGTAGAATCCAACCCGGACTAGTGAAGATATAAGGATCAGAAGTACGATAATATTTGTTGTAACGTGACAACTTTGAGAGTCGAAACTCACACTGTCAAAACTAATATTTTATGGGGGCTCGAAAACTCTATCTTATAAGAACATAAGGACCAAAAATGCAAAATGATGATTTTATTGAATATTATTTTTGGCGTACAAGAATTTTCGGAAAAGCTTAATGTCTTATATTGCTAAAAACTGTTGGGGTCTAAGCTCAATATTGTCAGGCGCCATTATCTACGGGAATGAAGGAGGGCGCCTGGCTTTAGCTCAGTGTTGCCAGGCACCATCCTCTTCGGGAAGGAATGGTGGGCGGCTGGCCTCACCTCGGTGTTGCCAGGCGCCGTTCTCTTCGGGAAGGAATGGTGGGTGGCTGGCCTCAGCTCGGTGTTGCCAGGCGCCATTCTCTTCGGGAAGGAATGGTTGGGGCTGGTCCCAATTCTGGGGATTGTTTCTGGGACATGATCGGTTCGTTCGTGATCTAGGCTTCTCGCTCTATCAATCTCCGAGGAGGGGGTTTTGACCCCAACAGTTAGCCCCCAGCTCTTTTCTTTCGTGACTCGAAGCAATGAGTTTCGAGCTGCGAGTTTATCGGGATTGATGGAACGGGAAGGCAATGAGTTTTTCTGTTCGTTCGTTCTGTTTTATTGTCGTGTCAGAGATAAGTACTGTCCCGTCATGTCTATATGGGAATTTGTGCCATCTTAGCTATATCATGAAGTGGACGGGTAGAAAGCAAAATGGCTCATGAAACATTAACCTACGATACACTCTTAGACCATCAATTTCTGCACATATCACTATGTAAATAGTAAATGGAAGTTGAAGAACAAGCTAGAAAAAATTTAATATAGCACTAGATCAAAAGTAACAAAGAACATATATACTTGAGTGTTAACTCCTTCACACGTTTGTTGACTTGAGTCACAGGGGGACTGATACAAAACAAAGACTACGAAGTGGACTAATACAAAACAAAATGGTTATGAAACATTAACCTCAAATTTGAGTACTGTTGAAGAGCCATAGTCAATCGGATCAATTTCTTAAAAAATAAGAGTCATAGTAAATCAGATATGTCGTAGAAGTTTACAAGCTAATATAAGTTCCTATCAATACCTATGAGTTTATGACAGTGGATATAAGAAGTACATAAACATATCCTGGTTAAAAGAAACCACAAAGAGCAATATAAGAAAAAAAAAAAAAAAGAACAAACCTGAAGGTTGCCTCCTCCACCGAAGGGTCAGAGCGTATATCATCACAGATTAAGACAGGTCGAGCTATGTTGATTCGAACCACTAGGAACTGACACAACAAAAAAATGATTGGTTAAAAAAAGCAACAAATATCAGTGTAAAAATCATATTGAAACATCTTTGAAACATATTGAACAAGAATAAAGAACATACCACAAGAGGGTTGTCTCCTCCCTATTGCCGGGGATGTTTACATGTAAATGGAAGTTGAAGAGCAAGCTAGAAGAAATTCACTACTACACTAGATCGGAAGTAACAAAGAACATACCTGAGTGTTGCCTCCTTCACACATTTGTTAACTTGAATCACATGGGTACTGATACAAAACAAAACGACTATGAAGTGGACTGATGCAAAAAATAATGGCAAATGAAACATTAACCTACAGTTTGAATACTGTTGAAGAGACATAGTAAATCGTATCAATTGCTCAGAACTTAAGAGCACTAGTACAAGAAGTTTTTTATGTGCAAGAACTGTACAACAACATCACTAAGTATTGCCAATTATAAATGAGGTTCTGAACAAAAAAATAATATTAAACAATTATGGGTTCTAAAAATGGAGAAAGAGAGTTCCGAAAACTCTAGTTTAAGAGACTTTTGAGGAAGATTCATAACTCCAATTTGATATTATATTATTGCTTATTTTTTTAATATATATAGAACATCTCTTAAATTTTCAGAGCTTCTTGGTTGGAGATGGTCTAACATACCTTAACATCAACATCAAGAGTCGATGTCGAGTGATCCGTTGCAACATCACCATTCTTCTCAGTCGAGGGATCCATTACAACATCACGAATCTTCTCAGTTGAGAGATCCATTGCGAAAAATAAGTAAAAGCATCAGTAAAAAGTGTGAGAAATGAAGACTAAACTGGTAAATCAAAAAGTAAAAGTGTTCATTAAAGCACTAGATTCACCTAATAGTACAACGGATTTTCAAAGTTAATGGTCCAATCTAATGATCTTACAAACCTTAACATCAACAGAACAGTCGAAGTCGAGTGATCCATTGCAACATCACGATTCTTCTCAGTCAAGAGATCCATTACAACATCACGATTCTTCTCAGTCGAGGGATCCAGTACGGAGAAGATGTAGAAGAATCAGTAAAAAGTATGAGAAATGAAGACTCTACTAGTAAATGAAGAAGTATAAGCGTTCACCAAAGCACTAGATTCACTTAATAGTACAACGGATTTTCAAAACTAATTGTCCAATCTAATGACCTAACATTCCTTAACATCAACAGCAGGATTCGAAATCAAGTGATTCATTGCCCCATTACGATTCTTCTCAGTCGAGGGATCCATTGCACAGAAGATGTATAAGAATCAGTAAAAAGTTTGAGAAATGAAGACTCTACTAGTAATTGAAGAAGTACAAGCGTTCACTAAAGCACTAGATTCACCTAATAGTACATCATATTTTCAAAGCTAATGGTCCTATCTAATGATCTAACATTCCTTAACATAAACAGCAGGAGTCAAAGTCGAGTGATCCATTGCAACATCACGATTCTTCTCAATAGATGTGAGAGTCGAAACTCACACTGTCAAAACTTATATTTTATGGGGACTCGAAAACTGTATTTTATAAGAACTTAAGGACCAAAAATGCAAAATGATGATTTTATTGAATTCTATTTTCGAAGTACAACAATATTCCCAAAAGCTTATTTTCTTATATTGCTAAAGACTCTTATACTCGGATTGTGATGGATTTAACCCTTACTCAAGCATACATATATATACTAATGATCATAGGGTGCAAAAACTCCTTATTTTTGATGTAGGTTATTGATCCACATTTCCAGCCGCTGACTTAGCTCTTCTGGGCCCAGTATGCTACCCAACACATTCAGCAGTCGGTCACTTGATCTGATCCAGGCCCGGCACAATTTCTCGATGAACAGTACACAATGAAAACTGTATTTTAACGGTTTTTTTCTGCGTGAACAGTTTTCCAAACATTTATGAATTCACCAACCGAGCCGCCCGTTGTTAAATGATGGCCAACCGCCCTTCTCCTTGCTGAGATGCATGGGCGGCTGGCTCTTGCGTGGGCACCTGGCCCATGCTTAATGTTGCCAGGCGCCATTCTCTTCGGGAAGGAAGAAGGGTGCCTGGCCTAGGCTCAGTGTGGCCAGGCGCCATTCTCTTTTGGAAGGAAGGAGGGTGCCTGGCCTAAGCTCAATGTTTCCAGGCGCCATTCTCTTCGGGAAGGAAGGTGGGCGCATGGCCTTAGCTCAGTTTTGCCAGGCGCCATCCTCTTCGGGAGGGATGGTGGACGGCTGGCCTCACATCGGTGTTGCCAGGCGCCGTTCTCTTTCGGAAGGAATGAGCTATGTTTTAACTGGCTTCGGTTAAGTTTTCCCAGGTCGTGAGCTATGTTTTAACGGTTTTTCCCGCGCAAACAGTGTTCTAAACGTTTTTACACGATGATCAACTCATCTTTCCTTTATTGAATCCCCAGCTGCCTGTTTTGATGATGGCCAGCCATCCATCTCCTTGCTGAGATGCATGGGCGGCTGACACGAGTCTACTGTCTGGGCCAGGCATCATCTTTACGCGAAGACAAACTAGGGTGGCTGTCTTTCTGGTGTTGCTGTCTGGGACAGGCGCCATGTTTGAAGGAAGGAGAAGAGGGTGGTTGGCTTCCTTGCTTGAGCCAGTCGCCATGCTTTAAGAGAGGAGAGGAGGGCGGCTGGCTTCCTTGCTTGAACCAGGCGCCATGCGTTAAGAAATGAGAAGAGGGTGGATGGTTTCCTTGCTTGAACCAGGTGCCATGCTTTAAGAGAGGAGAAAAGGGCGGTTGGCTTCCTTGCTTGAACTAGGCGCCATGCTTTAAGAGAGAAAAAGAGGGCGACTGACTTCCTTGGTTGAGCCAAGCGCCATGCTTTAAGAGAGAAGAAGAGGGCGGCTGGCTTTGCACAAGCAGTTTGGGTGGCTGGCCCTCAATAAGAGGGTTGGGCGGCTGGCCCCGAACCATATGTTCTGTCCCTTGGTTCATCAATCTCTGATGAGGAGATTTTGACCCCAACAATGGTCATTTTGCAACGGTCTAACAATGAAACGGTGCACTGCAGAACTCATGTTTTCTTGTAGTGGTAGTACTGATGAATCTTTCTTTGACCATTCCACTTATATTCAACAAAACAAAACCCTACCACTATTTATTCTTTATCAAAAACATAAACCGACTCATCCACCAATAAGTTGAAGACATCATGATCAATTTCTTCATCAATACACTTGACTAACCCTTCAGAGAAAAGGAATTCACTATACCTTTATGAATTTTTGGAGAAATCATATGATTATTGTTGGGATCAAAACCAACATTCTCGAAATTAACAGCTAAAAATTCCTAATCATCAGAAGAAATCTAAGAATAAGAAGATACGTATTCCCGAGTCAACTTTCGATCCAAATAAACAATGAGCTAGAAACTTGAGACCAAAGATGCGGAGCTGAATTCACCAGAGACCGAATGTGCCAAGATGAACTCAGCCTGGCCTAGCTGAAGCATCATGTGATGCCAAGATGAATTCACTCGAGACTGATTGTGCCGAGAAGAATTCATCCCGACCGAGTTGAGACACACGTTGTCGACCTGAAAAAGGTGTGTTGCCAAGACGAAATGCACCTTGCCGAGAAAAACCATGCCGAGAGGAATTCATCTCCGTAATGCTAAAAAAATAAAATTGTTCAGCTGAAACTTCGCATATTCTCAAAAACGAATATTCACGTATTATCCAAGTTAGATTTTTGGCCATGTTGCCAAGATGGAATGCTTATCATTGTCGAGCTGGACCTTGTCTTTCGAGCTGAATGATCAACCTTCCCGAGTTGACTTCGTCAATGTTCCGAAATACTTTCTTCCGATTACCCGAACTTACCTTTGTCTTTTCCGAGACAGATTTTTAATCTCTATGTGGAATATACGTTTTGTCTAAGTATTCGAATTTGAACACTACGTCTTTTGTCTTCGGGATACACTTTCTAAATATCGTGTTCGTGCTGTTTTACAGGAAACTTGGTGTTGTTTCTATAACAAAAACCGTCAAGAAGTTTGTGTATCAAAACCAAGTCAAGACATTAAACCGCTACTAAACAGAATGAAGGATCAAACAAAAGGCAGAAGATTGGATCGGGCTGAATTAGAAGGAAGAAGACTAGCAGACCGGGAAAAAAACTAGGGTAAAGTCACCTCTAAAAGGGAGAGACCAACGTCCCACATTGGTTTAATTTCTCTTCATGGATTCAGACCTCCTAGTATATATAAACATCATTGTAGTCACTTCAATAGAATCCATACTTCTCGTACTTTACGACTTAGGCCTTATATGTTAAGAAGTTTAAGTATAAAAACAAAGTCAAGACATTAAATAGAGACTAAATGGAATGACTGATCAAACCAAAGGCAGAAGATTGAATCAGACCGAATTGGAAGGAAGAAGAACTGTGGGCCGGGCCAAAAGTAGGTTAAAGTCGACAGTAAAAGGGAGAGACAAATGTCCCACATCGCTTAGATTTCTCTTCGTGGATTCTAACCTCATAGTATATATAGACATCATTGTATTCAGTTTTAAGGCATCCAAACTTCTGGTATTTTTCCGCCTAGGCATTATATTACTTTTGTGTACGAGTATTTTACAAAAAGATTATTCGATAACAAGTCAATAAAGCTCTTTTTACGATCTCTTTTCTCGAGTTCTTCCTTGAAATTTTGGATCCGTACATTTATACTTTTAAAATTTAATTTTGCTAATTCTGTCTCCCATAACTAGGTGTCGTCTGTGGGGACTCATAAACGTTCTTACTCTTAAGAACTAGAGATTACGAGATCCGAAGAGATGACTGTTGATGGGGTTAGAGGTGGTGTGACGAGCGAAGAACTTGGAGCGAACCCGCAAGCGCATAACACATGCAACTCAGAAATATTATGATGGCGGATCAGACAAAGCTCACAAGCAAAGGCAAATGAAACGAGTTTTTTAAACTTTCCTTTCGAAATAATCTGAAAGAATCCAATTAGGACCTGCGAAGATATCAGGATCTGAAGTTCAAGCCCTCTGATATCTCCGAACCGGAACGAAGTGGAGACTATCATCGGAGGTCCCCAATTCTTCGAGGATATTGTCGCATTGATAAAAGCCTCTCAATTAAAATCTTTGGAAAATATTGATTGGATGGAAACAGTAGGAGAAGGAATTTGAGAAATCGCATTCGAAGAAGCAGAGGCAATGGGAATTGATATGGCCCACGATGACCCACTCAGAAATGAATTAACAACAGACAATCATGATGTTTCCCATATATCGATCGACCCCGGAACAATGGTGAACATCATATTCAAGGAAACAATTCAGAGAAAAGGATTTTGCACATCAAGATAGTTGGAAACATCGGGGCCATTGACTAGATTCTCCGGAAATGTGACAATGACCTTGGGGACAATCAACTTATCATTACAAATTGTAGTAGAACATAAATTGTAGGAATTTTGGTGGCCAATCATCCAACAATGTACAATGCAATTATGGGAACACCATGGCTTAACGTGATGAAGGCAGCCCATCCGCCTATCATTTGTGTCTCAAGTTTCTGACCCTCGATGGGATCAAAACCATTTGGGGAAGGCAAAAATAATCACAAGCTTGTTTCTTGACAGAACATTAGTCCTGAAAGCCGGTGAGCAAGTAAGAATGTGGAAAAGGAAAGCAAAACCGAAAGTCCGAGAAATATCTCGTGAAGCGTAGTCATAAATTGCAAATAGAAGAAAACTCGGAGAATGGGAAACATTTTTTTTTTTGTCCGGCCACCTTAGTTTGTATCGATGAAACAAATCTGGAAAGATGCGTAAAAATTGGTGCTAAACTTGAGGATCATATAAGATCATAACTCATCTCATGCCTCAAGAAAAACGTTTGTATGTTTGCATGGGCCACATAAGACATGCCTGGCATTGACATTAACTTCACATGCCTAGAGTTGAATGTGGATAGAACATTCAAACCTGTAATGTAAAAAAGGCAGAATCTAGGACCAGAGCATACAAAAGCTGTGATTAATGAGGTATATCGCTTACTCAAATTGGGATCTATCATCTAGTGCAAGTATCCAGTTTTGCTCAAAAACAGGGTGGTTGTAAAGAAGAAGAACGAAAACTGGCGAGTCTGCACAGATTTTACGGACTTAACAAAGAGTGTCCGAATGAAAGCTTTCCACTCCCTCACATTGACAAATAGATGGAAGCAGCGACCGACAAACAGGTTTATCTCGCTCATGGACGCCTTTTCCGGTTATAATCATATCATCATAAACCCAGATGATCGTAAGAAGATAACATTCATAACGGACCGTGGTACGTATTGCTACAATGTAATGCCTTTCGGCCTCAAGAATTCTGGAGAAACCTACCAACAGCTCGTGAACAAGATGTTAGCAAAGCTGTTTGGGGAGACGATGGAAGTCTATATAAACGAGATGCTCGAAAAATTCCTTAACGAAAAGGACCATTTCAAACACTTGCGCTATTGTTTTAAAATGTTTGAACAAACACAACAAAAACTCAATCTGACGAAATGTAGATTTGTAGTAGCTTCGGGAGAATTTCTAGGCTACCTAGTGATGAATTTAGGAATCGAAGCAAACCGAAAGTAAATCAATGCTTTAATAGAGATGGCATCTCTAAATTATAGATGATAAGTCCAACATCTCACTTGGTGAGTAGCAACACTGAACCGGTTTATCTCGCGGTCAACTAACAAATGTTTTCACTTCTACGACATTTTGCACGGGAATAAAAATATCGAGTAGACTGAAAAATGCGTGGAAGCTTTCCAGCAGCTGAAGATCTATATGGCAAGAACCAGCATTCAAGGAGAGCCCTGAGCGGAGTACTCATGTGAGAGGAATGACACGAGCAAAAGCTAGTTTTCCATGGAAACCAAACATTTACAGGGGCCAAAACAAGATATCCGCAAATAAAGAACTTAGAATTGGCCATGGTGATGTCAGCATGATTGGCTAAATGGACAGTACAACTCTGCGAATATGATATAGAATATCAAGCAAAGACTTGCGCAAAATCTCAAGTCTTAGTAGACTTTCTGGTGGAACTCCTCACTGGCGAAGAAAAAGAACCGGCGACAAGCTCCTCTTGGATAATGCACAATGGCATATTACCCGAATCCGAATTACCGAACCGAATCCGATCCGAATCCGAACCCGAATTGATAAAATATCCGAATGGATCGTAAACATCTATATCCGAAAATCCGACTTCGAACCCGATCCAAACCGAAATCCGAATGGGTATCCGAAATATCCGAAATATAAACATATATCTGAAATATTAATTATATTTAGAGTTAATATAACCTATTTATCAAAAATTACAATTATAAATCCGAATATATAAATTAATTTTAGACTAAAATAACTAAAATATCAAAAATATGTAAAATGTTCGAAAAGTTTTAGCTATATTTGTCAAAATTTTACTAATTTTTTATTTAAATTTAATCAATTTCATTTTTTATGTATAAATTCTGGTATCCGAATCCGGATGGATCCGAACCGAACCCGATCCGAAATTCTAAAATACCCGAACGGATTTTATATCTCTAGATCCGAAAATCCGAAAAATTCGATCCGAACCCGAACGGATATCCGAACGCCCAGGCCTAATGCACATGGACAGATCTTCATCAAAGAAAGGATCAGGAGTCGGGATTTGATTGACTTCACCAATGGGGGAAATCCTGGCGCAATCTTTCTGACCCACATTCCCGGCCTCGAACAACAAGGCAAAATACGAGGCCCTGATCATAGGATTAAAACTCTCAAGTGGAATTAAAATAAAAAAACATTCATGCTTTCTTTGATTCGTAAACCAATTCAGCGAAGAATATGAAACCAGAGATGATAGGATGGAGGCTTACCTCAAAGTCGTTCAAAGCCTGAAAAGGCAGTTTAAAGAACTCAAGTTTTCACACGCGGCGCCGTGGTGGCACTAGCATCAACATACACTCCAGAAGAAAGCAGATTTTACGTGTGGAATTCATTGAACATTCGAGTATCAGCTTTATTTATCCACCCAAACAGGATCCGGAAGAGGAAGATCTTTCCAAAGCAGAAGAAGCAACAAACATGTATATCAATCCACAACCAGCATAAGGCGAATATGGTTGCGATTGAAAATGCATGGGAGCCATCCGCACCTACATTGATGACAGAGATACCCCCTCTGGTAAATGGGTCCTCCAGAAACTAAAAATCCAGGCCGCTCGATTTTTCCTACTAGATAGAAACGTCTTTAATGGAGATTCTCCAGACCAAGTGAAGAAGCTCGAAAACGTATGCAAGAAGTGTATATCTGTTCATGCGGAAACCATTCTAGGAAGAGAGCCATGACAATCAAAATCAAAACACATAACTATTTTTTGCCAACCATGCACAAAGTTCTACATGAAATGCGAGAAGTGCTAGAGGAATGCACCAACAATTTCGACTTCCGCAGAAACACTAGAGGAGTGGAGGTATAACCTTCTGAAGAAAGAAAAGATAACTCTGCAGCTCATAAAGCACCTTGTCAAACAACGCATATGTGTTGCTGAAATCCAGCTTAAGTTCAGTCACTTCTTTTTCTCACTCTCCAAGCTGGGCGGCTTCTCCCTGAGGAGAAGGTTCACAAGCTCAAGGTTTCCCTCAACCTGGGTGTGGTTGGACTCCATTTCTTTGGCCAAGGCTAAATTCAGAACCTGTCATTTGCATATTTATTACCATAACTGTAAGTGTTTCTCATCATGGTCGTGCGCATTGCCTTCTCCTTAAAAAACTGAGTTGACATTGACCAAAGCTCCTTGGAATGCTTCACTTCGTCCTCGTCCAAACCTACGGACAACTTAGTGGCTCTTTCCGCTTTCCCCTTAAACACAGCGATCTCCTTTCCGAAAGCTCGAACCATGACCAAGGTGGAAACCTTGGAATCGTCAATCTTGAGATCCCCTCGACTCATCGACTCGGCTCTTGAGATCGCGAGTGATCCACCTCGTACGTACTGACAAACTTGTTCTTCGACACGTAGAGGTGCGGAGACATAAAAAAGAAAGGAAGGTTATTGAAGGAATTCATACTGGATTATAAACTATTTATAAATCAACCTATGAATTCAATTTCTATGATCTCATGCAAATACTGGAATAAATATAGGTTTTACAGTTTCTAATATACCTGAATATTTTATAGCAGAATAAAGAACATAAACAAACTGAAGTTGTTAGCACTCCAAATGTTGTGCCTCTACCGGTATCCACACGCACACAAATTGGATCGGAACGGAATGCTAGTGCCGTAGAAATCAAATCTCAAAACAAACTATTTGTCTTATTATGGTTTTAGAGTTTGACGCCTAAAGACCATTATTTCGGCTAAATGTCTCATTATATCATTATAATGAGTTCACTGAAGCAATTAGGGTTGGTACATTATGTCAATGGGCTAAGCCCAATAATCACAATAATCTTCTTTCACATATGTGTGTGCAATTGTGCATCTTATTTGTACGAAACATATATTTGTATGTAAATATATATTGTAAGGAAGATTGGATTGGGTCAAATTGGAAAGAAGAAGACTCGTGCACCAGGCCAAAACTAGGTTAAAGCGCACTAAAAGGGAGAGACCAACGTCCGACATCGCTTAGATTTCTCTGTGAGGGTTCAGACCTCCAATTGTATAACGGCTTAGGCATTAGAATCATTTTTTTACGAATATTGTATGAAAAGATTATTCGATAACAGGTCAATAAAGCTCTTTTTACAATCTTTTTTTCTCTAGTTCTCAGAAATTTTGGATCCTTAAATTTATTTGTGCGAGTTTCGACTCCCAAAATCATTTCCATGAGCGCTTTTTAAAATAATCTTACTCACAACTTTGTTTTGTTCCACATTACCTCTCTTAGCAGATTTTTCGGATTCATCTTGACCACAAAAAAAAGAAAACATGTCGTTATCAAATGGAGGAAAAGAGATTTTGATCAAGTCTGTGGGGCTGGCAATGCCTGTCTTTGCCATGTCATGCTTCAAATTGCCAAAAAGTCTCTGTGATAAGATCACCAGTGTTCTGATGCAGTTTTGGTGGGGTAGCGGCACTAACAAAAAGAAGATACCATGGGTGGCTTGGAAAAAGCTGTGCACAAAGAAGAATCAGGGAGGTTTAGGCTTCCACGATATAGCAAGATTCAATCAAGCACTCCTTGGAAAACAAGCTTAGAGAGTCTGGTCTAAACCGAGTTCGTTATTGTCTCAAATTCTCAAACACAGATATTTCAAAAACAAACCTTTCATGGAGAGCAATGAGGGTTCACAGCCTTCTTATGATTGGAGAAGTATCTTATTTGGGAGATAAATTCTGAAAAAGGCCTAATAGCAAATTGGTAATGGACAAGATACAAGAGTATGGACTGATAATTGACTTCTTGACACCGTGCCTCGGCCCCCAATGTATAGGCCTCAAGGTATAGTGGATCTCACGTTACGAGTGTCAGATCTGCTTAACCCTCACTCTCTGCAATGGGACAAGAGGAAAATTAGTGAAGTTGTTGCAGAGGAGGACATCCAACGTATCATGTGAACAAAGATCCATACAACGCAACAAGATCAATGGATATGGGGTTTCTCCAAAAATGGGCAGTATAACTCCAAAAGTGTATACCAATTGCTGGACTCGATAGTAGAAACACAAAATCCTTTGCTGCCGAACCGTGATCCTAGAGAGAAATCTGTATGGGAAAAACTATGGAAACTCAAAGCTCCAAATAAGATTAAACACTTCCTTTCGAAGGCTTTATCTGGAGATCTTGCAGTAAAGGAAAGATTGCATTCACGAGGTACTGGTGACAATGGGACCTGTGATATATGTCACTCTGCCACAGAATCGATAGCTCATGTTTTATTCCAGTGTCCGAAGGCTCAGGAGGTTTGGTCTCTATCTCATTTTCCCCCTCCACCATCGGGCTTCGCTGCTTACTCGTTGGCTGAAAACATTGCCTACCTGCTGGATCGAAACAACTTCCCTGGCAATCCACAACTTATAGGTATCTTCCCTTGGATTCTGTGGCACACTTGGAAAGCACGAAACAGCCACATTTTTGAACAGACAAGCCAGGACCCATCTGTTATTGTCTCTCAAGCGTTTTAAGATGCTACAATTTGGACCAACACGAATCTTAGCTCATCTCAGGCTTCGAACACAAGTTCACTCCCCCAGAATTCTTTACACAGATGGACAAAACCTTCTCGTTGTGCTCTTAAATGGAACATTGGGGTTTCCTAGCACCAAGATTCAAGACTTTGCGGAGCTGCCTGGATAGTTCGAAATCATGACGGTAATGTCCTATATCAGAGCCGCAGGTCTTACTCAGGAGTCAACTCAATCATGGAAGCATAACTCCTGGGTTTTCAGTAGGCTATAGAAGCGATGAGCAACTTACAATTAGATAGAATTATCTTTGAATCATCTCTGATACATGCTCGGGAAGCCTTTCTATCTCCTTGATTATTTCCTCACTTATCAAGTTTGTTATACTGTATCTTGGCCGCTCTCAACTACGTTCAAATCTGGTCCTTTGACTACCCGAATGTGAGAGCTAACAGAGTTGCCCTAGAAATTGCCGTCAGTGTTATGCGTGACAAAAGACTTCAATCATATGTTTCTCGATCTGGTCCCCTCTGGCTGCAACCCATCATTGCTGAAAATGCATCAGCATCAGTTTAAGCTGTCCTTAAGGAATCTTATCCTAGTGATAGTTGTGTTGTTCCATTCCTTGCTTTGTCTCTTGTTTTTAGTTGTTTTGTTTTTTGGAGACAGAAGACGTTTTTCGTAAGGGAGTGTTTTATAATAGTCGAATATCACGATAAATGAAGGTGGTCACATTTTGACCAAAAAAAAAATGAAGGTGGTCACAATAGTTCAATTGATATTAATATTTTGTTTCCTTGTTTGTATTTAGCGAAGATTTTCTCAATCAATTACGTGTATATAAATGACATTGAAATCTTACCAAATATTTTAGTTAGCTAATGCTAATTACCGTAGATAACAAAAATGCATATTCAATAAAATGGATAATTAAAGATCTTAACTATTTATTTGGAAATTAATATATTTGATTTAATTTAATAAAATATCTTAACCATTAATTTGGAAGTTAGTATATTGTATTGGTTAACCGAGATCTATGAATATTTTATTTGATTAGTTTTTAATTTAAACATGTACAAATTCATATTTACATTCAATTTTTTCGGAAATTGATATCTTTTCTTGTTTCTGCTTCGAACATATTTTCTGGATCAAGTTGTTGGACAAAAAATAAATAAATAAAGGTAAATTATTTTTATGTAATAGAGAAAACCAATGGAATTATCAATTAGTTGTGATCGGTTTGATTTAAGTGATTTAAATCGGTTTACTCAGTTGATTCAGTATTTTTAAGTCCCTTTTAACCTTTGCTAAACCTATTATCAAATATATATTTTTAGTAAAGTTAGTGGTATGGTTTGTAAATATTATATTTTGGTCAAGTGTTTTTAAAAACGTAATTCTCAAATAATAATATAGAGAGATATCTAGATGAGTTGGCATGCATATTGTTGGGGTCGAAATCCCCTCCTCGAAGATTGACGGAACGAGAAGTCAAGGTCGTGATCAAATGGAACTTATCCCGAACATGGAACGGACGAGCTAAGGCAAACTGCCCACGATCCGTCCAAGACATGAACCAGCGGCTGGGATAAGGCCAACCACCGGGTCTTCTTGATCCACGACCGGCGGCTGGGATAAGGCCAGCCGCCGGGTCTTCTTTCATCCACGGCCGGCGGCAGGGATAAGGCCAGCCGCCGGGTCTTCCTTGATCCACGACCGACGGCTGGAATAAGGCCAGCCGCCGGGACTTCTTTCATCCACGGCCGGCGGCTGGGATAAGGCCAGCCGCCGGGTCTTCCTTCATCCGCGACCGGCGGCTGGGATAAGGCCGGCTGCCGGGTCTTCTTTCGTCCACGGCCGACGGCTGGGATAAGGCCAGCCGCCGGGACTTCTTTCGTCCACGGCCGACGGCTGGGATAAGGCCAGCCGCCGGGTCATCATGATATACCAACCGGCGGCTGGGATAAGGCCAGCCGCCGGGTCTTCGTCATATGCCCACGATCATTTCTCAAGTCAAGGCTCGAATCTCAGAAATCGTAAAACGCTCGGAACATTGTTCACGCGGGAAAAACCGTTGAAAAACACTATTCACCGGTCTACTATTCATCGGCGGGCCGGATTTGGGTCAGAATGCGCGGATGGATCACGAGAAACTCTCGGGCCGGATATCGGGCCCAAAAAGCTTAGGTCGGCGGCTGGGAAGGAATGACAAAGTCCCACATCGGAAATTTGAAGTCTTAGCCTCCTAGGATTGTCAGTATATATATGTACGCTCATGTAAGGGTTAGAGGCCATCCCAAATCCGAGTATTAGGAGTTTTCGCAATTTAAGACTATTCAGCTTTTGCTAATTTCCCTTGTACTTTCGGAAAATATCAATAAAAATCTCTCTTTTGCATTTTCGGTCCTTTAGTTCTGTATAAATAGAATTTTCGAGCCCCCACTAAATATAAGTTTTGACAGTGTTAGTTTCGGCTCCCACAGTTTGGCGCCGTCTGTGGGGACGAGAAATATTCTTAACTCTTAGAACGGGAGGATACAGAAAGAAGACAATGACCGGAGCATCAATGGATTGGAGTTCCGTGGATGCTAGCCGTGGCCGGACGATGACTTTCCGAGAAGGAGAAGCCACCGAAATAAAACATCCACACAACGATCTTCTCGTGATCAATCTTTCAATCAGAGGATACGAGATACCGAGAGTCTTAGTCGACACAGGAGGAACGGTGAACGTCATATTCCTGGAAACCCTCCGGAGGATGAATATTGAGACCCAACATCGCATAACCCATCCAAAACCGTTGACTGGTTTCTCCGGAAAGAGGACAATGACAGTAGGGACGATCCAACTCCCCGTGAAAGCGAAAGGAGTGGAGAAGGACACGAAGTTCTCGGTGATCGATTGTCCGCGAATCTGCGACGCAATCGTGGGAACACCGTGGCTGAACTCAATGAAGGCCATCCCGTCAACTTACCACATGTGCCTGAAATTCCCAACTCCAACCGGAGTGGAAACGATCTGGGGACGGCAGAAAGATTCTCGAGCTTGTTTCTTAACAGAACACAGGTTGAGAAAGCCGGTAACCGATTCCCACCACCGGACAAAGCCCGAGAACGAAAAGGAAGAGCGGCAGCTTGCCAAACTCGAACAAAAGTTACAAATCGAAGAATCCCGGGAGACGGAGAAGGATCCCCCGTGCGAGCCAGTGATTTCGGTCAGCATAGACGAAACGAATCCTGAGCGATGTACGGAGATTGGAGCAAATTTAGAGGACCCGGTCAAGACGGAGTTAATCACCTTGTTAAAGGAGAATGCCGGGTCATTCGCATGGGCAGCAGAGATCGACATCGGCATCACAAGCCATGAACTCAACGTGGATCCGACGTTCAAACCGGTGAAGCAGAAAAGACGGAAACTCGGACCAGAGCGCGCCCAGGCGGTGAACGATGAAGTAGAGAGATTGCTCAAAGTCGGATCAATCACGGAAGTGAAATATCCCGACTGGCTAGCAAATCCGGTGGTAGTGAAGAAGAAGAATGGAAAATGGCGAGTTTGCGTTGATTTCACGGATCTAAATAAAGCGTGTCTAAAAGACAGCTTCCCTCTTCCGCACATCGATCGATTAGTCGAAGCAACAGCAGGGAACAAGCTGCTATCGTTCATGGATGCTTTCTCAGGATATAATCAGATCATGATGAACCCCGACGATCGAGACAAGACTGCGTTCATCACGTACCGCGGAACATACTGCTATAAAGTAATGCCGTTCGGATTAAAGAATGCCGGCGCAACATACCAAAGGCTTGTCAACAAAATGTTCGCCGAACAACTCGGAAGAACGATGGAAGTCTACATCGACGATATGTTGGTCAAGTCATTGGAGGAGAAAGACCACGTGAAACACTTGCGGGAATGCTTTGAACAACTCAACCGGCACAACATGAAGTTAAACCCGGCAAAGTGCAGATTCGGAGTAGCATCCGGCGAATTCCTCGGGTATCTGGTAACTCATCGAGGGATAGAAGCAAACCCGAAGCAAATTAACGCCCTGATAGAGATGGCCTCAACAAAAACTAAGAGAGAAATCCAAAGATTAACCGGACGGGTCGCGGTGCTGAACCGGTTCATCTCGAGGTCGACGGACAAATGTTTGCCTTTCTACGACACACTCAGAGGAAACAAAAAGTTTGAGTGGACAGAGAAATGCGAACATGCGTTCCAAGAACTAAGGAAATACCTGGCAAGCCCGCCCGTACTTTCAAAGCCGGTCGAAGGAGATCCCCTTTTCCTGTATACGGCGGTATCATCAACGGTGGTAAGCGGAGTGCTGATCAGAGAAGATCGCAACGAACAAAAACCCATCTTCTACGTGAGTCAGACCTTGACGGACGCGGAAACTCGATACCCGCTAATGGAGAAGGCGGCCTTGGCAGTGGTGATGTGCGCTCGGAAATTGAGGCCTTATTTCCAATCGCACACGATCATTTTACTCACGGTTTTTCCGCTCAGAACGATCCTGCACAGTCCCAGTCAATCGGGACGTCTGGCAAAATGGGTGGTAGAATTAAGCGAGTATGATATCGAGTATCGGAGCAGGACATGCGCGAAATCCCAAGTCCTTGCAGATTTCTTGATCGAACTCCCGACCGCAGGTGTTAGTGAACCAACGTCAGATTCGGCGGGGGTTCTCCACGCGGATGGGTCTTCATCAAAGCAAGGTTCGGGAGTCGGGGTGCGGTTAACGTCACCAACTGGGGAAATCCTAGAACAGTCGTTCAGGTTGCTCTTCAACGCTTCCAACAACGAAGCGGAGTATGAAGCCTTGATCGCTGGACTAAAACTTGCCCTCGGACTCAAGATCCAAAATCTGCAAGCATTTTGTGATTCCCAGCTGGTGGCAAATCAATTCAGCGGGGACTATGAAGCAAAAGACGACCGGATGGAAGCATATCTCAAAATTGTCCGGGAGCTCGCAAAGCGATTCGAAAAATTCGAACTCACAAGGATCCCACGGGGAGAAAACGCTCCGGCCGATGCATTGGCGGCCCTGGCATCAACGTCTACCCCGGGAGAAAGGCAAATCATTCCCGTCGAGTTCATAGAGCAACCGAGCATCGATCCACCATAAGTCATCAATCTTATCCAACTGCCGGAAGGTGAAGACGAGGAAGAACCTCCGGAAGAAGAGTTAGCAACTGGTCCGACGGAAGAGTATGTCTGCGATCAAGGATGGATGGCTCCGATACCAACATACATCATGGACGGGGAAGTCCCGGCGGACAAGTGGGCTGCACGAAAGCTAAAGGCCCAAGCGGCCCGCTTCGTTCTCCCCGACGGCAATCTCTACAAATGGAGGATCTCCGGACCATTAGTGGTCTGCGTGGAAAAAGAAGAAGCAAGACGAATTATGGAGGAAGTCCATAACGGATCGTGCGGAAATCACTCCGGAGGAAGAGCCCTTGCAATCAAAATCAAGCGGCATGGACACTATTGGCCAACCATGATAAAAGATTACGAAAAGTTCTCCCTCAAGTGCGAAAAATGCCAAAGGCACGCACCAGTGATCCATCAGCCCGCAGAACTGCTCTCGTCAATTTCCGCGCCATACCCATTCATGAGGTGGTCGATGGACATCGTGGGGCCAATGCATAACTCAAAGCAGAAAAGGTTCCTACTGGTCCTAACAGACTACTTCTCGAAATTGGTCGAAGCGGACTCTTACGCCGGTATCAAGGACGCTCAAGTGGAGCACTTCGTCTGGAAAAACATCAAATGCCGGCACGGAGTCCCTTACGAGATCGTCACCGACAATGGTTCTCAATTCATTTCCGCGCGCTTCGAAGGATTCTGCGAAAAGTGGAAAATACGCCTGAGCAAGTCAACGCCGCGTTATCCACAGGGAAACGGCCAGGCCGAAGCAGCCAACAAAACTATCGTTGACGGACTCAAGAAGCGTCTCGATGAGAAGAAAGGGCGATGGGCAGACGAGCTCGAAGGAGTCCTCTGGTCCCACCGGACAACTCCAAGGCGCGCAACCGGAGAAACGCCGTTCGCGCTGGTCTACGGCACCGAATGCGTTATACCGTCAGAAGTAGACTTTCCCGGCGTCAGGCGAAGACTCTTGCCTGGGCAGGAAGGCCTCAACCATCTGATGATGTTAGATGAACTGGACCTGATAAACGAAAGAGCCCTCATCCGCATTCAAAACTATCAACAAGCAGCGGCCAAGTACTACAACTCCAACGTGCGAAGCCGCAAATTCAATGAAGGAGACCTCGTCCTCCGCAAAGTTTTCCAGAACACCGCGGAGCCGAACGCAGGGAAACTAGGCGCAAAATGGGAAGGACCGTACAAAGTAACAAAGGTGGTCCGTCCAGGAGCATACGAGCTGGAAAACAAAGAAGGGAAGCCAGTCCCGAGGACATGGAACGCGATGCACTTAAAGAAGTATTATCATTAGACGTTGTAAAATAGAACTACGAACCGGCTTGATCCCTACATTCAGGGTACGTAGGCAGCTCGCCTTCCGACGAGTTCAGCTATTTATATTTTATAATTTTCAAGGGGGGAGTGGATCCGTATATACATACTCCCGTATTTTCGCAAAACAAATCAAGAGTATGGACATTGAGACTTAGCATCTCATAACACATCCGTAGCTTGAAACGTTTCCCGAGAGCACCATTCCGACAAACATTGGGACTTAGCATCCCGAAACCTGATCCAGAAAACGAATGGACTCAGAAAAACCCGAGAAAACGAACGTTTAGACTCGACACGTCATAACGTATCTCCAACTCAGACAACATCGCCCATCATTAAGGCACATCAAATGCCATCACTTCAAAAATCGCCCCTTGGCATACATAAAAACCCGCCTTTTAGCAAGCATGCCACCGTCCGTTTCTGATCACAACCGGACGATCCTTTTAACCATGGTTCTCTTTACATCCCAAAGCGGATAAAACGTAGCGCGCTATACAAATTACCGGACTAACATCCGAAAGGCGTAACCTGACATTCCGCGATCCTGGCAGGAAACGTTTGAGACATGTTCTATTTAGTCCATTTCCACTAAACGCCGCGCATAGGTAGAAAATGCGAAGCGTGAGTCGCGAAATGAACTCCCTAAACCCAGTAAACGCCAACATGGAACGCTGGTCTTAGACATCTCACGACAAAGTACCAAACCGGCCCTGGTACGAGATCATAAACTTGTCCGAAAACTAGCAACTAAACAAACCCAGTGGCTAACTCCACTGGTCAAATAACACGAGGGGAACTCTTCCCAAACAATCAGATCTGAGAGCCCGGAACAGCGTCCCGATTAACCCGACTGAACTAAGCAAACAAAACCGAATCAATATGAAGAAGGTCAGCCGCCCAATCCAGTCAGATAAATGGGCCGCCCGACCCCTTCAGATAGACGGGCCGCCCGATCTCATCAGATAAATGGGCCGCCCGATCTCTCTAGACAAAAGGTCTGCTTGGCCTCTTCAAAGAAACAGGCCAGCCGCCCACTCCGAAAAACGTAATCCGGCGGCCGGGACATTGCCAGCCGCCCGGAATTAATCCAACATAACACGGCGGCCGGGACATTGCCAGCCGCCCGGAATCAATCCAACATAACACGGCGGCCGGGACATTGCCAGCCGCCCGGAATCAATCCAGCGTGGCTCGGCGGCTCGGACATTACCAGCCGCCCGCGATCAATTCATCACGATCCGGCGACCGACCATCCTCTCCATATCAACACACGGCGGCCGGGTGTGTCTCGGACTAAACCCAGCCGCCCATGATCATCCAACCTGGACCTTCGCACAAAAGGAAAGTATACGGCAAAACGAAAGCTTATCTTTATTGAAAGCAAAGAAAAATCGGTCCAGACCAAAAATCAGGCCGTCCATAACATAAATCTATAAACAAAATCCGAAAACTCAAAAATAACTAGAAAGAAAAAACCCCGCATGGTCAAGTATTCGAACCAAACGCCTTGGCAACAGCAATATTCGAGATTCCGGGAACAGACTCGTTCGATCCCGATAGATCAACCACCCCGAGAGAAGTAGCCTCCTCTTCGACAGATCTTTCCTCGGGTATTGAAACATTGTCATCCTTGTGGGCTGGGCACAACAGAGAATCAATCTTCCCATGAATTCGAGCGATCACATCATCAAACCGAACGGCAGACTTATCGAACTCGTCCATCCATGTGGACAATTTCGCCTTCTCCTCGTCCAAGCTGGGAGGATCAGTCCCCTGTAGCAATGCGACAAGTTCGACATTACTCTCTATCTGAGCCAAATCTACTTCCTGGTTCCTTACCTCAGACAAAGATCCAAGGTTTTCTTTTAGCGCATCCAAAAAGTCGCGGAATTTCGCAACGGAAGCCTTGCGGCCGTCCGCGTAAGCCCGTTGCACCTTCGAATTGCGCGCCGCTTTCACACTGGCCATCTGGTCCTTCAAAGCCTGCACTTCCTTAGCATGACGCGCATCCTTGGCCTCTTGACGGGTCTTGAACTACAATGCCTCTGCTTTTTCCGCGCAACGAAGGAAGCTCCTTCTCGAGTGATTTGGCCCGATGCGAAGACGTCGCTTCAAGTTCGTTGAGTTTCCTCCTCACTAGCCGAGCATCTTCCCGAGCTTCCTCAGCACGCTTGCGGATTCCACAGACAGAAGTATCATACGTGCTGATGCACTTGTTCACGGAAGACATGAACTAAAACAAAAAGAGGGAGGAGTCAGTAAAAAAAAAAGAGAAAAGAGAAAGAAGAAGGGCAAGAATAGATAAACCTTCATCCCGCTCAAGGCCATATCCTCGTACTTCTCAGGCTCATCCAGGCTATCACAAGAAGGAAACTTGAAACTAGCATCCGTGATCACCGAAAAACTCCTAGCGGACTGACGACGATTTTTACAAACAGCCTCAGGAAAAGCAAGCCCTGGCGAAGGACCCATACGCCGAGCCTCGGGAGAAGAATTTTTCACTCCGGGGTCAGCAAGGCAATCCGCCTGTTTTTGGCACAAGAGGCCTTCTTCATCGCTCAGACCATAGGTGATCCCGCCAGCCGCCGCTTTAGCCTTGGGCAAACGCCTCGCGATACTTCGTTCAAGAATAGCCTCCTTCTTCAGAGGAGTGACCACAACGGTGGATACCGCCAACTTATCCGCGGGCCACTCCGGTGGAGGAATGGCTTGACTACCGTCGGCCCATCCCGATCCAGAAGAGCCAGCCGCCGTCTTATCCTTAGAATCTTTCCCAAGTTTATTTGCCTCACCCTTCTTCTCCATCTGCCTCCTCTCGCGAAAAGATTGCCTAACCATTATGTAAAGTTCAAAAAAAAAAAACGGAAAGAGCACTCGACAAAAGAAAGAACTCGTGGGGGAAAATAAGAAGGAAGGGTCCATATATATCGCCGGACAGTTCGAGTCCTAGTTCAAGTAGGAATTGAGTCTTTCCAATTCCGAGCCAACCTCCTACTAGTCCTTCATACAAAAAGGAAATTTTTATTTGAAAAAAAAAGGAAAGAGAAGAAAAAAGGCAATTTTCCCGTTTCGATCAATCCCGATAAAACCTGGGCTTAAAGCTCATCGTCCTGGACTACGAGAACGAAGAGCTGGGGGGCTAACTGTTGGGGTCGAAATCCCCTCCTCGAAGATTGACGGAACGAGAAGTCAAGGTCGTGATCAAATGGAACTTATCCCGAACATGGAACGGACGAGCTAAGGCAAGCTGCCCACGATCCGTCCAAGACATGAACCGGCGGCTGGGATAAGGCCAGCCACCGGGTCTTCTTGATCCACGACCGACGGCTGGGATAAGGCCAGCCGCTGGGTCTTCTTTCATCCACGGCCGGCGGCTGGGATAAGGCCAGCCGCCGGGTCTTCTTTCATCCACGGCCGGCAGCTGGGATAAGGCCAGCCACCGGGTCTTCCTTGATCCACGACTGGGGGCTGGGATAAGGCCAGCCGCCGGGACTTCTTTCCTCCACGGCCGGCGGATGGGATAAGGCCAGCCGCCGGGTCTTCCTTCATCCGCGACCGGCGGCTGGGATAAGGCCGGCCGCCGGGTCTTCTTTCGTCCACGGCCGGCGGCTGGGATAAGGCCAGCCGCCGGGTCATCATGATATACCAACCGGCGGCTGGGATAAGGCCAGCCGCCGGGTCTTCTTCATATGCCCACGATCATTTCTCAAGTCAAGACTCATTATCCGAACATCGTCCAGTCAACCGACCGTCAAACATAACTCTAAGCCCGGACCGACCCGGATACTATCCGTTTGCATGTTCTGACTCCAAAAACGTCCATAAACATTCCCCGAAAGACCGTGACGAACGTTCAGCCGTCCATGGACCAGTCGCCGAGCACACGAGCCAAAGGAACCGGCGGCTGGCCATCAATACCGAAACCGGCGGCTGGAAGTTCAAACGAAAAACGGGCGGCTCGAATCTCAGAAATCGTAAAACGCTCGGAACATTGTTCACGCGGAAAAAACCGTTGAAAAACACTATTCACCGGTCTACTATTCATCGGCGGACCGGATTTGGGTCAGAATGCGCGGATGGATCACGGGAGACTCTCGGGCCGGATATCGGGCCCAAAAAGCTTAGGTCGGCGGCTGGGAAGGAAGGACAAAGTCCCACATCAGAAATTTGAAGTCTTAGGCTCCTAGGATTGTCAGTATATATATGTACGCTCATGTAAGGGTTAGAGGCCAACCCAAATCCGAGTATTAGAAGTTTTAGCAATTTAAGACTATTCAGCTTTTGCTAATTTCCCTTGTACTTTCGGAAAATATCAATAAAAATCTCTCTTTTGCATTTTCGGTCCTTTAGTTCTTTATAAATATAATTTTTGAGCCCCCACTAAATATAAGTTTTGACAGTGTGAGTTTCGGCTCTCACACATATATTTGATTATATATATAATTATCAACACTGTCTATTTTTCTATGTAATTTTCAAGGGACATATTGTCCCCAACATTAATTTTCTACTGTTTATATGAATTCTTTAGTGTCTTGAAGAAACATTACAACGAGGAGGTATAGTATAGATGTCTCCATTTTCATGACAAAAATAAAAGAAGAATAAATTAAAGATAAATATGGATTTGATTGTGAATCATGCGAGGATAATTATATACATTTAATGTTTGTTATCATTACACTAAAGCATTTATTAATATGATAAAGAAAATTACTCAAATAATTTTACAAAGTCGAGAAATAACTAAACTAACTAGGTGTGGACACCAGTGCTATAGCACGAGATTATATTTTAGAAAACAGTTTGGTGATAATTTAATTTTAAAAATATATTTTATTAAAATGATATGACATAAAAAAAATTATTAAATAAGTTTTTTTAGTGATTTCAAACTCAAATGTGTATACTTTTGTTCAATTATAATTATAATTAATCATCGTCAAAATAAGTAATCTAATTTAATCTGTCAAGTTCATTTTTATGTTTTTATAGTTGTAATGGATTAACCCATCTTCTTAACCTCTTTTTAGTGGTCGAAATTCATTTTTGAAAATTATTATCAAAATAGACTAATCCGTCAAATAGTTATTTCTAATATCTTGCAAGTTTTGA
The DNA here is from genome assembly GCA_010577795.1 of Isatis tinctoria. NCBI lineage: Eukaryota > Viridiplantae > Streptophyta > Magnoliopsida > Brassicales > Brassicaceae > Isatis > Isatis tinctoria. The sequence continues at coordinate 16,682,112 of CM021247.1, read as the reverse complement.
CGGAATAACCCATGAAAAATCGCAAATTATAAAACATCAATCTTACTTTTAACATGGTAAAAATATACCGACTTAATTTTTAAATATTTTAAATTTTATAACTTACAATTTTATAGATTTTAAGTTTGAATTTTATTCAACTCATGTTTTTTAATCAATAAAAATATTTTCAAAATATATTAATTCATGTTTCTTTATGTGTATGTTTATTATAATTTGACTTTATAATTTCTAAAAATAATCGCAGTATTAAATTATTAAATTATATTTATTATTTGATTTGATAAATAATTATCTATTTTTATTTTATTTTACTTTCATTTAATTAGAAAAGTAGAACTGGTGATGTACTAAGTCATTCTTAATTTATGTGTATACTTATTTAAAAAATTTCTTATACTTTTAAAAAATAAATGGTGTGTTAAATCATTTAGTTATATACTTATATTTATTATTATTGAATTTATATATATATATATAATATCACAGGATTTCAATTATTTTGTTTTATAAATCAAATAATTTAGTTAAAGTTAATAGTAACTGCGAAATTATTACTAATTTTAGAACATTGAAAGAGTTAAAAATGATTTCTATAATATTCTATAAATTCTATTATAATTAAAAATGAAAAATTACATGTATATTTAAACTAAAAATATATTGAAAGATATTATGAAGTAATATGTCAGAAACTTATTTGACACTAATATCCTTAATGAATTTTAAAACTTTTATTAGATAGTAATGGCAAATATGGTAAATAAAACGTTAAAGAGATTTTTTATACAATCATTCTGTATTAATAGAATAAATACTAATCTTTGAAAATTACGGAAATAATCTTTCTTGCCTTTTTTATTTTAGCTTTTTGGTATGCGTTGACAAAAATAGTAATAATAAAAATGTTATTACTCAGTTAAGCCACATAGACCAAAATAGAGCGGCAAAGACAATAAGTCTACCATTCCAGAAGTGAAAGTCTTATAAAAAGTCTGTAGACTTATTTTGCCTCCCGGCCTGTGACTTGGCTTCAGGTAGGCGAGTTTTGGCCGGCGGGTTTTGATGTTTGTTTAAAAGTTAACCAGAATCATGCAAACCAGAACTTCTACGGTCAGGTCTTGACTAGCGCGGTTCTTCTGATAACTCTGGCATTCAATCATCTCCACAAGTGAACTCATTCTTTCCTTGAAGTTTAGGTCGAGAGCAAAATCTAGGGGGTCGGAAGAATGTTGCTTGTGTGCAGCTGGTCCGGTCGCACGATCGGGTCCATGGCTCGGGCCGTACATTTCCTCTCAGACCATCTTGATTCTTGCCTGATCCAAGGTCGTGCGTTGTCTAGTTGGTCGAGGAAAAACTCTAGTGAGTCATTCAGTCTGGTTGTTGTATCGAGGATCCAACCTCAGTTCCACTCTGGGTGCTCGTGGATCGAAATGGTACACAACATTGTCTGTTGGAGACAGTCATGGGTCGGTGCTATAGTCTGCTGCGCATCACCGTTTCCTCAAATAAACTTCAGCATGCCCATTTTCCTCGTAAAAACATCAGCCTGCCCGTTTCCTCATATAAACTTCAGCAAGCCCCTTTCCTCGTATAAACTTCAGCTATAAACTTCATCCCGTCTGTTTCCTCGTATAAACTTCAGCCCGCCATTTACTTTCGTAGAGACAAGTGGGCTCGTCGTGGGACACAGCGAGCTGGAGTTAAGTGGCGGGCTGGTGAGGAGAGAGTGACGAGCTGAAGTTAAGTGGCGGGCTGGTAAGAAGAAGAGTGGCGAGCTGGAGTTAGGTGACTGGCTGGTAAGTGTCCCGAGTTAAGTGGCGGCCTGGAGAGCAAGCTGGAGCCAAATGGCGGCCTGGAGAGCAAAGAGAGTCAAGATGGTGGCCTAGAGAACAAGGAGACCTAAGTGGCGGGCTGCTCACGGTAAGTGGCAGATTGGACGCTCAATGTAGTAAGGGGTGGTCTGGCCTGTGGAAAATGGCAGCCTAATCTCTTGGACATAACACGTGGCGGCCTAGATGGTCAGAGAGTGGGCTGTGCATAGTTTTCAAGTCTTCGTATGAGTTTTCGTGTCTTTGCATGAATTTTCAGCTAGCCCAATCATTCCTATATGAAGTTGGCTAACTGGTTTGGTCCTCGGATAAGCGATTCATATAAATATTTAGACTTCTCGGTTCCTCAATCTCAGAATGGTGGATTTTAACCCCAATAGGATGGCTTCTGACAAAATTTTCCCCTTCTTCGTCCACTCTTTGGAGATGGAGGAGAAGGAAGCATGCTCCTATTTTCTTGAAAAGGTTTATCAAGAGAGTGATTATTTTTTTCATTTTTTTTCAAAAAACATTGTCTTTGTTACAAAATATGTGATTATTCATCACTTATGTTTACAAGTGTCCATTAGTTATGTTGTTAAATGTTAGTCATCACACAAGTGTCACTTAAGTTACATATGTCATGTTGTAAGAGTGATTAGTCACCTCTTTAGGTGTCATCATTCTAGTCTCTTCTTAACCCCTATAAATAGAGAGCTTGTATATTGTTGAGATAATAAGCAAGAGTTCAGTAAACTCAAAAGTCTCTCTCACTTACAAAAGCTTTATTCTTGTCTTTCTAAACACATCACCAAAGTTATATTCTATAGTCATAAGTTTATATTGTGGTACACCATAAAATTCTATTCTATAAATACAACAAATATACTACCATCACAATATTTCAAAACACGTTATCAGGACAACCGTTTCTATACCGTTACTCTGCCCAATCACCTCAAATCTATTTCCATACCATAAAAATATAACATTTAATTATGTTAGGTCAATTTTATGTCAATGTCATTAAATTATATGGAGTTGAAGGTTAATCCTCCTCCTTACCCGAATGATAGGTGTTGCCTTCTCGAAATCATATGAATAACATTTGATCTTATTGTTTATAGAAATATCATCTCAAAATTGGCGAAACTTGATATCGTTGCCCTCCATATATCCGGAAATAATTATATGACATGAGCACCACATGCAAAAATGCATCTGAGATTAAATGGGCTTCTCAAACCATCGATCAGTTGGAACCGATGTCGGATGACGCTAAAGCCAAAGCTATGGTGTTTTTTTATGCCATCACCTCCACGATAACTTGAAAAATGAATACATCACAAAAGAAGATCTTGCAGATCTTTGGCAATCACTCAAAGATTGATTCGATCACCAAAAATATGTGATCTTACCAAAGGCTAAACATGAGTGGCTAAATCTCCGTTTCTTGGATTATAAAAGTGCTGGTGAATATAATTCCTCTCTGCTCGGAATCACCTCCAAGATGATGTTATGTGGTGAAACTGTGAGTGATTATGATATGATTGATAAAACGCTCTCCACATTTCATCTTGGAAATGTGATGTTGCAGGAACAATATCACGTAAAATGATACACTCACTACTCGGAGTTGATGCAAGTCTTCCTTGTAGCAGAGCAGAATAATGAACTTGTGATGTTAAATCATCAAGCTCGTCCACCTGGATCGACTCCATACCCGGAAGCGTATGTTGTAGCATTCAGTAATAATTATTATTATTTTCAAAGGCAACGATGTGGCAGAGACTGTAGTTGATGTCGTGGATGAGGTCGTGGACGTGGAAGAGGAAGAGGTTTGAACAATGGAAGAAGCAGGAATTTCCAAGGAAAGTGGCCGTACAATAAAAAATGTTAACCGAAAATGCTTGTTACAGATGTGGCATGAAAGGGCATTGGGAACGTATATGTCGCACGCCCAAGCATTTCGTTGATTTATATCAAGAATCACAAAAGGCTAAGGCAAGAAATATTTAAAACAACTTTGTCAACGATGAGGCCGGACCCTTCTACAGCGGTTTAAATGATGATACTCATCTAGACATTGCGGATTATCTTGAATTCGAAAATGCAGCCGAAAAACAAAATGACTATGATCGATGAAGTCTTATAAACTGCCAAGATAATAAGAAAAATGAAGTTTTATATTTTCCTTGTATAATATGTTTAACTTAACGACTTGTTTTTATAATAAGTATGTATAATATGCTTTTCTGACTTTTATAAATAGTTTTTATAATCAGATTCTAATATGAAATAACTTGCATAAGTTTATCATAATATATTAATAAGCCTTTCAATTATCAAGACTCAGAAGATGTCACAAATCGAGATTCAGGATGAAGATTTATGTCTAGCAGATAGTGCTACATCTCACTCTATACTTAAAGAAAGATTTTTTTTTCTCCTGTCCTGAAATCAAGAACTCCGCCAGTAGCGTGAGTATCATATCCAGAAAAGCAAAATTTGTAATACCAAATGGGACGAAATTTGAAATAAACAATGCTCTATATTCCCCAAAGTCTTATAGAAATTTGTTGAGTTTTAAGGATGTTCGGAAGAATGGATATCATATTGATACAATGAATAAAAATAGCATTGAATATCTTTGAATTACTACGGAAAATAAACATCATGTGGAAGAATTACCCATGTTGTACAAAATTCCACAAAATTAAATTTGAATGAGTCATATAATACAATGAGTGAGAAGGTTGCTAATACATTCAAATTCTGGCATGAAAGACTTGGTCATCCTGGATCAGTTATGATGAAAAAGCAAAATTCTAGTGGCTACCCATTGAAAAACGAGAGGATTTTCAATCGGGTGAGTTTCCATGCAATGCATGTTCTCAAAGAAAACTCATTCCTCGGCCATCACCAGCCAATGTATGAAACGAATCTCTATTATTTTTATAAAGAATAAATGGTGATATGTGTGGACCTATACATCCGTCGTGCGGGCCATTTCGATAGTTTATGGTATTAGTTGATGCATCTAGTAAATGGTCCCATGTGTGTCTCTTGACCACAAGAAATACAGCTTTCTCAAGATTCATTGCTCAAATAATCAGGTTAGAGCACAACTCTCTGATTATCCAATAAAGAAAGTGAGACTTGATAACGCTGGTGAATTCGCTTCAAAAGCCTTTAATGATTATTGCATGTCAATGGGGATTGATGTCGAGCATCCGGTTCCCCATGTGCATACACAAAAAGGCATGGCTGAGATATTAATAAAGCTGCAGTTAATTGCAAAGCCACTGATAATGAGAACAAAACTCCCAATTTTGGTAAGGGACATGCTATTTTGCATGCGACGGCATTGGTCTTGCTAAGACCAAGTACATAGAATACATATTCCCTATTATAACTAGTATCTGGACAAGAACCTAATATATCTCATCTCCGTGTTTTTGGGTGTGCGGTCTACGTTCCGGTAGCGCCACCACAACGAACAAAAATTGGGTCCCATATAAAATTAGGGATATATGTTGGGTATACGTCACCGAGTATAATTCAATATCTTGAACCACAAACTTGTGATATGTGCACGGCACGGTTTGCTGATTGCCACTTTGATGAAAATGAATTCCCAAAGTTAGGGGGAGGATTGAGAGAATCATCAAAAAATATCATTTGGTGTCTACATTCTTTGGCTTATCTTGATCCTCCTACTAATCAACAGGAATTGGAAGTTCAGAAAATTAAACACATGAAAAGTTTGGCAAACCAGTTACCAGATGCGTTCACTGATACAAAAAGGGTGACTAATTCTTATGTACCCGCTGCAAATGCTCCATCAAGGATAGATATCCCAAAGAAAAATATTAATGAGAGCAATGCAAGCGAACCGAAGGTTCAATTGATAAGAGGGAGGCCTATAGGCTCCAAAGATAAAAATCCCCAGAAGAAATAAAAGTTGGGAGAAAGAGATGAAAAGGTTCTAGTAGAGCCACATAACTAGAAATGTCAAGATAACATATATGAAATGGCTCATGAAGAACCAAATTAATAGATTCGTCTCGAGAACGAAAATGAATCAGAAAAGTGTGAGATTTCCGTTAATTACATCCAAGATGAGAATATATGGGTAAGAAATGAAATAGAAGATGATAAAAGAATATTTTCCTTCCAAATAAATTAATGATGAAAATGATCTAGATCCGAGGTCTGCATCGGAGTACCTGAAAAAAGTCCGATTGGGATAAATGGCAAATGACCATGAGAGATGAATTAGTCTCTCTCGATAGGAAAAGTGTGTTTAGACCTGTTGTTATTACACATGGTGATGTAACGCCAGTTGGATGTAAATGGGTCATTGTGCAAAAACGAGATCACGAGACATAAAGCTCGCCTTATACCACAATGTTTTTCTCAAAGACCAAAATTGATTATGATGAAACATATTCCCCGGTCATGGATGCAATCACATTCAAGTGCTTCATGAGCCTAACGATATCTAAGAATTTGGAAATTATCTTATGGATGTTGTGATTGCATACCTATATGAATCACTTGATAGTGACATATACATGAAAATCGCATAAGGATTCAAGATCCTGAAGGTTCAAAAATCCCAAAAGGATCCCAAAATGTTTGTTCAGTCAAATTACAGTGATCAATTTACGGATTAAAGCAATCCGGACGCATGTGGTATAATCTCTTAAGTTAATTTTTGTTGAAAAAGGGATATATCAATAATGCGATATGCCTTTGCTTGTTTATAAAGAAATCATCATTAGAAGTTTTGATCATTGTTGTTTGTGTTGATGACCTGAACATCATTGGACTCAAAAGGAAATTGATGATGCAAGAACTCAAATGAAAAAAGAGTTTGAAATGAAAAACCTTGGAAAGACAAAGTTTTGTCTCGGGCTTCAAATAGAAAATCTCCAAGATGATATATTTGTGCATCAATCGAATTACACCACAAGGGTGTTAAAGCGCTTTAATATGGATAAGGAAAATCCTTTGAGTACCCCGATGGTCAATAGATCACTTAATACTGATAAGGATCCATTTCGACCTTGTGAAGATAATGTGGAAATATTAGGTCCTGAAGTACCTTATATGAGTGCTATAGGTGCGCTCGTGTATCTTGCAAATTGTACTCGGCTAGATATAGCATTTTCTACTAACCTACTTGCAAGATATAGCTCAACTCCTACAGGGAGACACTGGACTGGAATAAAGAAACTCTTTCGGTATCTTCAAGGTATGTTAGACCTGGGACTATTTACTCTGGAAACTTTGTGTGTGCTTTAGTTGGTTTTGCAGATGCAAGACATTTATCGGATCCTCATAAAGCTCGCTCGCAAACCATATACATTTTCACAATAGGAGGTACTGCGATCTCGTGGCATTCTCAGAAACAGACGCTGGTTGCTACTTCTTATAATCATGCATAAGTCATAGCACTCCATGAGGCATGTAGAGAAGGCGTATGGCTTACATCGATAACACATCATTGTTGGGGTCAAAATCCCCTCCTTGGAGATTGATAGAACGAGAACTCGAGATCAAGATCGGACGGATCACATCCCAAACATGGCGGCTGAACTTATCCCGAACATGGCCAGCCGCCCATCACTCTTTCATCGAAATACGGCGGCTGAATTAATCTCGAGCATGCTTCAGCCGCCCATCATTCTCTCATTAATGCAGGGCGCCTGGACTTGTCCCAGACTAATTCCAGTCGAACATGATCCTCTCAACATCAAGCCCGGCGCCTGGACTTCTCCTAGACCAAGTCCAGCCGCCCACCATCCTCATGCAATAATGGACCGGCGCCCGATCATTGTTCAGCATCCCACGATCATTGTCCAGCAGCCCACGATCATTGGTCAGCCGCCGATGGACTTATCCCAGGCGCCCATGGACTGATCCCAGCCGCCCATCATCCTCCTGGCATCAAGCCCGGCGCCTGGACTTCTCCCAGACCAAGTCCAGCCGCCCATCATCATCTAAGCACCAAGCTCGGCGCCCGGACTTATCCCAGACTAAGTCTAGCCGCCCGAACTTCCTTCAAGCAACATCCGCGGCTGAACTTAGTCTAGCAGCCCGAAACCTTTCAAACGAGATCCGACGTCTGGACGTGTCTCGAAGTAAGTCGAGCCGCCCATGGAACATAATCCTTGTCTCGTATCTATCCAAGGCAAAGGCGTCTGCACATTCTGATCCCGAGTTTTGGCCAGCCGCCCATGCACGTTGGTCAGCCCCCCGTGCACGTTGGCCAGCCGCCCATGCATGCAAGGAAGAGATCGGGCGGCTGGACGTCAACACGAAGCGGACGGCTGAAGCTTCGAGGAAACGGGCGGCTCGGTCTCAGAAATCGTAAAAATGCTCAGAACACTATTCACGCAGGAAAACCGCTAAAACACTGTTCATCCCGAAAAAGAGTTAACCGAAAAATCGATTTAAGCTTAATCGAGGACCGGTTTACTATTCACGGATTACTATTCACGGATTACTATTCATCGAGCACTATTCACTGTGAATCATATTATGTGACAGATTCCTGAAGGTTTCGGGCCAGGAATCGGGACCAAAAGACTAGGTCGGCGGCTGGAAAGAAAGAGCTTTGTCCCACATCGCACATAAAGAGTTTTAGCCTCCTAGTATAAATATAGACGCTTGTACTAGGTTCAGATCATCCCAAATTCGAGTATTAAGGCTTTTTGCAATATAAGACTTTTCAGCTTTTGCAATTATTCTTGTACTCCGAAATTTTTTAATAAAATCATCTTTTTGCATTTTCGGTCCTCAAGTTCTTTTAAAATAGAATTTTCGGATCCCCATAAATTATAAGTTTTGACAGTGTGGGTCTCGGCTCTCACAGTTTGGCGCCGTCTGTGGGGACGAGAAATATTCTTAACTATTAGAACGAAAGTATACGGAAAGAAGACGATGACCAGAAGAACCGACGATATCACCAACCAGCCGGCCGGAGCAGCCACGGGAGCACCCGGAGGAGGAATTCCTGCCGTCGGAACATCAGCGGCCGGAACAGGAGCGACTGCCGCTGGAACATCCGCGGCCGGAGCAATCGGAATCGGAACGGCCTGGACCTTCGCCAACGTGCTAACCAGATTCGGGATGCCGACTGAAGACCCGGTCATAACAGAAGCGGCCAACACCGGTCCCTCCGGTCTAGCCCAGAACATCTCGGCAATCGGTGAGCTAAGGAACATGATAGCCGAACTCGCGGATCGGCAAAACAGGCAAGAAAGAGTGGCCGCACAAGAGAGAGCCGCTTCCCAAGAGCTAGCACATGGCCCCCGGACTTTCGGAGCAAGACGCCTCAATTTCACCCCGCGAGCAGATACACTGGGCAGGCAGAACCCTATGAGAGCTGAAACTCACATTGTCGAAATTTATTTATTTGCGGGGCTCCGAAAATTCTACTTAATAAGAACTAAATGGCAAAAAGTAAAAAGATGAAAAAGATGATTTTATTAATAAATCTCTAAATACAAAAATATTTGAGAAAGCTTATTGTCTTATATCTCGAAGGCTCTTGCACTTGAGTTGGGATGCCTTGGAAGTGAATACAGGGGTGTCTATTTATATGAGAGAGCCTAAGGTCTCAAAGACTGATCTAAGCAATGTGGAACGTTGTAAAAATCCCTTCTAGCCGCCGCCATTGACCTGATGGGCCGCCGCCCCTCAGCCTCCTTTTCTTCCGATCCGGCCCGCTTGTCTCGATTCGGCCCAGCTTGTCTTTTAATCCTTCATGTCCGATTTCTTCTGGGTAAAAACCTTGCTTCCGGTTTATTTTAAGTAAACTCCTTGATGTTTTTCCATGTTCTGAACAACACGAAGTCCATCTTCAAATGGCGTGATGTTTCTTCGGGAATTAACGGGCTTCGTCCTGTTAACCGGAAATTGGCGTTTAGGATCGGTCCCGGAAAGGTAAAACTGGGACCGACCCATGTCTTGTCTTGGTGCATACTCAGGGCTCGAGAAGATATGCAGAGACTCGTCTTGAGAAGGCCTAGAAAGAGTTCATCCGTCGGACCGAAGGCCGAGAGCTCTGTCCGTACGGGCATTCGGTCGGAACGGCTTGGTTAGCTTCCAGATTGGTTTTGAGGTAAGTGAACCAATTTGCCTCGTTAAAACCTTTCCCGGAAAACCCTTTGGTACAAAACCAAGGATAAGGAAAAAGAGTACAAATGGTCACAACCCATTTAGTTCATCTGCGACCGGTTAAGCCAAGAACTTGACCCGGGCAGGCGTTTGGTCTTATTTCGTGGGCTTGCTACCAGAATATGAAATGTTTAACCGTTAATTCGGCCTTTTGCTTCATCAATCTCTGAGGCGGGGATTCTGACCCCAACAAACCCCAATGAGCAGACTCCCGTTGGAACGAGGAGAGAACTGTCGGCACCGCCTCCTTTGCACCAAAAAGTGCTACTAGCCGGACCGCCGAACAGCCAACCTCAACGGTGACCAACAGTGAAAAAAGAGAAGACGCCGCAAATGGAGCCGATAAAGAAGAAAGCGAGACCGACGAATAGGATAGAGACCTGACGGCGGACGAAGAAGAGCTTTGCTGGATAAGGGAGCAAGACAAGGAGGAACGGGCAAACGGAGGGAACCGATCCGCTATCCGAAGAAGCGATATGAACGAACTCGCCCGACTGGAGTTCACGGCAAGTCAATTGAAGGAAGTAAGGTCGGAGGTCCATAAAGCGACCAGCTCCGCTCCCGAAATCGACCGAGTCTTGGAGGAGACCCAAAGGATCCCTTTCACCTCGAAGATCACGAACGTCAGAGTCCCGGACCCCGACAAGATTCAAATCCCCTTTTACGACGGGACAACGGATCCAAAAGCCCACAAGACAGCCTTCAACATCTCGATGAACCGGACCAAGTTCAGTCCCGAAGAAAAGGACGTTGGGTTCTGCCTCCTGTTCGTAGAACAGGTGAAGGGGGCGGCCCTGTCATGGTTCTCGCGGCTGGAGAGGGACTCAATCAACGATTTCGAGCAGTTATCGTCAGCCTTCTTACAGCATTACTCACTATTCATAAGCCAGTCAACATCCGACGCGGATCTATACTCGTTGTCACAAGGACCGGAAGAGAGCCTTCGAGAATTCATCGAAAGTTTCAAGGTGATTGTGTCTAGGATCGACGGCCTAAGAGACGGTGCCGCGATAAACGCCCTGAAGAAGTCCTTACTGAAGTCTTCTAGCTTCCGAAAGGAAATCACTGTAAACCCACTGCTAACTATCCAAGACGCTCTCCACCGCGCTTCTAACTTTGTAATCTATGAGGAAGACATGAGGGCCCCGGCCGGAAAGCACCAATCAACAAAGTTGGTCGCCAAAGGATCGGTGCAGCCTTCAAACCTTCCAAATGAGAGGAAAAGTAGGCAAAGCGGGAGAGATGAGGAACCCAATGCAGGCGGGACACACAACTACCAAATAAACTCGGAGAGACCATCTGACGGGCGCAACAAAGGATCGTGGAATACGTGGACCCGCCTGGGATACGACGATAACGCCTTTTGCACTTTCCATAAGGCCAAAGGGCACTCGACCGAAAACTGTAGGACAATCGGGAGAAGGCTCGGTGCAAAACTATTGGCCGGAGAACTCGGAAACGGAATAACGTTAGAGAGTCTCAGAACGGCCGAAGAAGATGCAGGCGCCCCGGGCGGACGACCCCATCAGGAACGTCCCGAGAGGCCCGCCGAAGAAACGCCCAAGCGGGGAAGGAGACCAAACGGGGATGACTCCGCCGCGAACCGGAGAAGGATTCACATGATCATCGGAGGACCCCAGTACTGTCGAGACACAGTGGCTTCCATAAAGGCGTTCTTGAGGAGAGGAGACAAAGAATCCAACCCACAAAATCCGATCACCGTGAATGACGACCGGATCTCCTTCTATGAAAAAGACGCCGAAGGCCTCGACCGGCCTCATGAACCACTAGTGGTGGAGCTAGACATCAATGACTACAATGTCTCCCGGGTTTTTATCGACACCAAAAGTTCGGTAGATGTCATCTTTCAGGAGACACTTCAAAGGATGAACGTGGATCTGTCGATGGTGAAATCAATCCCAAGATCTCTGACCGGTTTCTCTGGCGAGGTTACAATGACGGACGGGACAATCCAGCTCCAGGTTCCCGCCGGTGGGATCACGAAGATCGTCAACTTCGCGGTTGCAAACCAACCCGCGATTTATAACGTAATAATGGGAACACCGTAGATCAAATCGATGCGAGCGATCCCGTGGACTTACCATCTCTGTATGAAGTTCCCGACACCAAGCGGAATCAAGACAATCTGGGGAAATCAGAAGGAGGCCCGGATCTGTTTTCTATTGGAACATAAGCTCTGGAATCCGAAGATCCCGCAGAGAGAGAACCTGAAACGCAAGAAGGAATGTGAAAGCACCGAGCCAACAAAAAAGGTTAGCAGGACCGACCGGTTCGAGAAAACAGGAGTTCTGCCCGCAGAAGCTAAAACCAACTTGGAAGAACCAGAAACTCGTAAGGAAACTACCGCAGAAACCGCTGAAACCGTAATAGACGTTTCCGTGACAGAAACCTAGTCGTCTGCTAACTAAAAACAAAAAAAAAAACAAAAAACCAGAACTACGGGTGACTTGATCATTTCTCACGAAGGGTATGTAGGCAGCTCGTTTAAAAAACTCGTTCAGTTGCCCCTCCCCCCTCCATAGAAAAAGGGGGGGAGTGGGTCCGTATATACATACTCCCAAATTTTCGGAAAAATTTCGATAGGATGAACATTGAGACTTAGCATCTCATAACACGTCCAGAACTCGAAATTTTTTCCAAAAATACCGATCCGGACGAAAATCGGGACTTAGCATCTCGTAACCCATCCGGAGAAACAAACGATCCAGAAAGGTCCAAGGAGATGAACATCGGGACTTAGCATCTCGTAACCCATCCGGAGCAACAAATGATCCAGAAAGATCCGAGGAGAGGAACAGTGAGACTTAGCATCTCACAACACGTCCAGTACTCGAACAACTCCTGAAGAGTACTAATCAAGAAATGAACCCGGATAAACATCGGGACTTAGCATCTCGCGATTCATCAGGGACTACCCAGATAACAAAAACGTCTCTCAACTACTCAAGTCCTCTCAAACAAATCTGTTTGTTGCTGGCCACAAAAAGACACTCACTTTTCAACCATGGTTCTTTCAGCATCCCGCAGCGGATAAAAGTAGTGCGCTATACAAATTTCTGGACTAACATCCGAAAGGCGTAACCTGATCGGGAATGCTGGAAGCGTCAAGACGATGTTCTGATTAGTTTACCTTCAGGAGCACTTCGCATAGGCAAATACTGTGAAGTGTAAACCATGAAGTAAACTCGCCAAACCCAGTAAAGCGCCAGACATGGAAAGCTGGTCTGAGACGTCTCAAGAACGCGGTATCAAACCGGCTCTTAAGCGAGATCTTAAAAGCGTTCCGTCGAAAGAGGGAATCAAGCAAACTTAGTTCCCCGCGACACCAAAAACAAGCATTAAATCCAGGATATATCCGCAAAACAAGAACCCTGGTCAAAAAGCTCGGAGTGGCCGGAAAAGCATCTCCAAATACAAAGCACAAGTCCAAAGAACAAGTCAAATATAACCGAAAGGGTTAAAAGACGATCCATGGAAGGAAAGTCGAATAACCAAGTAGGAACAAGAATGGATCAAGGGTCCAACTAAGTCGAGAATGGATCCGACGATCCCAACGAAAACCTAAATAAAGATAGTATCCGCAACGATACACTGGTTCCTTAAGTTCGGAATGCCCAAGAAAGAGTCCCCAATGCACCATGCAAAGTAGAACAAATAAGAGGTCCGAAGAATCCGGCAAAGCCAAGCAAGGATCCGACAACCTCGACAGAAATGTAACACCCGTCTCAGCGACACTCAAGAACGGCATGCCATTAACCACATTAACTAACTAATATACTTCAATCTACAGTGTCTCACAACTCAACTACCTCAAATGCTATATGTATAAAAAAAATACAAATAAAACATAAAATCCCAAAGAAGCACCGTATCGTCATAAGCATAAAGTACTTGTCCGTCTCACCTGAAAAGCTGAAGAGGGAAAAAAGAGGGGTGAGTAACAGAGGAGTCACTCAGTGAGGTATGGGATGCTAATCACAGAAAACGTAAATCTGACAATAGCACGCCATACATAGAAAATAGATTAAACATGCACAATCACGGTACCTAAAGTACCCAACGAACAGCCAACGTCCTATTACCGGATCCAGTGACCGGCGGCACCCTCCTCCCCGGAGGACAACTTATGGGATAGTGCCCAACCACACAGCCCGTAGACGATTATTGACCTCTGAAGGTACTGGACAGCAGGTCGACTAATTCTGCCCAGCACCATCTCCTCAAACAACAAGCGACGCAAGTACAGAAGTCACGTCTCTGTACCCTCGCAATCCCTAATGACCCACATAGTCGACTAATTCTAGCTCTAGCATGAATAAAAGAATCAATTAACAATTTAATGCACAATCGATTGGTTGAGTCATCTATTATTCCTAAGTTCAATTACAAACAAACCTAAGTAGACCCTAGCAGAGAAACGGAACACATTTAATACTAAATTCCATCTATGGCGCTTTTTGATGAAAGATACGAAAGTCTGTGAAAAACCCTAACCTTATCAAAAATGGAGTATAACTGCTTCCTCTGCCTCCAGATGCTAAAACGGACGCTGAATCTGAAATCAGGACGAAATTTCGAGTGAGAACGGCTTTCGAACGGCGAATATCGGTTAACAAGTCAAACTAGTCTAAGTCAACGGTTAGACCAATTAATGGTCAAACCGGACCTAAACCGAACCCGACCGAACCGGTGACCCAAACCCAATTCAAACCCGGCTGAATTCTTAAACCAACTTAATTTCTTAAACCAGGAATAAAATTAACTAACCGGATTTAAACTAAATAACTAGAATTAACCTAACTAAACCGGGATTAACCTAAACCAGAATTAATTAAACTACACCGGGATTGACTTAAGCCAAACCTTAATTAATTGCATCAAACCAGTTACTAACCCAACCAAAACTACTAAGTTAATCGGCAAGATAATGTGCACGAGTTGTTACGGAATTTACGGTCGAAACTGCGAGCACATGATTGATGGCATGGTCGGTGGAGAGAAATGGAGGAGTGATGCGGCGACACTGGCAATTGGGAGAACGCGGCAGAGGTGAGATCGGAGCAAACGAGCGGATCGGAGATGGTGTGGAAGCGATGGCTTACTACACAAGCAAGGAGTGTGCGATCGTGATCTCGGCTTGATCTCGATGATGACGGCACGCGATGCCTCTGATGATGAAAATGAGTTGCTCTGGTGATGGCTGGCGCAAAGGAAAAAACGACGGTGGCTGGAGGAGACGTCACGACAAAGTTTCAATGAGACGGAGGAGAGGAATGAAGCCGTAGTGGAGAGAGCTATGGCACGTCTCCTTCTTCTCTCCTTCTCTCCTTCTCTCTCTCTCACTCTCTCTCTCTCTCTCTCTCTCTCTCTCTCTCTCTCTCTCTCTTCATCTCGCTGAGACTGCGTCTAGGTTAATTTGATAAACCGGAGAGGAAGATAGTTACGTTATACACACGTACACACCCACGAAGAGAAAAGGAAGTTGGGCTGTTAATGGGCCAAAGGGGAAAAAGAATGAATTGGGCCAAGGGGTGGGTCACGGTCGTTACAATTGTCCCCCACTTACAAGGAATTCGTCCTCGAATTCAAGTTCGGATCCGACTGTTTGGTCTGCTCCACAAAAGCTCCGGGTAATCAAATCCTCAACTGAGTCTTGGTCTCACATACTTATCCTAAATTATGTCTCTCCCAACAGACTTTCAATATCAATCATTTTTCTCCTGAACTTCCATTGATTGGCTAAACAGCTTTCTTTTTTTTTTTTTTTTTCTTTATAAATTCTGAAAGCTCCTTGCGGCTGCTGCAAAATCCACTATAACCTCTAAAAATTTTCCCGAATGCAACACAAAAGACTTTCATGCTCGTCTTAATATCCTGAAACATATGATAATCCCTTCGGCTCCTAAGATATGCACTCTGGTTCTCCAACTCCACTTAATGACATGGTAACCGCCTCGATAAAATCAACTCCCCAGAGGACGACTGGGACATTCCGATGAATAAAGCTCCGTGTTTTTTTTTTTAATCGACTCGATGAATCTATCTAGTCTCCGGCTCAAACACACTCTGGATGATCAACACTTAACTATGCTCGACATACGAAAATATGAGTATCTCCAAAATCCAATAGGGTATAAGCTGTCCTACCCCAAGCGACAATCGACCAACACAAGTACTAAATCAATGGTTTCCACATAAACGACATACTCGAACCGCAAACTCAAATCCTCAAATCCACAGCGTCAAAAAGAACAGTCTCAAATATCTCGTGGTCTCCAATAACAATACTCGCGACAATAGCTTGGCGCTTGGGTGGTGACAAAAACAACCCTGAACTCATTGCGAACAGTCCCTGAAAATGAGAACATGCTAACCACAACTGACCAACTCGGTCTAACTGTTGGTGCTGCAATCTAACTAACAAACGACGCATCCACGAACATAGACTGGTAGTAACTTATGACATAATCCAACCATCTGCATGAAAACACTGAACACGCTCTCCCAACATGATGACGGTAGTAACGAAAACAACACGATGGAAATCCTGACAGTTGCGACACATTGTTATATCCTAAATAAGTCTTATCAAGCTTTACTGAGCCACCTTGAAGAAATATTGCTTCTCCTCCATCTCTGCCTCATGAACAAAAGTCTTCTAAAAAAAATACTTATAAATTTCCACTCGCTGACCATTCAGGAAACTCCTGATCAAGTCCTCATCAGCTATGAAACTCCCAGAAAATCTTCAAAGCTGACAAAACACTTACTTGTACTCCCTGATAATCCTAGTGCCTTGAGAAAGGTGCTTAAAAGCATTGGCATTCCTGTGCCTGTCTTCATGAGGAAAGAACGTCCTGCCGAACTCCACACAGAGTGATTGTAGGTTAACTCATAACAGCTGCGACTACTCTCAACAAGTCCTTTTTACCAGAGAAAGATGCCATCCATCAGAAAATGAGTAGTCAAATCCAATTAAAACTCTGTTGTACACTTCTTATGCTTCAAGTTACGGTTTAGCTTCTTCCTTTAAATGTCTGCGGTGACAGTATCCACTGACTTCCAATCTGATCCAAACTGGTGTCCCACATTTGTCTCATTAGCCCCCAACATGTGGGTTCCTCTCTGTCTCTGCCAGATATTGGCGGTGACGGTGGTGGCGGCAGAAGATCAACAACCTGAGGAGCATGCTGCTGTCAGCACATCTCGTGGTACCTCTGAAGCTCCATCCACATTTCTGAATTACTAAGCGTCGGCTCTGCTCCGTTAACCTTAACTGATGGTGCATATGGTGGTAACGTTGGAACTGCGAACAATCTAACTGTCCCTTGAGCGGTCTGACTAATGACCTCCTGATTAATCTTCTGAACATTGGTCTCTTCGGCATAACCTGTTGAACAACGAGCTGACAACCCGGCGTGAAACAAATACCTTCCTTGACGACAACTGAAAACCTGTTTAAACTGCGGCTGAAATGAGACCAACTTATAATAGATTATTACCAGATAGAATGGGTGCTCCTTTGTTTTTTTTTTTTTAATACACAAGTCCCGGGAATTTTTTATTTTTAAATGGATGTCCCGGAATTGTTTTTTTTAAACCGTTGAAAACCGAATATGCAATTATGCTTTCTACTACCGTCTCCCGGGTCAGAACCGGGACGACATAACCTAGGCTCTGATACCAAAATGTAACACCTGTCTCAGCGACACTCAAGAACGGCATGCCACTAACCACATCAACTAACTCATATACTCCAATCTACAGTGTCTCAAAACTCAACTACCTCAAATGCTATATGTATATAAAAAAATACAAATAAAACATAAAATCCCAAAGAAGCACCGTATCGTCATAAGCATAAAGTACTTGTCCGTCTCACCTGAAAAGTTGAAGAGGGAAAAAAGAGGGGTGAGTAACAGGGAGTCACTCAGTGAGGTATGGGATGCTAATCACAGAAAACGTAAATCTGACCATAGCACGCCATACATAGAAAATAGATTAAACATGCACAGTCACGGTACCTAAAGTACCCAACGGACAGCCAACATCCTATTACCGGATCCAGTGACCGGCGGCACCCTCCTCCCCGGAGGACAACTTATGGGATAGTGCCCAACCACACCGTCCGTAGACGATTGTCGACCTCTGAAGGTACTGGACAGCAGGTCGACTAATTCTTCCCAGCACCATCTCCTCAAACAACAAGCGACGCAAGTACAGAAGTCACGTCTCTGTACCCCCGCAATCCCTAATGACCCACATAGTCGACTAATTCTAGCTCTAGCATGAATAAAAGGATCAATTAAAAATTTAATGCACAATCAATTGGTTGAGTCATTTATTATTCCTAAGTTCAATTACAAACAAACCTAAATAGACCCTAGCAGAGAAACGGAACACATTTGATGAAAGATACGAAAGTCTACGAAAAGCCCTCACCTTAGAAAAAATGGAGTATAACTGCTTCCTCTGCCCTCCAGATGCTAAAACGGACACTGGATCTGAAATCAGGACGAATATTCGAGTGAGAACGGTTTTCGAACGGCGAAAATCGGTTAACAAGTCAAACTAGTCTAAGTCAACGGTTATACCAATTAATGGCCAAACCGAACCTAAACCGAACCCGACCGAACCGGTGACCCAAACCGAGTTCAAACCCGGCTGAATTCTTAAACAAACTTAATTTCTTAAACCAAGAATAAAATTAACTAACTGGATATAAACTAAATAAGTAGAATTAACCTAATTAAACAGGGATTAACCTAAACCAGAATTAATTAAATTAAACTGGGATTGACTTAAACCAAACCTTAATTAATTGCATCAAACCAGTTACTAACCCAACCAAAACTACTAAGTTAATCAGCAAGATAACGTGCACGAGTTGTTACGGAATTTACAGTCGAAACTGCGAGCACATGATCGATGGCATGGCCGGTGGCGAGAAATGGCAGAGGTGATGCAGCGACACTGGCAAAGGGGAGAACGCGGCAGAGGTGAGATCGGAGCAAACGATCGGATCGGAGATGGTGTGGAAGCAATGGCTTACTACACAAGCAAAGAGTGTGCGATCGTGATCTCGGCTTGATCTCGATGATGACGGCACGCGATGCCTCTGATGATGAAAATGAGTTGCTCTGGTGATGGCTGGCGCAAAGGAAGAAACGACGGTGGCTGGAGGAGATGTCACGACAAAGTTTCAACAAGACGGAGGAGAGGAATGAAGCCGTAGTGGAGAGAGCTATGGCACATCTCCTTCTTTCCTCCTTCTCTCCTTCTCTCTCTATCTCTCTCTCTCTCTCTCTCTCTCTCTCTTCATCTCGCTGAGACTGCGGCTAGGTTAATTTGATAAACCGGAGAGGGAGATAGTTACGTTATACACACGTACACACCCACAAAGAGAAAAGGAAGTTGGGCTGTTAATGGGCAAAAGGGGAAAAAGAATGAATTGGGCCAAGGGGTGGGTCATGGTCGTTACAAAAAACCCAGACAGTATCTGAAACGATATGCTGGTTTCACAATACAAGTCTGGAACCAAAGGACAAAGTTAAGAATGGATCTGGCGATCCCGACAAAAAGTAAAATCAAAACAGTATCTAAATTGATACGCCGGTTTATCAGCTCAAACGAAAAGAATCAAAGCCGAAGATAACCTAAAGACGAAATAATATCCATAAAAGGGAAGTCAAATAGTCAAGTAAGTTCAACAAAAGAAGCAAATACATCAGGGGGACAAGCAGTCCGGAAACAGCAAGAGAAATACGAACAAACAAGGAAGACCTAATCATATTCAATAACAGGAGTGGCGCTGGCCTCATCCACGTCCAGGACCTCTGTATCACCACCCGGAGATTGATATGGTGAAACGGGGGAGTAAGCCAGAAAACCATCGAAATCAGAAACAGCTCGGTCGAAGGAGCCTGCCCACCCCTTTCCTTTGAGCTCTGCCAATGATGCCTCAAGCTCAACCTCCTCTTCTTCAACCCTGCTCTTCCCGGACTTGATATCACGAACCATCGCTAGGTCTGAGCCAACCTTGGTCAGAGCCTCCTCACCAAACTTGGCCTGACGCACCAACATAAGAGCAGCTTTCGCACTCTCAATACGAAGGCAGTACTTTTCCGCCATATCCCACCGACAGCACTTCTCTGCCTTCTTCATCAGCCTTCTTTATCAGCCTCTCGGCCTCCGGAAGCTCATCCTTGAGTGTGTGCACCTCCGCGGCATGACCCGACTCGAACCACTGAACTTTCTTTTCCGCTTTCCTAAGCCTGATTTCTAGATTCCTTATCTTTTTTTCCTTCTTTTGGGATTCCTTCGCTGTGGCCTCCAGAGCGGCCCGGGTCGCATATGCCCGAGTGGCAACCTGAATCAAAACGAGACAAACATTCGATGAGCAAAATCAGGAGAAGAGCAAACTCATATCAAAAGCAAAGAAACAAAAAGATACCATCATAACGCCGGAAGCCAAATCCCCATACGCTATTGAGGGATCGAACGGCCGATCAGTGGTCGGGACAGACTCGCCAATATGATCCACAAGCCTCGCAGACTCAACCAGGTCTCCTCCTGCCGCTTTACGGATATTAAACGTCAGGCTGGGCTCGGAAACCTTGGTTTTTCGAGAAGCCTTGGTCTTCTTTCGGCGATCAGACCTACTAGCAACTTCTTTGCCCTTGTCGGCCGCAGCAGCACGATCAGACTCCTGAGGAACAGCGATTTGTCCCTCAGGAGCATCTCTTTCAGAAGTTATCATCTACATCGGGCAAAGCATTACGGTGTCCAAAAGATGCCTGAGACTTGGACACCAGCTGAGGCCGAACGCCACTGTCCTTAACACGCTGCGGAGGAGTCCAGGCGCCACGAGCACCGCTATCCTGCGATGAAGCACCACCAACGCTACCTCGAGGAAAGTCGGGCGCCTTCCGAAAAACTCCTCCAGGACGGGGCGCCCATTTTGTCGTGGCTACCGCTCCAACCGCCCTTCGTGGCATACCCCTCGAGCCAGGCGCCCTCTGCCAAACCTTCTTGCGGCCAGGTGCCCCTTGAGAGACATCAACAAAGCAGGATGCCGTTTCTTGAGAAATATCAAGGCTAGGCGCCAACTGCGGCACATCTTCGGGACCAGGCGTCACTTGCAGAATGGCGCCTTCACCATCCGAAAGATGGTCGCCCACAAATCCCGCTTCTCATTCCGGACAGTAATCGAAATCGATAGCGCAATCCAGCATCGCTTCCAAGTTAAACTTGAGAGGAGTTCGTGATTGACCAGCCATATCAAACAAAGAAAACAATACTTGAAGAACACTTGAGAAAAACTTGAAGAAAACTTGAAGAGAGAAGTGAAATGGTGAAGAATGAAGGAGACGCCATCCCATGATATAGCAAAGATAGCACGAACTCCCATGCAAACATGACGAGACAACATCCGTCTCAGACAAGACATTAAAAACAGAACGGACGATCAGACGAACGGAAAAAACCAGTTGCCTTCCCGTTCCATCAATCCTGATAAACTCTGAGCTCGAAACTCATTGCTTCGGACTACGAAAGCAAAGAGCTGGGGGGCTAACTGTTGGGGTCAAAATCCCCTCCTCGGAGATTGATAGAACGAGAACTCGAGATCAAGATCGAACGAATCACGTTCCGAACATGGCGGCTGAACTTATCGCGAACATGGCCAGCCGCCCATCACTCTTTCATCAAGATAGGGCGGCTGACTTAATCCCGAGCATGCTTCAGCCGCCCATCATTCTCTCATCAATGCACGGCGCCTGGACTTCTCCTAGACCAAGTCCAGCCGCCCACCATCCTCATGCAATAATGGACCGGCGCCCGATCATTGTTCAACAGCCCACAATCATTGTCCAGCAGCCCATGATCCCAGCCGCCCATGGACTGATCTCAGCCGCCCATCATCCTCTCGGAATCAATCCCGGTGCCTGGACTTCTCCCAGACCAAGTCCAGCCACCCATCATCATCTAAGCACCGAGCTCGGCGCCACGACTCATCCCGGACTAAGTCCAGCCGCCCGTCCTTCCTTCAAGCAACATCCGGCGGCTGAACTTAGTCTAGCCGCCCGAAACCTTTCAAACGAGATACGGCGTCTGGACGTGTCCCGAAGTAAGTCCAGCCGCCATCAAACATAATCCCGGTCTCGTATCAATCCATGGCAAAGGCGTCTGCACGTTCTGACCCCGAGTTTTGGCCAGCCGCCCATGCACGTTGGTCAGCCCCCCGTGCACATTGGCCAGCCGCCCATACACGTTGGTCAGCCCCCCATGTACATTGGCCAACCCCCCATGCACGTTGGCCAGCCGCCCATGCATGCAAGGAAGAGATCGGGCGGCTGGACATCAACACGAACCGGGTGGCTGAAGCTTCGAGGAAACAGGCGGCTCGGTCTCAGAAATCGAAAAAAATGCTCAGAACACTATTCACGCGAGAAAACCGTTAAAGCACTGTTCATCCCGAAAAAGAGTTAACCGAAAAATCGATTTAAGCATAATCGAGGACCGGTTTACTATTCACGGAGCACTATTCATCGGGTACTGTTCATTAAAAGTTGGGCCGGGCCAGGATCAGATTATGTGACAGATTGTTGAAGGTTTCGGGCCAGGAATCGGGCCCAAAAGACTAGGTCGGCGGCTGGAAGGAAGGAGCTTTGTCCCAGATCGCCCATAAAGAGTTTTAGCCTCCTAGGTCTCCTAGTATAAATATAGACGCTTGTACTAGGTTCAGATCATCCCAAATTCGAGTATTAAGTCTTTTTGCAATATAAGACTTTTCAGCTTTTGCAATTATTATTGTACTTCGAAAAATATCAATAAAATCATCTTTTTGCATTTTCGGTCCTCAAGTTCTTTTAAGAGAGCTTACTCGGATAGAGGACTTTTGAGTTTTAGTTTGCAGAGAAAGTGATCTCTTGTGCGTGAGTGACCTTTAGTGGTTGAATTGACGATGTAAGCCCCTGGTCGAATAGTTAATATAACCAACGTGGGAGAGCGCAACTAACCGTGGTATGGTTACTTTATTGGTTGCGTTGGTTGACAGTGACCTAGTGTGATAGGCGACTGTTCACGCCTTCGGAGAGTGGATCATTTACTGCCTTTTCATTATGTGTAAAAAATTAACTTTTTGCTCCGAAGCCGAAAAGTTTCA
Organism: Isatis tinctoria; assembly: GCA_010577795.1. Classification (NCBI taxonomy): domain Eukaryota; kingdom Viridiplantae; phylum Streptophyta; class Magnoliopsida; order Brassicales; family Brassicaceae; genus Isatis; species Isatis tinctoria. Next base: position 16,658,925 of record CM021247.1, on the reverse strand, counting down.
CAAATCTCTATCTCTCTCCCGGAGGCTCTCTGGTTTCTTTCACAGCCTTCGCTTTTGAAGATTGACGGAAGAGTGTTAGAAGACGCAGTCGACGTTGTTTCTGGAGTTGAGAAGATTTTCTAGCAATGGAAGGTACGTTTTTTGGTCTGAGTATGTTTGTTATTTGAAGACGCCTTTACGCCGGAAAATCGGTCGGCGCGGCCGCTTTGTTTATATGGGGTTTTTCTGTTTAAATTGGGTTTTTTTTTCTTCTTGCATGCTTAATATAACCCAATGCCCAATTGTTTTCGTTACCCCAGGTGGTGAATCTTCGTGTGCCGGTGCGTGGGACAACCTTCTGCTGCCGAGACTATTTGCTACTGATCGTTACCCCAACAAGAGGCTTAATGTGTACTCGAAAATTGAGACGCTTTTGGTGGATTTGCTAAAAGGGACGCCTGAATGGGATGTTATCAGAGGGTCTTGTTTTGGTAAACTCTTCGACTTACCGACGGAAAGGTGTTCGATTTCGTGCAAGCTTATCCACGCGTTGCTAACCCGGACCCTTGTGTCGAGGAAGAAGTACGTTGTGTGGACGGTATACGGTGGTCAACCATTCAGATTTGCCCTCAAAGATTTTGAAGCGGTTATGGGGTTGCCCTGCGGAGAGTTCCCCGGAGAGTATGATTTTGAGTTTCAAGTTTCGAACAAGGAGATTACACATGAGTATTGGCAAAAACTGTTTGGTCTCTCTAGGTCAGCCACGCTAGCGGACGTCATCCACATGATGCGAACTGATACGACCATAAATGGTTGGCGACGTATACGGTTGGCATTGCTGTTGATCGTGGATGGCGTCTTGGTTGCTTCGGTGCAGCATCACAAACCGACGCCTAAGTATGTTAAGTTGACGGAGAATATCCACGAATTCCTAGAGTTTCCGTGGGGGAGAGAGTCCTTTCTGTGGATGATTAGCTCAATGAAACCAGTTAAGCAGACCGGTGGTAAGATTGATGAGGCTGTGTCTGCGTTCTGTCAGCAGCTGCAGCAGGAGTCTTTGCGTTTGGTAGGTTTCCCGCTAGCTTTCCAGCTTGTCGCTTTGGAAGCGATTCCCGTTTTACTAGCAAAGTTGGCGTCTTCAAAGCTGCCGGAGAAGTTGGTTGACTTTCCTGGTATCAAGCTACAACCAAAATCTCTCAGCGCCACGGACGTCCAGGAGGCCAAGTGTGCAGAAAACATGAGTGGAGGTTTCTTAATTATTTACGTGGTTGTTCACGAAGTTATGATTTGAGAATCTTGGCTGAACTCGGTGTTTATGTGTGTGTTTCTTTTTTTTTTGGTGGCCTAAATAGTTGACTGTGACCCCGATGGTTGGTGAAGGGTTGCGCGACGATGAGTGGGATGAAGAGGTATGTGATAGGAAAGTCACGTATCTGGAGGACAAGATTGCAAGATGCCACAAATTCGTTAAGGAAGAGTGGCCTGGTGGGGATGCATCTTTGCCGCTTAGCCTGCCAAAGAGTAAAGAACAAGTTGGGGAGAAGCGAAAAGCACGAACCCGCGCAGCTGCTAGTGTGAAAAAGGCTCGTACTGAGGACAACAGATCAGACATTGCTGGCCAGGATTCTGTTACAGCTTTAGAGAGGAAGATTGATTTGTTCAGTAGACGTGTGGATGAACTACTGGTAAGAATTGATATGGTTGAACAGATGAAAGGACAGATGGACGTACTGGTAGAGGAGATGAGAAAGCTTAATAGGAAAATAGTCGAACACGAGTTGAGACGGAAAATGGCCGAACGCGAGTTGAGACGGAAAATGGTGGATGCTGGTGGGATACCGAAGAGACGAGTAAACTCTGGCCTCCTAAAGGGGCGAAGCGTTCTGTGAGAGCCGAAACTCACACTGTCAAAACTTATATTTAATGGGGGCTCGAAAATTCTATTTATAAAGAACTAAAGGACCGAAAATGCAAAAAAGATGAAAAGGGAGATTTTATTGATATTTTCCGAAAGTACAAGGGAAATTAGCAAAAGCTGAATAGTCTTAAATTGCTAAAACTCCTAATACTCGGATCTGGGATGGATTTAACCTTTACATGAGCGTACATATATATACTGGCAATCCTAGGAGGCTAAGACTTCAGATTTCCGATGTGGGACTTTGTCCTTCCTTCCCAGCCGCCGACTTAAGCTTTTCGGGCCCGATTTCCGGCCCGAGAGTCTTCCGTGATCCGTCCGCGCGTTCTGACCCAAATCCGGCCCGCCGATGAATAGTGATCCGTATCTCGGTTTAAGCTCAATTCGATCTTTCGGTTAACCTTGTCTCGGGATGAATAGTGTTTTTTAACGGTTTTTCCCGCGTGAATAGTGTCCCGAGCGTTTTACGACTTCTGAGATTTGAACCGCCCGTTTTTTGTTTGAACTTCCAGCCGCCGGTTTCGGTGTTGATGGCCAGCCGCCGGTTCCTCTAGCTCGTGTGCTCGGCGACTGGTCCACGGACGGCTGGACGTTCGTCACGGTCCTTCGGGGAATGTTTACGGACGTCTTTGGAGTCAGAACATGCAAAGGATGATCCTCGGGTCGGTCCGGGCACGATGGTCGGTCGACTGGACGATGTTCGGGTAATGAGTCTTGTCTTGAGAAACGATCGTGTGCATGTGATAATGATCCGGCGGCCGGCCTTATCCCAGCCGCCGGTTGGTATGTGATGAAGATCCGGCGGCTGGCCTTATCCCAGCCGCCGGCCTTGGATGGAGAAGACCCGGCGGCTGGCAATCATCCCAGCCGCCGGCCATGGACGCATAAGGATCCGGCGGCTGGCACTTGTCCCGGACGCCGGTCATGGTCGTGTGAAGATCCGGCGGCTGGCACTTGTCCCGGCCGCCGTTCATGGACGTGTGACGATCCGGCGGCTGGCACTTGTCCCGGCCGCCGGTCATGGACGTGTGGTGATCCGGCGGCCGGCACTTGTCCCGGACGCCTTTTGATGGACCAAGACGATCCGGCGGCCGGCCTTATCCCGGCCGCCGGTCGTGGATCAATGAAGACCCGGCGGCTGCCCTTATCCCAGCCGCCGGCCGTGGGTGTAAGAAGACCCGGCGGCTGGCCTTGTCCCAGCCGCCGGTTGATGTCTTGGACGGATCGTGGGCAGTTTGCCTTAGCTTGTCCGTTCCATGTTCGGGATAAGTTCCATTTGATCACGACCTTGACTTCTCGTTCCGTCAATCTTCGAGGAGGGGATTTTGACCCCAACACGTTCCTGCTTTTAAAGGAAAGGACCGAGTTGAAGACGATGATTTAAGTGTGTTTGGATTATTTTCTCTGTTTTTTTTTCCTCGTATTTGTGTTAGGATGGGTTTTGGCGAGTTAGATCTGGTTGTGGTTGCCTCGTAATGAGGAGGAATGCAATAGAAATATGTCCAAATTCTTTCAGGTCGTCTTATGGAATCCATGTTGTGGTTGACCATGTTGTTGGTTTTTGTGTTTTCCCAGGCGTTGTCGAGAAGGTAGTTGAGCACGAGGGGTGCGAGGACAGGTCAGGTACTGAAGAATAAACGGGCATGTTGGGGGTTAAGGTATGGGTATTTGCATGCCTGTTTTGATGTTTTTTGTTTACTTTGTGAATATGGTACCGTAGGCATATTGAGAGAAGGTTAACCGATTGTTAAACTGTTTTCACAGGTGACTTTAGTGGATGGGATTTCAACTAAGGGAACTTCTGTTGCAGAACCGGGAACTTTCTCGGGCTTGGAGAATGAGGGATTGGATCAAACTCTGGATAAACAAATCGAAATTGGTAAGAATGACCAGGCGAACGACTCCGGTAAAGTGCATGTAGAGTACATGGATGCCCCTGGAAAGGAAATCGACGAAATGGATAGGTCAAACTGTCGAGTAGAAGAGACGGCAATAGACGTTACAGAAAAGGCATTGTTGTTTAGTATTGTGAGTAGGTTGTGCATATCGGGTTTAGTGGGTGGTTGTGGTTAGTGTGTGGGAAAAGTTATTAATCAGAGTGTTTGTGGCAGGGTGTTGGAGGTTCGAAGTCTGGTATACCGGTGGAGGTGGCTGGCCATGGGACGGGGACGAAGATTAACTCGGCAGTTTTAGAGCATGGGGGCGAGACAGTTGGGGGGGACTGGTTGTGCGAGTACGGCTGGCAGACATTCGGGGTTTGGTCTTTCAAATGACGAAGGTTCCGGCGTAAACACAACCCCATCATTCCATATGACCCAGGATGTCATGGGGCGTGGTTTGGTTGCTACAGGGTGTGGCGGAGATGATATTATGATGGATGAGTACCGCAATGATTGATTGGATACAGCGTCTTCTGTTGCCAGGGCGGTAATGAAAGAGCATGCCGGCTGTAAAGGCTTTGTAGTCGAAGCCGAGGGATTGAATAACATGGATGGGGTAGGTGGACTGGGAGATGTGGATAACCAGGGAGATGGAATTGAAGACGGGGATGGGTCTGACTTGGCAGGCGTGTATGAGGAGGAGATAACGGGGGCCATCATCAGCGGAGAAAGAGCTGCGTGACATGTTGTTGGGACAACCATCAGCCGAGTACTTGGTTATGCCTGAGTCTGAGCACGCCGTTTATCCTTTGTTCTCGAAGACTTTGAAAGCAAACAGCAAAGTGTACGCCCTCCGTTTTCATGTTTTTTTAATCCGCAGGGAATTACCTATTGTTTAGTCTTACGCGTTAGTAACCTCTGTGCGGCTGTTTTTTCGATAGGCTACATTCAACAGTGGTGGGTTACGAGTTCGACAACAACTTCTTACTGGTTCTAGGTGGTAGTCAACAGTGGAAAACTACTCTGGTACATAGACTGTGAAAGTGTTTAGTGTAATATGATGTTTTATGTGTTTTTTTAGGACTAATTGGTGTCGGTGAATGTTGGACAGCATATGGAGGTACTAATGAGCTACATTGGCGAGAAACATCGCGACCTGTGTAGAACACAACGGATTTGCTTTGCGTCTCCTTGGCTTACACTGAACATACAGGGCAAATACCGTGCATTCAGCAAGGCGTACAAGAAAGATAAGGTGGCCGTGGATGATAAAATTAAACGATACGTCCATGCGGCTGGTGAACGGTGGTTGGAGGATGTGGATACCGTGTACGTTCCTATGGTTTGGGCGGATTCACATTGGGTAGGTCTCAGCATCAATCTCGTGCTATGGTCGGTAGAGATTCTTGACTCGAATCCAGACGAGGCGGAAGAAGTTGTGGGTGAATTCATGAAACCTGTTGTGGACATGTTGCCTTATATAATCCGGAAACTGTGTCCCCCAACAGTCAGCCACACACAGGGTCTTAAGTCGTTTACGTGGACGAGGGTTTGTGGCTTGTACAGCAACGACCGTAAGGGGGATTGTGGACCGGTAGCTGCCAAATTCATGGAACTACATGCGTTAGGTGAACAGCCACTGGCGATGAATGGAATGAATGACGAAGCTGTGGACAACTTTAGGAAGAAGTATGTCGTGGACGTGTACAAGGATTGGATTTTGCCACTGTATCCGGAGGAGGATTCTGAAGAGTGACGAAGCCCGTTTGGGTCGGTTGTTGTTAACTCCCTTTGTATGTGTGAACTTAATTTGTTCTGTTTTGCATTTTGTGTTGTATTTCCGAAGCTGGACATGTGATATGCTTCGTTACCCTATGTTGTGTTTGATGATGAGAGAACGTATGGTTTTCAGTGTCTGGATCTATTGTAATATTGACATGTGATTACGAGTTTTGGGTTACAATGGAAGTCGTTAAGTATATTGTGTTGTGTGGTGGACTAGGTAGGTGAGGGCATAGCTGAAGTACGAATGGTCGACCACTGTCGAGTACGTGTGGATGTGGGCTAGATAGGAGATTTATTAGAGTTTGCGCAGTGTATGGGGTAGAAGATAAATGTTAGAGATAATTGCCTACAAACACACTTTCTAAACTTTTAGTGTCAAAAATACACACTTCCATGTAGGAGGTGACTTTTTCCTTGTCTTTACAAATCTTATCCCGAATATACCCTTGGATGGAAAAGAGGGTCATGTTCGAACAATGTTGCGTCCAACCGCACTGTGCCGAATGAAGGCGTGGATGGAGAAAAAAGTCATGTTCGAACAATATCTATTCACTGAAAAGCTTTATCCTTCTCATTTTTTATGTTTACTGGTCTATAATATCACACTCTCCATTGCAGGTCGTGGTCGAACAATGTCTAGTAATCACCGACAAGTTGCGTCCAACCAGGCTGTAGCGAATGAAGGTGTGGATGGAGAAGAGGGCCATGATCGAACAATGTATATTCACTGAAAAGCTTTATCCTTCTCGTTTTTCATGTTCACTGACCATATGTTCTCACACTCTCTATTGTAGGTCATGGTCGAACAATGTCTAGTAATCACCACATGTATGATTCATGCCTCACCTACCGAGTGGTTTATGTACGTCCACTTTAATGCTCCTTATACATCCTTATATTACTATCACCTTCCTTCTATGTATGTACGTACATAAAATATGTGTTCCTTTTTGTGTACGTCCACGTATAACTAAGGACTTTAAGAGTAAATTTACCCACAGAAAGTGCACCTCGCAAGTTGGGTCACTTTTTCTGCAAAATAAGTTGAAAAAGTCACTTATATGGTCAAACTCTCTAAATGTTATAGGCTAGTAGATGAAACCGAAAGCCAAAAAGCCGATATAAACCCCCAAATGTTTCCCAAATCCGCGGAAGCAAAACAAGTGCATAGAAGCATTAAAAAGGAAGGCATCAACAATGTTTGTCCACAAAAAAAAAGCAGGTGTGGAGGAACACATAATTAAGTTCTGAGACAAAAGACGGAACTGCCGGGGGATGACAATATGGTCAGAACTCTATCCAGACGCAAAAGAGGTGGGGCAAAAGTATATTTCTTCCCCCAATGGATATAGGACGGACCAAAGTCAAATGGGATTGGTACATGTTGTCTTGTTGTGTCTTTGACCTCCACATCGGCCGCATTTGTTCTTCCCGGCTCTTGCTTTCTTGGCCACCTAATGTGTGTAAAGAAAACTGTTAGCTCCCGCTTAGTAAACTAAGGATTCTCTTGTATGAGAAGTGGTGTAGGGGGTTTACCGGGTACTCGCCGGTGGAGAGATAGCACTTCTCACGTGGTCGACCTGGGGGCTTGCGTGTACTGGGTGGCAGAAGACGCAGTCCATTAATGTGGTCAGGGATCACTGCGTCGTCTGGGCAGCCATCAGGTGCAATGATACCTTCGTACGTGTCGATCCATGTTTGTTTTTTGAACCAGTGGCCGACCATAGAGTCGTAGGGGATGCCTAGTTTATCCGCCGAAATGAGAGCGTGCGCACACGGGATCTGGTACTTGTCGAACACAGCGCATGTGCAGATTTTTTTTATCCAATGCGACATGGTGTTTATGTCCAAATTGGCTGACAACTTCGGTCGTCCAGGGTGATATCTCATTGACTGAGGTTCCCTTTGTCAGACACATGCAGGTAGTCATGACTTTGTCCACTTCTGGTGTGACAGGTCCTCTGCAAGCGAGAGACTTTTTCCGCCGGGCACAGAACCACCTGGTTAGCATTCTCTGGATGAACATAAAGAGTTCGACGATGGGTGAAGATCTAGCTTTGACGAGCTGGCGATTGAGTTGCTCTGCTACGTTGCTTGTCATAAGGTTGTATCTGTTGCCACAGAAGAATGCCCTGGACCACACATCTGCACCGATATTGTTGAGATAGTCAGCACAAGCAGCGTTTTCCAGGGAGATCTGGTCGAACACTTTCTCATAAGCGCCTGGACGGAACGCGTAGGCAGCTTGTCGAAATAGCTGGGCGAGACCTTTGCTACAGAACCTAGAGTTTACATTTCGCATCAGATGCACAGTACATGACCCGTGATGTCCCCTAGGGTAGACAGACTTCTTAGCAGTAATAATGGAAGGATGGCGGTCAGAAATTATTGTCAGAGTGGGACTATCTGCGATTATCCCTGAAAGTTTCTCCAAAAACCAAGTCCACGATGTGTCGTTCTCAGAGTCGACCGCAGCAAAAGATAGGGGAAATACCTGGAAATTTGCGTCCTGCCCACTAGCCGTTAGGAGAACGCTCTTGAATTTTCTGGAAAGGTGTGTGCCATCGAGGACTAGGACGCGACGAAGCCTTCTGAAACCTCGGATGGATGCCCCAAATGATAGGAATGCATATAAAAACCGTGTTCAACCATCGTCCTCGGGTTGTGTCTCTATGTGTGTGACTGTGCCCGGATTAGCCTGTTCAACCATGTACAGATACTGTGGAAGTTTATTATAAGATTCATCTTCGGACCCTCAGACGTTATGGGTAGCGATTTCTTTGGCTCTGTAGTATTTGGTGTACGAGGTGGAAATTCATAGGTCATCCAGGAACATCTGTTGGAGGTTGCCTGCACGGGGTCCAGCAATGGGGTCGCGGTACCTGGACTTGTACACTGCAGCGATGACACGGGACGTAGCTTTCTTCTTGTAATTGCTTCGAGTGTCGATAGTGCAGGTGTGCTGCAGATTGGCTTTGCAGATCTCATAGTAGGCACACTCTCTAAACTCCCGAGCCATTACCCTCCACTGACATAATGGGTCAAAACATGTTACTACGAAGTAATGTTTCTTCGTGGTCGACTATTTGAAATGAAACCGGTTTTTAATTGCATATATTGCAAGTGAGATCCTGCAGTCTTGCTTGTTGGCGTATACCTTGCCAACATGGATGTTATCGTCTGCCTCATCGACGTCAAAGTCGGGAATCTCTTCACCTGCGAAGGTAGCGTCGTCGAAAAGCGGAGGAACGTCGAAATCCTCATCCGGGATAGCATCCACTGTTGGGCGTGGACGAACATGTTCTGCAGAGGTGTGGGGTGGAGGCTACGAATCGTAAACCCCATCGAAGGACTTTCAGTGGCTGAACGTGCAGTATGGGATGGTGGTCGTACAGGTAACGTCCCTGGGTTTCTCGAACATGGAGTATGGACGGTCCTTCATGGTTAGAAATAGGAACGGATTCATGCTGCTGTGTGTGCTCTCCTATAGGCAGGTGTGGAAAAGGCGAGACTGCGTCTGGGTGTACTTTGTCTTCGAGATTAGGGAACGATCGGAGTGGAGAGTAGTCAGTAACAGGTTTGGATTCTTGAGACGGTAGTGCAGTTGAGACGACGTGGTCGAATGCGTCATTTGTTGTACAAAGAAATGTTCGAGGCGTTGAGATTCTAGCTCCGAGCAGTTCGGGCGCGTCGGAACCGCCGTAGTCGCTGTTAAGCAAGGGTTCCCAGAATTTCTAATCGTAACCACGTGGACGAGCATCAATTTCGCTTACTTCGTGTTGGGGGGCAATATCAGAAGTGTGGTCTTCAGAGCCGGAATCCCACGACTCTGTCTCCAACAGTTGGCCATCGTTTTGTGTGAAGAAACCAGGGTCGTCTTTATGAACGGGGGTGTCCCCATCTTCAGCGTTGGGAGTGGTGTTGGATCCGATATAACATACCTCGTTGTGGCCATCCATGGTGTTTTCATTAGATATAGCTTGGTTTGCTGTCTGATTGTCGGTCATCGGGTGTATAACGACTGTCTGATGTGCACCTTCAGACGCTTCGTCGGTGCGGTCGGTTGTGGGAGAACTGATTTGCCTAGGAAAGCTAACAAAAAGGTTCAGCAACTTGTTCGTCTGGAAGTTCTTCGCGAAGAAGGAGAGCGCCCCATCGTTGGAAAGAATTACCAGTGGAGTGGTAATTGCGGTTGCTAGAACTTGGGTACTGGAGGGCAAGTAACGGAGCCGTACGGCTCCATTAGATACATCACTGAGGTTGAACTCTTTCGAAACTAGATCTTGAACGTCATCCAGTGAAGAACTGGGTGGGAAAGGAACAAATCTGGACAGATTTTCTTTGTCAATCTGAAATTCCCACGTACCATTCGCATATTTCTAGTCGCCGGCGATTACAAGAACGTAGTCGGCCATGACTACAGGAGGGATTTGGATGACGATTTAGTGAAATCAGAGAAAGAAGAGTGAGGGTTTTGGTAAAGAAAAAGAAAGAGACTTGCAATGGTGTATAGAGGAGAGAAGGTCAGACAATGGATGACTGAAAAGGTTGTGAGCTCGAAAACGATGTAGAAAAGTGAACAATTGCTATTGTGTTGGTGTGATACGAGGTTGACATAGCGAAGTACAGCATTCTAGCCGTTAGATGCTTGTAACACAACAAATGAAGTGATCTAATGGCTCATCCAGCCTTTCGTGTATGAAGGTCAAATCAAAAAACATAAAAAGCAAGTGGAATGTGAAGTGAATGACAAGAAAGGGTGTGAAATGTCAAGAAAATAGAAAGTGATTATATAATCGAAGTGTGGTTAGTTTCTAAAAGAGAGAGATGGTTTGTGTAGTTAGTTAAGGGGTAGAACAGGAATAGAAAGAAACTTTTGTGTTGGGAAGTCACCTATTACATAGAAGTCTGTTTTCTTGTACAGTAAAGTTGTAAAGGTATGTTTATAGGTAATTATCTCTTCTTTTAAAGTAGAATTTCCGGATCCCCATAAATTATAAGTTTTGACAGTGTGAGTTTCGGCTCTCACAATCATATACAATAAGCTAGCGTATTGGACACCAGAAAAGAGCCTACGAGAATATTTGAAGATAACGCATCTTCTTTTGCTCAACTCAAGGAAGGTTACATCAAGAGCGATAGGATGAAACATATTCCCTCGAGGTTTTTTCTCTTATCCAAAAGAACTTGAGAAAAATTAAGAAGTTGATATTCAATACATCCGCTCGAGTGACAGTGCCGCAGATCTTTTCATGAATGTGCTTCCTACATCAACGTTTCGAAAGCATGTTCAAAATAGCGGGATGCGTCATCTACGGGACTTATAAAGAAGAAAGATGGCATATATTTCAGGGGGAACTCGCGTCGCTATACTCTTTTTCCCTTTGTCATGACTTTTTTCCCACTGGGTTTTTTCATGAAAAGGTTTTTAACGAGTTAGCATGCAGCAAACCGAGTAGCGATGAAAACTCAAGGAGAAGTGTTAGAAAAGATGTGATTATTCATCACTTATGTTTACAAGTTTTCATTAGTCACTTGTTAAATGTTAGTCATCACACAAGTGGCACTTAAGTTACATTTGTCATGTTGTAAGAGTGATTAGTCACCTCTTTTGGTGTCATCACCCTAGTCTCTTCTTAACCATAAAAATAGGGAGCTTGTATATAGTTATGATAATAAGAAAGAGTTCAGTAAACTCAAAAGTCTCTCTAACTTACAAAAGCTTTGTTGTTCTCTTTCTAAACACATCACCAAAGTGTATTCTATACTCATAAGTTCATAGTGTGGTATACCATAAAGTTCTATTCTATAAGTAGAATAGATAGTAATCTGATGATAGCTTGTTGGGGTCAAAACCACACTATTGAGATAAACAGCTAAAATTGCTTAAACATTGGAAGAAATCTAAGAATCGAAAGATACGTAATCTCAAGCCATTTCTGATTCGAATGACTACAAACTGAACACTCGAGACCAAAGACGCCGGGACAGATTCACACGAAATCGAAAAAGCCAAAATGAATCATGACCAATATGAATTATGGCCAAGGTGAATCTTGGCGAAGATGAACTCAGACCACTTTGCTAAGATGAAACACCACTTAGCTGAGATGAAGACTGGCCGAGATAAACTCACACTGCTTGGCCGAGATGAATAATGACCTTGCTGAGATGAATTCATAGCCTTGCCGAGATGAATTCATATCGGCCATGCTGAAGAAAGTCACATTGCCAAGCTGAATCTTTGCATACTCTCCAAATCGAATATGCGTGTATTCTCTGAGTCAGACTTTTGGCCGAGATGAAATGTTGTTCATTGACAAGCTGGACCTTGTGCTTCGAGCCAAATGTTGTTTCCGAGCTGACTTCGTAATTTCCCGAATCACTCTTTTCCGATTACCCAAACTTAACTTCGTATTTTTGTATATGAATTTCGTAACCTCCGAGTGGAAAATCGGTTACTTATAAGTATTCGAAGAAAAAATATGTCTTTTGTCTTTGAAGATTTCTTCAAAGACATCGTATTTTTTCATAAACCTTCGTGCCATTTTACGGAAAACTTCGTGTGGTTTCCATAACGCAAAACCGTGGAGAATTTTGGATATAAATACAAAGTCAATACATTAAACCGCTATAAAACCGAAGAGAGGATCAAAAGAAGGCAGAAGATTGAATCGGGCCGAACTGGAAGGAAGCAGACTTGCGGGCCAAGCCAAATTTAGGCGAAGTTGGCGCTAAAGGGGAGAGACCAACAACCTACATAGCTTAAATTTCTTTTTGAGGGTTCATACCTCTTAGTTCGCAAAAAGGAAATGAGAATTTTAGAGAAGTATGGGAGAGATTTAAAGGATTTACTATGTAGTGCCCACACCATGGCTTCTCCAAAGAAAGCCTTCTTACTACACAATAGATGGAAGTTCCTCCGAAGGACAAGAATGATGTTATACACAACAACCAATGGAAACTTCTTGGGTTTAGCTGAAGCAAGTGGCATGCAAGGTGGTCTTTGCTGATTCAGGCTATGGAGACGACAATGACATAACTAATAGGGATGTTGGTGATTATCACAAGAAGGAAATGAAGGCCTTGAATGAGAACATGGATAAGCTTCTGCAAGCTAACCAAAGATCCATCAATTTTGAGGGAGAGTTTGATCAAGAGGTAAATGTTGAGATGAATCAAAACTGCAAGAATGAGATCAACTACATTGTGGGTCAAGGTTACCAAAATGGCTTCAATGTAAACTGTAGGATCATCCTAATCTTTCTTGTAGAAGCAACAATGGGAGAACCCTCAAGACCAGACCTATCCCCAACAACAAGCTCAGAACCCCACCACCCTTCAAGGGAACATTCAGTAAAAGCCTCAATACCTAATCACATTTCCGCGCTGCATCATGAGCTTTCTGAGATGAATCAAAGTTCTTGCTGAGATGAATTCATCTTGGCCACGTTGAAGAAAATCACATTGACGCACTGAATCTTTGCGTAATCTCCAAGCCACACTTTTTACCGAGATTAAACGTTGATCATTGCCAAGCTGGACCTTTTCTTCCAAGCTGAATGATCAAAATCCCCGAATTGACTTTGTGAATATCCTGAATCACTCTCTTCCAATTACCCGAACGTAACTTCGTATGTTCTGAGATGGACTTTGTTACATCCGAGTGGAAAATATGTTATGTATAAGTATTCAAAGAAAAACACTATGTCTTCTCTCTTCAGAGATTTCTTACGAGACATCGTGTTGTTTTCGTAAAACATCGTGCCGTTTTACGAAAAACTTTGTGTTGTTTGGATAACGCAAAACGGTCAATAAATTTCTGTATAAAAACCAACTCAAGACGTTAAACCGAGACCACAACGAAAGACGGATCAAAACGAAGGCAGTAGATTGGGTCGGGTAGAATTGGAAGGAAGAAGACTCGAGGGCCAGCCCAAATTCAGGTCAAAGTTGGTAATGAATGGGAGAGACCGATTCCTCACATTTTTTAGATTTATTTTTGAAGGTTCAGACCTCTTAGTATTATATATACATCACTGGGCTCACTTTTAAATTACCTCCATTTCGTTGAGCCCAGCAAGGGAGTGGACGAGCTAGCAGATCATACATTATTAAACGTCTCTGAAGAGAATTCCTAAATCCCAAAAATTAAAAGAGTCAAATGTAATAAATGAACTATGAGATGGTTTGATCCCCAAAAGGGGCACGTAGGCAACTCGCCTACGGAAGAGTTCAGATGTCCTCGTAATTATTTTTCAGAAATGGGAGACAGGTGTGTACACACCAACTCATACAAACGAAATTCGCCAATTTTTAGAAATTTTATGCTTTGTATGGTCCAAAATTACGAAAAAAGAAACGACAAAACTCACCCATATAGTCTCGAGCACGTCAAAACGGACAACCTGCTGGCTAAGCAAGCCAGGTTGGACGTCCACAAATCGGCCACGCAAAATTTCCGGAAGTTTCCAAAAAACCAGCATCCACAAGAATGGGAATGAGGAAACTGACCCAAATTTTACCGAGCTGGTCAAAACGGAAAACTGCAATCTAGCCAAGAAAGCTAGGCTGTAAATCCGCAAATTTTCCACGCCAAGTATTCGGACATTTCCAAGAATTGGGATCTTCCCAAAACGCCTGAAAAAGGAGAATGAGGAAACTAATACTCTCGGATCACATGGTCTCAAAGCAGTCAAGCTGAAAAACCACAAGCTCGCTAAGCAAGGCAGGCTGGATATTCACAAGTCTGCCAAGCCTAATATTTGGAAGTTTCCAAAAAACAGTTTTCTAGAGTAAAGAAGGATTTGGAAACTTACATTCCCTAGTCACAATGCTACATAATGATCTCTGAAAAACAACATTGATAATTAAAAGGAAAATCTTCACCAACTATAAATAGGCGAAAGCTCGGAGAAGGAGAAACAGCTTCCATCTGAGCCGACCACCTCACCTTGCATCGACGGAAAAAATCCGGACAGGTGCGTGGAAACTGGTGCTAAAGTCGAGGACCAAATAACATCATAGCTCATCTTGTGCCTCAAGGAAATCATTAATATTTTTTCCAGCTCCGCGGAATACATGCCTGGCATCGACATCAATATCACCTGCCATGAATTGTACGTGGATCCAATGTTAAGGCCCGTAAAGCTGGAAAAGACGGAAGCTAAGACCAGAACGCGCCAAAACCGTGAAAGACGAGGTAGTCCGCCAGCTCAAGGTTGGATCTTTCATAGAATTTAAGTACCTGGATTGGCTCGCAAACCCGGTGGTCTTGAAAAGAAAAACGGAAAGTGCGAGTTTGCATAGATTTTACAAACTTAAAAAAGGCATGCCTGAAAGACAGCTTTCCACTTTCGCACATGTCTAAAAAAGGCATGTCTGAAAGACAGATGGCCAAAGCAGACAATACTTGCATACATCCCTTGCGTTATGTACACAGCAGATAAAATATTCTGTTACATCCAACCACGGATAATAAAAGCGTGTTATATAAATAAAGGTCTGGCATATCCTGGTCTAATATCCTAATGGCATATCCCATACGACATTTGTATTAATTTATTTAAGAGAGGCACTCATAAGTTGAAACTCGCAAGTCTTAAAACTTGAAGAAAACACTGGAACCCGGCAAACGCCTCTTAGTATGCTGGTTTACGACATCACGGAAACATAAGGCTACACCCAACAGCTAGCATCAGATTATAAATATGTTTAAACGTCAAAAGAACGGGATAAAAAGACGAAACGATCTCAAACCCTAAACCGACACCTACACTATCAATCAAAACGCTCTCGGAAAAATAATAAATCACAACAAAACCATCTCGACTTTCATGGCACATAGAATAAAATCAAAGCAAATTAAAGTCATGCATAAAACCCTGGCAAGACCCGGTCAAAATTCAAAAATAAAGACCACATAAGGGTCATACAAATCATAAAGGTCGCTAAACAGTGGCTTCAAAAATCTTCTTGCTAGCTAGTCTCACAAAACCAACGTTCGTGCCTATGAAGTCTGTAATGCCGACTTCCGCAGAAATATTATAAATCGAAACGTCACCTGAAGAGGGCAGAGTGGAGGTAAACGCTTACAGAGAAAATACAAGGCAACTCGGATACTCGGAAAGCGCCATTTCGAACAGCCCATCCGTGTTGCCCAAATCCAGCTTCTGCTCTATCAGCTTCTTCTTCTTGGCCTCAAAGGTGGACGACCTATCTTTTAGAAGCAGGTTCACGAGCTCCAGTTTCCCGTCAACCTGAGGATGATCAGACTGCGCCTCCTTGGCCAATGACAACTTCAAAAATATGATAGTTACCTTCGCTCCAAATTGAGCAATATCGAAGTACATCCCAAGATCAGCCATAGACTCGATGGGAGGAAGGATATCAGCCGGATCCTTCATCATGGAAAAAAGAATTGTTGAACCCTTACTATCTCAGTGCAGTGGAAATTGAAATTTGGACCAGCTGAATTCTGGAGTGTCGGAGAGGAACTCTGCTCGGCCGCATCGATCTCATCTTTCTTGACAGAAGTTGGAACGTGACATTTCCGAGATTTCTTAAATGACTATGCGGTAGCTTTCGTCGGAAGTCCCAGCACGAGTTTGGCGCCGGCAAAAATTCATTGTCTTGCCCATGGATTTCCCGAGAATTTCTAGAGAGACAAAATTAGAGAGAAGGCAGAGAAAACTTGGAAAAGAGAAGTTGTGAGGAATGAAAAGGAGGAGATGTTGTATATATATGAAAAAGCATTGGCCCCGTAAAAGGAAAGAGTTTACAAAAAGAAAAAAAAACCAACTAAAAGGAAAAATTATGTTTTCCGAAGAACGGTGTTGGGGTCAAAATCCCCTCCTCGAAGATTGACGGAACGAGAAGTCAAGGTCGTGATCAAATGGAACTTATCCCGAACTGAACAGACAAGCTAAGGCAAACTGCCCACGATCCGTCCAGACATCAACCGGCGGCTGGGACAAGGCCAGCCGCCGGGTCTTCTTACACCCACGGCCGGCGGCTGGGATAAGGCCAGCCGCCGGGTCTTCATTGATCCACGACCGCGCCGGGATAAGGCCAGCCGCCGGATCGTCTGGTCCATCAACCGGCGTCCGGGACAAGTGCCAGCCACCGGATCGTCACACGTCCATGACCGGCGCCGGGACAAGTGCCAGCCGCCGGACCGTCACCTGATGGATTTCGTTCAGGTTTTAATCATATTAAAACAGCCCTAACAACAATCCTAAATCCACGGATCGTGCCAATTGAATCTATATTGAATATATATGAAATCTCGAACATACCTGGAGATTATGCAGCGGAATAAGGACAGGTACAACGAGATTAGGAGCGCCTCAAATGCTGCGCCTCTACAGGGGTCACACGCACACAAACTGGACGACGGGATGCTAGTGCCGGAGCGAACGATTCGCCTTCGGGTTTCTCTACGTCTCCTGAGACTTCTCTAAGTCTCAAAATGACTTCTGTGTGCTTAGTTTTGTGATTTTGAGTTATCAAAACGATTTTTTGATATATGTAAACTCAAGCCCTCATATCCTATATATAGGCTGAGTTGCCGACGGGTGTCGATCGACACCAACCTAATTGGTGTCGGTCGACACCATCTAAAAGTCAATACTTCTAGAAGTCGTGACCGAACTAGTGTCGATCGACACTCACTATTGGTGTCGATCGACACCCTCACAGAAAGTCGATATCAACGTATATCTTATATACGTTGATCATAATCATTACTCTAATGATCAAAAAACCCAATTTATATTATCCAGTTTGCTTAGGTGTGTGACCCTATAGGATCATATGATAATGGTAATGAGTTCATAACTCATAAGTTATAAGCGGCTTCTAGCAAAACATTATAACCATCCAATATCATATGATTGTCTTATCTCGACATCACGACTCTAATAGAATAAATACAAGTCTGATTTCAGGACATTCCCTTCAATCTCCCACTTGTACTGGAATCAAATATTCCCATAATCCCTTTGTCTCTATATCTCGATCTGGCATAAGGCAAGAACTCGTGTCATCCTTAATCAACCAAACCATGTTCATCGAACTCCGATTTATACTGATAAAATACAAACGATTGACATTCAATCCGTTTGAGCGCGGCCACGCATTTCCAGTATCAAATCTTCGATAGGCCCTGAGATATTTATCTCCCGTTATATGGAGGGACAAATTCCATCTTGTTCCATCCCTGTTCCCTACACACTTCATAATATGCCCAATCAATGCCTTTATAGCCACCAGTTACGGCTGACGTTTGACAAGGTCAAAGCACACCATTCATATGTAAGAAATCATGATGAACTCAGGTCTAAGGACTATACTCTATAGTCGTAATGAGAAACTCTTATGACACTCATATAACAATCTTGTAGAGTTCTCATTAGCGGGTCATGTCCGATCATGTGTTCTCTAACACATATCTATGTGATTGACTTTAATACTCTTATTAATGACTCCATGAAACTTAGTCATCAGTCACCTCACATACTAGTCTCACGCGGTTATTAATGTCCAATTTTAATAACCTCGACTATGGACGAAAATAATTTATGTCATCTATCACTTATAGAGTTTCATGATCAAATCACGTATTTGATGATCTATAAGAATGCCATAAATTACTTTTGGACAATTATTTAATAACACCATTAAATAAACTGAAACAATTTCATTAATTAAAACATAACCAAATGTATGTTTACATGAACATCAAAACATATATGATAACTCCCACTAATACAAGATTACTGCTTAAGGAATCTAATGCCTATAGCAGCAGCATGACTCTCATGCTTCGGTCGTGGGAGTGGCTTAGTCAACGGGTCAGCAACGTTCTCGTCTGTCGGAACTCTGCTGATCTTGACGTCGCCTCTCTCAATAATATCACGAATCAGATGATATCTCCTCTCAATGTGTTTGGATTTCTGGTGTGATCTGGGCTCCTTAGCTTGAGCTATGGCTCCATTGTTGTCACAAAACAATGCCACTGGCTCAGAAATGCTAGGAATCACACCAAGCTCAGTAATGAACTTCCTAATCCAAACAGCCTCCTTCGCCGCTCCGAAGCAGCGATGTATTCAGCCTCGGTCGTCGAATCCGCCACGGTGCTCTGCTTGGAACTCTTCCAACTAACTGCACCTCCATTCAGACAGAAGACGTAACCAGACTGAGATCGGAAATCGTCTCTATCTGTCTGAAAACTGGCGTCTGTAAACACTCCTCACTACAAGCTCATCACATCCTCCATAAACCAAGAACTTATCCTTGGTATTTCTCAAATACTTTAGGATAGTCTTGACGGCAGTCCAGTGACTCTCACCGGGATCTGACTGGTATCGACTCGTCATGCTTAAAGCACAAGCAACATCTGGACGAGTACAAAGCATGGCATACATAATAGATCCTACTGCAGAAGCAAAAGGAATCCTACTCATGCGCTCTCGCTCAGCAGGTGTCGAAGGACACTGCTTCTTGCTGAGAGTAATGCCATGAGACATCGGAAGCAAGCCCTTCTTGGAATCATGCATGTTGAACCTGTGTAGAACCTTATCAATATAAGCGTCCTGGCACAGTCCAATCATCCTCTTTGATCTATCTCTATAGATCCTTATTCCAAGAATATAGGCGGCTTCACCCATGTCTTTCATCGAGAAACAACTTCCGAGCCAGTCCTTTACTGACTGAAGTAACGGAATATCATCTCCTATGAGAAGTATGTCGTCTACATACAATACGAGAAATGCAACTGCGCTCCCACTAGTCTTCTTGTAAACGCAAGGTTCCTCTTCGTTTCTGATGAAGTTAAACTTTTTAACTGCTTCATCAAAACGTAGGTTCCAACTCCGAGATGCTTGCTTCAATCCATAAATGGATTTATGAAGCTTGCATACTTTCCCAGCAGCATCAGGATTAGTGAAACCCGGAGGTTGTGTCATGTACACATCCTCCTCCAGAATCCCGTTAAGGAAAGCTGTTTTCACATCCATTTGCCAAATCTCATAATCATAATGAGCGGCTGTTGCTAGGAGAATCCGAATAGATTTAAGCATAGCGACTGGGGAATAGGTTTCATCATAGTCAACACCTTGAACTTGTTTGAAACCTTTTGCCACCAACCTAGCTTTGTAAATCTGAACGTTTCCATTCACATCGATCTTCTTCTTGAAGACCCATTTACACTCAATGGCTTTTACACCATCAGGTAAATCACCCAAAGTCCATACTTGGTTTTGTGACATGGAACCGATTTCGGATTCAGCGGCCTTAAACCACTTTTCGGAGTCAGGGCCCATCATTGCTTCTTCGAAAGTCGCAGGTTCGTCACTGTCAATGATCAAGAGATCATGACAATTAGTCACGAGAAATCCATATCTCTCGGGCTCTTGACGAATCCTTTCGGATCTGCGAACTTCTGGCATCACAGCTCGGGCTCTACACTCTTTGTAGATCCAGCTCGGGCTCTACAACTCTTTGTAGATCCAGTCGCTGCTCTTCCTCGACAGGTTGAGCAGGCTCCTGTGATTCTCGAACTTCTTCGAGTTGTACTTTACTCCCACTGTTCTTCTTGGAAAGAAATTCTTCTCAAGAAAAACACAGTTCTTAGCAACAAACACTTTGTTCTCAGAACGGTTGTAAAAGTAGTAAGCCTTGGTTTCCTTAGGATAACCAACGAAGTAGCACTTATCAGATTTGGGTTCAAGCTTATCAGATATCAACCGTTTGACATAAGCTTCACAACCCCAAATTTTAAGAAAAGACAAACTTGGAACTTTTCCAGTCCACATCTCATATGGCGTCTTCTCGACTGATTTTGATGGAACTCTGTTTAGCGTAAACGCAGACGTTTCTAGAGCGTATCCCCAAAAGGATAATGGAAGATCTACTTGACTCATCATCGATCGAACCATATCTAATAAAGTCCGATTCCTCCTTTCAGATACACCATTCCACTGAGGTGTTCCAGGAGGAGTAAGTTGTGAAACAATTCCACAGTTACTCAGATGATCACTGAACTCTTGGCTTAAGTACTCACCTCCACGATCTGATCGAAGAGCTTTGATACTTTTGCCAAGTTGGTTCTGCACTTCATTTTGGAACTCCTTGAACTTTTCAAAGGATTCCGATTTATGTCTCATTAAATAGACATAACCAAATCTACTGAAATCATCAGTAAACGTGATGAAGTACTGAAAGTTTCCTCTAGCACTAACACTCATTGGACCACATACATCGGTATGTATAAGGCCCAATAGGTCACCGGCCCTTTCATTAAATTTGTTGAAAGGGGCCTTTGTCATTTTGCCCATTAAGCAGGATTCACACTTCTCAAATGATTCAAAATCAAATGAGTCTAAAAGCCCATCATTATGAAGCTTTTGAATCCTTTTCTCATTAATGTGGCCCAAACGACAATGCCAGAGAAACGTGGGGTTCGAGTCATTGGTTCTTAACCGTTTAGTACTTATGTATAGACAGGCAAAGATTGGTTAAGAATATAAAGTCCATTCTCTAATGGAGCGCTACCATAAAACATTTCATTACGATTAAAAGAACAACACTTGTTTTTAATCGAGAAATGAAAGTCTTCTAAATCCAAAACAGAAATAGAAATGATGTTTCTGCTTATAGCAGGTACATAGTAGCAATTATTCAATTCCAATACAAAGCCTGACGGCAAAGACAAATGATAAGTTCCTACGGCCAATGCAGCAACTCTTGCTCCATTCCCAACGCGCAGGTCCACTTGTCCCTTCTCCAGCGTTCTACTGTTGCTTAGACCCTGCATATTTGTACAAATGAGCGCCACAGCCGGTATCTAATACCCAAGACTTAGAACCTGAAGTAGTAACATTTACTTCTATAACATAGATACCTGAAGAAGTCGTCTCATACGTCTTCTTCGAGTTCTTTAGATCTCCCAAATATTCTTTGCAATTTCTCTTCCAATGCCCAGACTTGTTGCAGTAATGGCATTTATCAGCATCAGTAGGGCCGCGTTTGGGTTTGGAAGAAGTCTCAGGCTTATCCTGATTCTCAATCGGGAATGCCTTAGCTTTTCCTTTACCCTTAGCATGTTTCTTAAACTTTTTACCCCCTTGTACCATAAGTACATTAGGGGTGCCCTTTTTGATGTTTGGCTCAGCTGTTTTGAGCATGCCATGCAGTTCCGTCAAAGTCTTTGTCATGTTATTCATGTTATAGTTCATGATAAACTGATCAAAGCTTGACGGCAACGACTGCAGAATGATGTCCGTAGCCAACTCTTGGCTAAGAGGACAATCCAGTTTTGCCAAGTTATCAATATAACCCATCATCTTAATGACATGTGGGCTAACTGGACCATCCTTTGGTAGCTTGCACTCAATGAGAGACTTAACCGTCTGGTATCTCTCAGTTCGTGCTTGCTCCTGAAACATCCCTTTCAGGCTAGTGATCATCTCAACAGGTGACACCACGTTCTCGTATTGCTTCTGCAAGTCCGAGTTCATGGTAGCCAGCATGAGACAACTCACATCGACCTCATCATTGGAATGCTTCTCCCAACATTCCTTTCAGCGTGTCCGGCATTGGACTTCGGTTTCTCAGGGAGAACCTTTTCAAGGACATATTCCTTTTTCTCCTGTTTGAGAACAATTCTCAAGTTCCGATACCATTCAAGGAAGTTCGATCCATTAAGCTTGTCCTTCTCAAGGACGGATCGAAGCGAGAATGTGTTTCTGTGAGGGGAACTAGCCATAGCTGAAAAACAAAATTGAGTTTTTAGTTTTGTTGTTCAAGAAATGAGAAATCTTAACAATTAAGAAACTCACATTATATTCAAAAACAATTTTCCTCAATTGAATATAATGATCCAAGATCCATATTTTACAAAAATTTGAGTGAGCTTTGGCCCATCGCCCAAACTTTAGCTATTTAGGTAAGCAACACTTTGCTAATTATATCATATATAATTCTTGGTCTTGGATTAATATCTAATATCGAATCCAATCCTATATCTATGGGCCCAAAACTATTTTGATAGCCCATTTAAGCAAACCAATCTTTTAAGTCCGTAGTAACGATTACAACCTGCCTCACTCATGTAATTGCGGACACCCTGCTTTGGCAGACCCATCACACAATGAAACGAGCCTTGACAGTTGACAAGATTGGGAAGATATCATTGCTTAATATTAGGTTTGAGGAACGGAACTTTAAATCTAGTTTATATCAATTATATATCCTAGATATTTTAAAACCTTTTTAAAATTTTTCTTAAGTCAAAACCGCAAATTCTGAAGTGGTGTCGATCGACACCAAGTCAGTGTCGATCGACACAACTTTTGTGTTGACCGACAGATTCTGATCCGGTTTGCGATAAACCATTTAATCGATTAAACCGATCAAATCAATTTGCAATAATCGACCGGTGTCGATCGACACTACTTTAGTGTCGGTCGACACCCACCAAATCAGTTTAATTAACGATAACTAATTTACCGTTTAAACCGATCGTATTCTTAAGTTTTTTACGCGAAAACCATAGTGGTGTCGATCGACACCGAATTGGTGTCGATCGACACCGAAGAACTCAGAACGTGTTCTTCATCAAAAACTTTTTGATCATGTGGATTTACATATATTCTATAGATTCAATACAAACACACCGCTCTGATACCACTGATGGATTTCGTTCAGGTTTTAATCATATTAAAACAGCCCTAACAACAATCCTAAATCCACGGATCGTGCCAATTGAATCTATATTGAATATATATGAAATCTCGAACATACCTGGAGATTATGCAGCGGAATAAGGACAGGTACAACGAGATTAGGAGCGCCTCAAATGCTGCGCCTCTACAGAAGTCCACACGCACACAAACTGGACGACGGATGCTAGTGCCGGAGCGAACGATTCGCCTTCGTTTTCTACTCTCTCTCCTGAGACTTCTCTAAGTCTCAAAATGACTTCTGTGTGCTTAGTTTTGTGATTTTGAGTTATCAACGATTTTTTGATATATTAAACTCAAGCCTCATATCCTATATATAGGCTGAGTTGCCGACGGGTGTCGATCGACACCAACCTAATTGGTGTCGGTCGACACCATCTAAAAGTCAATACTTCTAGAAGTCGTGACCGAACTAGTGTCGATCGACACCCACTATTGGTGTCGATCGACACCCTCACAGAAAGTCGATATCAACGTATATCTTATATACGTTGATCATAATCATTACTCTAATGATCAAAAAACCCAATTTATATTATCCAGTTTGCTTAGGTGTGTGACCCTATAGGATCATATGATAATGGTAATGAGTTCATAACTCATAAGTTATAAGCGGCTTCTAGCAAAACATTATAACCATCCAATATCATATGATTGTCTTATCTCGACATCACGACTCTAATAGAATAAATACAAGTCTGATTTCAGGACATTCCCTTCACACACGTCCATGACCGGCGGCCGGGACAAGTGCCAGCCGCCGGATCATCACACGTCCATGACCGGCGGCCGGGACAAGTGCCAGCCGCCGGATCTTCACACGACCATGACCGGCGTCCGGGACAAGTGCCAGCCGCCGGATCACCACACGACCATGACCGGCGTCCGGGACAAATGCCAGCCGCCGGATCATCACACGTCCATGACCGGCGGCCGGGACAAGTGCCAGCCGCCGGATCCTTATGCGTCCATGGCCGGCGGCTGGGATGATTGCCAGCCGCCGGTCTTCTCCATCCAAGGCCGGCGGCTGGATAAGGCCAGCCGCCGGATCTTCATCACATACCAACCGGCGGCTGGGATAAGGCCGGCCGCCGGATCATCATCACATGCACACGATCGTTTCTCAAGACAAGACTTATTACCCGAACATCGTCCAGTCGACCGACCATCATGCCCGGACCGACCCGAGGATCATCCTTTGCATGTTCTGACTCCAAAGACGTCCATAAACATTCCCCGAAGGACCTGACGAACGTCCAGCCGTCCGTGGACCAGTCGCCGAGCACACGAGCTAGAGGAACCGGCGGCTGGCCATCAACACCGAAACCGGCGGCTGGAAGTTCAAACAAAAAACGGGCGGTTCAAATCTCAGAAGTCGTAAAACGCTCGGGACACTATTCACGCGGGAAAAACCGTTAAAAACACTATTCATCCCGAGACAAGGTTAACCGAAAGATCGAATTGAGCTTAAACCGAGATTCGGATTACTATTCATCGGGTTACTATTCACGGATCACTATTCATCGGCGGGCCGGATTTGGGTCAGAACGCCGGACGGATCACGGAAGACTCTCGGCCGAAATTGGGCCCAAAAAGCTTAAGTCGGCGGCTGGGAAGGAAGGACAAAGTCCCACATCGGAAATCTGAAGTCTTAGCCTCCTAGGATTGTCAGTATATATATGTACGCTCATGTAAGGTTTAAATCCATCCCAGATCCGAGTATTAGGAGTTTTAGCAATTTAAGACTATTCAGCTTTTGCTATTTTCCCTTGTACTTTCGGAAAATATCAATAAAATCTCCCTTTTCATCTTTTTTGCATTTTCGGTCCTTTAGTTCTTTATAAATAGAATTTTTGAGCCCCCATTAAATATAAGTTTTGACAGTGTGAGTTTCGGCTCTCACAGTTTGGCGCCGTCTGTGGGGACGAGAAATATTCTTAACCCTAAGAACGAAAAGGATACCGAACGAAGACAATGACCAGAAGAACTGACGACATCACCAACCAACCAACCGGAGCAGCAACCGGAGTGGGACTTCCCGCCATTAGCACGTTGGCGGCCGGAACCGGAACGACCGCCTCCGGGACATCCACCGACGGAGCAGTCGGAAATCCCGGGACTTCGCCCAGGGCCCTCGCCAGATACGGAATGCCACTCGAAGATCCAGTCATCACGGAAACGGCCAACACCGCCCCGAGAACGCAGCAATCACCGAACTGCGGAACATGGTAGCCGAAATCGCGGAGCGGCAGAACAGGCAAGAAAGAGCGGCCGCACGAGAAAGAGCGGCTTCCCAAGAACCAGCACACGTCCCCCGAACGTTAGGAGTAAGACGCCTTGTCTTCACCCCGCGAGCAGACCCAACGGGCCGTCAGAATCCAGACGAACAAACCCCCGTCGGAACAAGGAAAGAGCTATCAGCACCACCCCCGCTGTACCGGAAGAGCACCACTGGGCGAACAGCCGAACGGCCAACTTCCACGGTGACCAACGGCGAGAACTCGAGACGTCACGAACAGAGCCGAAAATGAAACTGACGACGAGGCTGGAGATCTGAACGCGGACGAAGAAGAGCTCCGCTGGATCGAAGAGCAGGAAAAGGAGGAACGAGAGGCCAGAGCTAATCAATCCGCTAGCCGAAGGGACGAGCTGGATGAGCTCCGTGCCCGCCTAGAACTCACGACAAGTCAGATGAAGGAGGTAAGGTCGCAGGTCCATAAAGCAACAAGCGCGGCCCCGGAAATTGACCGCGTCCTAGAGGAAACGCAAAAGATCCCGTTCACTTCGAGGATCACCAGCGTCAGACTCTCTGACCCGGGCAAAATCCGAGTTCCCTTCTACGACGGGACAACTGATCCAAAGGCCCACATGACAGCCTTCCGCATCGCTATGGGACGTGCTAGGTTCAACCCGAAGAGAGGGACGAAGGATTCTGCCTCCTCTTCGTGGAGCATCTGAAAGGATCAGCCCTGTCGTGGTTCTCGAGGCTAGAGAGAGATTCAATTGACGGTTTCGAGCAGTTGTCGACAGCCTTCTTGAAACATTACTCGCTGTTCATAAGACAGTCGACATCCGACGCGGATCTTTACTCGCTGTCGCAGGAACCCGAAGAAAGCCTCCGAGATTTCATCGAAAGGTTTAAAGTGATCGTCTCGAAAATTGACGGACTGAGCAACAGTGCTGCGATCAACGCCCTGAAGAAGTCCTTGCTGAAGACTTCGAACTTCCGAAAGGAGATTACCGTGAACCCACCAATCACCATTCAAGACGCTCTCCACCGCGCTTCCAACTTCGTCATCTACGAGGAAGACATGAGGGTCCCGGCCGGAAAACACCAATCCTCAAAATTGGTCGCCAAAGGCACGGTGCAACCTTCTAACTTTCCAAACGAGAGAAGAAGTAGGCGAACCAACCGAGATGAAGAACCCAACCCGGCGGAGCGCATAACTACCAGATAAACACGGAGAGACCATATAATGAGCGCAACAAGGGACCATGGAATACATGGACTCGACCAGGATTCGACGAGAGCGCCTTCTGTACCTTCCACAAGACAAAAGGCCACTCAACCGAAAACTGCAGGACCGTCGGAAGGAGGCTCGCGGCAAAGCTGTTAGCCGGGGAGCTCGGAAACGGAGTGACCCTCGAGAGTCTCGGAGCCATCGAAGAAGATGCTGGCGCCCCAGACGGACGACCTAACCAGGAACGTCCCGAAAGGCCCGACGAGGATACCCCCAAACGAGGAAGGAGACCAAACGGAGACGACTCCGCAGCCAACCGCAGGAGAATCCACATGATCATCGGAGGATCACAATACTGCCGAGATACGGTGGCCTCCATCAAGGCATTTCTGAGAAGAGGAGACAAGGAATCAAACCCGCGGGAACCGATCACCGAAAACGATGACCGGATCGCCTTTCACGAAAAGATGCTGAGGGCCTCGACCAACCTCACGACGATCCGTTGGTAGTAGAGTTGGACATCAACGACTACGATGTCTCCCGAGTCTTGATCGACACCGGAAGTTCAGTGGACGTCATTTTTCGAGAGACGCTTCAAAGGATGAAGGTTGACCCGTCGATGATAAAACCGAATCCGAGGTCGCTAACCGGATTCTCCGGCGAAGTCACAATGACGGATGGAACGATCCAGCTCCCGGTTCGTGCCGGCGGAATCACGAAAATCGTTAACTTCGCGGTGGCCAACCACCCCGCGATTTATAATGTGATCATGGGAACTCCTTGGATCAACTCAATGCGAGCTATCCCATCAACTTACCATCTCTGCCTGAAGTTCCCGACACCAAACGGGATCAAGACCGTGTGGGGAAACCAGAAGGAGGCTCGGATCTGTTTTCTGGCAGAGCACAAGCTCCGGAATCCGACCATCCCGCAGAGAGAAAACCCGAAAAGAAAGAATGAAGACGACGCCCCCGAACTGGGGAAAACTGAGTAGAACCGAGCGGTTCGAAAAACGGAGGTTCCACCCACGGAGACCGAAATCAACCAAGAAGACAAAAGCTGCCGAAAAGACTGCAGAAAACGCCGAAGCCGCAACGGACAACTCCATTACCAAGACTTAACCGTCTTCCCGCCACAAAAAAAAAAAAAAAAAAAAAAAAAAAAAAAAAACGGAACTACGGGTGACTTGATCCCTTTTCACGAAGGGTACGTAGGCAGCTCGCTTAAAAAACGAGTTCAGTTGCCCCTCTCTTTTAAAAAGGGGGGAGTGGGTCCGTATGTACATACTCCCAATTTTCGCAAAAATTTCAAGGAGATGGACATTGGGACTTAGCATCTCATAACACATCCAAAGCTTGAAAAAGTTTCCCGAAAACACCATTCTGACAAACATCGAGACTTAGCATCTCGAAACTTGATCCAGAACCAAATGATCCAGAAAACCCGAGGAAAATGAACATTGAGACTTAGTATCTCATAGCACAAACTCGAACTTAAAATCAGATAAACATCGAGACTTAGCATCTCGCAACTTATCCGCGACCACTAACCAGTCAGATATTCTTCCCAAATACTTAAGCAAATCCGTCTGTTGCTGGCCACAACAAGACTATCTTTTTAAACCATGGTTCTTTCAACATCCCGCAGAGGATAAAACTAGCGCGCTATACAAATTTCCGGACTAACATCTGAAGGGCGTAACTTGTATCCCGCGATCCTGCAGGAAGCGCTCGACACGATGTTCTGATTAGTTTACTTTTACCAACACTTTGCATAGTACAGGGACAAAGTAAACTCTTTAAACCCAGTAAAGCGCCTGACACGGGAACACTGGTCAAAGACATCTCGAGAACGCAGTATCAACACAGGCTCTGATGCGAGATCTTAAAAGCGTTCAGTCGAAAGAGGGATTCGAACAAGCTCGGTCCCCTACGACAACAAAAGACTGCATTAAACCCAGGGACATTCGCAAAATACAAACTGGTCTAAAAGTTCGAGTGTCCGGAACAACACTCCAACGCAATATCAAAACGGGCCAGCCGCCCGTCCTCCGTAGAGAGACGGGCCAGCCGCCCTTTACTCCACAAACGGCCAGCCGCCCGTCCTCCGTAGAGAGACGGGCCAGCCGCCCTTACTCTTACCCACAAACGGGCCAGCCGCCGTCCTCCGTAGAGAGACGGCCAGCCGCCCTTTACTCCACAAAACGGGCCAGCCGCCCGTCCTCCGTAGAGAGACGGGCCAGCCGCCCTTTACTCCACAAAATGGGCCAGCCGCCCGTCCTCTGTAGAGAGACGGGCCAGCCGCCCTTTACTCCACAAAACCGGTCAGCCACCCGTAGAGAGACGGGCCAGCCGCCCTTCATTCTATAAAACGGCCAGCCGCCCTCTTGGAGAGAGACATACCGGCCGCCCATCTTCTCCTTTATCAAGCTATAAAGCAAAGCAAGCAAGCAAGAAGTCCATAACATCTAAGGCAAAAGCTGATAGATAAAATCTCCATGAAAGGAGATATGAGTTCGGTTAACAAAGCAAATACAATAAAAGGGGTCAAAAGACCCGAACACAACTAAGGCAAACAGAAAAAACAAGGCTATAGCCTAATCGTACTCAACAAGAGGAGTAGGAGCCGCGTAGTCCAAATCCTCGGCCTCCGGAGACTGATACGGAGAAACGGGAGAGTATACCAAGTGGCTCTCGAGAACGGCAGCAGCCCGATCATAGGAACCGGTCCAACCTCCTCCTTTGAGCCGCTCCAATTCCGCCTCCAGCTCTCCCTCTTCCCCCTCAACCTTCGACTTCCCGGACTTAATGTCCCGGACTAAGTCGAGGTTAGAGCTGACCTCAGACAAGGCAGTCTCGCCATATTTTGCCTGACGCATCGGCACGAGAGCAGCCTTGGCTCCCTCGATGCGAAGACGGTACTTTTCCACCAAGTCCCAGCGACATTTCTTAAGAGCCAGCTCCAATTTCCGCTCAGCTTCCGCGAGCACCTTCTTAATCTCCTTCTGAGATCGCCTCTCCACGTTCCGAAGCTTCACTTCCAAGGCCTTGATCTTCTTGTCCTTCTTCCGGGACTCTCTCTCCGAAGCTTCCAAGGCAACCTGGGTTGCATGAGCTCGGGTGGCGATCTGAATCAAAGAAAACCAAATATCAGCAAAGACCAAACTGCGTCCAAACGAATCTAAAGGAAAAAAGAATTACCGTCATAAGACTGGAGGACAGATCTCTGTAAGCCGCTGAACGATCGAACGGCGCAGCTGGGGCCGGAGCCAGCGCTCCAAATAGTCCACAACCTTAACGGACTCAGCTGGATCGCCTCCCGCCACTTGCGGGCATCGAAGAGAAGACCATGATCGGACGCCTCGGCCGTCCGAGCCACTTTCCCCTTCCTCAGACGGCCAGGGCTGTTGGAAGCTCCCTTCCCCTTATCCACAGCGACGGCACAAGCCGAACTCTGAGGAGCAGCAATCTGTTCCTCGGCGCGCCATGGAAATCAGGTCCGGGCGGAAGAACAAAGCCGGACGCCGGGTCAAACTCGACTGCCTCTCCGGACGGTCCAGCCTCGCCGTACTTCTGCTTGCGATAGTTCCAAACACCCTCCATTCCGGGGTATGTCGCCAGCGGTCGATGAAGTCGGGACCTTTGAGAGGGGCACGTCCTTCTAAAATATCTCTTGCGTCAAGAAAGCGCGCCAAAGGTCAGGACACTCCCAATCGATTTTCTTCTTATCAACTTCTGTAACGATATCCTCAAACCCGGAAATCCTGGAACAAAGGGATCACGACCTAGAGAGAGAAAAGAAGAAAAGCTGTGAGAAATGAAGTTATGAAGAATGAAACAAATGAGCAAGGACTACTTATAGGAAAAAATTCACAAAAAACGAACACGCTTACGTGGCAAACTCCACTCGGTCCTAACTGAGCCGCCGAAGTCAGAACCGACCGTAGCGGGCTGCGTTTCACATAGAAAAACTCGAGCCGCGAAGCTTTGCAATGCTGTCGAAGCCCGGTGTAGAAACGCTTCACGTTCCTCCGAACGTTGATTGAGCAGAAGAAATCCGAATTGGAAACCTTCCTCATCGAAAAGAAATTCCGAATCAGATCACCTCCAACTTGATCCCACATTCGGCACAACGGACCACAAGTCCCATCAAAATCCTCATGGCGCCAGGGGTAAGTTGAGAGATCGCAACCCCATATAAATCGAGAAATTAAAAATGGCTCCCGGGATCGGGAACCAGAGGAAGGCTTCGTAGAACATCGACTCGTACATGGCAAAATAGCCATCTGGCGCCTTGTTCATCCTATCCCCATCCTTCGGAGACGGAACTTAATCTTGTCCGGAATCCGGAAATCGTATCTAAGCTCGGCTAGCGAATCCCGATCGCTCAAAGTAGGACCATGCCTGAATGTCTCGGCTATCGATCTATAACTCGTAGACGGTCCAGGCTTCTTAAACCGCCAAGCGAAAATGTCTTCACCCCAATAGGCTTTAGCCTCTCCGGGAGAACGACACTCGGATTTCACGTCCGGATGCACAAAGACAGGCACTTCCGGGTGATCCGACCTAACTTCTTCCCCGGACATGGCCGAGTCGTCACCTGTCCCTGACCAAACACGACGACGTTCGGAAGGGACCAGAGGTCGGGACGGCCATGCACGCCATCCGTCGTTGTCCTCAATATGTTGAGGAGGAGTCCAAACGCCACGTGCTATACTCGTCCTTGGCGAGACGCCGTCAATTTCAACTCGAGAAGAGCCGGACGCCCTCTCTAAGGCACCTCCAGAGCCGAGCGCCCATCTTGATACGGCTACTATGCCAGCCGCCCTCTTGGAAGCGTTTTTAGAGCCAGCCGCCCTCTTCGAACCAGACGCCCTACTCCCGGCCGCCGGCTCGGGTCTGATCTCATTCCCGGCCGCCGGCTCAGGACTGATATCATTCCCGGCCGCCGGCTCGGGTACGTCCTCATTCCCGGCTGCCGTTTCGGGTTCCCATTGAGGAACATTATCAAAACCGTACGATCCTTGAGCATTGCTAGGACCAGCCTCCCACTGCGGAACACCTTCGGGACCGTACGCTGCTCGTGGAATGGCATTTTCTCCAGCTGCCAGCAGATCTTCCACAAGTACCATATCCTGATCAGCGGACATAAAATCGAACTCAAACTGATTATTCACTATGGCATCAAGGTTGAGTTCGAAAGGAGAACCTCCTTCACCAGCCATTACTACAGAAAAAATTATCAAAGGAGAGACTTGAAGAAAGAACTTGAGAAGAGAAGTGAAGTATGAAAAAATGAATGAAGCCACTCCTTTGATATAGCAAACATGGCACAAACTTCCATGATGAACAATGCTCTGACAAGACATCAAAGAGAAGCGGATGAACGGACGAACGGAAAAACTCATTGCCTTCCCGTTTCAGTCAATCCCGATAAAACTCTCAGCTCGACGCTCCTTGCTCCAACTACGGAAGCAAAGAGCTGGGGGGCTAACTGTTGGGGTCAAAATCCCCTCCTCGAAGATTGACGGAACGAGAAGTCAAGGTCGTGATCAAATGGAACTTATCCCGAACATGGAACGGACAAGCTAAGGCAAACTGCCCACGATCCGTCCAGACATCAACCGGCGGCTGGGACAAGGCCAGCCGCCGGGTCTTCTTACACCCACGGCCGGCGGCTGGGATAAGGCCAGCCGCCGGGTCTTCATTGATCCACGACCGGCGGCCGGGATAAGGCCAGCCGCCGGATCGTCTTGGTCCATCACCGGCGTCCGGGACAAGTGCCAGCCACCGGATCGTCACACGTCCATGACCGGCGGCCGGACAAGTGCCAGCCGCCGGACCGTCACACGTCCATGACCGGCGGCCGGGACAAGTGCCAGCCGCCGGATCATCACACGTCCATGACCGGCGGCCGGGACAAGTGCCAGCCGCCGGATCTTCACACGACCATGACCGGCGTCCGGACAAGTGCCAGCCGCCGGATCACCACACGACCATGACTGGCGTCCGGGACAAGTGCCAGCCGCCGGATCATCACACGTCCATGACCGGCGGCCGGGACAAGTGCCAGCCGCCGATCCTTATGCGTCCATGGCCGGCGGCTGGGATGATTGCCAGCCGCCGGGTCTTCTCCATCCAAGGCCGGCGGCTGGGATAAGGCCAGCCGCCGGATCTTCATCACATACCAACCGGCGACTGGGATAAGGCCGGCCGCCGGATCATCATCACATGCACACGATCGTTTCTCAAGACAAGACTCATTACCCGAACATCGTCCAGTCGACCGACCATCATGCCCGGACCGACCCGAGGATCATCCTTTGCATGTTCTGACTCCAAAGACGTCCGTAAACATTCCCCGAAGGACCGTGACGAACGTCCAGCCGTCCGTGGACCAGTCGCCGAGCACACGAGCTAGAGGAACCGGCGGCTGGCCATCAACACCGAAACCGGCGGCTGGAAGTTCAAACAAAAAACGGGCGGTTCAAATCTCAGAAGTCGTAAAACGCTCGGGACACTATTCACGCCGGAAAAACCGTTAAAAACACTATTCATCCCGAGACAAGGTTAACCGAAAGATCGAATTGAGCTTAAACCGAGATTCGGATTACTATTCACGGATCACTATTCATCGGCGGGCCGGATTTGGGTCAGAACGCGCGGACGGATCACGGAAGACTCTCGGGCCGGAAATCGGGCCCAAAAAGCTTAAGTCGGCGGCTGGGAAGGAAGGACAAAGTCCCACATCGGAAATCTGAAGTCTTAGCCTCCTAGGATTGTCAGTATATATATGTACGCTCATGTAAGGTTAAATCCATCACAGATCCGAGTATTAGGAGTTTTAGCAATTTAGACTATTCAGCTTTTGCTATTTTCCCTTGTACTTTCGGAAAATATCAATAAAATCTCCTTTTTCATCTTTTTTTGCATTTTCGGTCCTTTAGTTCTTTATCAATAGAATTTTCGAGCCCCCATTAAATATAAGTTTTGACAGTGTGAGTTTCGGCTCTCACAGTTTGGCGCCGTCTGTGGGGACGAGAAATATTCTTAACCCTAAGAACGAAAAGGATACCGAACGAAGACAATGACCAGAAGAACTGACGACATCACCAACCAACCAACCGGAGCAGCAACCGAAGTGGGACTTCCCGCCATTAGCACGTTGGCGGCCGGAACCGGAACGACCGCCGCCGGGACATCCACCGACGGAGCAGTCGGAAATCCCGGGACTTCGCCCAGGGCCCTCGCCAGATACGGAATGCCACTCGAAGATCCAGTCATCACGGAAACGGCCAACACCGCCCCGGAGAACGCAGCAATCACCGAACTGCGGAACATGGTAGCCGAAATCGCGGAGCGGCAGAACAGGCAAGAAAGAGCGGCCGCACGAGAAAGAGCGGCTTCCCAAGAACCAGCACACGTCCCCCGAACGTTAGGAGTAAGACGCCTTGTCTTCACCCCGCGAGCAGACCCAACGGGCCGTCAGAATCCAGACGAACAAACCCCCGTCGGAACAAGGAAAGAGCTATCAGCACCACCCCCGCTGTACCGGAAGAGCACCACTGGGCGAACAGCCGAACGGCCAACTTCCACGGTGACCAACGGCGAGAACTCGAGAGACGTCACGAACAGAGCCGAAAACGAAACTGACGACGAGGCTGGAGATCTGAACGCGGACGAAGAAGAGCTCCGCTGGATCGAAGAGCAGGAAAAGGAGGAACGAGAGGCCAGAGCTAATCAATCCGCTAGCCGAAGGGACGAGCTGGATGAGCTCTGTGCCCGCCTAGAACTCACGACAAGTCAGATGAAGGAGGTAAGGTCGCAGGTCCATAAAGCAACAAGCGCGGCCCCGGAAATTGACCGCGTCCTAGAGGAAACGCAAAAGATCCCGTTCACTTCGAGGATCACCAGCGTCAGACTCTCTGACCCGGGCAAAATCCGAGTTCCCTCTACGACGGGACAACTGATCCAAAGGCCCACATGACAGCCTTCCGCATCGCTATGGGACGTGCTAGGTTCAAACCCGAAGAGAGGGACGCAGGATTCTGCCTCCTCTTCGTGGAGCATCTGAAAGGATCAGCCCTATCGTGGTTCTCGAGGCTAGAGAGAGATTCAATTGACGGTTTCGAGCAGTTGTCGACAGCCTTCTTGAAACATTACTCGCTGTTCATAAGACAGTCGACATCCGACGCGGATCTTTACTCGCTGTCGCAGGAACCCGAAGAAAGCCTCCGAGATTTCATCGAAAGGTTTAAAGTGATCGTCTCGAAAATTGACGGATTGAGCAACAGTGCTGCGATCAACGCCCTGAAGAAGTCCTTGCTGAAGACTTCGAACTTCCGAAAGGAGATTACCGTGAACCCACCAATCACCATTCAAGACGCTCTCCACCGCGCTTCCAACTTCGTCATCTACGAGGAAGACATGAGGGTCCCGCCGGAAAACACCAATCCTCAAAATTGGTCGCCAAAGGCACGGTGCAACCTTCTAACTTTCCAAACGAGAGAAGAAGTAGGCGAACCAACCGAGATGAAGAACCCAACCCGGGCGGAGCGCATAACTACCAGATAAACACGGAGAGACCATATAATGAGCGCAACAAGGACCATGGAATACATGGACTCGACCAGGATTCGACGAGAGCGCCTTCTGTACCTTCCACAAGACAAAAGGCCACTCAACCGAAAACTGCAGGACCGTCGGAAGGAGGCTCGCGGCAAAGCTGTTAGCCGGGGAGCTCGGAAACGGAGTGACCCTCGAGAGTCTCGGAGCCATCGAAGAAGATGCTGGCGCCCCAGACGGACGACCTAACCAGGAACGTCCCGAAAGGCCCGACGAGGATACCCCAAACGAGGAAGGAGACCAAACGGAGACGACTCCGCAGCCAACCGCAGGAGAATCCACATGATCATCGGAGGATCACAATACTGCCGAGATACGGTGGCCTCCATCAAGGCATTTCTGAGAAGAGGAGACAAGGAATCAAACCCGCGGGAACCGATCACCGAAAACGATGACCGGATCGCCTTTCACGAAAAAGATGCTGAGGGCCTCGACCAACCTCACGACGATCCGTTGGTAGTAGAGTTGGACATCAACGACTACGATGTCTCCCGAGTCTTGATCGACACCGGAAGTTCAGTGGACGTCATTTTTCGAGAGACGCTTCAAAGGATGAAGGTGGACCCGTCGATGATAAAACCGAATCCGAGGTCGCTAACCGGATTCTCCGGCGAAGTCACAATGACGGATGGAACGATCCAGCTCCCGGTTCGTGCCGGCGGAATCACGAAAATCGTTAACTTCGCGGTGGCCAACCACCCCGCGATTTATAATGTGATCATGGGAACTCCTTGGATCAACTCAATGCGAGCTATCCCATCAACTTACCATCTCTGCCTGAAGTTCCCGACACCAAACGGGATCAAGACCGTGGGGGAAACCAGAAGGAGGCTCGGATCTGTTTTCTGGCAGAGCACAAGCTCCGGAATCCGACCATCCCGCAGAGAGAAAACCCGAAAAGAAAGAATGAAACGACGCCCCCGAACTGGGGAAGAAACTGAGTAGAAACCGAGCGGTTCGAAAAAACGGAGGTTCCACCCACGGAGACCGAAATCAACCAAGAAAAGACAAAAGCTGCCGAAAAGACCGCAGAAAACGCCGAAGCCGCAACGGACAACTCCATTACCAAGACTTAACTCTTCCCGCCACAAAAAAAAAAAAAAAAAAAAAAAAAAAAAAAAACTACGGGTGACTTGATCCCTTTTCACGAAGGGTACGTAGGCAGCTCGCTTAAAAACGAGTTCAGTTGCCCCTCTCTTTAAAAAAGGGGGGGGAGTGGGTCCGTATGTATATACTCCCAATTTTCGCAAAAATTTCAAGGAGATGGACATTGGGACTTAGCATCTCATAACACATCCAAAGCTTGAAAAAGTTTCCCGAAAACACCATTCTGACAACATCGAGACTTAGCATCTCGAAACTTGATCCAGAAACCAAATGGATCCAGAAAAACCCGAGGAAAATGAACATTGAGACTTAGTATCTCATAGCACAAACTCGAACTTAAAATCAGATAACATCGAGACTTAGCATCTCGCAACTTATCCGCGACCACTACCAGTCAAGATATTCTTCCCAAATACTTAAGCAAATCCGTCTGTTGCTGGCCACACAAGACTATCTTTTTAAACCATGGTTCTTTCAACATCCCGCAGAGGATAAAACTAGCGCGCTATACAAATTTCCGGACTAACATCTGAAGGGCGTAACTTGTATCCCGCGATCCTGCAGGAAGCGCTCGACACGATGTTCTGATTAGTTTACTTTTACCAACACTTTGCATAGTACAGGACACAAAGTAAACTCTTTAAACCCAGTAAAGCGCCTGACACGGAACACTGGTCAAAGACATCTCGAGAACGCAGTATCAAACAGGCTCTGATGCGAGATCTTAAAAGCGTTCAGTCGAAAGAGGGATTCGAACAAGCTCGGTCCCCTACGACAACAAAAGACTGCATTAAACCCAGGGACATTCGCAAAATACAAACTGGTCTAAAAGTTCGAGTGTCCGGAACAACACTCCAACGCAATATCAAAACGGGCCAGCCGCCCGTCCTCCGTAGAGAGACGGGCCAGCCGCCCTTTACTCCACAAAACGGGCCAGCCGCCCGTCCTCCGTAGAGAGACGGGCCAGCCGCCCTTTACTCCACAAAACGGGCCAGCCGCCCGTCCTCCGTAGAGAGACGGGCCAGCCGCCCTTTACTCCACAAAACGGGCCAGCCGCCCGTCCTCCGTAGAGAGACGGGCCAGCCGCCCTTTACTCCACAAAATGGGCCAGCCGCCCGTCCTCTGTAGAGAGACGGGCCAGCCGCCCTTTACTCCACAAAACCGGTCAGCCACCCGTAGAGAGACGGGCCAGCCGCCCTTCATTCTATAAAACGGGCCAGCCGCCCTCTTGGAAGAGAGACATACCGGCCGCCCATCTTCTCCTTTATCAAGGCTATAAAAGCAAAGCAAGCAAGCAAAGAAGTCCATAACATCTAAGGCAAAAGCTGATAGATAAAAATCTCCATGAAAGGAGATATGAGTTCGGTTAACAAAGCAAATACAATAAAAAGGGTCAAAAGACCCGAACACAACTAAGGCAGAAACAGAAAAAACAAGGCTATAGCCTAATCGTACTCAACAAGAGGAGTAGGAGCCGCGTAGTCCAAATCCTCGGCCTCCGGAGACTGATACGGAGAAACGGGAGAGTATACCAAGTGGCTCTCGAGAACGGCAGCAGCCCGATCATAGGAACCGGTCCAACCTCCTCCTTTGAGCCGCTCCAATTCCGCCTCCAGCTCTCCCTCTTCCCCCTCAACCTTCGACTTCCCGGACTTAATGTCCCGGACTAGGTCGAGGTTAGAGCTGACCTCAGACAAGGCAGTCTCGCCATATTTTGCCTGACGCATCGGCACGAGAGCAGCCTTGGCCCTCGATGCGAAGACGGTACTTTTCCACCAAGTCCCAGCGACATTTCTTAAGAGCCAGCTCCAATTTCCGCTCAGCTTCCGCGAGCACCTTCTTAATCTCCTTCTGAGATCGCCTCTCCACGTTCCGAAGCTTCACTTCCAAGGCCTTGATCTTCTTGTCCTTCTTCCGGGACTCTCTCTCCGAAGCTTCCAAGGCAACCTGGGTTGCATGAGCTCGGGTGACGATCTGAATCAAAGAAAACCAAATATCAGCAAAGACCAAACTGCATCCAAACGAATCTAAAGGAAAAAAGAATTACCGTCATAAGACTAGAGGACAGATCTCTGTAAGCCGCTGAACGATCGAACGGCGCAGCTGGGGCCGGAGCCAGCGCTCCAAAGTAGTCCACAACCTTAACGGACTCAGCTGGATCGCCTCCCGCCGCCTTGCGGGCATCGAAGAGAAGACCATGATCGGACGCCTCGGCCGTCCGAGCCACTTTCCCCTTCCTCAGACGGCCAGGGCTGTTGGAAGCTCCCTTCCCCTTATCCACAGCGACGGCACAAGCCGAACTCTGAGGAGCAGCAATCTGTTCCTCGGGCGCGCCATGGAAATCAGGTCGGGCGGAAGAACAAAGCCGGACGCCGGGTCAAACTCGACTGCCTCTCCGGACGGTCCAGCCTCGCCGTACTTCTGCTTGCGATAGTTCCAAACACCCTCCATTCCGGGGTATGTCGCCAGCGGGTCGATGAAGTCGGGACCTTTGAGAGGGGCACGTCCTTCTAAAATATCTCTTGCGTCAAGAAAGCGGCGCCAAAGGTCAGGACACTCCCAATCGATTTTCTTCTTATCAACTTCTGTAACGATATCCTCAAACCCGGAAATCCTGGGAACAAAGGGATCACGACCTAGAGAGAGAAAAGAAAAAGCTGTGAGAAATGAAGTTATGAAGAATGAAACAAATGAGCAAGGACTACTTATAGGAAAAAATTCACAAAAAAACGAAACACTTACGTGGCAAACTCCACTCGGTCCTAACTGAGCCGCCGAAGTCAGAACCGACCGTAAGCGGGCTGCGTTTCACATAGAAAAACTCGAGCCGCGAAGCTTTGCAATGCTGTCGAAGCCCGGTGTAGAAACGCTTCACGTTCCTCCGAACGTTGATTGAGCAGAAGAAATCCGAATTGGAAACCTTCCTCATCGAAAAGAAATTCCGAATCAGATCACCCTCCAACTTGATCCCACATTCGGCACAACGGACCACAAGTCCCATCAAAATCCTCATGGCGCCAGGGGTAAGTTGAGAGATCGCAACCCCATATAAATCGAGAAAATTAAAAATGGCTCCCGGGATCGGGAACCAGAGGAAGGCTTCGTAGAACATCGACTCGTACATGGCAAAATAGCCATCTGGCGCCTTGTTCATCCTATCCCCATCCTTCGGGAGACGGAACTTAATCTTGTCCGGAATCCGGAAATCGTATCTAAGCTCGGCTAGCGAATCCCGATCGCTCAAAGTAGGACCATGCCTGAATGTCTCGGCTATCGATCTATAACTCGTAGATGGTCCAGGCTTCTTAAACCGCCAAGCGAAAATGTCTTCACCCCAATAGGATTTAGCCTCTCCGGGAGAACGACACTCGGATTTCACGTCCGGATGCACAAAGACAGGCACTTCCGGGTGATCCGACCTAACTTCTTCCCCGGACATGGCCGAGTCGTCACCTGTCCCTGACCAAACACGACGACGTTCGGAAGGGACCAGAGGTCGGGACGGCCATGCACGCCATCCGTCGTTGTCCTCAATATGTTGAGGAGGAGTCCAAACGCCACGTGCTATACTCGTCCTTGGCGAGACGCCGTCAATTTCAACTCGAGAAGAGCCGGACGCCCTCTCTAAGGCACCTCCAGAGCCGAGCGCCCATCTTGATACGGCTACTATGCCAGCCGCCCTCTTGGAAGCGTTTTTAGAGCCAGCCGCCCTCTTCGAACCAGACGCCCTACTCCCGGCCGCCGGCTCGGGTCTGATCTCATTCTCGGCCGCCGGCTCGGGTCTGATCTCATTCCCGGCCGCCGGCTCAGGACTGATATCATTCCCGGCCGCCGGCTCGGGTACGTCCTCATTCCCGGCAGCCGTTTCGGGTTCCCATTGAGGAACATTATCAAAACCGTACGATCCTTGAGCATTGCTAGGACCAGCCTCCCACTGCGGAACACCTTCGGGACCGTACGCTGCTCGTGGAATGGCATTTTCTCCAGCTGCCAGCAGATCTTCCACAAGTACCATATCCTGATCAGCGGACATAAAATCGAACTCAAACTGATTATTCACTATGGCATCAAGGTTGAGTTCGAAAGGAGAACCTCCTTCACCAGCCATTACTAAAGAAAAAATTATCAAAGGAGAGACTTGAAGAAAGAACTTGAGAAGAGAAGTGAAGTATGAAAAAATGAATGAAGCCACTCCTTTGATATAGCAAACATGGCACAAACTTCCATGATGAACAATGCTCTGACAAGACATCAAAGAGAAGCGGATGAACGGACGAACGGAAAAACTCATTGCCTTCCCGTTTCAGTCAATCCCGATAAAACTCTCAGCTCGACACTCCTTGCTCCAAACTACGGAAGCAAAGAGCTGGGGGGCTAACTGTTGGGGTCAAAATCCCCTCCTCGAAGATTGACGGAACGAGAAGTCAAGGTCGTGATCAAATGGAACTTATCCCGAACATGGAACGGACAAGCTAAGGCAAACTGCCCACGATCCGTCCAAGACATCAACCGGCGGCTGGGACAAGGCCAGCCGCCGGGTCTTCTTACACCCACGGCCGGCGGCTGGGATAAGGCCAGCCGCCGGGTCTTCATTGATCCACGACCGGCGGCCGGGATAAGGCCAGCCGCCGGATCGTCTTGGTCCATCAACCGGCGTCCGGGACAAGTGCCAGCCACCGGATCGTCACACGTCCATGACCGGCGGCCGGGACAAGTGCCAGCCGCCGGACCGTCACACGTCCATGACCGGCGGCCGGGACAAGTGCCAGCCGCCGGATCATCACACGTCCATGACCGGCGGCCGGGACAAGTGCCAGCCGCCGGATCTTCACACGACCATGACCGGCGTCCGGGACAAGTGCCAGCCGCCGGATCACCACACGACCATGACCGGCGTCCGGGACAAGTGCCAGCCGCCGGATCATCACACGTCCATGACCGGCGGCCGGGACAA
Source organism: Isatis tinctoria (assembly GCA_010577795.1). Lineage (NCBI taxonomy): Eukaryota > Viridiplantae > Streptophyta > Magnoliopsida > Brassicales > Brassicaceae > Isatis > Isatis tinctoria. The sequence continues at coordinate 16,617,473 of CM021247.1, read as the reverse complement.
GTGCCAGCCGCCGGATCCTTATGCGTCCATGGCCGGCGGCTGGGATGATTGCCAGCCGCCGGGTCTTCTCCATCCAAGGCCGGCGGCTGGGATAAGGCCAGCCGCCGGATCATCATCACATACCAACCGGCGGCTGGGATAAGGCCGGCCGCCGGATCATCATCACATGCACACGATCGTTTCTCAAGACAAGACTCATTACCCGAACATCGTCCAGTCGACCGACCATCATGCCCGGACCGACCCGAGGATCATCCTTTGCATGTTCTGACTCCAAAGACGTCCGTAAACATTCCCCGAAGGACCGTGACGAACGTCCAGCCGTCCGTGGACCAGTCGCCGAGCACACGAGCTAGAGGAACCGGCGGCTGGCCATCAACACCGAAACCGGCGGCTGGAAGTTCAAACAAAAAACGGGCGGTTCAAATCTCAGAAGTCGTAAAACGCTCGGGACACTATTCACGCGGGAAAAACCGTAAAAAACACTATTCATCCCGAGACAAGGTTAACCGAAAGATCGAATTGAGCTTAAACCGAGATTCGGATTACTATTCATCGGGTTACTATTCACGGATCACTATTCATCGGCGGGCCGGATTTGGGTCAGAACGCGCGGACGGATCACGGAAGACTCTCGGGCCGGAAATCGGGCCCAAAAAGCTTAAGTCGGCGGCTGGGAAGGAAGGACAAAGTCCCACATCGGAAATCTGAAGTCTTAGCCTCCTAGGATTGTCAGTATATATATGTACGCTCATGTAAGGTTTAAATCCATCCCAGATCCGAGTATTAGGAGTTTTAGCAATTTAAGACTATTCAGCTTTTGCTATTTTCCCTTGTACTTTCGGAAAATATCAATAAAATCTCCCTTTTCATCTTTTTTGCATTTTCGGTCCTTTAGTTCTTTATAAATAGAATTTTCGAGCCCCCATTAAATATAAGTTTTGACAGTGTGAGTTTCGGCTCTCACAAACGGTTCAATCTCCTTTTTCATCGAGATCTAATCTGTCGGGAAAAATAATTTCTTGTAATTTTCATCCTTGCTGATGGGATATTGGATGGTGCATCAGACCAAAGTCACCCGGAGAACTTGGAAGACACATAGGAGGAGGATCAGCTTGAACCAGGACATGGACAAAAGGACAGACTACCAGGAAAGGAGTTTGCTACTGATGGAACGGAGGTTACTCGTGGGAGTTAGTCCGGTCCTTCCAGCCGACCAGCCGTGTATCTATTCGACCAGGTACACCCGTATAGTAAGCTATGCTTAGCTTCACGATCAAAAGTCTGTTCCTCACGACCCATGCGTGACATTCATCGACCAACCTATGATGAGGACCAGAATGATCAGAGCATAATCAACTTGAGACGAGCTGGTTGGTGGACAGCTTAAAGACGATGTGGTCTGCGTTGCAGCGAAGGTTTTCCGTGAGTGGTGATACTCGCATCCATCAGCTACATGCTGAGATCTCGGTATCTAGAAGGTGATTCCGTTGACGAATATTTCGGCAAACTCTGAGTCCTTTGGGATTATTTGGACAACTTTCACAAAGGATTTTCTTGTTGTTGTGGAAATTCCGAATGCGACTCTATGGTGAAATATGCTAAAACTCAGGAACAAGTTCATATTCATCAGTTTCTGATGGGGATAGATGGATCGAGATTTGGTACTACTCGTTCCAACCTCTTGAGCCGTGGAGGTGATCTGAATCTCGAACTGATCTATTCTCAGATCATTCAGGAGGAACGTCATCTCTCTATTATGCGATCTGTTGATGATCGAGTCCCTGCCGTTGGATTCGCGGCAACTACATCTGATGTTCAAGCTGTTGTGATTCGTTTCGATCGGAGTCTTCTCACGTGCTCCAGATGTGGCAAATCGGGATATGAGTCGAGCAGTTGTTTCCAGATAATTGGATACCGGAATGGTGGAATGACAAATATGCTAAGGCCAATGGGAATTACAGTGGCAGGGGTCATGGTCGTGGTGGCCAGAATCAGGGAAAAAGCTGTGGTGGTCGCGGTTCCTGTTTTCGTGCAAATCACGCAACTCTGCTGAGGAATCATCGAAAATTCCACATCTCACGTCTGAGCAGTGGTCCTCCTTGGAAAGTTTCGTAGCAAGCCAAAAATCCGACTCCGGATCAGAGAAATTCTCGGGTAACTCAAACAAACTTTTGCTCTATAACTCAAATCGCAAGTTTGATATTCTTATAGACTCGAGAGCTTCACATCACATGACTGGTGATTTAGCTTTGTTGACTGATGTGTCTGATATTGAGCCATCTCCTATTACGCTACCGAATGGATAACTGGCATGGTCAACCAAACACGGTCGTTTATGTCATGGTGGCAAACTAGTTTTAAATCGTGTTTTCTATGCTACTCATCTGTCTATCACATTGATATCTGTTGCACAACTACTCAACGACATTGCTGGTTTTGTGCTATTCACAAAAGAGTTTTTTTTTCTCATTCAGGACCGAACTTTGAGGACTTCGATTGGTGTGGGTAAGGCTCGAGATGGAGTTTATCATTACACCGGAGCTGTTGCGGTTTCGAAGTTACGCTAGGCAACTTGGTAATCGAGATCTGTGGCATCGATGGTTGGGACATCCGTCTGACAGTGTGCTTTCTGTTTTACTAGATTTAAGTGGTTTTTCCAGTTTTTCTACATTATTGAATAAGGGTTGTGACACATGTGTGCGCGCCAAACAAAGTCGCAGTGTTTTTTCAGAAAGTTCAAATAAAGCAGTTTCAGTTTTTTCTATGATTCACTGTGATTTATGGGGGCCCTATCAAGAACCATCCTCTTGTGGTGCAACATATTTTCTAACCATTGTTGATGATTATTCTCGTGTGGTTTGGACTATTCTACTGCTCGAAAAGAAAGAGGCTCCTACGGCTCTCAAGAATTTCTTCAAGTTTGTTCACACTCAATTTGACAAACAAATCCACATTGTCCATAGTGATAGTGGGAGTGAGTTCATCTGCTTGGAGCAATTTTTTCGGATAATGGAGTCATTCATCAACGGTCTTGTGTAGCCACTCCACAGCAGAACGGGCGTGTAGAACGCAAGCATCGACATATTTTAAAAGTTGCTCGTTCGCTTCTATTCCAGGCTAATCTTCCGATTCGGTTTTGGGGAGAAAGTGTTCTTGTTGCTACCTACTTAATCAACAGAACACCGACTTAGATCTGCAACAACAAATGTCCTTTGGAGTTGTTGCTTGGAACAGCACCATCGTATGAACACATCTGTGTTTTTGGGTCTCTGTGTTTTGCGAAGAAAGTGATGCGCAGCAATGACAAATTTTCTCCTCGTGGGCATAAAAATGCATGTTCGTGGGTTATCCTCTACACACCAAAGGCTGGCTTGTCTATGATTTGGTAACCAATACTACTTTCATATCTCATGATGTGGTTTTCCGTGAAGACGTTTTTCCTTTTCCATAAACACAAACTCTGCATACTTACCGGTGATTCCTGATCCGCTTGAATCACATCCGGCGATATTTGACGAGGATGATGTCGGGATTACACCAACATCTTCGACAGGGGGAGTCAAAATCGCGGCTCCATTATCACCTATTGCTACCGAGACTGTTTCTCCGACTCCAGAACCGGTGATATCTGAATCCTTTGTTTCTTCTGAATCACCGGTTTCTCTGCCTCCGGAACCAGAGTTGGGCAGAGGAAAAAGGGAGAAAACTCAATCAGTTCTTTTTGAGCAATTTGTCACCTAAAATGCTCAAAGCTCCGGTAGTATCTACCGATTCTCTATCCTCGGGTTCATGCAAGTATCCGATCTCAGATTTTGTTTCTTGTCATCATTTTTCTGCTGCTCATCAGATGTTCTGCGCAACAGTCATGGCTACTGAGGATCCTACAAACTATAATGATGCAATTCTTCTTGATGTCTGGAAGAATGATACGGGCACCGAATATGATGCGTTGGAAGTACAGAGAACCTAGGACGTCGTTACTCTTCCACCAAACAAGAAAGCCATCGGCTGTAAGTGGGTGTTTCGAACGAAGTTTCGTTCTGATGGCAATATCGAACGTCACAAAGCCCGCTTAGTCGCTCTTGGAAATCGTCAAAAGGAAGGGTACGATTACAATGAAACTTTTGTGTCGGTTGTTAAGATGAATACGGTCCACATTTTACTTGAAGTTTCAGCTGCCAAAGATTGGGAACTCCATCAAATGGATGTCTGCAATGCGTTTCTTCATGGTGATTTAGATGAAGAAGTCTATATGAAACTGCCTCCTGGCTATACATCATCCAAGCCGAATCGGGTTTGAAAACTTCGCAAGTCTCTGTATGGCCTTAAACTAGCCCCTCGATGCTGGTTTTCAAAGTTGTCGCAGGCACTTCTTGGTTTTGGTTTTGTTCAAAATTATGTGGATTACTCCTTATTCACTTTGACGCGTGGGTCTTACACTATGTATGTCTTGGTATACGTCAATGACTTGATCACTGGAGGCAAAAACTCTGCTTTGATTACGAGTTTCAAGTCTTATTTGAATCGCTGGTTTAAGATGAAAGATTTGGGCACTATGAAATATTTTCTTGGCATTGAAGCATCTCATGGACGTGAGGGTATTTACCTCTCCCAATGCAAGTATGCTTTGGAAATCATTGCAGAGTGTGGTTTGCTGGGTGCTCAGCCTGCGGATTCTCCTCTGGAGCAGAACCATGATCTAGCTCGAGATACAGGTCCGTTTTTCAAATCTCCAGATCGATACCGACGCTTGGTGGGGTGTTTGGTGTATTTAGCAGTTACTCGCCCCGACCTGAGTTATGCAGTTCATATTCTCGCTCAGTTCATGCAACAGCCTTGCACATGTCATTGGGAGGCTGCTTTGCACTTAGTTCGGTACTTGAAAGGAACTCCGGGACAGGGCATACTCCTTCGTTCTAACAAGGACTTGTCTTTGGCTGCGTATTGTGATTCAGACTTTGCAGCTTGCCCAATTACACGTTGGTCTCTATTCGGTTATTTGGTCTTACTTGGAGGTTCGGTTGTATCTTGGAAGACAAAGAAACAACACATTGTTTCTCGCTCCTCCTCTGAAGCTGAATACAGATCCATGGCTCTGTTATCAGGAGCTTATATGGAAGATTGGTTTACTTGAGTCATTAGGCGTCAAGCAACGTGGCCCTATTCCTTTCTATTGCGATAATCAAACGGCATTACACATTGCGCGGAATCCTGTTTTCCACGAACGCACGAAGCATATCGAAGTTGACTGTCATTTTGTGTGTGATGGCATTCAGGCTGGTGTTATCTCTCCGCAACACATTCGTATTACGGAACAACTCACGGATTTTCTTACTAAAGCTCTTGGTCGACAAGAACTAGATTACTTACTTCGCAAGATGGGCATTCACGACCTTCATGCACCATCTTGAGGGGGAGTATTGGAAGATATTCTAGTGATTCCTAGAATATCGGATATTAATCTATCTTACCATAAAGCATTGATGTATATACTCTTGCCTAAAGTTATAGGTTGTATCTCGATGTATATATACAGGCATATTGTGCCAATGATCAACAACACATAAGATATTCAGAACAGTTTGAAACATGATCAAGTCTGGTCCGACCCAATAGATTTTACTCTCGACCAAGACTTTACCACATGCACATGGGAGCTTATGGAGAATTGAACGAGACACATTGTATCTTAACACACCCGACCAAGCAATAGACCATCTCTCCTTCGTTTGCATCATCCAGGATAACTATCAGACAAACATCAAAACCCGCCTACCTAGTAACCCGCCTATCTAGAATCAAGTCACAACTCGGCAGGCGAACATCAAAACCCGCCTACCTCAAACCCGCCTGCCTGGAGTTGGAGAGTCCACTCAAACATGCAAAAGGAGCTCAAAAGTCACCCTTGGTCGAAATTTACTTTCTTTTATTTTCGATTTCTACCTTTAATAATCTGATTTCATCTCTTAAGCCCAAAATACTTTTACTTTCTTTAAATACTTGGAAAACTCATTTGAGAAAGCATAACCTATTTTCATTTTCTTTCATTGAGAATTTATCTTAAATTTTTGTCTAAACTTCTTCTGTTGCTCGAAGGGTTACTTCGGTTACAAATTCCTCTTAAGTCGTTCTTGTGTGTCATATCAAGAGACTTATAGGTCGCGAATATCTGAGGCCAATCTGCAACCTCAGTGCGATCCTACGATCCACTCGTTCGTCTGTGAAGAAGCTAGTAGCTGTCAGGTTCGAATCATATCCTTCACCGTGCCGAAAGCAAACCTCTGGATTTTCTCCTATCAAGTGGTATCAGAGCCACTTTCAGCCGGTATTATCAATTTCTCTTTCGAAAACAACTGTTCATCTTCTGTTCTTCACCATTTTCTGTTATTTCTTTTGGTTTATGGGTTATTCCGAGTCTTGGTTGCTCTTTGATTTAACAAAAAAAAAAATCCAAAATGGAAAAAGAGGAGAAAGCCTTTTTTTAGAGCAGTTTGGTTTAACTCAAGGAACTGAACTGAGGAGGAATCCAGTTCTAAATAGTTAAAGCGGCGTATAAGATAAACTATTGTAAAAAACTAGTAGAACTGATAATCTCACGCATGCGCGGAGTGTATTCCGTTGGTTATATATTTATTTCATTCGTATTATATATGGTTCTAATAAAATTACGTAATCCATAATATTTTAATATTTATTTGTCTGTTTATGTGTATTTTAAGAATACATTATTTGTTCCAGACAAACCGGCGAATTAATCTTTGATATTCTTTTTACCTTCTTTTGCGTTTTCGCACCCATTGGTTACACGTCATTTTTTCGTGTTGATACCTTATTATCTTATTTGTAACATGTAGGTGATAGTTCCTTATCCAGTATTGGAACACCTCTCAGAACCTAGATGATGTCTAACCATAATGATTTCTCGTTTCTTCCTCTTTGCACGGGGTATATGCTTGTCTTATTTTTGTTTTTGTTTTTGTTTTTGTTGAATATATAATCTAATTTATGTAGTTAGGTAATAATTATTGTTATTTTATGTCTTTATTTGTATCCATATATTAATATTAATTTTTCTTTGATTTTTTCATTTTTTTAACTCTTCCATGTTTTTATGTCAATATAAGATTAATTACTGAGGATTGCAAGATATAATTTTTCACTTCGTCATGGCTAGAACTATATCTCATAAAACTTTATGTTGCAAATTTTACTCATAAAAACTATATTTTACATTCAAATATTAAAACTGTTTATGTGACCATAGAGAATCTCATGAATTGTCTCTTTTTATATAAAAAACTCATGAATTATCTCTTGATGGAATGTACTTCTCCATTGAAAACCTCTGGATATTATAATTTTTCTTGTATGACATTTTAATCAGTTTAAAATGGATCAATTCTATCTTTTTATTCGGATTAAAGATCATTATTAAATACTACACACTTATTGTATTTTATATATAAAAACGTTGGTAAATCTAAAATTAAGGTAAACCATGATTTGTAATCAAATAGTTTGTTATTAGTGTTATCGGAATGTATTATGGCTCGCTCGAATTCTTTATTCACTTCTCTTTTTTTTTTTTGGACAACTCTTTATTTACTTCTCATCAACTTGTTTAACTAATGTATTTTTTGTTAGTGTTAACCCAGGTTTGGAAACTCGCTAGACGTTAGTCGGGCGGTGGGTCTGGGCCTAGCGAGTTACCTAAAAATCAGAGATTACTCGGGGATTAATCGAGGAAAAATTTGAAAATATTTAACTATATCACTCCCTCTGTTTCTCAATATAACATTTTTGGCGAAAAACACACATATTAAGAAAAATAACTTTTGTGCAAAAAGCAGCATATAATATATAAATAAACATAACTTAACCAATCATAAAAACTATTTTAAAATATAATTGGTTAAACACTCTCCAATAAAAGTAAAAGTTGCATTTAAATGTCAAAAGGTCTTATATTTTGAAACAAAGAAAAACCTTCAAAAGATCTTACATTGAGAAATAGAGGGAGTATTGTTTATATATTTGTTTCGGTAATTATTGTCAACGAAACAACATGGTCTACTGGTTATAGGTGTATGTTTAACACTCTCTTTATCCGAGTTCGAGTCCACCAGACACCATTTTCTCATTTCATTTTTTTCTTAGACTCAAAATTAAAACGTCACGTGACATAATGTGGTGCAAAATGAGGAAAGTAGTTCTCTAATTATATATAAAGATAAAATACTACAACGTGTGATATACTAGAAAAGAAGTATCGATATATAATAGGTCATATATTTTGTTTTCTAATTTGATTTAAATACAATTATTTGACAAAGCAAATAAATAATAGAGTTTTTTGCGGGTTGCTTCGTTAAATCATCCAAATTATAATGATTAGATACAGACATATTAATTGACGGATTATCCTAACTTATTTTTGTAAATGGGAAATTATATTCTTCAAACTAAAATAATTATTTTATGAAAAATCTAATATTATACAACATAAAAATGGTACAATATACAATATTTTAAAACTATATTCATATATATATACACATATATATATACACATATATATATATGTATGTATACAAATTGATAAGCATGTTATATAATCATACTATAATTAATAGATATTATACAGTATTATCATCTATTTCAAAATAAAATATCAATATATTTCAAATTATAACTTCCTAGTAGATTTTTCATACAAAATAGAAAAAATAGAAACAAAACCAATTAAAAATATCTTCCATGCTCATAACATATTAAAATTATATATTACATTTATGAAAAAATTAAACTGTTTTAGCACAATTTAAATTTCTAAATTACAAATATATTATTAAAAAGAGAATTAAATAGCAAAAGAAAAAAATTCGTTTTTAAGACGAGATAGAATCTAGTTAGACTTTAATTTTGGTTACAGATATTGTATGAAAAGATTATTCGACAATAAATCGATAAAAATTATTTTTACCATCTCTTTTCTCGAGTTCTTACCACAAATTTTAAAATTTCTAAATTTACTTTAAAATTTTATTTGTGCGAATTTCGACTTCCACAAATTAACAGGTGAATCACTTGTGCAGGAAAGTGGAAAAAAGGGTGAATCTTTTTACAAAATAACTCATACAATAAGATGAAACTTAAATGAATAGTCTCTTATAAGATGACTCATTGATATTTGTAAAGATAAGTGATGAATAATCACCTTTCTTCTAACAATTTCAATTTTTTATCAATTTGTTTTCTATGTGTGGTTAGTGTCCATCCCTCACACGTTGTCACAACTCAGTTCCTATTTCCTAGATTTGTTTTCCTTTTTTCGTTTTTTCAATATAATTTCTTACATATATGTATCAGAATGACCTGTGATTCTTTTCTTAATCTTCTGCTTATATCTGTCTTCCAATTTTTGCTACATTTTCTATATTAGTACTTTTGTCGTGGATATTTAGTTTAACGAAAATATATATTTCCAGCGGAAAGTAAACTTCATTCTAAAAATATTTTAAAATTCTGAATTTGGAAGCAATTAACAAAATTAAAATATTCTGAGTAATTCTTTTTAATATACTTATTATAAGTTAGTATATGTAAACACTTTCTCATTAGTGTTTTGGGCAAGCAGCCAATAGTTTAAATAAAACATTACAGAGGAAAACTAATGGTGGCAACACGAAGTATATAATTATTTTTCAACGTGCGTTACATTTTATTTATTTAGAATTTCAATTTTGTATGTACTATACTACTATTTGTTTGTGAGAGACGACTAAATTATTTACAAATAAAAGCGTAAAGTCCAATTTTTGGTTTTATTTGTTATATGATTATTTTAAGAGAATCGTTTTACAAATATCTGTATATCATATCATATCATATACGTTACGTTGTAAAAAAATAAACTCTAGATATACATCCTCGTCGTAGACATTTAATATCAGCAGTTGCACCAACAACTGAGTAAAGGACAAAAAACTATAAATCATTACAATATTACCAGAAAATGATGTGGAATTCGACAGAAAAATTAAATAAATAAAGAAATCGCTAGAGACAATTTTTTATCAAAACAAAAAAAAAATTAAAAAGACTTGTATCACAATCATATGAAAGAAGAAACAAATTTGCATTATTTATTCAAATATATATATAAAAAAAACCTCAATTCGTTGACCCTTCCCTGTCCTCCAATGGCGGCCCCTACGCCGTTGGCCTTGCCTCTCTCTCTCTCTCTCTCTTCCATCTCTAAAAAGCTCAAATAGCCCAGCAAGCAAAATAGTCCAAAAAGAAACAAGATAAGAAGAAACCAAACTCGCAAAGAAACAAAAAAAATGTCCAAAAAATTAAAGATTTAAAAGGGAGCAAAAAAATCGCCTTTTTAACACCTCATTCCCTCTTTCTCCGGCACTCTGTATAACGAAAAACGAGACCAAAGACGCAAACTTTAAGCTCTTCTTTTTGTGTTTTTCTCTCCTTCTCTTTTTTTTCTTTTCTCTTTTCTTCTTTTTCTGTTTCCGACAATGGAGGAAGAAAGCAGCAGCTGGTTGATTCCAAAGGTTCTTGTTTTGTCTGTAATGTTTAGTCTTGTAATTGTGAAAGGCATGTCTCTGCTTTGGTGGAGACCCAGAAAGATCGAAGAACATTTCTCAAAACAAGGAATTCGAGGTCCTCCTTATCACTTCTTCATCGGTAATGTTAAAGAACTTGTTGGAATGATGCTTAAAGCTTCTGCTCATCCTATTATGCCTTTCTCTCACAACATCCTTCCAAGAGTTCTCTCTTTCTACCATCACTGGAGGAAAATCTACGGTTCGTTCTTGCCTTTTCTTCAGATTCACATAGCTCTTCTTTACTCTGTTTCTAATTTTCAAGATTTTGGTAAAATTGACTATAAGACTCTTTTTTCCAACATAAAGTCTAATTTTTCTTTGGTTTGTTCATTTTTTTTTTTTGTGATTTGGTTCCGATTCTCTGTGAAATGCTACGCAGTGAGTTATCTAGTCAAGCAATACAGAAGATTTTGTTTTATTACACAAGTATGTTAAATAAAAAAAAATTTTATTATTATGTGTTTTGTTTTGTCATGATCAAATTATGATGTCAGTACTTTGATGTGAAAAAGGAGGCTCTGTTCTTCCCCACTCTTTCCTCACGGGCTTAGTCATCATTTTCCCTCTCTGTTAACTCTTGTCTTCTTTAGTCTATAGAAACAAAAACAAAAAACAAAAAAAAAAAAGAAAAAGAGATTTTTGGTTTCTGTGCAGTGAATTAAATTTGCAGCAATCTAGTAAAATATGGAAGAGCACTTGGGCATTAACACAATACCCTCTTTTTGTCAAATTTCCCACTTCAGGATCTGTTCATGTTTACAGCTTCTTTTGTCATGTTTTGTCTTTAAATTAAGCATTAAATATTTATTTTCCAGGTGCTACATTTCTTGTATGGTTCGGACCAACTTTCCGGTTAACGGTGGCGGATCCGGATCTGATCCGAGAAATATTCTCGAAATCTGAGTTCTACGAGAAGAATGAAGCTCACCCTTTGGTTAAACAGCTTGAAGGCGATGGACTTCTTAGCCTCAAAGGAGAAAAATGGGCTCATCATCGCAAAATCATTAGCCCCACTTTCCACATGGAGAATCTCAAAGTAATTGAATCAAACCATTCAAGAAATTTGGATTTTTTCTTTTCTTTTATTTTTTTTCTCATTTTGTTGTTGTTGGCAGTTGCTTGTACCGGTGGTGTTGGAGAGTGTGACCGAGATGATGGAGAAATGGTCGGAGAAGTTATCAGAAACAGGCGAAGTTGAAGTTGATGTCTATGAGTGGTTTCAGATTTTGACTGAAGATGTTATAAGCAGAACAGCTTTCGGAAGTAGCTATGAAGATGGCCGAGCGATTTTCCGACTACAAGCTCAACAAATGCTTCTTTGCGCCGAAGCTTTTCAGAAAGTCTTCATTCCTGGTTACAGGTAAAATTTTAAGTCAAAGGGACTATTAGTAATTAACCAAGAAGACTAACTTTTCTTAGTATTTTGTCAGATTTTTTCCGACGAAAGGGAATTTGAAATCTTGGAAGCTAGACAAGGAGATAAGGAAGTCTTTGTTGAGGCTAATAGAGCGTCGGAGAAAGAGCTGCTGCGGAGGAGGAGAAGGAGACGGCGAAGAAAGTAAAGAGCTGGAGCCGGCGGCAGCAGCGAAGGATTTGTTGGGTTTAATGATTCAGGCGAAAAATGTGACGGTGCAAGATATTGTGGAGGAGTGTAAAAGCTTCTTTTTCGCCGGAAAACAGACAACATCCAATCTGCTGACGTGGACGACCATCTTGCTAGCCATGCACCCGGAGTGGCAGGCCAAAGCACGTGATGAGGTCCTCAGGGTCTGCGGCTCACGTGATGTCCCCACTAAAGACCATGTCGTTAAGCTTAAAACGGTGCGTTTCTTCTCTTTCTGTCTTTTGCATCGTATTATTTTCAATTTTAGAAATATTAATCTTAATCTTTTTGTAAAATCCACCTTAAATTTCATTCCTTCTTTGACAAAACAAAGTTAAAAAACAAATTATCGGCAGAAGGATGAATTGGTAATGACAGTTTCTGCTACCGTTAATCATGGACTTTTTGTCGCCTATTCTCTAAATTTTATAGCATTAAATTCTACACATGTCAAGAAAAATAAATATTTTTTTATATCTACCCTACTCATGTACATCATCTTTTTTTCTGAGTTATTATTCAACCTTTTTAAAAATTATAAATAAATAGTTCTAATCTCGATCGTTTTACCAATTATATATATCAACTCAAATAACTAAAAAGAATGTGTACACATGACTGAGGTTTTGTTTAACAAAAATTGGAAATCAAAAAGTTAACGTAAAAATTTCATGACAAACTTACCTTTCATTTTATGTATGGTTTGTTTGAAAGGATAAAATAGTTTTCATATATCTCCTTCCAAGGCCAAAGTGTTAAATAATGAAGACAATACAATGTTGATGTGTTTATGTTTCTTTCTTATCTCATGTCCAAATTTGCAGTTGAGCATGATTCTGAACGAGTCCCTAAGGCTGTATCCACCAATAGTAGCGACAATCAGACGCGCAAAATCGGATGTTGAGCTAGGAGGGTACAAAATCCCCTGTGGCACGGAGCTTCTAATCCCAATAATAGCTGTCCATCACGATCAAGCCATTTGGGGTAACGACGTAAACGAATTCAATCCAGACCGATTCGCAAACGGGGTGCCTCGTGCTGCGAAACACCCTGTTGGGTTCATACCGTTTGGTCTTGGAGCCAGAACGTGCATTGGTCAGAATCTTGCGATACTTCAAGCCAAACTGACTCTTGCTATAATGATCCAACGCTTCACTTTTCACTTGGCTCCTACTTATCAGCACGCACCTACTGTCCTCATGCTGCTCTATCCTCAGCACGGTGCACCGATCACTTTCCAGAGGGTGAACCATTGCAAGGATCGCTAAGAAATCAAACAGTCCAAAATTTGTTCTGGAGTTTCAAGCTTGGAATAAAAACAAAATGTTCTGAAGCTTTTCATAACTGACATGCTCTTTTTGTCGTCATTTTTTAACCTTCATAAATATATAGTTTTAACTTCTAAAAACCATTGCTTTCTTTCTTTCCATTTTTTTAATTGTTTTTTTTTCTTTCTTTTTTCAACTTTCTTCTGGTTTTGGATTATGCTTATGTTTGATTTTTTGCTATCTAGGAGTAAGAACAAAAAAACGCTAACAAATATGTGAAAAGATTGCTTCCAGTGACTATTTTGTATGTACATATAAGCGTGTAATTTCCACATGATTTTCAAGTCATCTCGTGTCTCTATCTCATAGATTAGTTTGAATTCAATTCTCTCAGAATCCATATTTCTGCTACGCCTGCTAGAACTATATTTATATTAATTGGTGCAAAGTTGCAACCCTATCACAGTAGATATTAAGTTTATGTTCGTTTTTACATCCAAATTTTCTATCTAAATATAAATGTTCGAATTTGATTTCTTTGAATTCTTTAAATTTAATTAGCATCAAAATACTACATTTGAGTGCAAAATCAATTACATCTTAAAATTCTTAACTTAGATTAAAATTTTATATTTTAAAAACTAAAAGATTCTAAATAATTTTCTATTGATTATTTTGTAAAATAATATTTTATATTTATCATTAAATAGCATATGAAACCTGAAAATGTTTATTTTTTATTAAAACCATGAAATTATCAAAATAGTGTTGTCACCAAATAATGCTACTTGTGAAAATCGCCAAAGTTAAAAAATTTGTTTCTTGCTGAAATGATAAAATCATACTTTTCGTGCCAAAGCTATAAAGTTATATTTTAGAATCAAAATTACTGAATAATAATTTTCTGTAAAAATCACAAATCACAATTTCATGCCAAAATCACAGTTTCGTGTTCAAAAGAAAAATCACCAAAACTGTAGAATTGTAAAATTGTGGTTTCGCCAAAGTAAAAAAAACCATGTTTTCTCACAAAACCACCAAACTATAATTTTTCGAAAACTCTGTAAACCAACAATTTTTTTGTCAAACCCGCAAAACCACAACTTCCACTTCGAAAAAATACATATTTTTAAAAACATATTTTCATCCAAACATAGCATCCAAATAGAAAAGGTAATTTTAAAAACAACTGCTATCTAAATTCTAATTCTATATCTCAAAGTTGTATCTAGATACATAATCTAGAAGCATCATTTAAACAAACAGAACGAACATAAGCTAAAGGAATTTCCTTCAAAAAAAAAACATAAGCTAAAGGAAGAGTGATTTATTAATTAGGATACTTTCTCTACTTTAGCTTACAAAAGAGACACTTTTAAGTTTACTAGGGGTTGTCCCGCGCTACGCGCAAATTGTATATTCTATATTTACGTTGAAATAATGTTTAAATAGCAGAAGAATATTTCTAAAATCATATTTGAGTTTTCAAAAAATCATACGAATTATGATGTCTTGGTTACAATATTAAGTGACTTTAAAAATGTTTTTATAGAATATTTATCAAAGGATAAGACGATTTGTAAGTTAATATTTGCACATTTTTATAATGCAGCGAGGTTTGTTATTCATGTGAAAAGTAACATGATTTATACCAATATTTAGTTAGGATAAGACGATCTGCCCCCATAACGGTCTTTTCTATATTTAACCACAAGAAAGTCCTCTTTTTGCGTCACCAATGTCTTCAAAGTAATCATCTCCTACCATGTTAATTTTATTTTTGTTATATGAAAAATGGATACTTTTTTTATATTTTCCAGGCATATTTACTGAGAACTTGTAGCTTAGTAGTTTGCTATTATGGTGTTACATTACATATTTTTGGCATAAGTTATTTGTTTAAATGTATATTTATACACATGTATATTGACTTCATTTTTATGGACTAATACTATTCTAAAAATCCCATTTTTGGTTCCGTATTTCCAAAATTGAAAAATACAGTTTATATTAATTAGTTATGTAAGGAAAAATTACAAATATAATTTCTGACTTAGATATGAAATTATTATTTTTTGTCAAATTATACTTACTGATCTAAAGAAAAAAAAAAGTAATAGATTCAACAAACTATAGTTTGGTTTCATATATAGTTAAATGTTTATTCTTGTATTTTTGTTAGAGATTTTGCGTTTTTTTTTCTAAGTTCTATTGTTTGAACCGTGATGCCTACTATTTTTGTTCTATTGTTTGTGGTTTTTCTGATTTTCTTTTAAGAGGAAATCAGAGATCTAATGAGAACAATCGTATAATCTAGGGTTCAGGAATCTTGTGTGAAGGTACCTTCATAAAACATAAAAAAACTATAATTGAAAATGTCATCTAATTTGAAACCAAATTTTTTTTCAAAAACATCAAGCAATGAAAACGGAGGGCGTATAAACTAATACTCAAAGCTTGTATTATCACACTCTAATTGTTCATAAGGTTATCAGTATCACTACATTAATTGCGCTATGAATATCGGTTTCTTTGTCATTGGTTATACAATATATAAAAAAGCATGTTACAACAACACATGAAAACACTGCATTCCGCATTTTTTTTCTACGTAAGGGATAAAAAAAAATACAAAATTTTTCTTGATTTTGATTTTGTCTTTCGGCCTCTCCAATACTGCAAACTGTTTCTTTTAGACTTTCCAAGAACTAAGATAACCATGAGGGTTCTAACATTTTTTGATTTGATACTTGCTGTTTTCAGAAGTCTACGGAACTCATGGAGACTGATTTTACCATCATTATCAATGTCTGCTTCTTCCGGAAGTGGCTCAATAGACCCTTTCAAGCCAGTATATATGCTGCAAAAAGAAACAAAATATATATAGTGTGACACTAATTTACTTAAGACGCATAAAGTAATAATAGTCTATATATAGAATGCAACCATTCCAAGCTCCTCTGCTGTTATAAACCCATCTCCGTCTATGTCGAATTTCTCAAACGCTGCTCTTGATCTTTGTTGCCGTTTCTCAGAGTCATGCTCCTCTAATTGATTCACGGGTAACGCAGCAGCAACAAACTCTTCGGAATCCACATATCCATCTGTGTTGCTATCAATCTGCATGCAGCATTGAACACAACTTCGTTAGTATAGATGGAAAGAATCTCATCTATTTAACTAACTTAATTAAATATACATACCGCTTGAAGAATCTCAGCGACTCGTGCATCCTTAAGCTTCCAAGGATGATCTTGGGCAAGAGCCTATAGAAACATGAATTAATGTTTAGGGTATATCACATTTTGCTATTGATTGAGAGTTTTTTTTTTCTTTTTAAAGGTTTGTTTTGAATTTTACCTGCCCCATCTCGTCAAGGCTAATGGCACCATTTTTAGCAACATCAATCGCATCAAACTGATCTCTAAGATCAGCCAACTCTTCTTCATCAAGCTTCGTTGCAAGAGCCTATAACAAAAAGAAGCAACTCAAGTTATATTAAAACACACACACACACAAGAAAAGCTCAAAGGAAACACAAATCTCTCTTCTTAATTACCCTTAAAGCGAATTGCTTGAGGCGGCTAAATTTCAGAAACTGACGCATGTTGTTGAGAACAGATATGTATATGGGAATCTCAGTTGCATCTCCTCCTTCTCTAACCCATGGATGTGCTGCAACAACGGAAAAAAGAAAAAAAAAAACAATTCTCAAAAGAAGACCACAAGATTAAAACATAATGAATGGAAAATTAAAATGTGCTTACGTAGAGCCTGCGCAGCTGTTAATCGAGCTCTCGGGTCTTTTACTAACAACTTCTTGACACCTTTGGCGTTGTTGGTAATGGTTGACCATGGTTTTCTTCTGAAATCAGGTTTCTTATTGAAGACCTATACGTACCAAGACATCTTCAAATTCAAGATTAAAAGAAGAAAATATTTGCAACTTTTTTCCTTGAGAGGAAACTACACAAACCTTCTTGAAGATACCATCTTCTGTCTTGTCCCAGAAAGGTCGTCTCCCACAGAGAAGAATGTAACTGATAACACCGATACTCCACACATCTGATTCGGGTCCTGATCTGCGTTTCAACACTTGAGGTGCTACATAATACGCACTCCCTACGATATCTAGAAAAATTTTCCCTGCATTTATATAACAGTCAGATCCAAGAATTGGAAAAAAGAGACTATGTAAGTGAAGACAAACTTTGTAACCAAACTAACCTGGTTTTATGAAGTCTGATAAACCGAAATCTGTAGCTTTTAGAGCCGACTCTTCTTCAATCGATTTTAACAGAAAATCATGTTTGGTTAAAAACAAAAGAAGATGTGAATAAAACGAACAACACATTTCGGAAACTTGATGATGAAGAAATTAATATATTACCTCTGGTTTCATATCTCTGTGTACCAAAAAACTTGGGCATAAAAAACTTCTTTATAAAATGTAAAACTCTTGAGCTTAATTACACATCAATATGTAAGATGATTTTCCTAAACAAATGAGAACAATTTTTTTCTCCCCAAGTTTCTTCGCTCCTTTCCACTGCACAGTTAGAAAACTCTAAACCATCTCACACCAAACATAAGTCTACCAATATCAAATGGTATGTGTCTGGGTACGTAATCATATGAAACACCAAAAAAAACAGAACTAAAGCGTGGTGGCAAACTTTGCATGAACATTATATCTGCATGTGGCACAAACAGAAACGACACCGCATATACGGAGGTAAGCAACTAAGTACATATTTGTTTGTCTAAATCAGGAAAATTAAAACAGAGATTGAGTTAGAATTCAAATCGCCCCTCCTGTGACAGTTTTGCTGAAATTGCTGAAACGAATGAAACCTGAAACTATGTGAATCTATCACAGAAGCCTGTTCAGCGAGTTCAGAGAGAATGGAATTCTCAGTGAAGCAAATGGTGAATCTATATAGCAAAGAAGTTGGTGAGGCTGTAGATTGAGTTAGCTTTCAAAAGCCCTCCAAATTTGGGTATACAGTTTGGTGCAACAAAGCCTTGGATGACAGTGGACTGCAGTGAGGGCAGAGGAGTTTAGATATATGTAGGAGTTTAATAGTCGGAAAAAAACACGCATATAAAAACAAACATTAAGCAAATAGATACAGATTTGGTAAGCGTATGAAAACGCAGATGATGGAAGCTACCTGTAACACCCCACCACCACCATACCCCATTCCTTTTCATCATAACCCCCCATCATCACCCAATCCCCACCCCCTTCTTTTTGATTGATAAATTGAAAGATTTCCCCTTTCTTTTTCCACCAATCCATCGAAACCAAAGAAAGAAAGAGAGAGAGTAAGAAAAGAGAGAGAGAGTTTGAGGAAAGAAGAAGAAGGAGAGAAGAGAGAGAGTTGAGAGAGAAGAAGAAGCAGAGGAGGAAGAAGTAGAAGAAGAAGAAATCACGGTTGCTCTCTCCTCCACCGTCATCCGCGACTCAGGTACCGGAAAAACTGGTTTTCCAATTTGCTTCTCATTGGCCGAATCTTTAATTGATTGTATCTCTCTAACCGTTCCGTTTCTCGAAAATCCAAGGCCACCACCGGATTCAGAACGACGAGACGAAGCCACGCTGAGAAGCCCAGCCTCCAGCTCCGCCGCACCGCCCGCACGCGCCACCAGAAGACCGGCACGTCGCGCCCCCGCGTCTCACGCGCCGCCGCAGAAGCAGCGCGTGACTCTCACGCGCCGTTGCCTCCGCCGCCGCCGTCGCCGCCGGTGACTTTTCCGGTAAGCACCGCCGCCGCTCTTCACCGCCGGTGCCGTTGCCGTCGCCGTCGCCGTCGCCGGTGTCGTCGCCGTCGCCGGAAACCGCCTCGCCTCGCCGTCGCCGGTCGCCGGAGACTCGCCGGCGATCTGGCCTTCGGTTTGGTCGATCGGTCCCGTTCAATTTCGGTTTAAACCGATTTGATTCCGGTTCGGTTCGGTTTGGCCGGTTTAATTCAATTCGATTTCGGTTTGGTTCAATTTCTGGTTTAAATCAATTGAGTACGGTTTAGTCTGGTTTGATCCGGTTTAATCCGGTTTAATCGCGGTTTGATTTTGAACTGGTCAGACCGTTGACTTTGACTGGGTTGACCGTTGACCGTTGACTTTCAGATCGTTGACCGTTGAATTTGACCGGTTGGACCCGTTAACCGTTTTTCGCCGTTCGAAAGCCGTTCTCACTCGAAATTTCGTCCTGATTTCAGATTCAGTGTCCGTTTTAGCATCTGGAGTGCAGAGGAAGCAGTTATACTCCATTTTTGCTAAGGTGAGGGCTTTCTGCAGAATATCGTACTTTTCATCAAAAAGCGCCGTAGATAGGATTTAGTATTAAATGTGTTCCGTTTCTATGCTAGAGTCTTTTTAGGATTGTTTGTAAATCGGACTTAGGAATAATAGATGATTCAACCCATTGATTGTGCATTAAATTGTTAACTGATTCTTTTATACATGCTAGAGCTAGGATTAGTCGACCATGTGGGTCGTTAGGAATTGCGGGGGTACAGAGACGTGACTTCTGTACTTGCGTCGCGTGTTGTTTGAGGCGGGGTACGACAGCTTAGTCGACCGGTTGTTCGGTACCCCGGTCAGATCGATAAATCGTCTATGGGCGGTGTAGTTGGGCACTATCCCATAAGACTGGCCACGAGCTCTGGCCGTAGGACACCGTTGATTGTTCTTTGGGTACTTTAGGTACCGTGATTGTGCATGTTTAGTCTATTTCCTATGTATAGCGTGCTACGGTCAGATTTACGTTTTCTGTGATTAGCATCCCCTGTTATTCACCCCTCTTCTTTCCCTTTCAGGTGAGAATGAGGAGCAGTAGACACTTATCAGATCTGGTGCTACTTTTGGGCTTTATGTTATTTCGTATTTTCGTATTGTATTTCAGACTTGGTATTTACAGTTTATTTACGGTATTTCGATTGTGAGACGACATACGTATTTTATGGATTTCCGAAAATCTAGACGTGATTTATTTATGAGATTTGGATATATATTATTTATTATGGTTAGTGGCACGCCTTTCACGAGTGAGGACGAGACGGGTGTTACATTTTGGTATCAGAGCCGGTTAGCCATCCCGGTTCTGACCCGGGAGGCGGATTTAAAAAAAACAATTTGCACCTATCCGGTATTAGTCTGCTATTCTTTTATCTCAGTTCCGTCCTTCAACAGATTCTAACCAGTTTTCTTCCTTGTTCAGATCCCGCCACGAAGGAGTATTCGAGTTACTAGGGGAAGAGGTAGAGGTCGTGGACGCACAACTGAGGCTAGCGGGATCGCAGGAAATTGAAGGAATTTGTTCAGGTTTTAATCGAATTAAAACAGCCCTAACAACAATCCTAAACCACGGATCTTGTGCCAATTGAATCTACGATGAATATATGTCAAATCTCGAACATACCTGAAGATTTGCAGCGGAAGAAGAACAGGTAATCGAGATTAGGAAGCGCCTCAAGTGCTGCGCCTCTACAGAAGTCCACACGCACACAAACTGGACGGCGGGATGCTAGTACCGGAGCGAACGATTCGCCTTCGGGTTTTCTGAAGCGTTTTCTCTGTTTTCTCAAGCTTCCAAGAGCTTCTATGGTATCTGAACTCGAGCAGCCTCATATATATATAGGCTGAGAGGACAGGTGTCGATCGCGACAACACCCATTGGTGTCGATCGACACCCGCCGACAGGTCTCGCAGAAAGTCAAGGATCTTCTAGAAGACGATCCCGAGTGGTGTCGATCGATACCAACCATTGGTGTCGATCGACACCTTCACAGAAAACGATATCGACGTATATCTTATATACGTTGATCATAATCATTACTCTAATGATCAAAACCCAATTTATAATATCCAGTTTGCTTAGGTGTGTGACCCTATAGGATCATATGATAATGGTAATGAGTTCATAACTCATAAGTTATAAGCGGCTTCTAGCAAAACATTATAACCGTCCAATATCATATGATTGTCTTATCTCGACATCACGACTTTACTAGAATAAATACAAGTCTGATTTCAGGACATTCCCTTCAATCTCCCACTTGTACTGGAATCAACTATTCCCATAATCCCTTGTCTCTATATCTCGATCTGGCATAAGGCAAGAACTCGTGTCATCCTTAATCAACCAAACCATGTTTATCGAACTCCGATTTATACTGATAAAAGACAAACGATTGACATTCAATCCGTTTGAGCGCGGCCACGCATTTCCAGTATCAAATCTTCGATAGGCCCTGAGATATTATCTCCCGTTATATGGGAGGGACAAATTCCATCTTGTTCCATCCCTGATCCTTTATACTTCATAATATGCCCAATCAATGCCTTTATAGCCACCAGTTACGGCTGACGTTTGACAGAGTCAAAGCATACCAATTCATATGTAAGAAAACATGATGAACTCAGGTCAAAGGACTATACTCTATAGTCGTAATGAGAAACTCTTATGACACTCATATAACAATCTTGTAGAGTTCTCATTAGCGGGTCATGTCCGATCATGTGTTCTCTAACACATATCTATGTGATTGACTTTAATACTCCTATTAATGACTCCATGAAACTTAGTCATCAGTCACCTCACATATAGTCTCGCGCGGTTATCAATGTCCAACTTTGATAACCTCGACTATGGACACAAATAATTTATGTCATCTATCACTTATAGAGTCTCATGATCAAATCACATATTTGATGATCTATAAGAATGCCATAAATTACTTTTGGACAGTTATTTAATAACACCATTAAATAATACTGAAACAATTTCATTAAATAAAACATAACCAAATGTATGTTTACATGAACATCAAAATATAAATATGATAACTCCCACTAAAACAAGATTACTGCTTAAGGAATCTAATGCCTATAGCAGCTGCATGACTCTCATGCTTCGGTCGTGGGAGTGGCTTAGTCAACGGGTCAGCAACGTTCTCGTCTGTCGGAACTCTGCTGATCTTGACGTCACCTCTCTCAATGATATCACGAATCAGATGATATCTCCTCTCAATGTGTTGGATTTCTGATGTGATCTGGGCTCCTTAGCCTGAGCTATGGCTCCATTGTTGTCACAAAACAATGCCACAGGCTCAGAAATGCTAGGAATCACACCAAGCTCAGTAATGAACTTCCTAATCCAAACAGCCTCCTTCGCCGCTTCAGAAGCAGCGATGTATTCAGCCTCGGTCGTTGAGTCCGCCACGGTGCTCTGCTTGGAACTCTTCCAACTAACTGCACCTCCATTCAGACAGAAGACGTAACCAGACTGAGATCGGAAATCGTCTCTATCTGTCTGAAAGCTGGCGTCCGTATAACCACTCACTACAAGCTCATCACTTCCTCCGTACACTAAGAACTTATCCTTGGTATTTCTCAAATACTTCAGGATTGTCTTGACGGCAGTCCAGTGACTCTCACGGGATCTGATTGGTATCGACTCGTCATGCTTAAAGCACAAGCAACATCTGGACGAGTACAAAGCATGGCATACATAATAGATCCTACTGCAGAAGCAAAAGGAATCCTACTCATGCGCTCTCGCTCAGCAGGTGTCGAAGGACACTGCTTCTTGCTGAGAGTAATGCCATGAGACATCGGAAGCAAGCCCTTCTTGGAATCATGCATGTTGAACCTGTGTAGAACCTTATCGATATAAGTGTCCTGACACAGTCCAATCAGCCTCTTTGATCTATCTCTATAGATCCTTATTCCAAGAATATAGGCGGCTTCACCCATGTCTTTCATCGAGAAACAACTTCCGAGCCAGTCCTTTACTGACTGAAGTAACGGAATATCATCTCCTATGAGAAGTATGTCGTCTACATACATACGAGAAATGCAAGACGCTGCGCCCACTAGTCTCTCTTTTGTAAACGCAAGGTTCCTCTTCGTTTCTGATGAAGTTAAACTTTTTAACTGCTTCATCAAAACGTAGGTTCCAACTCCGAGATGCTTGCTTCAATCCATAAATGGATTTATGAAGCTTGCATACTTTCCCAGCAGCATTAGGATCAATGAAACCGGAGGTTGTGTCATGTACACATCCTCCTCCAGAATCCCGTTAAGGAAAGCTGTTTTCACATCCATTTGCCAAATCTCATAATCATAATGAGCGGCTGTTGCTAGGAGAATCCGAATAGATTTAAGCATAGCGACTGGGGAATAGGTTTCATCATAGTCAACACCTTGAACTTGTTTGAAACTTTTGCCACCAACCTAGCTTTGTAAATCTGAACGTTTCCATCCACATCGATCTTCTTCTTGAAGACCCATTTACACTCAATGGCTTTTACACCATCAGGTAAATCACCCAAAGTCCATACTTGGTTTTGTGACATGGAACCGATTTCGGATTCAGCGGCTTTAAACCACTTTTCGGAGTCAGGGCCCATCATTGCTTCTTCGAAAGTCGCAGGTTCGTCACTGTCAATGATCAAGAGATCATGACAATTAGTCACAAGAAATCCATATCTCTCGGGCTCTTGACGAATCCTTTCGGATCTGCGAACTTCTGGCATCACAGGTTCGGACTCTACAACTCTTTGTAGATCCAGTCGCTGCTCTTCCTCGACAGGTTGAGCAGGCTCCTGTGATTCTCGAACTTCTTCGAGTTGTACTTTACTCCCACTGTTCTTCTTGGAAAGAAATTCTCTCTCAAGAAAAACACAGTTCTTAGCAACAAACACTTTGTTCTCAGAACGGTTGTAAAAGTAGTAAGCCTTGGTTTCCTTAGGATAACCAACGAAGTAGCACTTATCAGATTTGGGTTCAAGCTTATCAGATATCAACCGCTTGACATAAGCTTCACAACCCCAAATTTTAAGAAAAGACAACTTGGAACTTTTCCAGTCCACATCTCATATGGTGTCTTCTCGACTGATTTTGATGGAACTCTGTTTAGCGTAAACGCAGACGTTTCTAGAGCGTATCCCCAAAAGGATAATGGAAGATCTACTTGACTCATCATCGATCGAACCATATCTAATAAAGTCCGATTCCTCCTTTCAGACACACCATTCCACTGAGGTGTTCCAGGAGGAGTGAGTTGTGAAACAATTCCACAATTACTCAGATGATCACTGAACTCTTGGCTTAAGTACTCACCTCCACGATCTGATCGAAGAGCTTTGATACTTTTACCAAGTTGGTTCTGTACTTCATTTTGGAACTCCTTGAACTTTTCAAAGGATTCCGATTATGTCTCATTAAATAGACATAACCATATCTACTGAAGTCATCAGTAAACGTGATGAAGTACTGAAAGTTTCCTCTAGCACTAACACTCATTGGACCACATACATCGGTATGTATTAGTCCCAATAGGTCACCGGCCCTTTCATTAAACTTGTTGAAAGGAGCCTTTGTCATTTTGCCCAATAAGCAGGATTCACACTTCTCAAATGATTCAAAATCAAATGAGTCCAAAAGTCCATCATTATGAAGCTTTTGAATCCTTTTCTCATTGATGTGGCCCAAACGACAATGCCAGAGAAACGTAGGGTTCGAGTCATTGGTTCTTAACCGTTTAGTACTTATGTTATAGACAGGCAAAGATTGGTTAAGAATATAAAGTCCATTCTCTAATGGAGCGCTACCATAAAACATTTCATTACGATCAAAAGAACAACACTTGTTTTTAATCGAAAAATGAAAGTCTTCTAAATCCAAAACAGGAATAGAAATGATGTTTCTGCTTATAGCAGGTACATAGTAGCATTCAATTCTAAAACCAAGCCTGACGGCAAAGACAAATGATAAGTTCCTACGGCCAATGCAGCAACTCTTGCTCCATTCCCAACGCGCAGGTCCACTTGTCCCTTCTCCAGCGTTCTACTGTTGCTTAGACCCTGCATATTTGTACAAATATGAGCGCCACAGCCGGTATCTAATACCCAAGACTTAGAACCTGAAGTAGTAACATTTACTTCTATAACATAGATACCTGAAGAAGTCGTCTCATACGTCTTCTTCGAGTTCTTTAGATCTCCAAGATACTCTTTGCAATTTCTCTTCCAATGCCCAGACTTATTGCAGTAATGGCATTTATCAGCATCAGTAGGGCCGCGTTTGGGTTTGGAAGAAGCCTCAGGCTTATCCTGATTCTCAATCTGGAATGCCTTAGCTTTTCCTTTACCCTTAGCATGTTTCTTAAACTTTTTACCCCCTTGCACCAAAAGTACATTAGGGGTGCCCTTTTTGATGTTTGGCTCAGCTGTCTTGAGCATGCCATGCAGTTCCGTCAAAGTCTTTGTCATGTTGTTCATGTTATAGTTCATGATAAACTGATCAAAGCTTGACGGCAACGACTGCAAAATGATGTCCGTAGCCAACTCTTGGCTAAGGGGACAATCCAGTTTTGCCAAGTTATCAATATAACCCATCATCTTAATGACATGTGGGCTAACTGGACCATCCTTTGGTAGCCTGCACTCAATGAGAGACTTAACCGTCTGGTATCTCTCAGTTCGTGCTTGCTCCTGAAACATCCCTTTCAGGCTAGTGATCATCTCAACAGGTGACGCCACGTTCTCGTATTGCTTCTGCAAGTCCGAGTTCATGGTAGCCAGCATGAGACAACTCACATCGACCTCATCATTGGAATGCTTCTCCCAAGCATTCCTTTCAGCGTGTCCGGCATTGGATTTCGGTTTCTCAGGGAGAACCTTCTCAAGGACATATTCCTTTTTCTCCTGCTTGAGAACAATTCTCAAGTTCCGATACCATTCAAGGAAGTTCGATCCATTAAGCTTGTCCTTCTCAAGGACGGATCGAAGCGAGAATGTGTTTCTGTGAGGGGAGCTAGCCATAGCTGAAAAAACACAAAATGAGAGTTTAGTTTCGATGTTCAAGAAATGAGAAATCTTAACAATTAAGAAACTCACATTATATTCAAAACAATTTTCCTCAATTGAATATAATGATCCAAGATCCATATTTCACAAAAAATTTGAGTGAGCTTTGGCCCATCGCCCAAACTTTTAGCTATTTAGGTAAGCAACACTTTGCTAATTATATCATATATAATTCTTGTCTCGGATTAATATCTTATATCAAATCCGATCCTATATCTCTGAGCCCAAAACTATTTTGATAGCCCAGTTAAGCAAACCAATCTTTTAAGTCCGTAGTAACGATTACAACCTGCCTCACTCATGTAATTGCGGACACCCTGCTTTGGCAGACCCATCACACAATGAAACGAGCCTTGACAGTTGACAAGATTGGGAAGATATTAAAAGCTTAATATTTGAGGAACTGAACCTTAAATCTAGTTTATATCAATTATATATCCTAGATATTTCAACTTGTTTTAAAAACTTTAAAAAATCTTAAGTTAAACAAGCTAGGAACGCAAATTCTGAAGTGGTGTCGATCGACACCAGATCAGTGTCGATCGACACAACTAGTGTGTTGACCGACAGATTCGATCCGGTTCAATCGCGATAAACCATTTAACCGATTAAACCGATCGAATCAATTTGCAAATAACCGACCGGTGTCGATCGACACTACATTAGTGTCGGTGACACAACCAAATCGGTTCAATGAACGATAACCGATTTACCGTTGAACCGATCGCGATTACCCGGTTCAATCCAATTGAACCAAACGCGATGAACCGATTGGTGTCGATCGACACTACTTTAGTGTCGGTCGACACCAGTGGTTGAGGAAACACGATCTTCGATCGTGACCTTAAAGTTCACGCGAAAACCTGATTGGTGTCGATCGACACACACATGGTGTCGATCGACACCCGTTTCGCACAAGTCCTAGACGAACGATTTATGCAGCAAAAACGATTTTGAACATAACAATCTAGCATGCAATCCTATATATCATATATATCACGATTTGAATTCAACTAATTCAATTTCATGCTTCAGATTCAATAAAACAAAGTTTTTCACGCGAAAACCGTAGTGGTGTCGATCGACACCGAATTGGTGTCGGTCGACACGAAGAACCCAGAACGGCGTTCTTCTTCAAACGATTTTAACAGGTGGATCTTTAACAAAATTCAACAGATTCAATAGAAACACACCGCTCTGATACCACTGAAGGAATTGTTCAGGTTTTAATCGAATTAAAACAGCCCTAACAACAATCCTAAACCACGGATCTTGTGCCAATGAATCTACGATGAATATATGTCAAATCTCGAACATACCTGAAGATTTGCAGCGGAAGAAGAACAGGTAATCGAGATTAGGAAGCGCCTCAAGTGCTGCGCCTCTACAGAAGTCCACACGCACACAAACTGGACGGCGGGATGCTAGTACCGGAGCGAACGATTCGCCTTCGGGTTTTCTGAAGCGTTTTCTCTGTTTTCAAGCTTCCAAGAGCTTCTATGGTATCTGAACTCGAGCAGCCCTCATATCATATATATAGGCTGGAGATGCCGACAGGTGTCGATCGACACCCACCATTGGTGTCGATCGACACCTTGCCGACAGGTCCTCGCAGAAAGTCAAGGATCTTCTAGAAGACGATCCCGAGTGGTGTCGATCGATACCAACCATTGGTGTCGATCGACACCTTCACAGAAAATCGATATCGACGTATATCTTATATACGTTGATCATAATCATTACTCTAATGATCAAAACCCAATTTAATATCCAGTTTGCTTAGGTGTGTGACCCTATAGGATCATATGATAATGGTAATGAGTTCATAACTCATAAGTTATAAGCGGCTTCTAGCAAAACATTATAACCGTCCAATATCATATGATAGTCTTATCTCGACATCACGACTTTACTAGAATAAATACAAGTCTGATTTCAGGACATTCCCTTCAGAAATGTCATTCAGGATGACAACCAAGATGCGATAAGGCAGGTCGCAGAGGAGGTTGCCAGAAACGTTATTCAGGAGGCAGTTCGGGTTGCTGCTCAGGAAGCTGTTCGTGCCGCTACTGCGGAGATTACCCGTCAGCTGGATGCTCAGGAGGAACATGCAGCCGTCGCCGCCCGCCACGCACACCCAGTGGGTCATATTCCGGGTGCTCAGTTTCCCCCACCGCCGCCGCCACCTCCACCACCCAGAGCTGAGGAGGGACTCACATACTCGGCAATCGCTAAGCAGATGCGTGATATGGGCTAGGAACACTTCGCTAGAGGTATAGATGCTGCCGGCGCAAACAACTGGAGGAGGTCGTTGCTTCGCAACCTTGACCGCATGAGGTGCCCCGATGAGTTCAGGTTGGATATGGGCACACTGTACCTGAAGGACGATGCCATGCACTGGTGGGATGGAGTCGTCGAGAGTAGCCATGGTCGGGTTGTGCTCACCTTCGAGCATTTCCTGAGAGAGTTTGATCGGAGGTATTTCACTCGAGAGGCGAGACATGAGAATGCTAATGCCTTTGAGAGTCTATCGCAGGGGGCGATGAGTGTTCGGGAGTATGAGCGGGAGTTCACTCGCCTTCGCCAATTTCCCGTCATGACCATTGATGAGGAGGACCTTATCAGGAAGTTTCTGAAAGGTTTGCGAGTGGACATCCGCAACCGTTGTGCGGTCCGAGACTACGACAGGTTGGTCGATCTTGTCGAGAGGGCCGCTTTCCAGGAGCGAGGGTTAGTGGAGGAGCAGAGATTCAACAGGTCGATTCAGCCTAAGCATGTGAGGGTTCCAGAGACTCAGAGGAGGGCGTCAGACTTTTCAGGGCTGCCTTTTTGTACACACTGTCGTCGCAACCATACTGGAGAGTGTCCTAGGTGTTTCATCTGTGGTCGGACAGGGCACATTCCCAGAACTTGCCAGGCTAAGCCAGTGGATGCGCCAGTCATCAGGCAGATTCCAGCAGCAGTACCAGTTGCCAGGCAGATCACAGCGCCAACCGTGGCACCAGTCGGTACGCAAATAACAGCACCAGCAGCGGGACCGAAAGTTTGCTTCAACTGCAACCAGCCGGGACACTTTTTGAGGGATTGTCCGAGGCCGAGGGGAGTGCCAGCATTACCTCCGCCACCAGCCAAACGTCAGGCAGATTGCTCCACGAGTGTTTGCGGTCGGGGTCGACCATGAGGAGATTGTCGAGCCGATAGCCGGTACGTGTCTTTTACTTAGTTTCTTTCGTTTCGAGCCTTTGTTATTGTGGAGCATTTCGCTTAGTAGTGTGTTGTGTAGGATCGGTTATGGTAGGGGGTAATGCAGCATTCACTTTATTCGATTCAGGAGCTTCAGGTAGCTTTGTTTCTCCGAGTTTGGCCAAGCATTGGTCTTTTCATGGTATATTCGATTCGAGGCTCAAGCGGGTTTCGACAGCTGGTTCTGAGAAGCTAGCAACTTCAGGCATTCATCGAGGAGTGCCGGTTGTACTCGGAGGAGTTGAGTTCAGCAGCGATCTATCTCAGATGGAGCTTAATCAATACGACGTGATTTTGGGGATGGATTGGTTATCGCGACATGATGTTCGACTAGAGTGTCGGAAGGCGAAAGTTCACATTCCGGGCCCAGAGGGGATGATTATCTTTCAGGGTATTCGGACGGATTTGGGAGTCTCCATCATTTCTATGTTGCAGGCTGAGGAGTTATTGGAGCATGGAGCTGAGGGATTTCTGGCTACCATAGCCATGGTCCCGAGTGATGGGGAGCAGGAGCTGCAAGATATATCCATTTTCGCTGAGTACGCAGATGTTTTTGAACCATGGACGGGACCACCGCCAGCTAGAGGAGATGCTTTTACTATTGAGTTGGAGCCAGGGACGACTCCGGTTTCTCGAGCACCGTATCGCTTAGCACCAGCAGAAATGGCTGAGCTGAAAAGGAAGTTGGAGGAATTGACAGAGAAGGGATTTATCAGGCCGAGTAGTTCACCTTGGGGTGCTCCAGTTCTATTTGTTAAGAAGAAGGATGGGAGTTTTCAGCTTTGCATTGATTATCGGGGCTTGAACAAGGTGACAATCAAGAACAAGTATCCATTGCCGAGGATTGATGAGTTACTGGATCAGCTGCAGGGAGCTTCATGGTTTTCTAAGATTGATTTGGCATCGGGATACCATCAGATTGCGATAGCTGAGGAGGACGTGCGTAAGACAGCGTTTCGGACTCGTTATGGTCATTATGAGTTCGTGGTGATGCCTTTTGGGTTGACGAATGCTCCAGCGGCATTTATGAAGCTCATGAACAATGTTTTTCGTGAGTATTTGGATCGGTGCGTGATTGTATTCATCGACGATATCTTGGTTTATTCTCGGACCAGAGATGAGCATGCAGAACATTTGAGGATGGTACTGGAGAGGCTCAGGGCGCAGCAGTTGTTCGCCAAGCTGATAAGTGCAGTGTTTGGCAGAGGCGTATTGGATTTCTAGGCCACGTGGTTTCAGAAGAGGGAGTCGCCGTAGATCCGGAAAGATTACAGCTATTACTGAGTGGCCCATGCCTAAAAGTGATACCGAGGTCCGCAGTTTCCTGGGTTTGGCAGGATACTACAGGAAGTTCGTCAACGGGTTCGCCAGTATAGCTAAGCTGATGACGCAGTTGACAGGAAAAGACGTCAAGTTCGAGTGGACAGACGCTTGTTCGCGGAGTTTTGCAGAGCTTAAGAGGCTCTTGACACAGACGCCAGTCTTGGTACTTAGGGATACCATATGCAGTGTACACTGACGCGTCTGGATCGGGTTTGGGTTGCGTTTTGACTCAGGAGGGCAAGGTTATCGCATATGCTTCACGTTAGTTGAGACCTCACGAGGCTAATTACCCCACCCATGATTTGGAGTTAGCAGCGGTTGTCTTCGCTTTGAAGATATGGAGGGCGTATTTGTATGGTGAGCAGGTGCAGGTTCTCACCGATCATCAGAATCTGAAGTATATCTTCACTCAGGCCGAACTTAATTTGAGACAGCGCAGATGGATCGAGTTGTTGGCAGATTATAATCTGGAGATTACTTACCACCCCGGAAGGCTAATCTGGTAGCAGATGCTTTGAGTAGGCGCAAGAGTGATGTAGCTGGGACCAAAGAGGTCCAAGAGCTGACAGAGACGCTTTCTAGTCTCAGGTTATGTGCAGTTACCGTGGAGGATGAGTCAGTTGGCCTCAAGGCCTTGGATCAGGCAGATTTATTGTGGAGGATTCGAGCTGCTCAAGGAAAGGACGAGGTTCTTTGTAATCAGCTCGAGAAAGGGATTTTTGGTTATACGACTGCAGATAATGGGATGTTCTTGTATCGGAACCGAGTGTGAGTACCGGATGATGCACAGTTGAGGAGGGAGATTCTCCAGCAGGCGCATCATTCTCAGTTTTCCATTCATCCAGGAAGTAATAAGATGTATCAGGATCTTAAGAGATACTATCACTGGACCGGCATGAAGAGGGATGTTGCTACCTTTGTGTCGTGTTGTCAGACTTGCCAGTTGGTTAAGGCAGAGCATCAGGTCCCGAGTGGTTTACTGCAGAGTCTTCCACTATCCGAGTGGAAATGGGACATGGTGACTATGGACTTCATCACCAGATTACCGAAGACAGTTGGCGGGAAGAATGCTATCTGGGTTATTGTTGATCGACTCACCAAGTCAGCTCACTTCTTAGCGATTAAGAAAACAGACGGAGCAGAGCAGCTAGCACAGCGATACATTGCTGAGATTGTGAGATTGCATGGAGTACCAGTCAGTATAGTGACGGATCGTGATACGAAGTTCACATCAATGTTTTGGCAAGCCTTCCAGAAGGCATTGGGGACTAAGGTCCATATGAGTACGGCCTATCATCCGCAGACAGATGGTCAGTATGAGAGGACTATTCAGACACTTGAGGATATGCTCAGGGCTTGTGTTTTGGATTGGGAAGGGAGCTGGGTTAAGTGTCTACCGCTGGCAGAGTTCGCGTATAACAACAGCTTCCATTCGAACATTGAGATGGCACCGTATGAGGCTCTTTATGGTAGACCGTGTCGTACACCACTTTGTTGGACAGAGGTGGGAGAGCGCCGAGACTTAGGACCAGCATTGGTCCAGGAAACAGTTGAGCAAGTGGAAATGCTCAAGAGACGACTTAAGGAAGCTCATGATCGCCAAGAGAGCTATGCAGATAAGCGTCGGAGAGATCTAGAGTTTGAGGTGTGTGACCTGGTATACCTTAAGATGAGAACGTTTCAGGGAGGCTCTGAGATGTGGAAGCTGAAGAAACTTAAGCTGAGATATATGGGTCCGTATCATATCATCGAGCGGGTTGGGGCAGTAGCATACCGCTTAGCGCTATCAGCAGAGTTAGCTGGGTTTCACGATGTGTTTCACGTGTCGGTTCTGAGGAAAGTCGTTCGGGAGCCAGAGCTCATCCTTCAGCAGCCGCCTAGTGACACCAGGAGAGATTTGACTTCAGTTAGCCAGCCAGTGTCAGTCCTAGAGCGCCAAGATAGAGTTATTCAGGGGGAAGTGCTTGGGAGTCAGAGTCTCAGGAGGAGACTTGGGAGTCAGAGTCTCAGATGAGATCCGATTATCCATACCTATTTGAGAGTGTCGAGCAGTTGACTCAGGACTAGAATTCGAGGACGAATTCCTCACTAGTAGAGAAGAATTGTAACAGCCCACCACCACCATACCCCATTCCTTTTCATCATAACCCCCCATCATCACCCAATCCCCACCCCCTTCTTTTTGATTGATAAATTGAATGATTTCCCCCCTTTCTTTTTCCACCAATCCATCGAAACCAAAGAAAGAAAGAGAGAGAGTAAGAAAAGAGAGAGAGAGTTTGAGGAAAGAAGAAGAAGGAGAGAAGAGAGAGAGTTGAGAGAGAAGAAGAAGGGAGAAGAAGAAGAAGAGGAGGAAGAAGTAGAAGAAGAAGAAATCACGGTTGCTCTCTCCTCCACCGTCATCCGCGACTCAGGTACCGGAAAAACTGGTTTTCCGATTTGCTTCTCATTGGCCGAATCTTTAATTGATCGTATCTCTCTAACCGTTCTGTTTCTCGAAAATCCAAGGCCACCACCGGATTCAGAACGACGAGACGAAGCCAAGCTGAGAAGCCCAGCCTCCAGCTCCGCCGCACGCGCCCGCACGCGCCGCTGCAGAAGCAGCGCATGACTCTCACGCGCCGCCACCGTCGCCGCCGTGACTTTTCCGGTAAGCACCGCCGCCGCTCTTCACCGCCGGTGCCGTCGCCGTCGCCGGTCACCGCCGGTGCCGTTGCCGTTGCCGAAAACCGCATCGCCTCGCCGTGGCCGGTCGCCGGAGACTCGCCGGCAATCTGGCCGTCGGTTTGGTCGATCGGTCCTGTTCAATTTCGGTTTAAATCGATTTGATTCACGTTCGGTTCGGTTTGGCAGGTTTAAATCAATTCAATTTCGGTTTGGTTCAATTTCTGGTTTAAATCAATTGATTCCGGTTTAGTCTGGTTCGATCCGGTTTAATCCGGTTTAGTCGCGATTTGATTTTGACATGGTCAGACCGTTAACTTTGACTGGGTGACCGTTGACCGTTGACTTTCTGACCGTTGACCGTTGACTTTGACCGGTTTGACCCGTTAACCGTTTTTCGCCGTTCGAAAGCTGTTCTCACTCGAAATTTTGTCCTGATTTCAGACTCAGTGTCCGTTTTAGCATCTGGAGTGCAGAGGAAGCAGTTATACTCCATTTTTGCTAAGGTGAATGCTTTCTGCAGAATATCGTACTTTTCATCAAAAAGCGCCGTAGATAGGATTTAGTATTAAATGTGTTCTGTTTCTATGCTAGAGTCTTTTTAGGATTGTTTGTAAATCGGACTTAGGAATAATAGATGATTCAACCCATTGATTGTGCATTAAATTGTTAACTGATTCTTTTATACATGCTAGAGCTAGGATTAGTCGACCATGTGGGTCGTTAGGAATTGCGGGGGTACAGAGACGTGACTTCTGTACTTGCGTCGCGTGTTGTTTGAGGCGGGGTACGACAGCTTAGTCGACCGGTTGTTCGGTACCCCGATCAGATCGATAAATCGTCTACGGGCGGTGTAGTTGGGCACTATCCCATAAGACTGGCCACGAGCTCTGGCCGTAGGACTCTGTTGATTGTTCTTTGGGTACTTTAGGTACCGTGATTGTGCATGTTTAGTATATTTCCTATGTATAGCGTGCTATGGTCAGATTTACGTTTTCTGTGATTAGCATCCCATACCTCACTGAGTGACTCCCCTGTTACTCACCCCTCTTCTTTCCCTTTCAGGTGAGAATGAGGAGTAGTAGACACTTATCGGATCTGGTGCTAGTTTTGGGCTTTATGTTATTTCGTATTTTCGTATTGTATTTCAGACTTGGTATTTACAGTTTATTTACGGTATTTCTATTGTGAGACGACATACGTATTTTATGGATTTCCGGAAATCTAGACGTGATTTATTTATGAGATTTGGATATATATTATTTATTATGGTTAGTGGCACGCCATTCTCGAGTGAGGACGAGACGGGTGTTACACTAACATTCTGTAAACTTGTTTTCATTTTTTTCAATGATTTTGCAACAATAAGATCAACGCCTGAGCTTATGCAACAAAGCTTATGGCACAGAACATGGATGAATTATGTTATTAGCATGTCGTTATCTTCTTTCGTTAAAGCTTCTCAAGGTTCCCCAACAAATGACCAACTACTTGATTGCATCATGTTAAAGGTAAGGGTACTTGGGAATAAATTCAAAACAAATATCACAAATGAAGGACTTGAGTAGGAAAAAAACGGGAGCGAGAGTAAGAGGAGGAAGGAATTGTACCTTTTCGTCAATGAGAAGTAGCTCCAAACCGATTAAGATCCCACCTTTATTGGGGTTTCTGGCCTCCTAAGAATGCATCAAACGAAAAACCAATTTCTCTTCACTCAGCCCCCACACGATGGCGTCGAAAGGTTTGACTACATGAGATTGACTTCCGGAAGCGGCGGCAGCTTGACGACCTTTGAATATCCTCTTCGCCATGTACCTGTAAAACTAAAGTGTCGAGTCTGAAGATGGAATAGGTTGGGAAAGCTGCCATGGTATTTATGCTGATGTTCGTTGGAGAGGAAGAGGTGGAAGCAGGAGTTTGGGAGTGAGTTATGGAAGCGTTTAGGATTGAGGAGGTGGGAAGGCGTGGGTGTTTAAGAAGTCGGTTTCAAAAGAGAAATCAAAGGATTGTAACGGAGATGGTGGTCGTCGGAAGCTCAGAGAATCCCGACAGTCAGAGCAGAGGAAGACGGCGAAGCTGGGCTCGCGTACAGGGAAATTAGATGGGCCAATTAGGGTTATTTCATTACTGAGCCTTTAACGGGCCTATGTTTTTTTCAATATATTGTGGGCATTTTGTTTTTTAGGCTCAAGTTTTTTTAATCAAAAATCAAATCGCTTTCAGATATAATTAACACATGAATCTGATTGGTTGATGGAATGATAGAATTGTTTTAATTGGTCAAATAATTTTAGCTTACGTGGACACCCTAAATATCCCTTTTATATATGTGTGACTAGGGACTTGCCCGCGCTACGCGCGGGTTTTTTTTTATAAATTTTTTAATAGTTAATTTTAAATTACTAAAAGCATTATCATTTTGTAAGAACACATTATGTGCATTTTTTTAAATGATTTTATTTAATTTTATTTGTATGATTATTTTTTAATTATTAGAAACCCAATAAATATGAGAAAATATTTAAAATAAATTTGATGTTCTGTTTTTCCTTTTTTGTAATATTTGTTTTTTTATAATTGTAGTTAATTTCTTAAATTAAATTTATTTTATAACAGCTAACACGGGAAGTGTTTTTGAAATGCCTGGTTGATAGTTTAACTTGTGAGTGTTTGTTTCGTTGTTAAATTCAAAATAATTTTAATTTTGGAATACTGTTATATTGCATGCACAATCGTACGGCGAACAATGTATGTTCTTGAGGGGGAGGTTTTATTGACGAAGCAGGACGGTATTTTGAAAGAATTATATATAAGGTTCAGAACCGGATGGTTTTTTGGTTTAATTATTTATTACATCGTCTATGCTCGTGTCACGTGAGTCTGGAATCGGATGCTTGGCTTCCATTCTTTGATTATTTAATGAAGAAGAAGATGTTAATTTATTTGGTTAATAAGTTTGAAGATGCGGTGAAAGCCAGACCGAAGGGCAGGTTAGT
Source organism: Isatis tinctoria (assembly GCA_010577795.1). Taxonomy (NCBI): domain Eukaryota; kingdom Viridiplantae; phylum Streptophyta; class Magnoliopsida; order Brassicales; family Brassicaceae; genus Isatis; species Isatis tinctoria. The sequence goes on along the minus strand of CM021247.1, from coordinate 16,580,876 downwards.
AAGTGTAATGATAGAATTGATGTAGGGAAAGATACGCAGTGTGACAAAGACACAGCATCGCAGGTATAATATTAGATCGTCTTGTGTCTTGTTGTAGTACTCTTATGTGTTCCCTCCTCAATATGTCAGAGTAAGCCGCCATTTTTTTTTTTTTTGGTTGTTAAAAGCCACTTAAAGTCCTGATTTGTGTATTTGTGCTAGTGTGACATCATTCTGACTCCGTGTCATTCTACTATTTTGTGTAGTTTCCTGGTTTTTTTTTTGCCATGGTCATGCCGTAAGTACTTAATCTCTGCTAAGTAGGTGTTTTCCGATAGAGTCTTCCATTCTGTCGAGCGTACAACTTCGTGTCTTTTTTTATTATAATAAATGACAGTGGCGTAAATGATTAGGAAGGAAAATTGGAAATAAATATGATATGAAAAGCACGAGAGATAGTTTGAATGTGAAGGCTATGCTGAGCACTGCCTATAAGGTGTTGTTTTAGTTTCCATGGCCTTGGAGAGTTGGTTTCCAGGTCTTCGTTTCTTTATCCCAAGTGTAAGTCGCTGGGTTTTTTTTTGGTAGGCAAAGGTTTCTGTGTATTGGAATGCTTTCTCCGTCGTCATCGATGTTATGATTTGGGTTGTCAAGCGTAGAGTCCTGGGAAGAATTTAAGTGACCGAGTTAGAAATAGTGCTGGTGTGGTGTTAGATGTGTGTGTTTTTATCTTACCAGTAGATATGTTGACTAAATAGGTAGGTTCCTTAGTTTTTGGTGTTTGAAGATTGTGGGAAGCTTTTTATATGTGATGACATAAAGCCCCTAGAGAGGTGAGATAGGAGTATTCTAATCCCTTAAAAAGTTTTTTGATATTTTTTTTTTTTTGAGAAAAATAGTTTTTTGATACTAAGGTTATGAATTGATGAATCACAGTGCGTCTCCCCTAATCTTCTTTTTTGGTGTAAGGGAGACTGTGATCCGACCATGTGACTCTTGTCTTTGCTCTGTGGGATTATTATTAACAACTGATAATTATTACACCTATTGTTATTAGCTTATTCTCAACACATTCGCAATCATTTGAGAAGATAAAATGGTCCTATGTTTATTTGATTCATTTAGAATTGGTGGCTTAAGAAGAAGTTATTCTTATAAGAACCGAGATAATGAACAGATCTTTGAAAGAAAACTAACTTTTTCTTCATTTTGGTATTGATTCTTTCACTTTTCCCTGAACCAAAATTTCAACCTCTTAGTTTCACTGCGACATGTACACATAAAAGAATCGTCTCAAGTGACAGGTTGTCCTAGCTTGGCTAGGAAAAATGTTCTGCATAATTTGAAACAAAAATAATTGATGTTCATTCAAATACAGAAAAGACTTCGCAGTCTTTGGCTATATAGTCATCGTCAAGTGATTCTTCCAAGGAAAATGTTTCTTTAGAACTTAATTTCCAGAATTTGATTTCTGAAAACTCCCAAAAAAGGAAGAGATATCCAAAGTCAGAAGGCCATATTTAACTTCAGATTAAGGTATTGAGACTAAATTAGCAAAGTTGGACCAAGGCAATATAGACTAAACAAAAGAGACGACTGATTCAGTGGCAAAGATATTATGAATCTAACAAAGTAAACTTCCACGAAACAGCACAACAATCACTATCCCTTGTTCTCTAAGCTTGACCAAAGAACATATTCTAAGTAATTTCATAATACAAAACCATAAAACTGAAGAACTCAAAAACCAAAGAACGTCGTAAATAGCAGAGACCATCTTTCGCTTCAAAGTCAGAAATCTTTGAATGGCATCATCTTCTAATCATCTGAAGCTGTTGCTACCTTCCAAATCTCTGATGGAGACCTGCACAAGAGATTGAAATATTAGTTATTGCCATCGAATAAACTTGTCGGAAATTTGGATTCAAAGAGAAATAGGAAAGACTCGGTGAAGTGGTTACTTGAAGCACAGACGACTCATAGATCATTGAGTTACTTGAAATTGTAGGTACTACTTGAGGCTTATTCACCTGAAATTGTAGCGGTTCTTTAAGCACAGACGACGCATAGATCATTGATTTATAAGCGAAAATGTCAAAATAAGTGACAGGGAATTCAAACCTGCCATATGTAAGCGCTAAAAATGTGTTCACCACCAGGACTAATCATTGTCTGCAGTGCAAGATTTCAAGTTTTGCAGCTCGTAGAATCAATCCAAAACTTGATAATCTAACCTTTTGCTGGGTGATTTATATGTAATCCCTCGGAGTTTGGAATTGAATTGATCGGTTGAAAAGCCATGCCCTTCGTAGTATCTGTACAATTTCAAATGTCAGCCTATGTGCAGATCTAGCAAAGGAATCTGAAAAATAAAGAACAGAAACAAAGCTACGAAAAAGTACAGATAAGCTTCATTCATAGAGGTCGCAACAATGTACAACAAAGAAAATAACAGAGAGACCAATGAATAAGCGAAATAGAAATTAAGTGAAGAGACAAACTGAAACCATAGACAATAGTACATCAGTAGAGTGATTCAATCCATCTCAGAGGAAAAAAGTGTTAGAAATGAAGGGGTTTTAAACTAATTCAATCGCGGAAGTGAGGGGGAGATGATGGGTTTAGCCGTTTACTGTGTTATTATGGAAGTAGTAATAGGAGAAGAAAGGGGGGGGGGGGGGATGGGGGATGGGGTCTGTTAAGTTTCTTTTTTCTAAACGGCTGTGATACCGATTCAATTCCACTTTCGAGGCGACCGGAGGAATTGAAGAGGAAGTTTTGAGGTTCGGTTTCAAAAGCGCAGAGGAACCCGACAGACAGAGCAGAGGAAGACGGTGAAGCTGGGCATTTAACTGGGTTGGGCATTTTGTTTTTGAAGCCCAAGTTTTTTTTTTTTCAAAAATCAAATCGCATTATAATTAACACATAAATCTGATTGGCTGATGGGAATAATAGAAATGATTTAATTGGTTAAAGAATTTTAGCTTAGGTGGACACCGTAATTGCACTGGGATTCTATCCCTTTTATATATATATATATGTGATTTACACTTTAACGCACTTCAAAACTCTTTGCTATCTTTAATCTTCTAATTGTCCTTGGTAGATATAAAATGGTGGATTAGTTCTCGTGGATAATTAGTAAATTATAATTTTAAATTAAAAACCTATTTTTCCGCCAATTTTGTTTGCTTATTTATATAATTTGATGAAAATAACACAATTTATTTTGTACCATTAAATTTAATTAAAATTGTATCTTTTAATATTCATTTTACTATATTTTAGGTGTCAAACAAGAAATTTAACCAGTCAACAAAAATTCTATTAATGTGTAAGTATAAAAATTGTAAAACATATATTATAATAAATAGACAAAATCTAATTCATAGTACAAAATTATATTTATTCGGTAAAATGAGTAAATTTAACATGAAAATAAAATAGAAGAAATAAGATGAGTAAATCTAAATAAGAGAGAAGTAAAGAGAACAAATTGACTTGTGTTATAAACTATAAAGTCTGTGCCTTATTGATGAGACCAAAGAGTCTTATATATATAGGTTTACATAAGGATAGAATAGTAAATATTTCATAAATCTATTCTTTGTCCAACAAGGAATGGCTAAGACTAAACATAAGGACCATTTATGATATAACTTCTACTGGGCTGGTTTCGTGAGTCTATAAAAAATGGTTTTTAACACTCCCCCTTGGACGAAACAACCGAGCCCGATGCTATCAAGGATCTTTGTAATACGCTTGGGGATGCTGCCTCATTAAAACCTTTATAAGGAAAACCCAGTGGGACAAAACCTTAGCGAGGAAAAAGAGTACAACACGTATTACTCCCCATGTTTTAGACATCACTAAAGTCCCTTAATCGGCGCATGCCGATTTGATACATCAGCTTCTTGAGCGTGGAGGTTGGAAGCGACTTCGTGAACAAGTCAGCTGAGTTGTCGCTTGAACGGACTTGAAGCACTTGAATTTCTCCAGCCTTCTGGAGATCGTGAGTAAAAAAGAATTTGGGCAAAATGTGCTTTGTCCGATCTCCCTTGATGTATCCATCCTTCAGTTGAGCTATGCACGCAGCATTGTCCTCATAGAATACGGTTGTTTCTTCTTTCCCATCGGTCATCCCACAATCTCGCCTTATGTGTTGAGTCATTGATCTCAACCAAACACATTCATGGCTAGCTTCATGAGTCGCCAAAATCTCTGCATGATTGGACGACGTGGCCGTGAGCGTTTGCTTCATGGATCGCCATGAAATTGATGTTCCTCCGTGAGTGAACACATATCTTGTCTGAGATCGACCATTGTGTGGATCCGATAGATAACCTGCATCAGCAAAACAAACTAAACCTTTATTGTTAAGGTTAGTATAAAACAGACCCATATCTTTCGTTCCTTGTAGGTAATGAAGTATATGTTTAATCCCGTTCCAGTGCCTTTGTATCGGACAAGAACTGAATCTTGATAGGGGGTTCATGGCAAAACATATATCTGGCCTAGTGTGACTAGCCAAATATAACAACGCTCATATGGCACTGAGATATGGCACTTCGGGACCAAGAACTTCTTCATCCTTTCTCTTTGGACCGAATGGATCACTGTCGAATCCGAGGCTTCTCACAACCATTGGGCTGCTCAATGGGTGGGCCTGGTCCATATTAAATCTATTGAGTACCTTTTCTGCATATGCCATTTGATGCACAAGGATACCATCTTTGATGTACTCAAGCTGTATTCCCAAACAGAACTTAGTCTTTCCTAAGTCTTTCATCTCAAATTCGACCTTTAAGTATTCTACTGTTTGGGCGATTTCATCAGAGGTTCCGAAGATGTTCAGATCATCCACGTATACTGCTATAATCACAAATCCTTTGTTTGCAAACTTATTTATAAAAATACACGGACTGATGGGATCATTTTTGTACCCGGACTTTACTAAGTATTCACTTAACCGGTTGTACCCAAGGTTCAAGATTACGCTAGGCGCTATACGTACGGTTGGTCCGGGCCTAGCGATTTATTAGAAAATCGGAAAAAATCGGAGAGTACTGGGGGATTAACTTTTAATGGTATTTAATTATTTTTAAAAAGTCATATATAAAAAATAGTTAATACGAATCACACAAGTAAATCAACGTAGTCTGGTGGAAGTTGACCTGCTTTTTAACAAAGATAACCCGAGTTCGATCCATATAAGAGTCATTTTTTATTTTTTTTTTAAAAGAGTGGCATAATTGTAATTTTCTTGTCGTCTTCCTGAAACAGTTTTTTTGGTTTTACGGTTTTTGTCGTTCTTTTTTGCAGCCGCCATGGATTTTTCCACACAATCTTCAAATGTTTGCGTTTTAAATGTTTTTTACACCTTAAACTTACAGATCCATCATATATTAACCGATTTCGAACCTCAAAAGAACAAGATTTTTTTTTTCTAACTATTTCGTATAGTTAGCCGATTTTGACAAAATCGAAACGTTCAAGAGCCGCGGAGCGCTTAGTCGCCGGAAAATCGGTCGCGGCGGCCGCGTTTTCGAACAAGGGTTGTACAACATACGTCCACTTTGCTTCAGTCCGTACAAGGATTTGTTCAGCCTAATGCAGTGTTCTTCTAGAGAACTTTTCTTATCTTTAAGCTCTGTTTGTGAATGTGGTGGGAGCTTCATGCAAAAGGAAATATATGATACGAGAGAGTTATAAGAAAGCGATTGAGGAGGGAATTAACTGTGGTGAAATCAATAGTAGAACAGGGTTAGATCAAGAGGTAACTTTTCACAGACCATGAAATACTCGATGGAATTCTCACTACAGAACTCTATTGCGATTGCTTGAGTTGTTTTCTTCTATCATCGATGTACTTGAGTACGTTTAGAATGAAGACATAGAAGACTTAAAAAGACATCTTAGGTCTACAAAGAAGAGATCAAAATATTTTGAATTCTATGTCATTGGTGAAATCAACTAAGAGACAATTGCAGAAGTTTAGGGATGATGGATGAAGTTCTTTCATTATCAAAGTTTTTTCCTATTGTGAGAAACATGATACTGAAATGGTTAACATGGAAGCAGATTTTGTTGACTCAAGGAAACCAAGGAAAAAAACATTAGTAACAAATTTGCATCACTACAAAGTCAATTGCTTATATGAGTAACATGAGTTTAACGATCGCTTCAATGATGTGAACACTGAATTGCTTTTATGTGCTGCTTATTTATCTCTCATTGATTCGTTTTTATGGTTTGACCACTCAAAAGTGATGAGTTTATCGAACTTCTACCCAGACGATTTAGTCCTACTGATTACATATCTCTTGAGCAACAATTAGATATCTACATTGATAATGTTCGAAGTGATGAAAGGTTTGCTCACTTAAGGAATCTTGGGGAAGCTGGTGGAAACACGAAAACATCTGTCACATTTTATTTTTTTATAAGCTTTTGGAGTTGGTTTTGATTTTGCATGTTGCTACTGCAACTATTGAAATATGCTTTTCAACTATGAAGATATTGTGAAGAAATATTGACGCAATCGGATTGGAGATCAGTTTTTGAATGATTGTTTGGTTTGTTTTGTCGAGAAAGATGTATTCGAGACAATTAAAAATGAGATTGTGATAAAAAGATTTCAGGATATGAAAGATCGTAGAGTGTTTTTGTAGAATACTTAATATTTATATTAAAGACGATTTTTTTTTGACAGCTTTTTTAATAATACGTTTTGATCCCGATAAAATATAATTCTGGGTCCGCCCTTGGTTTTTTTGGCACGTGAGATAAACAAGATAATAAATATGTTAAGAGACGCCTTACTTTTTTGGATTTTTTCTAAATATACTAAAAATGTAAGCCATTTTGTTGGTATTTGACATTATCTTCACTAAATTTGGGCAGTTTACTACAAAATTCACATCTATATAGTTTTTGTAATATTACTATACAGTCTAGATCCCAAATGTGTGCTTTAAACTCTACATGCAATGGTGAGAGACTGCAATGAGTGTTCCTAACCCCATCATTACACTTCGGGAAAAATGTCATTTAAAGCATGAACTTACAAAAATGTCATTTAAAGCATGAACTTTGGGTGATGCCAAATAAATCATGAACTTTAGTTGACTATTTATTTAAAGCATCAAGTTTCCTTGACTATGCCAAAATGAGCATGACGTTAACTTATTTAACGGAGATATTAACCGACGTTAATGCACTGTTACCATCCTCTGTTAATCACAAAACGACGTCGTATTAGTTTTGGAAAAATGTCATTTAAAGCACAAACTTTCAAATTTTGGCCATTTAAAGCGTGAACTTTCAAACTGAGGCCATTTAAAGCATGAACTTTTGATATCGGTATTTTAAGCATGGACTATCATTGTTTTTATAAGCATTATGTTTTGTTAAGTCAGCCAAAATGAATATGGAGTTACCACATTGAACATAACTTTTAATATGTGTTAAATGAGCGGTTAAACAACAACATCTTTTGATTCCTATTTTCAGCGTACCACTCCAATAACTCTTTATGAGCACTGCTTACCGGTGAAAACAAAAAAAAAAGATTTAAACCATAGAAATTGAAAAAAAAACAGATATTCAGATGGTGAAAACTAACCTAAGTGTTCATAAGAAGTTTCATTTATGTCTTGAGTTTCTTAAGTATCAATTTGAAAATATATATTTGAAAACGTGTATAAATGAAAATGAAATTGTTATTCTTCAACCCGAGGCTTTATACCGTTGTATCATTAATATCTAAAAATATAATGAGACGAAGAAGAGATATATTCTTGATTTTACAAATCAACGATAGTCCATGATTAAAATACCGATATCAAAAGTTCATGCTTTAAATGGCCTCAGTTTGAAAGTTCATGCTTTAAATGGTCTGAGTTTGAAAGTTCATGTTTTAAATGATCGCAATTTAAAAGTTTGTGCTTTAAATGACATTTTACAAAACTAATACGACGTCATTTTGTGATTAACGGAGGATGGTAACAGTGCATTAACGTCGGTTAATAGCTCCGTTAAATAAATTAACGTCATGCTCATTTTGGCTTAGTCAAAGAAACTTGATGCTTTAAATAAATAGTCTACGAAAGTTCATGATTTATTTGGCATATGTCGAAGTTCATGCTTTAAATGACATTTTTTGTAAGTTCATGCTTTAAATGACATTTTTCCCATTACACTTCCATACCATTTTGACTTTTAACCCATTCTTGTCCATTTAACTCTTCACTCTCTTTTCATGAAGAACCATCCTTCCTGAATGTTAACACTGGATTTGAAATGATTCTAACAAAATGAACCAAGAATAAATTGGTATTGATCTCATTTATCTGGACCTCTTCCCATTGTAATAATTTTATCTCTAAAATCTTAATAATTTTGTGTGGATTTCGCTATACATAACTAAAGACTTTTATCATCTTCTTTTCTAGATGTATCAGAAGCCTATATATATATATATATTATCTGGAGGAAGTCTCTATAATAACTAATCCAAATTTAAGAAGACCGACGACATAGGATAAACATCCGGGTGAGATGCCACCTCTAATAAACCCTGTACTAGGTAGTTATCCGCGCCATGCGCGGAGTAAAATGTTTATATAAATATTAATTAAATATAATTTTATAGTCATTTATATAGATATATAATGTGATTTCAACATTTTCAAATTTTTAAAAAATTGTATATTAATAAATGCAAAAAAATTAAATCATATATAGGATAACATTGCTAAAAATCAGTTATTTTTCTATCATTATTGATCAAATAGAAAATTATGTTATATTATTTATATATGAATTTATTTCTAAATTGATATGAATAGGCATAAATTCAACTACTATATGTTTATTTAATTAAATGTGTGGATATTTATTTTAATCTATAATATTAGTTAAGTTTAGAAACAGAATAATTTTTCATTACCATAATTTTATTACTGATTGGTATCAATACAAATCAAATATTTTATGTTGATTTATTTTAGGAAATTTGAATTATGTTTAAATACAATGAAATTTATTATAGCTGTAGTTATATATTATAATAAATATATCTGATAATCATGGTAAGTTGACATAAATTAGTGATTTTTATTTATATATTAAAATTGCTTGTAAGTTGCTTTTTAAGAAAAATAATATATACTTTTATTATATTATAAGATTATAATATAATATTAATAAAGTAAAAGTATTTATAAGTTTTATATTAAATTTTATATTAAATCTTTTAAAAAAAGTTTTATATTAAATAAAGATTAAAGAATTATAAATATATATAATATAAAATTATGTAAATAAATTATTATGAAGTGATATGGTTATTATTGTAATTCATAAATATAAGTTAAAATGAATAACTATACTGAAATATAATATATTTTTTTCATGTAAAATTTATTTAATAAACATGATATATATATTAATATAAAATTATTTGATTATATTGATCAAATACATAATTAAAGTTATATATTTTTTGAATGAATAAATAACATGTATTTTAATTAGAGTGTATGAGATATATCATAGTTTTGATTATGTAATAGTGATAATTAATATAAGTGATCAAATCATATAATAGCATTATAAGTAATTAATATAAGTAAGGATGGCACTCTTGTAATAAACACATGAAATAAAGGTTAGTCTTTTAAAAAGGATCCTCAAATAATATATAGGGGATTTATAAAGCTGATAGAATATTCAAGTAAAACGATTTATTGATTCATATTCTGCTCTATAACATCCACACTGTGTATCATAAATAATGTATCACTAGAACCGGATCCGCGTATGAGCGCGGGATTATATATACTTTTTTATTTAAATATATAAGTTTATACATTTACAATTTCTAAAATATAAATATCATTTATAAAAGTATGAGAAAACAACAGTAAAATTGAAAATAAACATTAACACTATATTTTAAAGTTTCTGTGGGAATTATAAGTATCTTACATTGATATTTTACATTTTACATTGATATTAGTATTTTTTTTATGGCTTGATAAGAAATTGAGAGAAAGAAAGTAGTTTTAAACAAAAAAAGTAGAGAAAAAAATAAAAATTACATCAATGTAATTAAAATAAAGTGAAATAAAATTTTAAATTTGATAATTTAATATTTAGATACTAATATTTAGATAAGTGAAAGTAATATTTAGATAATAATGTTAAGATATTGGACTTTAAAAAAAATATTCTTATTTCAAAATAATAACTTCATATTTTATGGAATATACTAATCATAATGTTTTTGTACATTTCTTAAAAATTTAGCCATTAATACAAAAGTAATAGACATTTTTTTAAAAAAAATTAGTCCAAATATTTTCCCAAAATCTTATTTAAAATTTCCTCAAGATTTTGACCCGCCCTTAAAAAACGTAAAAAATATATTTGTGATAAAATTTTAATTTAATAGAAAGAATTTATATATTTTTAATTTTAATTTTCTAATTTTTTAAAAAAAATCTGATATTTATTTTTTTGAAATAATATATTTAAATACTTAAAAATTTTAGATGTGTTAACAGTTGTTTAGGGCAATTCTCAAAAATGGCACACTTTCATATTTTTGTCACAAAAATAGCACATCAGAGTAAAAATGACAAAATAGCATTAATTAAAGAATAAAAGACTATTATACCATTAATCCTAAACCCTAAACCATAAAATCTAAACTCTAACAAATGATTTACGAACCCAAATTCATTAGTGTAATACATTTAAAAATGATTAAAGTGTGCTATTATTGATTTATATATATATATATATTCATATGTATAGTTTCTATTATGTTAATATATTATGTTATAATTTGCAAAAGATTATAGACCCATTTATATATTTAAAAGTAATTTTATATTTATTAAAAAATAGGCTAATCCATCAATTTATTAGTATTTTAAATATTTTAATAATCAATACATGTTAATTGATTATCTTAATTCATCTTCTAATTATTTATATATATTTCAGATATGTTAATGACATATATAAATCAAAATTCCTTAATTATGAAAAAATTAATCTTAACATTTATCACTATATAATTGAATATATATATATATATAAACTTATTTTCAATACTTTCATTTTATTAAGTTGAAAATATATTGATGTAATTTTAAAAATTTAATTTTCCCAAGTTATTAATATTATCATTTAGTTTCTATATAAGTTTTTTATTATTTTATTATTGAAATATATTCAAAACTATATTTAATTATGTTTTTTTATATGCATGTTTACTAAAAATTGATTTTATGATTTATTAAATTAATTTGATGTCATATATTATTTATTTATATTTATCATTTGATTTAATAACTTAAGATGTATGATTTTACTTTTACTTTTGTTTTTAATTAATTTGAAATGTGGGATCCATTTTTTTAAGTTGTTTGGATACATGTTTAATAGTTGTATTGTTTGGAAACATGTTTAGTAGAGAAAATATTCTCTTCCATAGTTACCCTTAATGATTTATAAGAAAACAATTAATATTCAGTGGCACAAATTGTAATATAACACATCACAAAAGGTTTTTTTCCTGAAAGACTTTTCCTTTAATATAGTAGATAATTAATTCTTCTTACTTTCATTTTTTTGGCACCGATACATATCAAAAATAGAATCTTTAATTTTTGGTAGACAATTTAGTTTCAGGAAAGTGCATGTAAAGCTTAAATTTTGTATCGTTTGATATTTGATATATAATTAAAAAACATAAGCTTCTCTACCTTCACTTGTATTTTGTATCAGTGCCGTGTTATATCACCATAACTAAACCCATATACTACTTTAAATTTTGTCAAAAACAAACCCACCAACTGTTTTTTTTTTTTGCAGCACATCTTACGATTTCTCCTAAACTTTTGGTTATATAAGTGGAAACCCCGTTAGTTCAGTGGTTGATCAATAATGCTTGTACATCAGGAGGTCTTGGGTTCAAATCCCCGATGAGGCAATTTCTACAGATTAATGGAGGCAAGCTTATAAGGAGATTTTCAGCGTGGTGCAAGCAGAACCGTTCATCGTGATCGTGGATAATGGGTAAAGTTGTTCGTTGTTTAATTGTTCTTCTAATAGTTTTCATAATTTGTATCAGCTTTAAAAAAAAAACTTTTGGTTATATAATATCCAAGTAATGTCCATTAAAAAGTCACAAAATAGGAAATAAATTGATAGTCTTTAATAAGAATTAGAGCAGCTCCGACTTTTTGATAAGCTCCATCAAAGTCATAGGAATGTATGAGTACAATTAATTGGTCTTTTGTTAATTTGAAAAGCTTTGAAATCAACATATAGGGATCCAAGAATGCATCCCCTTAATCCGGGACATGCCCTTATATATAAGCAAAAAGGTATTTTCATAAGCTCTCAATATATAAAATATTATGGCCGATCATATCTCAATATATAATGTATCTGATTTATAGCGATTGAATTTAAATAATTATGACATAGGTTCAATTTTTTGATAGTGTTTTCTATCATTAATCCAGATTCTAAATTGAAAAGATAAATCTAAATCCCAAACCAAAAAAGAAATATGATTCTTAAATATAAACATAACTAAGTAAATTGTATGATTTTATATATAGTCTTTTGAGTTAATTAGCAGAATATACCGAAAGGTAACTTTATTTACGATTTGGTAGAAGGCATAATTAAAACCGGAAAGACTGTAGCCGCAAGTGTAATAGAAGTCGTTTCTACCCTTTTGAAAACACGGGTCGACCTTATTTACAAAATCTAATATATATCCATTTCTGACATATTATGATTACGTAGGATATCACTGTGCGTATAGGTCTGCACTATGCTTCCCCCAGCCACAAGATATTGCGGTGGCCAAAGTGGCATTAAATGCGTGGGATATGCAAAAGTATTTCGATATGACATTCCGTATCGGTGTACTAATGTACATATAGGATTAGAACTTCTCATTTGATGCTATAAAACCTCTTAGTTGTGTGAAGGTGATGGAGGAAGGTATTAGATAAAGGGGGAAAAGTAGATGGTACAAGTGAAATTTCCAGATATTCATCGTCTTTAAGAAAATTTGTCCTCGAAAGCTCAGGTTTGTAGTTGACTAGCATATCTTGCGTTAAGAAGTAAATTTAATTGTCATTGAATTCGGATGTTAGCTTTATTTATCCACGTCTTGTTTGCTGGGAATCGGAGTGGGAATGAGTAGGTTTTAATTAGTGTGTCGTTAATGGTGGAGGCGATTTAGGTTGATAACAACACGTTTGGCTGATATAACATTTGTTGTACAAGTGTATTTGAAAACCTAAACCTGACGTAGATACGGATTTACTTTTCGTAGGTGATGGGGCCGGTGGTCCGATTAATTCTTGGAATTTGGCAAAATCTGTGGCTGGGGAATGGACATTTCAGCCGGACCCTACCGAAATTAGTTACAGTGATGCAAGTCGTTTTCATCTCTCGTCGAACTTGTTCGGTCAAGGTACGGCGTTCACCCCGATCAAGCGTGGCGTTAACATACAAATTTCTGGAGTTGATTAGCCTGCCTAACGATAAGACAACTCCGCCGGTTCACATCAAATCGAGTGGAGATGTAGAACTTTTCAAGGTGTTGCATTTGAACTCCCCTGAGATGGCCATGTATGTAACCCTAGGCGCATACGCCGTTGACCGGTATCGATACCAGAAGAGCTCATGCTACTCAGCCGGCGAATCCTCATGGGAAGTTGGGGACTACTCCTGCATCTTATCGGGGTAATAATATACTTGACTTTCATATTGTGTGGAACAAGGAAGCGTTATTTCCCAGTGCTGACACAGGCGATGATTTTTGGGAAGGGTTGTTGTTGTAAGGGTTGAACCAAATCGCCGGAAAAAGCGTCAAACTCTGAAAAAAAAACTCATTTTTGGTTAGATTTAAGGTTAAAATCGATCAATTAAATCTATCATAACTGAGTTGAAACACCTAAAATAAAAAGGAAAAACGACAAGAACTGAAAATCAAAAGCGGCTGAAAATCAAAAGCGGCTGAAAATTAGGGATGCAGGTCGAGAGGTTGAAGAAGGAGATGAGGGTATTTTTGTCATTTTGTGGTTTATTAATGTTGCAAAAATGAAGACAAACAAAACGCAACCTTCTACACTCGAACCCGGGTCTGAAGCTAATGCAGAAGCTAGAAGCGTAAAGGACAAGTAAACAAGAATTTCTGTAACCCTAGTTAACTTATCGAAGAGATCTTGAGAATTGGTGAATTCACACAAGATTTTGAGAAAAAAAATCTCTTTTCTTTATTATTCAAAAACTGCCGTAACCTTACAAAGAAAGCCTTGCTTAAATAGAAATCAAAACCCCAGGACTTAAGTCGGTAAAGATCAAAAGAAATAAGTAGATACTACGAAAGCCTCAAAGAAAAAGGAAACAACTAAAATAGGAAAATATTCTTCTTTGTTTGAATCCGGCTGTGCAATGACGCTGCATCAGGTCGCCTCTAGTGAGAAAAAATTCTTCCACGAATTTTCATTGTCTTCGGGGAAGTAGTTCACTAGGTGTTTGACGTTGAAAATTTCCGACGTATTCATATGCGGAGGAAGACGGAACCGACCAATGGTCCAACTTTCCTGGATTTCAACTTGTTATATTCACGAGGTGGAAATCTATCTTTAGTAAGGACAGCCCATAGTTTGTCTCCAACTTGAAACTGCACATCACGTCTCCGAGCATCAACAAAATCCTTATATTTGAGAGAAGCAGTTTCCAAATTAGCTTTGACTTGTTGATGAATACTCGCGAAATCTTTAACCATGTCACAAGCTCGACCTTGAGACCTAGTATGATCTGGTGCAATGTTTAAATCAATCGGACTCCGTGGCACAAAGCCATAAATCACATGAAAAGGACTAATGATTGTGTGCAAACTCTGCTTTGCATAAGACGGAATCCCACGAACGAATGTTATCGGCAGCCAAGCATCTCATCAAATCACCCAAAGCTCTATATTTGTCACTTCCATTTGACCGTCGGTTTGCGGGTGGTAGGCGGAGCTCATGTCCAAGCTTGTTCGAAGCAAACGCCATAATGATCTCCAAAAGTGACTTAAAAACCTTGAATCCCTGTCGGAGACAATAGAAAGAGGGAGACCATGGAATTTATATATTTCAGAAAAAACAATGTAGCAACCTGGACTTCATCTGTCGTCTTCTTACAGGGTACAAAGTGAACCATCTTCAAAAAGTGATCAACAACAACAAAGATCGAATCATGTCCACGTTGCATACGAGGGAGTCCCAAAACAAAGTCCATGCTGATATCTGGCCATGGCTGAGATGGTATAGGTAGTGGGAGATACAATCCCGCATTCGAGGCGTGCCCTTTGGACGCTTGACAAATTCCACAATGAATGACAAAGCATTCAACATCTCAACGCAATGATGGCCAAAAATACGACACCGTGACATGTTAAAGCGTACGATCTCTGCCTACATGTCCTTCATTATGTAACTCACGAATCACTTGTAGACGCAGGCTACTATCGGGAACGCAAAGACGGTTTCCTCGAAACAGAAAGCCACCAACGATAATGTACTCATCACTACGGTCCAACTACATATCATTCCATATTTTCCCAAAAAAGGGTCAAGAGGATAGAGATCAGGTAGTGCCGCAAACCCCACCACTGAGACATGCATGGCAGGTAAAAGGGAATGACGACGGCTGAGAGCATCTGCAAATTTATTAAGAGCACCGGCTTTATGCTTTATGACAAAAGTGAATTGCTGGGGATAAGCAAACCACGCAGCATGCCGCGACGAAACTTTGTCTTGTGAACTCATATCCTTTGAGAGCGTCATGGTCCGTATACAAGACATATTCCCGATGAAAAAGATAGTGTCTCCAATGTTTGATAGCTTTCACCATGGCATATAACTCGACGTCGTAAGTACTATAACGCAACCGAGAGCCTGCTATTTTCTCACTAAAAAAAGCCACCGGTTTGTTCTCTTGACTCAAAACAGCTCCAATACCTGATTTAGAAGCGTCGCAATGAAGCTCAAATGCAAGTTCAAAATTAGGAAGTGATAAAACCGGAGCTGCCGTAAGTTTGTGTTTGATGACCTGAAAAGCCTTCTCTGCCTCCTCAGTCCAAACAAATGTTGACGCCTTAATGCAATCAGTGATAGGTGCAATAACACTACTGAAGTGATGCACAAAACGACGGTAGAATGATGCAAGTCCATGAAAACTTCGAATCTCGGTTACCGTACGCGGAGTAGGCCAAGATTGAATTGCCTCAACCTTAGCAGGGTCAAGTGAAAATTCTGCTTGCGACACAATATAGCCGAGGAACAAAACTTGAGTCACATCAAAAGCACACTTCTGCACTACTCCAAACAACTTCTCTTGCGTAAAACTGTAAGTACACTACGCAAATGCTCCAAATGATCCGCAAGCGAGGAGCTGAAAACGAGTACGTCATCAAAGTAAACCACGACACAACGTCCGATAAAAGGTCTCAAGGCTTGACTCATGACACGCATGAATGTACTCGGCGTGTTAGACAAACCGAAAGGCATCACTAGCCACTCAAATAAGCCTTCACGAGGTTTAAAAGCTGTTTTCCATTTATCTCCTGGGCGGATCCGAATTTGACGGTAGCCGCATTTTAAATCGAGTTTTGTAAAAATCGTTGCCGACCCAATCTGATCAAGTAAATCATCCAAACACGAAATGGGAAATGGGTGATGGATTTCGTTCAGGTTTTAATCATATTAAAACAGCCCTAACAACAATCCTAAATCCACGGATCGTGCCAATTGAATCTATGTTTGAATATATATGAAATCTCGAACATACCTGAAGGTTTTGCAGCGGAATAAGAACAGGTAATCGAGATCTCAAGCGCCTCAAGTGCTGCGCCTCTACAGAAGTCCACACGCACACAAACTGGACGACGGGATGCTAGTGCCGGAGCGAACGATTCGCCTTCGGTTTCTATCTTCGTTTCTGTGTTTTTCTGTCTTCCAAAGACTCAGAAAAAACTTCTCTTATGTGATTTTCGTGTTATCAAAACGATTTTTGATATATCCAAACTCAAGCCCTCATATCCTATATATAGGCTGAGTTGCCGACGGGTGTCGATCGACACCAACCTAATTGGTGTCGGTCGACACCATCTAAAAGTCAATACTTCTAGAAGTCGTGACCGAACTAGTGTCGATCGACACCCACTATGGTGTCGATCGACACCCTCACAGAAAGTCGATATCAACGTATATCTTATATACGTTGATCATAATCATTACTCTAATGATCAAAAACCCAATTTATATTATCCAGTTTGCTTAGGTGTGTGACCCTATAGGATCATATGATAATGGTAATGAGTTCATAACTCATAAGTTATAAGCGGCTTCTAGCAAAACATTATAACCGTCCAATATCATATGATTGTCTTATCTCGACATCACGACTCTAATAGAATAAATACAAGTCTGATTTCAGGACATTCCCTTCAATCTCCCACTTGTACTGGAATCAAATATTCCCATAATCCCTTTGTCTCTATATCTCGATCTGGCATAAGGCAAGAACTCGTGTCATCCTTAATCAACCAAACCATGTTTATCGAACTCCGATTTATACTGATAAAATACAAACGATTGACATTCAATCCGTTTGAGCGCGGCCACGCATTTCCAGTATCAAATCTTCGATAGGCCCTGAGATATTTATCTCCCGTTATATGGGAGGGACAAATTCCATCTTGTTCCATCCCTGTTCCCTACACACTTCATAATATGCCCAATCAATGCCTTTATAGCCACCAGTTACGGCTGACGTTTGACAAGGTCAAAGCACACCAATTCATATGTAAGAAATCATGATGAACTCAGGTCTAAGGACTATACTCTATAGTCGTAATGAGAAACTCTTATGACACTCATATAACAATCTTGTAGAGTTCTCATTAGCGGGTCATGTCCGATCATGTGTTCTCTAACACATATCTATGTGATTGACTTTAATACTCTTATTAATGACTCCATGAAACTTAGTCATCAGTCACCTCACATACTAGTCTCACGCGGTTATTAATGTCCAATTTTAATAACCTCGACTATGGACGAAATAATTTATGTCATCTCTCACTTATAGAGTTTCATGATCAAATCACGTATTTGATGATCTATAAGAATGCCATAAATTACTTTTGGACAATTATTTAATAAACCATTAAATAACAATGAAACAATTTCATTAAATAAAACATAACCAAAAGTATGTTTACATGAACATCAAAATAAATATGATAACTCCCACTAAAAACAAGATTACTGCTTAAGGAATCTAATGCCTATAGCAGCAGCATGACTCTCATGCTTCGGTCGTGGAAGTGGCTTAGTCAACGGGTCAGCAACGTTCTCGTCTGTCGGAACTCTGCTGATTTTGACGTCGCCTCTCTCAATAATATCACGAATCAGATGATATCTCCTCTCAATGTGTTTGGATTTCTGGTGTGATCTGGGCTCCTTAGCTTGAGCTATGGCTCCATTGTTGTCACAAAACAATGCCACAGGCTCAGAAATGCTAGGAATCACACCAAGCTCAGTAATGAACTTCCTAATCCAAACAGCCTCCTTCGCCGCTTCCGAAGCAGCGATGTATTCAGCCTCGGTCGTTGAGTCCGCCACGGTGCTCTGCTTGGAACTCTTCCAACTAACTGCACCTCCATTCAGACAGAAGACGTAACCAGACTGAGATCGAAAATCGTCTCTATCTGTCTGAAAGCTGGCGTCCGTGTAACCACTCACTACAAGCTCATCACATCCTCCATAAACCAAGAACTTATCCTTGGTATTTCTCAAATACTTTAGGATAGTCTTGACGGCAGTCCAGTGACTCTCACCAGGATCTGACTGGTATCGACTCGTCATGCTTAAAGCACAAGCAACATCTGGACGAGTACAAAGCATGGCATACATAATAGATCCTACTGCAGAAGCAAAAGGAATCCTACTCATGCGCTCTCGCTCAGTAGGTGTCGAAGGACACTGCTTCTTGCTGAGAGTAATGCCATGAGACATCGGAAGCAAGCCCTTCTTGGAATCATGCATGTTGAACCTGTGTAGAACCTTATCAATATAAGTGTCCTGGCACAGTCCAATCTGCCTCTGTGATCTATCTCTATAGATCCTTATTCCAAGAATATAGGCGGCTTCGCCCATGTCTTTCATCGAGAAACAACTTCCTAGCCAGTCCTTTACTGACTGAAGTAATGGAATATCATCTCCTATGAGAAGTATGTCATCTACATACAGTACGAGAAATGCAACTGCGCTCCCACTAGTCTTCTTGTAAACGCAAGGTTCCTCTTCGTTTCTGATGAAGTTAAACTTTTTAACTGCTTCATCAAAACGTAGGTTCCAACTCCGAGATGCTTGCTTCAATCCATAAATGGATTTATGAAGCTTGCATACTTTCCCAGCATCATTAGGATCAATGAAACCCGGAGGTTGTGTCATGTACACATCCTCCTCCAGAATCCCGTTAAGGAAAGCTGTTTTCACATCCATTTGCCAAATCTCATAATCATAATGAGCAGCTGTTGCTAGGAGAATCCGAATAGATTTAAGCATAGCGACTGGGGAATAGGTTTCATCATAGTCAACACCTTGAACTTGTTTGAAACCTTTTGCCACCAACCTAGCTTTGTAAATCTGAACGTTTCCATTCACATCGATCTTCTTCTTGAAGACCCATTTACACTCAATGGCTTTTACACCATCAGGTAAATCAACCAAAGTCCATACTTGGTTTTGTGACATGGAACCGATTTCGGATTCAGCGGCCTTAAACCACTTTTCGGAGTCAGGGCCCATCATTGCTTCTTCGAAAGTCGCAGGTTCGTCACTGTCAATGATCAAGAGATCATGACAATTAGTCACGAGAAATCCATATCTCTCGGGCTCTTGACGAATCCTTTCGGATCTGCGGACTTCTGGCATCACAGGCTCGGGCTCTACAACTCTTTGTAGATCCAGTCGCTGCTCTTCCTCGACAGGTTGAGCAGGCTCCTGTGATTCTCGAACTTCTTCGAGTTGTACTTTACTCCCACTGTTCTTCTTGGAAAGAATTCTTTCTCAAGAAAAACACAGTTCTTAGCAACAAACACTTTGTTCTCAGAACGGTTGTAAAAGTAGTAAGCCTTGGTTTCCTTAGGATAACCAACGATAGCACTTATCAGATTTGGGTTCAAGCTTATCAGATATCAACCGTTTGACATAAGCTTCACAACCCCAAATTTTAAGAAAAGACAAACTTGGAACTTTTCCAGTCCACATCTCATATGGTGTCTTCTCGACTGATTTTGATGGAACTCTGTTTAGCGTAAACGCAGACGTTTCTAGAGCGTATCCCCAAAAGGATAATGGAAGATCTACTTGACTCATCATCGATCGAACCATATCTAATAAAGTCCGATTCCTCCTTTCAGATACACCATTCCACTGAGGTGTTCCAGGAGGAGTGAGTTGTGAAACAATTCCACAATTACTCAGATGATCACTGAACTCTTGGCTTAAGTATTCACCTCCACGATCTGATCGAAGAGCTTTAATACTTTTGCCAAGTTGGTTCTGCACTTCATTTTGGAACTCCTTGAACTTTTCAAAGGATTCCGATTTATGTCTCATTAAATAGACATAACCAAATCTACTGAATCATCAGTAAACGTGATGAAGTACTGAAAGTTTCCTCTAGCACTAACACTCATTGGACCACATACATCGGTATGTATAAGGCCCAATAGGTCACCGGCCCTTTCATTAAATTTATTGAAAGGGGCCTTTGTCATTTTGCCCATTAAGCAGGATTCACACTTCTCAAATGATTCAAAATCAAATGAGTCTAAAAGCCCATCATTATGAAGCTTTTGAATCCTTTTCTCATTAATGTGGCCCAAACGACAATGCCGAGAAACGTGGGGTTCGAGTCATTGGTTCTTAACCGTTTAGTACTTATGTTATAGACAGGCAAAGATTGGTTAAGAATATAAAGTCCATTCTCTAATGGAGCGCTACCATAAAACATTTCATTACGATTAAAAGAACAACACTTGTTTTTAATCGAGAAATGAAAGTCTTCTAAATCCAAAACAGAAATAGAAATGATGTTTCTGCTTATAGCAGGTACATAGTAGCAATTATTCAATTCCAATACAAAGCCTGACGGCAAAGACAAATGATAAGTTCCTACGGCCAATGCAGCAACTCTTGCTCCATTCCCAACGCGCAGGTCCACTTGTCCCTCTCCAGCGTTCTACTGTTGCTTAGACCCTGCATATTTGTACAAATATGAGCGCCACAGCCGGTATCTAATACCCAAGACTTAGAACCTGAAGTAGTAACATTTACTTCTATAACATAGATACCTGAAGAAGTCGTCTCATACGTCTTCTTCGAGTTCTTTAGATCTGCCAGATACTCTTTGCAATTTCTCTTCCAATGCCCAGACTTATTGCAGTAATGGCATTTATCAGCATCAGTAGGGCCGCGTTTGGGTTTGGAAGAAGTCTCAGGCTTATCCTGATTCTCAATCGGGAATGCCTTAGCTTTTCCTTACCCTTAGCATGTTTCTTAAACTTTTTACCCCCTTGTACCATAAGTACATTAGGGGTGCCCTTTTTGATGTTTGGCTCAGCTGTTTTGAGCATGCCATGCAGTTCCGTCAAAGTCTTTGTCATGTTGTTCATGTTATAGTTCATGATAAACTGATCAAAGCTTGACGGCAACGACTGCAGAATGATGTCCGTAGCCAACTCTTGGCTAAGAGGACAATCCAGTTTTGCCAAGTTATCAATATAACCCATCATCTTAATGACATGTGGGCTAACTGGACCATCCTTTGGTAGCTTGCACTCAATGAGAGACTTAACCGTCTGGTATCTCTCAGTTCGTGCTTGCTCCTGAAACATCCCTTTCAGGCTAGTGATCATCTCAACAGGTGACACCACGTTCTCGTATTGCTTCTGCAAGTCCGAGTTCATGGTAGCCAGCATGAGACAACTCACATCGACCTCATCATTAGAATGCTTCTCCCAAGCATTCCTTTCAGCGTGTCCGGCATTGGACTTCGGTTTCTCAGGGAGAACCTTTTCAAGGACATATTCCTTTTTCTCCTGTTTGAGAACAATTCTCAAGTTCCGATACCATTCAAGGAAGTTCGATCCATTAAGCTTGTCCTTCTCAAGGACGGATCGAAGCGAGAATGTGTTTCTGTGAGGGGAAGTAGCCATGGCTGAAAAACAAAATTGAGAGTTTTAGTTTTTGATGTTCAAGAAATGAGAAATCTTAACAATTAAGAAACTCACATTATATTCAAAAAACAATTTTCCTCAATTGAATATAATGATCCAAGATCCATATTTCACAAAAATTTGAGTGAGCTTTGGCCCATCGCCCAAACCTTAGCTATTTAGGTAAGCAACACTTTGCTAATTATATCATATATAATTCTCGGTCTTGGATTAATATCTAAGGGGCTGTTATTGGATGATGTATTTTGACTGATTTAGAAATTTGTATAAGAATTACAAATCTAAGCAAAATATACTGATTTCTAAATTTAATATGTGAATTTTAATAAGTACTTACAAATCTGATGGTTTTCCTTCGGATTTTGTTCTTTGTATTTTTAATAATAAAATCCACCCAAATCCACCCAAATTCAGTTTAAAATCAAATCCATTAATGAATCCGTATGATTGAATAACACTTGATTTGAATTAGGATTTATAAATCATATAACCAATAACACTGAATTTTAACATGCATTTTGGAATCATAGAATCAATAACACTGTATTTTAACTTGGATTTTAGAATCATAGAACCAATAACACTGGATTTTGTTCGGATTTATAAATTCATTAAAATATTGAAACCAATAACCCCCACTAATATCGAATCCAATCCTATATCTATGGGCCCAAAACTATTTTGATAGCCCATTTAAGCAAACAATCTTTTAAGTCCGTAGTAACGATTACAACCTGCCTCACTCATGTAATGCGGACACCCTGCTTTGGCAGACCCATCACACAATGAACGAGCCTTGACAGTTGACAAGATTGGGAAGATATCATTGCTTAATATTAGGTTTGAGGAACGGAACTTAAATCTAGTTATATCAATTATATATCCTAGATATTTTAAAACCTTTTTAAAATTTTTCTTAAGTCAAAACCGCAAATTCTGAAGTGGTGTCGATCGACACCAAGTCAGTGTCGATCGACACAACTTTTGTGTTGACCGACAGATTCTGATCCGGTTTGCGATAAACCAATTAATAGATTAAAACGATCAAATCAATTTGCAAATAATCGACCGGTGTCGATCGACACTACTTTAGTGTCGGTCGACACCCACCAAATCAGTTTAATTAACGATAACTAATTTACCGTTTAAACCGATCGTATTCTTAAGTTTTTACGCGAAAACAATTTTTTTTTTACGCGAAAACCATAGTGGTGTCGATCGACACCGAATTGGTGTCGATCGACACCGAAGAACTCAGAACGTGTTCTTCATCAAAAACGATTTTTGATCATGTGGATTTACATATATTCTATAGATTCAATACAACACAACCGCTCTGATACCACTGATGGATTTCGTTCAGGTTTTAATCATATTAAAACAGCCCTAACAACAATCCTAAATCCACGGATCGTGCCAATTGAATCTATGTTTGAATATATATGAAATCTCGAACATACCTGAAGGTTTTGCAGCGGAATAAGAACAGGTAATCGAGATCTCAAGCGCCTCAAGTGCTGCGCCTCTACAGAAGTCCACACGCACACAAACTGGACGACGGGATGCTAGTGCCGGAGCGAACGATTCGCCTTCGGGTTTCTATCTTCGTTTCTGTGTTTTTCTGTCTTCCAAAGACTCAGAAAAAGACTTCTCTTATGTGATTTTCGTGTTATCAAAACGATTTTTGATATATCCAAACTCAAGCCCTCATATCCTATATATAGGCTGAGTTGCCGACGGGTGTCGATCGACACCAACCTAATTGGTGTCGGTCGACACCATCTAAAAGTCAATACTTCTAGAAGTCGTGACCGAACTAGTGTCGATCGACACCCACTATTGGTGTCGATCGACACCCTCACAGAAAGTCGATATCAACGTATATCTTATATACGTTGATCATAATCATTACTCTAATGATCAAAAACCCAATTTATATTATCCAGTTTGCTTAGGTGTGTGACCCTATAGGATCATATGATAATGGTAATGAGTTCATAACTCATAAGTTATAAGCGGCTTCTAGCAAAACATTATAACCGTCCAATATCATATGATTGTCTTATCTCGACATCACGACTCTAATAGAATAAATACAAGTCTGATTTCAGGACATTCCCTTCAATGGGTACCTGATCGTGATTTTATTAATTGTGCGGCTATCCACACACATACGCCAGAAACCATCTTTCTTTGGAATGAGAAGAGCCGGAACTGCGAAAGGACTAAGAGACTCACGTAAATAGCCCTTAGCAAATAATTCTTCAACTTGACGTCGCAACTCATCATGTTCCTGTGTTGACATTCGACAATGTGGACGATTTGGTAACGTAGCGTTAGAAGCTAGGTCAATACAATGCTGAATGTCACGCAAAGGAGGAAGCCCGGGCTGTAATTCATCTGGAAATACATCGCGAAATTCTGCTAACAAATCATTAAACTCAAGACGAACATCCAAAAGTAATTGTGAAGAAGTAGGCTTAAGAATGAGAGTCATACCCCCTTGAGCTAACTCGCATTCCTTCATGAATTGTGTTTGATTAACAAACAACACAGGCTTAGATTGTTGAACCGTAGGTTGTTGTGCTTCGGTAACCTCTCCACCTTCGCTGGTTCGGAAGTTTCACGTGATGGAAGGAGAGTGATCTTTTTGCCTTCAAAAATGAACGAGTAAGTGTTTAGGAAACCATCATGCACTGTATGCCTGTCATATTCCAGGGATGCCCTAATAGTATGTGACACACATCCATTGGAATGACATCACAACAAACCAAATCCTTGTAGCTGGAGCCGATAGAGATAGGCACACGACACCTTTTGGTGATTCTTAAATATGTCTTCGTATTAAGCCATGCAAGATTATACGGAACCGGGTGAGGTTATGGAAACAGCACAAGCTTCGTAACAGCTTCATCGGAGATAATGTTTGTGCAACTTCCAGAATCAGCGATAAGAGGACACACTTTTCCACGAATAGTACATGTGGTGCGAAAGATGCTCGTTCGCAACCAAGAGTCTTCCATAGCTTGAGGTAAAAGACAATTTCGTTGAATAACAAGGACTGTACCCGTGTCACCTGCAACTTGCTCCTCTGTTTCTGCGAGCGGTGACGGTTCGATCATGTCATCAAATACGACCTCCTCTTCAGCAAACAAATTGCGTTTAGGACAAGAAGATTGGCGATGTCCTATTTCGCCACAATTAAAACATTTAAATGTCAAAGTGCGAGTATTCTTGTGCACAGAATTGGAGCTACCAACTTCAGGAGTAAGTGATGACGTAGGCAGATCTGTCTTTGTGGTGTTATTAGTTTCTCCCAACGTACCGACTCGATAGCGCCAACTTGAAGCAGACCATATAGATGAAGACTCCTTAAGATTTTGTTCAATCAACACTGCTCGCTGATGCGCTTCGGAGATTGACGTCGGATTGAAAAGCAAAAGACTGTTTTGGATTTGATGTTTCAGTCCGCCAATGAAGCGAGACACAGAATTTGTCTCTGTCTCAAACAAATTTTTACGAGCCAAAAGAGAAAAAAATTCAGACGAATATTCATCAACACTCTTATTGCCTTGACGCAAATTCTGAAATTGATTGTAAAGAGTCCGTTTGTAGTTGTACGGAAGGAAGTACTGTTGCATATGCTTTGTTAACTTTTCCCATGAGCTAATGGGACCTTTCCCTGCATGAGCACGTTGAACTTTGAGTTGTTGCCACCATGCCAATGCTTTACCTGTGAATCGTGTAGCAACTAGAGAAACACGTTTCGTATCGGGAACACCTTTGAATGTTAACATCTCCTCTGTCATGCTTAACCAGTCAAGAAACTCCTCTGGTTTCATGCTCCCTGAATACTCCGGAAGGTTGAGTCGAAAACCAGACTCCCAACGGTGATCGTCTGCACCGAGGACAGCACTAACCGCTTGTTGCTGTTATCGTTGTTGATCTTCTTCTACAAACGGATCATCATCATCCCCTTCTGATGAATCTTCATCGAACAATGGATTGGCCCGATTAGGTCTAGCCGGTTGACACGCAACTCTTGTGAAAAATCGGAAAGAACCTCTCGGAGAGCATTGTTCTGCTCATCTCGTTGTTGTTGATGACCTCATTTAGGTGGCATGGTGACGGAACGTTGCTGGCTCTGGTACCAACTAATGCAGCAGCTAGAAGCGTAAAGGACAAGTAAACAAGGATTTCTGCAACCCTAGTTAACTTATCGAAGAGATCTTGAAGAATTGGTGAATGCACACAAGATTTTGAGAAAGAATTCTCTTTTCTTTATTATTCAAAAACTGCCACAACCTTACAAAGAAAGCCTTGCTTAAATAGAAATCAAAACCCTAGGACTTAAGTCGGTAAAGATCAAAAGAAATAAGTAAATAATACGAAAGCCTCAAAGAAAAAGGAAACAACTAAAATAGGAAAATATTATTCTTTGCTTGAATCCAAGCTGTGCAATGACGCTACATCAGAAGCTAACCATAACGCATCCCGAAACCGCTAGACTACGAAACTTAATCAGTATATCTTAACATATTTAATATATATACTCATATTAAAATAGAAAACCTAAATTCTGCCCCGATTAATCCCCGCTAAATCTCCGATTTTTCCGCTAGGTGCTAGGCCCAACCCGGCTGCCCGACTAGCGCCTAGCACGTTTCCGAACCTTGGTTCCCGCTAGCGAAGAAGTGATGCGAAGGATTTTTGATGAAACAGAGTTGGAAATTATTCAAAACCGTTCTTCAATCCCGGCGGAATCTGATCCCTAGAACATTCATTAGCGACTTCTGAAAACTGAAAATCAAATGTTTTCAAGTCGGGCTAAACGTCTTATCTTAGTTATTATCATATAACATTGGACTGTATCTATGGGTTACTGATGGCAATAGTGTCATTGCATAATACAGGGAACTCAATCCTACATATGTTAACACAGAATTATGAACAAAACATAATATTTTCACACAACTGATGAAAACACAAAACCGCCCAATTCTGTCCACTATAGCACCCAGATAAATCAGACATTGCATCTCCAACCTTTTCCATTTCCAGGTATCACTATTATTATTTGCTTTAGAAGCTGGTTGTCTTTACGTAGTCTGACTTTCGCGTGAATTCCCGAACATACATGACCCTTAGAGAATGCAAGAAGTTAATATATTTAATGTTTTTTTTATTTAAACCAAATAAATTACCTATTACATAAATCTTTCGCCGATACTACACCTGGACCTACACACCGGTAGGTGGTAGGGGTATAGTAGTATTATATAAAAGTAAATAGCACCCAAGACCATTATGCAAATTAGCATTATGAATTGGTATATGGAGTGCAATTACTCTAATCTTTTTTGGTTAAGTTATTCGGAATAAAATAGAAATTAAAATAGTTGAGATTTTTTTTATGGATTACTAACCGAATAAAAAATGAATGTTGTTAATAATTTGATTATAATCTGTTTCCAGTGATTGTGTTTTTTGAAATTAAAATTTAATAAAATCTTAAATGGACCACTTATATCATAAAAAAAATATTGATATATTCGTTAAAATTAAAACTAATTAAAACTTAGATTTTAATAGTTTTGTGAAATAAAATTGTTCAAAAGAAGCTCCTACTATTTTTAATTAAAACTAATTAACTTTAGAGTTTAATAGTTTTGTGAAAAAAAATTGTTCAAAAGAAGCTCCTAAAAGTCATTTTAAACTATATTATATGTAGTTTTAAAAAGCTCCTAATTTCTAAATCCACCTTAGATCTCTATAAACCTAACTACAACACTGCCCTTAAAAAGTGTTGTGTTTTTACTATTTTTTCGTTGTATTAACACGCTGATCATGTTTTGAAAGAATTTGATAATCAAAAGTCAAAAATCCAAAAGCACTAAAGAAATTTTTTTTCTGATTAACGATTTTGTTTTCCTATAATCTCATTCTAGTAATTAGCCCGCGCTGCACGGGGAAATTATTTTTTGTATTTATTCATAAGTTGTTTTTTTTTAATATTTAAAAATCACAAAATAATAATAAATTATTATATGTAGATGATTTATATATTAGCTGAAGTTGTTTGTTTTATGCATTAGTTTTTTTGTTGTGGTTAAAAAAACTGTATTATTTGTGAATTATAGTTTGTGTTGGTTTAGTAGTTTAAGAGTTGTAAATATACTTTTATTTGTTCGTATATATTTAATAACTATACAACTTTTCTATTGTTGGTTTATTGAAGATGTTCTTTTAGGTTTTTATTATGATTATTGTTTATTAAACTGTTATACGTTGTCTATATTGTCGCTAATATTAATTAATTCGTTGCAGATAAGATAATTAAAATATTTGAGATGATATTTCGTAATTACTGGGTCAACCCGCCGACTTAGTATATTTAGTATGTTAAAAAAATTTAGTTATTTTTTGTTGCAAAAGTTATGTACTTTTGATAATTTGTTTTAATAAAAATAGAATGTATATGAAAATATTTTTTTTTAATTTTAAATATTTTTCAAAAGGACAATGTTAAAGTATAATCCTATAATTTAATTATTACACTCGGTTAGATAGGATTATAGGTTAGATAGGATTATAAATATATGAGTTCAATTAAAATCGGTTATATAGGATTATAACTATGGTTCAATTAGGGTCGGTTTAATTTAAATGAAAAGGGTCGTTTCTGCAATTTTTTCCAAATAGAAGGAGTGGTAAAAAACGTAATTAAGAACAATATTTTTTAGAAATGACTTCTGAAATAATAGTAAAATAATAGTAGTAAGATGTTCACCAAGAATAAGCAAACAACCATCTAATTTCAAACACAATACAAAAAGAACTGTAATGCAGGTGATCTTTCTTAAATACTTTATAATTTCTATTTTGATGACTAAAATATAATCTTATTTTCATTTTAAACTAAAAACACATCAGCACAAGTCTTATTTTTCGATTCATATATAGACAAAATCGAGTATTGTTTTTCTTCCTAGGTAAAGTCAGAGAAGCATTCCAAACAGCTATCTACTACCTATGGCATGAACGCAACTCCCGTCGGCATCAAGGCCCATGGCTGCCTCCCCCACGGATCACCCGTTCAATTGACATCACTATCAGGAATAGGATTCTATCATAAGTACGAGGGCCTGCTCAGGAGATGGTTTCTAGTCACGGGATTCTAAAGAAGTGAATCTTCTCTTCTATAGATAAAGTATAAATTACAGCTCAATCATTGTAATCTTATCTCGCATCATCCGTAATTGACGATGGTCTTAAGCTCCACATTCAATCAATTTTAAATTTCAACAAAAAAAAAAGAGTCAGAGAAGCTTAAGACCCTTTAATATCTTTGTGTATTTTTTAGGAAACTTTCTGCTAAAATACCCATTTAGTTTAATTCTACTAGTTGTAATGAGCTCAATAATGGTAGGGATTGGGGAAGGTGTTGGGTTTTAAATTCAACATAGAAATATGTGTTTTCAGTATTTGTATGGATATAAATTAGAGCACATTTTCTGGCTTATAACCATCCAACTCTCAAAGTCGGCTATCCGATTATTTCTTTTAAGTTAACTCATAGTTTAATTAATATGAATACATGTGAAGTGGTGTGCAAATCTGAAACTCTGTCTAATAATTGTTAGAGATTACTAGGCATTATTGTTTTGTTAAAATAAATAGCAAGTTAGGTTTTATTGCTTTTGACGAAAACAATCTGTTATGTTAGATGACTCATGTGGGTTGCGGACTTGTGGGCCTTGTGTGACCGATTATTTAGTTCAATTATATAATATATTGAATGGGCCGTTTTGTTCAAAAATAGTAAAATAGGTTAGAATGCTTTCGACAAAAAAAAAATGTTAGATGACTCATGTGGGTTGTGGGCTTTGTGTGACCGATTATTTGGTTTAATTATATGATATAGTGATGGCCCTTTGAAGAAATAAATTGGGTCAAATTTTTATGTTTTAGAACGTGGATATGGAGGAGCATATAAATTACTTCTGTGTCTTGTCTGTCCAGGATCATTCCTCAAGGGCCGGTTTGTTTTTCGTCAGAATATTTTTGAATTTGTATTTTTGAATTTGTATTCAAAAAATAGGCATCTTCAGGTTGGGAATTAATGTGGATTGAGAAACTTAGCACTAAACTAAAAGGTGTTAATCGTTTGAGGGAGAAAGACACATGGAGAGGAGCAAAAGACATCCCAAGGAGAGAGAAAAGCTTAAATGCCAGTTTTTTTTTTTTATTGAATTAAGGGCTTTCATATTAATGTAAAAAGAAGATAAATTGTACAAGTTGTTTGGCCTAGTATTTTGTGGGCTTGGCCAGGTATATTTTCTGTCATAGTTTCTCATAAGAAAAGATCTTAGTTAAACCCCAATTAATTGTCCACAGAGAATAAAATAGTGAATAACGATACCATTAATTCGATGCTGATGGAGTAAGTGAAGTGGTTGCATGCCAAAGCTCCATTAATGATGATTTAAACGTCGGTCGAGTTACTCTGAAACTTAGTATTCGGTCCTTGATTTGGCGGTGCAAAAGTTCGGCGACCGCTTAAATTGAGCGGAAGTGACTTCGGTGAAGACGACCGTTTCGTTCCATTTAGAGCCAGTGAATCGTCACTTGCCAACTGATCAGAGGTACACTTGTTCCTTGGTAGATTGAGCATGTTTATAATTGTAGAGACCCAAGTTCTTGCAGCCTGAGTTTTGCACCGTGTGGCCACAGGGAACCAGATCGCCCAACTGTAATTGCATTCGAAGTAGATATAGTAGCGTGGTTCCGGTACCCCATTACAGAGCAAGCAAGCCGCGTCTGTTCGAAGTCCCCAGCTTATGATCTGGTCTCTCATTGGACACATGTTCAAAGTGAATAACCAAACCAGAAAACTATATATGTTTAGGTATAGCATTCTGGATCCATACCACCCGATGGCACGATACCTTTGAGTGATGGCCCCTTAGTTTCAAGCTAGTTGCACAACTCTTTCTTCTATAACCATCATAGGAAAGTGTTTATCGTTAAGGTATTGTAAAAAGGTGTATAAAGGAGGCAGTGGGGGAGGCTTTTTGGCTTACCAGAGGTGGTATGCCTAGGTTTTTCAAGTTGTATTTTGGTTTTGGTAAAACGTGGAATACTATTTTAGGAAAAACCGGATGGTTTGAGTAAGAAAGTGACATAAGCTAAGTGGATGAAAATGTTTTACTATCATTTTTTATAATTGTATTCAAATTCATTTAAAAAGAAAAAATAAATCTTTTAAACATATTTTAATGTTATTGAGTATTATAGTATTATAGTTAAGAACACGATATATTTTTTGTTTTTAACAAACTATTTGAATTTATAGTAAAATTATAAATTTATTTATTAATAGTAAAATATTTATGAAAGTACAAAGGTAAAATAACTAAATTATTTTTAATTATTTTTACTGAAAATATTAAAAAAATATCATTTATTAACTAAAATACAAGTCACTTGACGAATTAAATTCTGCCACATGTCATATGCTTTAAAAAATATTAAAAAGTCGCTAAAAAAATGACAGGACTTTTTGAATTGTAGAAAAGCAGTTGATGATTAATAAATATCAAGATAACAATCAAAAATATATCCAATCAGAAAAATACACAATTGTATAAAAAAATTATGCACCAAAAAGAACTCCTTCGATCCTTTATCTTTCTAACTGTAAAATTTTAAATCCCTGATTTTTCTCAGATTGATATTCTCACGTGATATATTGCGATATTGACCCATTCTAACCTTAGCATCTAATCTCTTTTTAGAGTCTTTTGAGTGTGTTTCAGGTTATTTCAGGTGGCTAGGAAGCTTTTATGGACTTTGGAGCAGCTGGAGCCTTTGGAGCAGAAGAGAGCTTAAACTGAAGAAAAGAAGTCAATCTGCACACGGAAGTACCAACTCCAGCTCGCGAGCACATACTCCCCAAACTAGGCTATCCGCGAGCACATGCTCGCACCTCCGGAGAAAAATAAGGAAAGTTGCCCTGACCTTATTTAAAGGAGAAAAAACGTCAAATACTGCAGCTTTCCTGCAAGGCTTATGAAGTAAGTTGGTTGAGAGAAATGTTCTTCTTGATGAGGGACTCGGTCCAGTTGCAAAGGAAGTGGTGTAGGCATTGGGGCACAATGCAGAATTCCTACAGCTTGCAGAAGACCCAAGGTGTATTTCTCTTGATTGAGGAACAGTCCTGTAGATGTAAAATGCGCTTGAATCCCAAGGAAGTAGCTAAGAGGACCCAGATCTTTCAATCTAAACTTTTCTGCCAATGATGTCAAAAACTGAGAGATTATAGGTTGATCATTCCCTAAAAGAATCATATCATCAACATACAGGAGAAGAAAGATCACAATGTTCTCATGTTGATAATGAAACAGAGATAGGTCTCGAACATTGCAAGAGAAACCAAGTTCAATAAAATATGAACTGAATTTATCAAACCAGGCCCTTGGAGCTCGTTTCAGTCCATAGATGGCTTTGTGAAGCTTACAAACATATTCTGGATGTTCCTTGTCTTCAAAACCAAGAGGTTTCTGCATGTAGACTGTCTCATGTAAGTCTCCATGTAAGAAGGCATTTTTTACATCTAATTGTGTAATGCCCCATTCCTCTGTAACAGCCATGTGCAGCACCATACGAACTGTTGCAGTTCTGACCACAGGCTATAAGTTTAAAAGAAGTCAACTCCCTCTTCTTGCTCATACCCTTTGGCTGCAAGTCTAGCTCTCAGCTTGTCTAACGTTCCATCAGCATTTAGTTTGGTTTTAAAAACCCGCCGCGTAGCAAATTGACATTCTCTGTAGGTGGCACAACACTCCATGTACCAGTTTCTTTACAGGTTTCGATTTCTTCACCCATTTCTCCATTCCATCATGGATGATTCAATACTTCCTTTACTGTTGTTGGCTCTGCAGGGATTCCTTTAACAGTTTGAAGAATATAGCAAGGGTTTGGTTTCACAATTCCAGTTTTGCGTCGTGTTGTCATAGAATGATCGTTTATAACAGTTTGGGATTGCTGAACTGACCCTTCTTCAGTGGATTCTCGATCAGATTCAGTTGAGGATTCTGTAGCAGTTCCATCTGAATTTGTAGAAGGTTCATTTTCAATCTCTGTACCTGTCATTAGCTGGTGCGGTTCAGGATGAACAAGCACAGGCTGAGAACGAGACACAATAGGTTATTCAGACTGAGGAGGAGGAGGACTAGAATTATCAACAGTATTACCTGTATCAAAGTTAAGGTGCCATGCCTTCAGAAGCGGAGAGGTTACAGTTGGAATCAAATGTTTGTAGCTGTCAGAGAAGGGAAACCAATCTTCATCAAACTAAACATGACAACTCAGGTAAACTCTTCCGGGTGTAGGATGATAACATCTATATCCTTTATATTGTTCAGAATTCCCAAGAAATACACATAACAGCGACTTAGGATCAAACTTGTTTGCTGCGTAGGGACGTAAATAAGGATAACAAGCACTCCGAAAAACTCTTAAAGGGGTATTGTTTGGAGCATAACTATTTAAGCGCTAAAATGGACTTACTGGCTGACCATGAACTGATGTAGGAAGCAAATTTATCAAGAAATTTGCAGTGAGAAAAGCATCAACCCAGAGTTGAGAAGGAAGATGGCCTTGAAAGATCATCGATAAACCAAGCTCAGTAATATGACGATGCTTTCTCTTAACAATGCCATTTTGTTCTGGAGTATGTGGGCAGGAAATGTACTGTTTGATTCCACAGTTTGCAAAGTGTGATAGAAGATGGTTATTAACAAAAGATACCAATTTTCTCTTGGAAAAGATTCTCAGCCTGTTGTTGACACACTTAGAACTTTGAGGCAACAACAAGCTTTAATTTAAGTGGATAGATCCAACTAAACCTTGAGTAATTGTCAACAATTACAACATAATATCAGAAACCCTGGACTGAGATAACAGGAGCAGGATCCCAAACATCACAATGTACCATCTCAAGAGGTCTAGTGGCTTGAAAAACAGACTCTGAAAACGGTAATCTACTAGATTTTCCTAATCTGCAAACTTTACATAACGACTGAATAGTCTTATTGATGGTGATAGCTTTGCTGGAAGATAAATACTGCAGTACTTGAGGATGACGTGCCCCAACCTCCTATGCCAAACATAATCTGAAGCCGCGGTTTGCCTAGATGAGTAGAAGGCCAGAAACTGCGGATTCTCCAAGTTGTAAAGACCATTACTTTTGCTTCCCTGACTGAGAAGCTGTTTGGTGGCCTTGTCCTTAACCTTAACGTACACATGTGTAGAGTCAAACGTGAGTTCACAGGGGTAATCATCTGTAAGCTTAGAAAAAGACAAAAGAGATCTTGTTATAGCAATACAAACCAGAACATCCTTAAGAGGTAGGGTACCTGATAGTGCAGGAAGAGCTATAGAGCCAACATGAATAATTGGAAGAAATTCACCATTTCCAACGATTGCAGAGTCTGAACTTTCGTATGGTAATGAGTTATGGAGATGATGAGCATCATTGATAACATGAGGAGTTGCTGCAGTATCGGTGTACCATTCAGGACTTCGTGATTCAGAATGTTTTATACTAGCAAGAGCATGTTTCATTTCCTCAACATTAAAGGCATGATCAAACCGCTTGAAGCACTTGTAGGCAGGATGGCCATACTTTCCACAGATTTGACAAATAGGCCTTTGATCATTCTCTGAGATAGATCCTCGACCTGCTTGTTGACCAAACTGTTGGAGAAAACCTCTGCCTTGAGTCGTATATGGGCCTCTACCACAATATCCATCTCTGTTTTAACCTCTACCATGACTGTATCCACCACGACTATATCCAGCAGGGTTGGTATAAAAGGCTTGATGAGGAGAAGTTTCTGGAACTGTTTCATACTTCTGAAACTTGTCATCAAACCCTATGAGCTTGTACAGAACATCTTCAAATCTAGGTCCAGGAGGCGCGTCCATAGAGTCTTCTGTAACTGTTAATATAGCCTCATATTCTCTACATAACCCATTAAGTACTCCAAAATTTTTCTCTTGCTCAGATATAGGGCTTCCTATGGAATCAAGCTGGTCACAGAGAGATTTTACTTCAGACAGATATTCGGAAAATGTCTTGGAGCCTTTGGAAGTGGTTTGAATCTTCCTCTGAATATCCAGCCTTCTTGTTGCAGAGACACTATTATACTTTTTATCCAAATCGAACCAAATATCTTGAGAAGAATGAAGACCATAGACACTTTTGAGTGCTTCTTCAGACAGGGAACCTATCAGCCAAGCCATGATGAGCTGGTCAGTGTGAACCCATTTGAGGAACTCAGGGTTTGGATTTTCCGTGATTTGGTCTCCATTTCGCACAGTGATAGTTGGAGGAGGTCTCAGATGAGCGCAAGTGACATAACCAAGGAGCAGCTGACTATTCAAGAACTGTTTAAACTGCAGCTTCCAAGAGAGATAGTTGGTGCTTTTGAGCTTGAGAGTTACACCTGAGTGATGGAGAGAAGCGCATGAGTAAAGACATCAGAAGGAGCCGCCATGGCTCTGATACCATGAAATCAGAAAACGAACTTGAAAGAGTTTTACTTAAAAGAATACATTTTCATTAACTTAAACTCAAAAACTTACAAATGAGAGTTATTTATACAAAGACATGAGCACATAACTTGTTTAACCTAAAAGAATATTCTAGAGGATATGCTTTAGGAAAGATCAGATGTTCCTAACTTGAAGCCGTACTCGTCTCTTTACCTTCTGCAATTCTGCTTTTAGTCAACATGACCGTTGCTTGAGTGGAACTGTTATTGAGCTTGTTTTCAACACAGCCCATTACACCTAGATTGTTTTGAGATTGGGCCTGCTCTGTCACTTGTTCACTAGCATCAACTACTTTTCTTCTCTATTTCCTCTCTTTCTCTCTCTTTTCTTTTCAATCGTTTCTCTTCCTCGTCAATTTTTTTTCCAGGTTTTTAGTTTGCAACAAAAACAATACATGTTTAAACCTATTCTTTATCCAGATTCATTTTGCTATTCTCTTCATACTAATTAATACCTCTTATTCTTTTTGGATGATTTAGGTTGATTTTTTTTTTAAAGGGTTTTCAAAAGTTGATGATGTTTCTTAAGTATATTGATGTTTCAAAGCTTAGTTCTTAAAAAAGTTGATTACAATTTTCATAAAATATTATTAGATAAGACGACAACTGATAATCTATGAAGTTTTTCAAGATGACTTATGATTTTGCGATTAGTGATTACCATATCTTTTTCTTCGAAACGAGTGATTTAGTGAGTTGTATAGTTACATGACATCAATAAAAATGTCAATTTTTTTTTTAAAAAAATAAAAAAAAAATATTTCCAAGATAAAAAATGTGGTTTAGACATGCTTAACAAATTGTATTAACTTAAACAAAGAAATTAAAGGATTTTTTCATGTATTATGAATTCTAGTTATATATATATAAATAAAATGTTGCATAATAAATTATATCAAAAATTAAATTTAGTGTTCCTAATTTTATGTATTTTCATTTTATTATTTATTGAAATTCATTTTCTCACATTTTATTTTATATATATCTATATTATTAAAACAGAAGAGCACAATTTGACAAAACCATAAAATTTGTAAGATATTACATGGAATGCCATTGCCTTTTAGTTATTTTTAAAATATTCATTAATGTTATTTTAATTAAATGAAATATGCCAATTATGATTAAAATTTAAATCAAATTTCAATCAAAATCAAATCTCAGAATATCTTTTTAAATCAAAGTGAATCAAAACTTTCTTTTAAACACATATTATAAAATATTCGATTTTAAATGTTATGCAAGAATATCTTATACAGAGAAACTTGATATATATATATACGTTTTTTCATATCTTTCATTTTCTTAAAAATGGAAAAATTATTATTAATTTTGAAAATACTAAAATTAATTTTTGATCTATAAAACGAAAAAAATGAAAATCCTATAGTATATATCTACATATATTTTATAAGTATATTTAAATTATTAAATAAAGTGGTAAATGTAAATAAAATAACTTAATACACATTTTTTAAATTTAGAATTATATAGAAATACTTTTAGTTTAATAAATTTTAAATATTATAAACTACTCAAGAGTTATGGTATTTGTTGATATGATGGACATGTTGAGATTGATGTTTTTACGAAATGATATTTATTGCAGGGTTAATTATCAAACATGCAAAATATTTAAACTATTGTGTAATGAGTTACAAAAACGAAAACAAACTAAAAATATTGTTCGTTAACAGGTTAAAACATAGTAAATTATATGATATATCTATATTTGAAAAAATTGTTAACACATCTAAAAATTTCAAATATATATATATATATATAATATTTAAATAAATAAATGTCAGATTTTTTTTTTTAAAAATAAGCAAAATAAACATTAAAAATATAGAAAATATTTCTATTAAATAAATTTTATCAAAAATATATTCCTGCCCAGATCAAAATCTAGTTGTTATTATAACAAATCATATTAAGCCAATAACCCCGTTAGTATTGAGTTATTGACCTATATCATCTAGGCAGAAAAACATTCAACTTTCCCTTTCTCACGAAATAAAACTTTAATTTAAATAAATTTTGTTTTGTTTTAACATTTTTGTCCCTCGTGATAGTTTTGATGCGATTCTACTTCTCTTCATAAAATCACTTCACGTTCCCACACCTCCACACAGACACATATTGACTCATCGACTGCTCTCTCTCTCTCTTTTTTCTCTCGCTCTTCAGATACTCTCTCTTCTTCCTTACTCCATCTCTCTTGGTTGCTCCCACCGATAAATGGGTTCTTGCTCGAAAACCGCTTCTGGTTTTCAGCAAACCCTATTCGTCGACGAAACCCACTTCTTGTAAACAGACAAAAAGTAGAAACTCGAAAAGATTCGTTTTTATCTTAGTTTTGTTCTCTATCTGTTCCTCGAAAAATCTCCAAATGGCAGCCATTCAATGGGTTTTAAGTTGTCTCGTCTCGATTCTACTGTTGACTCAGCGAGTCAACTCAGAGTCACTCCAGGAGAAACAAGCTCTCCTCACCTTCCTTCAACAGATTCCTCACGAGAATCGTCTTCAATGGAACGAGTCAGACTCAGCCTGTAACTGGGTCGGAGTCGAATGCAACTCGGACCGGTCTTCCGTCCACTCTCTCCGGTTACCAGGTACCGGTTTAGTGGGTCAGATCCCATCCGGATCCTTAGGCCAACTGAGTCAACTCCGAGTTCTAAGTCTTCGTTCTAATCGTCTCTCCGGTCAGATCCCTCAAGATTTCTCAAATCTCACTCATCTCCGGAGCTTATATCTACAACACAACGAATTCTCCGGCGACTTTCCGGCGAGTATTACGCAGTTAACCAGTTTGGTTCGTCTCGATATCTCTTCTAACAACTTCACTGGACCAATTCCTTTCTCAGTCAACAACCTCACTCACTTGACTGGTCTCTTCCTCGGAAACAACAGATTCTCCGGGAATCTCCCGAGCATAACCGTCGATCTAACCGATTTCAACGTCTCCGACAACAACCTAAACGGTTCGGTTCCTTCGTCATTGTCTAGATTCCCTGAAGCTTCGTTCACAGGAAACGTCAATCTCTGTGGTGGTCCGTTAAAGCCTTGCAAATCCTTCTTCATATCTCCATCACCGTCTCCGTCGTCGTCAGATTCTCCGTCGCGTGTATCCGGGAAGAAGTCAAAGCTCTCCACGGCGGCGATCATCGCCATCTCCGTCGCGGGAGGGTTAGTGGGTCTTCTCCTTTTAGCTCTTTTATTATTCTTCTGCTTGAGAAAACGACGAGGAAGCAGAGAGGGTCGAACGAAACAGACGAAACCGGCGACGACAACGAGAAACATCCCGGAGACAGTTCCTCCGGCGGGAGCTTCGTCGTCGAAGGATGTCACGGGGACATCGTCGGGAATGGGAGGAGAAACAGAAAGGAATAAGCTTGTTTTCACGGAAGGAGGAGTTTATAGTTTCGATTTGGAAGATCTTTTGAGAGCTTCTGCTGAAGTTTTGGGTAAAGGAAGCGTTGGCACGTCGTACAAGGCGGTGTTGGAGGAAGGCACGACGGTGGTTGTGAAGCGTTTGAAAGATGTGGCGGCGTCGAAGAAAGAGTTCGAAACACAGATGGAGATTGTGGGAAGAATCAAACACCCTAATGTTGTTCCACTGAGAGCTTATTATTACTCAAAAGATGAGAAGCTTCTTGTCTTTGATTTCATGCCCAATGGAAGCTTGTCTGCTCTTCTTCACGGTTCGTGTCTAAATTCTTTTGCTCTTCTTTTGACTTTAAGCCATTTAAATTCATCCGTAATGCATATTAGTTAACAGGAGCTAGATACATTGTGTTAATTTGTGTGAATTTCTATTGAATTGTAGCTAGATTGTGTGATTTTTTACTGCATGGTAGCTGGATTGTGTGAATTTCTACTAGATTTTAGCTAGATTTGGTGAATTAATACTGCATTGTAGTTAGATTGTGTGAATTTTTACTGCATTGTAAGT
Source organism: Isatis tinctoria (assembly GCA_010577795.1). Classification (NCBI taxonomy): domain Eukaryota; kingdom Viridiplantae; phylum Streptophyta; class Magnoliopsida; order Brassicales; family Brassicaceae; genus Isatis; species Isatis tinctoria. The sequence goes on along the minus strand of CM021247.1, from coordinate 16,540,984 downwards.
TAGATTGTGTAAACTTTACTGCATTGTGCTGGATTATGTGTATTTCTACTAATTGTAGCCAACTTATATGAATCTCTACTGAATTATAGCTACATTGTGTGTATTATGTGAATATACACTGAATTGTGGCTAGATTATGTGATATTCTAATGAATTTTGTGAATTTATTGGTTTCGTTCTGCTCTTTTTTTTCCTCCCAAATTTCATTTTTTTTTATATTCACATTGTTATGGTCAAATTTTGGATACATACTAACCAGCTGTTTGATGCTTAGAATGAAATGAAAGCTGAGTGAGATTAGTGAGTGATGATTTGATTCTGATGATTAGATAATGTTTTTTCTAATGGGATACTTTCGACATGTTCTGTGTTTTTATGCTTTCCTGTCAAGAAAAACATTCTTATTTTGTTGTAGTAAACAATTTCATATTTTATTTTTATTTTATTTGTGAGTGTGGTAGTTATATAGCTGTAGCTGTTCTGCAATTATTAAAATAAAAAAGGAAGCTGCCGACATTATATGCGTCTGTCTGGTAATTGTCATAATAATTCATAATTTTTGCTTCTCTCTCACTCTTTAAAGATGACAGAGAATTCAAAAGAGAAAAGAGAAAAAAAGAAAAGAAAAGAAAAAGACTCTTTTCTTCCACATGGCTTCTTTATCATCATCATAACTTCACTCTTTTCCTTGAAGTATACTTTTGTCTATCTCAATTTTAGATCCCATTTTGCTGACTTTGTATTTACAACTTGAAGCTGTATGAACATTCTTGTATTCGGAAAACTGCATTTAACGTTTTGAAGTTAACTTACAATATCTGACAAGTAGCTTTGTGTTGTTTCAGGGAGCCGTGGATCGGGACGAACTCCGTTGGATTGGGACAACCGTATGAGAATAGCGATAACTGCGGCGAGAGGTTTGGCTCATCTTCATGTTTCAGCCAAGTTGGTACATGGAAACATCAAAGCCTCAAACATACTCCTACACCCAAACCAAGACACTTGCGTCTCTGACTATGGACTTAACCAACTCTTCAGTAACTCGAGTCCACCAAACCGTTTAGCCGGTTATCATGCTCCTGAAGTTCTCGAGACAAAGAAAGTAACTTACAAATCAGATGTGTACAGTTTCGGGGTGTTGCTTCTTGAGCTCTTGACTGGTAAATCGCCAAACCAGGCATCACTTGGTGAAGAAGGCATTGATCTACCTCGGTGGGTACTTTCAGTGGTTCGGGAAGAATGGACCGCTGAAGTTTTCGACGTCGAGCTGATGCGGTACCACAACATAGAGGAAGAGATGGTCCAGCTTCTTCAGATAGCAATGGCGTGTGTCTCTACGGTTCCTGATCAACGACCGGTGATGCAAGAAGTGCTGAGAATGATTGAGGATGTGAACAGAAGTGAGACAACCGATGATGGGTTAAGACAATCGTCTGATGACCCATCAAAGGGATCAGAAGGTCAGACTCCTCCAGGGGAATCAAGGACGCCGCCACGTTCCGTTACGCCTTAGTAATTGAAAGCAAACTTTAGTTCTTGTCTGTTCACTTTCTCCTCAAAAGGAGATAAAGAAAAAATGAGATTAGTTGTGTGAGGTCTTTGTTGGGTTACGGTAAAGCAAAAAAAGACTGGACCATTCTGCATTTGGACCAAGTTCTAAAAGATGGCATCTCCCATCTTTTTTTTTTTCTTGATTTTTTTTAAAAAAATACATTTCGAGATATTCTAGTGGTTACTCTCTTTTTTGGTTATTTAAACATCGTGTTTACAGGTTTCAATCAAACTTCAATCTAAACCACGTTGCACTCTATACTAATATATAAGTTATATAATACTACGAATTAGATCTTTTTTTCAAAGCTCATTCCTATATTTGGGTTGGGGTTTTTCTGCAAGTTTAAAGGGATTTTAGTATCAAGATTAGACCTGTTGTACCAATTTTGAAGTGCGACAAAAAAAGATGCGAAACTTTAATCTTTAGTGTCGTTCTTTTTTTTTGTTTTTCTTTGGGTCAACAACAATATTTCAGTGTAGCTTCCTTTGTTATTTACTATGATATTTACTAGATTAGAACCCGCGTGATAAATGAGTGTAAAAAAATATTTGAAATCTAAAATTAGTAACCCGCATAACATATTTATTTTAAATTTTAGATTAAAATTCGCGTTAAATTATTCAAAACTATATTTTATAACTCGCATTTGAGAAATTCGAGAGACCTGTAGAAATAATTTTTCTAAATAAACAAAAAGATTGTAAAAAAATATTTTAAGCATTATATTTCTTCTTAACCCAAAAATATTATATTACTTAAAAATATTTTAATGAATTAAATATAGAAAAATTTCAAAATTTTAAACCTTAAAAATGAAAACATTATTATGTTAAAACTTAAATTTGTTCATATATAATCATACAAAATAGTACTGATATTAAGTAATTATTATATATTTTTATATTAAAATGATTTCTTACATGTATCAAAATTTCATAGATAGATTTGACACAAGTTACGATTATATTAATTAATGCTTTTGAACATATAGTTTTATTTAATAAGATAAGATATTTGATTTTCCTTTTTCTTTTTATGGATTAATTGGAAAAAAGTATTCTTTTTTCTTTTATATGTTTTCATATAATAAATATAATTATTATCTTTTTACTTAAAATTAATTAGGAAAATAAATTATAGGTGTCAGTGTATAGTACAATGAATAATCGTACCATTTATAGATTTCATTATGTCTTTTTTCTTTATTTTTTTTTTTCAAATTAGTCGTAAAATGAATAGTTTTCTATGTTTTCCTTTTTGCTTCAGAATTGAAATTCTTTTTTTCTATAATTTCTTTTTTGTTGCAGATTTTTTTTCTAAAATATTAATCTTTTTCTCTATTTGAAACATGTTAAGATAACTCAATTATTACTTTTTTTGCCTTTTTGATTCTTTAAATTTAAGAAAATAACTAATTATTAGACATTTATAAAAGTAATTATTAGTAATTATTTCCAATCAGAACTCCTTCAAATTCTGATATAGTTTATTAAAAACTGATTATAATTTTTCTTATTTAATTAAAAAATTAAAATTATTACTTGTCAAAATTTGATTGACTCACTAAACATATTTTATGATCTTGTAAATTATGAAAAATCTAAGTTCTTTATATAGACATCATAAATATTTGGAAACTTTTAAAAAAATAAAAAAAAGTTTCTTAATTTTTTCGTATTTATTGATTATATTTCATTTTCTTGTTGAAAGGCTTGAAATCTTTTTTTCAATAACATATTAATAAGTCTATTTCTTTATTTATCTTGAAAATTAACTGAATAATAAATATTTTGTATAGTTTCCTTTTAAATTTAGAGATTTCATTATGTCTATTTCTTTTAGTTTTTTTTTTAAAGTTAATCGCACAATGAATATTTTCCTATGTTTTCTTTTTTGCTTCAGAACTGAAATTAACTTTTTTTATAATTCTCTTTTTGGTTCAGATTTTATTCCTGAAATATAATATTAATATTTTTCTCTATCCGACACATGTCAAAATTCTAAAATAAAAAATGCCACATGTCACCATTATGTTAATTACTAACTTTGAAAACCATACTTTATATAATAGGATATATAGATAATGAAATAGTTTTAGAAAAGATGATACTTTGAAAATATTTTTATTAAAAGTTATATATGCTATAAATGAAAAAGTGATAAAAACAGGAAGTTTATAGGGAAGAGTTATACTGGCAGCAAAAATGTCAGAATTATCACGTTTTAACAAAGCAAAGGAGAGTGAGGGATAGGATTGTGGGTGCATAATGGGGGAGAGTGGATAGTGACTGATTCGGGAATTGAAAAGGTAGCAGTTGACTATTTTCAAGACATCTTTACGTCTACATCCGCATCGGAGTTTGATGATTTTATGAGGGTTTTCCCTTCATCGATTACAGAAAAAATGAATACGAGGCTAATAGCACTGGCTACTGAGGAAGAAATCATGGCTGCATTATTTATGATGCACCTAGAAAAAAACGCTGGGGCCTGATGGGATGACAACCTTGTTTTTTCAACAATCATTTCCAATCATCAACCTACGTTCTGCTTTTAGTTAATGAATTCTTCAGATCAGGCACTTTTGATTCTCTTTTGAATTTGACGAATATTTTCTTGATTCCTAAAACAGAACGACCAACTCGGATGACGGAGTTAAGACCCATCAGTCTTTGCAGTATGGGGTACAAAATCATTATAAGGTGTTACATTAGTGGTTGATGGGTCTGCTCCCAGATCCAATTCCGGAAACACATTCAGCTTTTGTCTCGAGGTGTTTAATTTTGGATAATATTTTGATTGTCCAGGAGATGTTCCATGGGCTACGGACAAATCCGTCATGTAAAGGAAAATTTATGGCTGTTAAGACAGATATGAGCAAGGCTTATGATTGGGTTGAATGAACTTTTATTGGGAAGGTTCTTAAGCAAATGGGTTTTGATCCACAATGGGTGTCGAGGGTTATGCAGTGTATCACATCTGTCCAATAACGAGTTCCTTTTAATGGACAACCGAAAGAGCTCATTAAGCCTAAGAGGGGTCTTAGGCAAGGAGATCCACTCTCCCTTTATATTTTCATTATCTTTAGGAAAGCTTTGATTGCAAATGTCAGGGAGGCTGAGAGGGCAAAATTGCTGACTGGAATCAAGGTTTTCCGAGCAAGCACTGCAAAAAAAAAAAGGTCATTAACAGCACATAGACAACGCTATTATAGGTTTATAATATCGTTTGCTAAGAATGATATTATACATATGCGATAATAGACCCCTCCCCCCCTCTATAATAGCGTTTTTCTGTATGCTATTAAATTCTTATATATAATAATGTTTACGCTGTGCCTTCAACGTTTTAATAATTGCATTTATTTGGCGTTGTATTATACGTTATTGTAGCTTAATTGTTTCGCTGTATTATATTGTATTGTAGCTTTGTGTGTGAGCTATATAAGATTTTTTTTTTTTTTTGAATTTGAACACAAGAGCTATATAAGATTTATTTACAGCTTTTTGTTAACGCAATGGTGTATTGTTTTGCAGTATTTTATTCATGCTTTAGTTTATGATTTGTTTAATTGTAAATGCTCTCATTAATTTATGTTTTCATAATTTATAGAAAAATTTGGCTAAATAGGTTACATTCAAAAGGAATTTGTCCACATATGCTACTAGTGAATAAAATTGTCCACCTATGATTTCAATTAATTGAAATCCTATTATACTCTCTTAATTCATTAATTTATAGTTTTATTTTATTTAGTAACTTTTTAATTAACTTTGTTTTAACAAAAAAGACTGAAAAAACATAATTCCCCAAATTTATAGAAAAATTTGGCTAAATAGGTTACATTCAAAAGGAATTTGTCCACATATGCTACTAGTGATTAAAATTGCCCACCTATGATTTCAATTATTATTCTCTCTTAATTCACTAATTTATAGTTTTATTAATTAATATTAACTTTTTAATTAACTTTGTTTTAACAAAAAAGACTGCAAAAAAACATAATTCTATTATGTATAAGGTGATTAGTCACCATATCACTTGTCTAAGTAAGAGTACAAGTTACACACTTGTTATCACATTCATCCTCATCCCCATACCACTTGTCTAAGTGAGAGTACATGTTACACACTTGTTATCATACTCATCCTCATCACCATGATAGGTGTCATCCTTATATTTCACTTTGTTTGCTTATAAATAGGAGCCTTTGTAAACAAAGTGGTGGGTGATAATAACAAGATGAAACTCTCTTTGCTTCTCTCTCTCTCGTCCACTTTGAAACACACACAAACACATTAACTTCTTTCTTTATAATAATATCATTATTATACATCCCATCATCTCTGTCTTTATATATATAAACGAACATATAGTTTATCTTAATATTATTACATAACACGTTATCAGCACGATCGTCTCGCCACCCGTCACTCTGTCCGATCACCGTACCGTTGGTCCATCCAAATACCGAAAAAGGTAATATTTAATTTATGTTGAATTTATACCAATATATATATATGAAATAATGTTATATATCATTTCGTTAAATTCATATTAAATTATACGGAGTGGAAGGTTATACCTCCTCCTTAATCGAGTGGTAGGCTCTACCTCCTCGAAACCATATAAATTCATAATTAACGAATTGTTTAATTGTTTATATAGATATCATGTCAAACTTGGATGAGGCAAAAGCCAAGACTATGGTGTTTTTACGCCATCACTTCCACGACAACTTGAAAAATGAATACATCACGAAAGAGGATCCTGCAGATCTCTGACAATCACTCAAAGATAGATTTGATCATCAAAAGTATGTGATTTTGCCAAAAGCCAAACATGAATGGCTAAATCTCCGTTTCTTGGATTATAAAAGTGTTGGTGAATATAACTCCGCTTTGTTCAGAATCACCTCCAGAATGATGTTATGTGGTGAAAATGTGAGTGATTATGATATGATAGAAAAAATACTCTCCACATTCCATCCTGGAAATGTAATGTTGCAGGAACAGTATCGCGTGAAAGGATACACTCGCTACTCGGAGTTGATGCAAGTCCTCCTTGTAGCAGAGCAGAATAATGAACTCGTGATGTTAAACCATCAAATTCGTCCCGCTGGTTCGGCTCCATTTCCAGAAGCGAATGTTGTAGCGTCCAGCAATAATAATAATCAATATCAAGGACGAAGATATGGACGCGGCAGAGGCCGTGGACGTGGTGGTGGACGTGGACAAGGAAGGGGTTTTAATCCTGGCAAAAACAAGTATTTCCAAATCAATGAAGATGGTCGAGCTATAAGAAAGATGACCAAAAATACTTGTTACAGATGTGGCTTGAAAGGACATTATGAACGTATATGTCGTACGCCAAGACATTTTGTCGATCTGTATCAAGCATCACAAAAGGCCAAGGTTAATAATGTTGAAACAAACTTCAACACGAATGATGCCTGACCTTCCTTCCATGGCCTAAATAATGATACTCATCTGGATATCGCTGATTTCATCATTGGTCCTGGAGAGATCAATAGAGAATAAATATCGATGAAGTATGATGTGTTTCTTATGTTAAGAACTTAAAGTTTCTGTATAATAATGAAAGCTTTTATGTAGTTTGTGTAATATACTACTTTCAGAATAACTTGTAAAATATTGGTTCTTGTTATAATATGAAGTAACTTTTAATAATGTATTTTTATGAAAATTATGACACAGAAGATGTCGCAAGCCGAGATTCAGGATGGAGATATATGTCTAGCAGATAGTGCTACAACGCACTCTATCTTTAAAGATAGAAGATATTTATCCAGTCTCGAAATAAAGAACTCCGCCAGCAGCGTGAGTACCATATCCGGTAATGCAAAGATTACAATTGGCTCTGGAAAAACAAATTTTATAATGCCAAATGGGACGAAGTTTGTAATAGAGAATGCTCTATATTCCCCAATGTCTCAAAGAAATTTGTTGAGCTTTAAAGACATTCGAAAGAATGGATATCATATTGAGACTATGAATAAGAATGGCACTGAATATCTTTGCATTACAACGGAAAATAAAGAACATGTGGAAGAATTACCCATGTTTTCCTCTGGACTATATTGCACAAAAATAAATATGATTGAGTCATATGTTACAATGAATGAGAAGGATGTTAATGAATTCAACGTCTGGCATGAAAGACTTGATCATCCTGGATCAGTTATGATGAGAAAAATTGTGAAAAATTCCAGTGGCCACCCATTGAAAAATGAGAGAATATTTCAATCGGGGGAGTTTCCCTGTAATGCATGTTCTCAAGGGAAACTCATTGCTCGGCCATCACCAGCCAAAGTAGGGAATGAATCTCTATTATTCTTAGAAATAATACATGGTGATATATGTGGACCAATACATCCACCATGCGGGTCATTTCGATATTTCATGGTATTAATTGACGCATCTAGTAGATGGTCACATGTGTATATTTTGACCACAAGAAATACGGCTTTCGCAAGATTCATTGCCCAAATAATCAGGTTGAGAGCACAATTCCCTGATAATCCAATAAAGAAAGTGAGGCTTGATAACGCTGGTGAATTCACTTCAAAAGCCTTTGATGATTATTGCATGGCAATGGGGATTGATGTTGAGCATCCAGTTCCCTATGTGCATACACAAAATGGCATGGCTGAGAGCTTAATAAAGAGGTTGCAGTTGATTGCAAGGCCACTGATGATGAGAACAAAACTCCCAATTTCAGTATGGGGACATGCTGTGTTGCATGCGGCTGCATTGGTCTTACTCAGACCAAGTGCATATAATACATATTCCCCATTACAATTGGTATATGGACATGAACCTAATATATCTCATCTCCGTGTATTTGGGTGTGCGGTCTATGTTCCGATAGCGCCACCACAAAGAATGAAAATGGGGCCTCAGAGAAGATTAGGGATATATGTTGGGTATACGTCACCAAGTATAATCAGATATCTTGAACCACGGACTGGTGATATGTTGACGGCACGATTTGCTGATTGCCATTTTATTGAAAATGAATTCCCAGCGTTAGGGGGAGGATTGAGAGAATCACCAAAAGATATCACCTGGTGTATATATTCTTTGGCTTATCTTGATCCTCTTACTAATCAAAGGGAAGTGGAAGTCCAGAAAATAATACACATGCAAAGTTTGGCAAACCAGTTACCGGATGTGTTCACTGATACAAAAAGAGTGACTAATCATTATGTACCCGCTGCAAATGGTCCATCAAGGGTAGAAATCCCAAAGGAAAAGATAAATGGAAGCAATGCAAGCGAACCCAAGGTTCAAATGAAAAGGGGGAGGCCTATGGGCTCGAAAGATAAATATCCCCGGAAGAAAAAGAATTTGGGAGAAAGAGAAAAAGAAAAGGAAAGAGAAAGAAATGAAAAGATTCCAGTAGAGCAACATAATGAGAAATGTCAAGATGACATATATGAAATAGCTCCTGGTGAAACAGATAAAGAAAATGAGACAGAAAAGTGTGAAATTTCCATTAATTATGCCCAAGATGGGAACATATGGATAAGAAATGAAATAGATGATGATAATGAAATATTCTCCTTTTCTATGTCTAAAGAAATCAATGATGAAAATGATCCAGATCCGAAGTCCGTATCGGAATGCCAGAAAAGGCCCGATTGGGAGAAATGGCAAATGGCCATGAGAAATGAGTTACTCTCCCTCAATAAGAAAGATGTTTTTGGACCTGTTGTTATTACACCTGGTAATGTAAAACCGGTCGGATGTAAATGGGTCTTTGTGAGAAAAAGAAATGAGAAAAACGAAATCACGAGATATAAAGCTCGCCTTGTAGCGCAAGGTTTTTCTCAAAGACCGGGAATTGATTATGATGAAACATATTCCCCGATAATGGATGCAATCACATTCAGGTACTTAATGAGCCTAACAATATCGATGAATTTGGAAATGTATCTTATGGATGTTGTGACTGCATACCTATATGGATCACTTGATAGTGACATATACATGAGAATTCCGGAAGGATTCAAAATCCCGGAAGGATCAAAAATCCCAAAAGGATCCGAAAATGTTTGTTCGGTTAAATTACAGCGATCGCTTTACGGATTAAAGCAATCCGGTCGCATGTGGTATAATCGCTTAAGTGAATTTTTGATGAAAAAGGGATATATAAATAATGTGATATGCCCTTGCGTGTTTATAAAGAAAACATCATCATGATTTGTGATCATTGCTGTTTATGTTGATGACCTGAACATCATTGGGACTCAAAAGGAAGTTGATGATGCAAGAACTCATATGAAAGAAGAATTTGAAATGAAAGACCTTGGAAAGACAAAATTTTGTCTCGGGCTTCAGATAGAACATCTTAAAGATGATATAATTGTGCATCAATCAAATTACACCACAAGAGTGTTAAAGCGTTTTTATATGGATAAGGAAAATCCTTTGAGTACCCCAATGGTCAATAGATCACTTAATGTTGATAAGGATCCATTTCAACCTTGTGAAGATAATGAGGAAATATTAGGTCCTGAAGTACCATATATGAGTGCTATTGGTGCGTTAATGTACCTTGCAAATTGTACTAGACCAGATATAGCTTTTGCTACTAACCTACTTGCAAGGTATAGCTCATCACCTACATGGAGGCACTGGACTGGAATAAAGCAAATCTTCCGATATCTTCAAGGTACGTTAGACCTGGGATTATATTACCCTAGAAACTCTGCATGTGGTCTAGTTGGTTTTGCAGATGCAGGATAATTATCAGACCTCCATAAAGCTCGGTCGCAAACCGGATACGTTTTCACAATGGGAGGTACTGCGATCTCGTGGCGTTCTCAAAAGCAGACTTTGGTTGCCACTTCTTCAAATCTTGCAGAAGTCATTGCACTCCATGAAGCATGTAGAGAATGTGTGTCGCTTAGATCGATGATACATCATATACAAGAAGATAGCAGACTAAACACCAGAAAAGAGCCTACGAGGATATACGAAGATAATGGGGCTTGTGTTGCTCAACCCAAAGATGGATACATTAAGAGCGATAGGACGAAACTTATCCCTCCGAAGTTTTTCTCCTATGCTAAAGAACTCGAGAAGAATCAAGAAGTCGATATCCGATACATCCGCTCAAGTGATAATGCCGCAGACCTTTTCACAGAGGCGCTTCCCACTTCAACATTTCGAAAGCATATTCAGAGTATCAGGATGCGTCATTTACGAGATTTATGAAGATCATATATTTGAGGGGGGGATTACGTTACTGTACTCTTTTCCTTGTTATGGTTTTTATCCCAAAAACGGGTTTTTCCATAATGAGGTTTTTAACGAGGCAGTACGTAATCCAATGGTGACAGTGACTAATCAAGGGATTATGTATAAGGAGATTAGTCACCATACCACTTGTCTAAGTAAGAGTACAAGTTACACACTTGTTATCACATTCATCCTCATCCCCATACCACTTGTCTAAGTGAGAGTACATGTTACACACTTGTTATCATACTCATCCTCATCACCATGATAGGTGTCATCCTTATATTTCACTTTGTTTGCTTATAAATAGGAGCCTTTGTAAACAAAGTGGTGGGTGATAATAACAAGATGAAACTCTCTTTGCTTCACTCTCTCTCTCGTCCACTTTGAAACACACACAAACACATTAACTTCTTTCTTTATAATAATATCATTATTATACATCCCATCATCTCTATCTTTATATATATAAACGAACATATAGTTTATCTTAATATTATTTCATAACAAATTCCCTAAATCTATTTTCTCTCCCTCCCCCGCCCCCCCCATGAGTCCTTCACCTCTCTCCACCGTCACTTCCTCCTGCCTCCACAGCAACTCCGGAGACAGAATCTCCGGCGACATCATCGCAGGCGTCCTTTCTCCTCTTTCTGGTAGCTCTGCCTTTGGTCCTTTTTTCTGTTCTTAGTTTTCAAATCTCTGTTTTCTGGGTTTTTGATTTTGTTTAGCTGTTTTTGAATTTATGGATTGCTACTGTGATTAGAGTTGGTAGACAAGTTGGATTGTTATCATGACTTTACTCATTCTCCCATAAATCTATGCTTCATGATTGGGTGTTTTTTGAAAATCTGTGTCTTAGTCTGGTGCTTCAAAACTAAGAGATCAGATGCTTGAGATTTTGATAACAATTCATATTTGTGTTTCTTAACTTAGAGATGGGAATCATATTTCTTATCAAAACACAGAACTTGTTATCAAAACCACTTTAATATACTTAACTAAGAAATCAGATGCATAATTGTAAAACGTAATGACTCTTAGATCAAAGTCATATTGGGAAGTTGTTTGATAGCTTCTGGCCATGGTGATTGATACAGTAATATAAGCAAATGCAACTAGAGACTATGGCTCCTCGGATAATCTATATAATCTATTGTTGGGGTCGAAATCCCCTCCTCGAAAATTGACGGAACGAGAAGTCAATGTCGAGATCAAATCCCGAACATGGAACAGACGAGCTAAGGCAAACTGCCCACGATCCGTCCAAGACACGAACCGGCGGCTGGGATGAGTGCCAGCCGCCGGGTCTTCTTCGCCCAAGACCGGCGGTCGGGATGAGTGCCAGCCGCCGGGTCTCCTTCGTCCAAGCCCGGCGGCCGGGATGAGTGCCGGCCGCCGGGTCTTCTTTGCCCAAGACCGGCGGCCGGGATGAGTGCCAGCCGCCGGGTCTCCTTCGTCCAAGTCCGGCGGCCGGGATGAGTGCCGGCCGCCGGGTCTTCTTCGCCCAAGACCGGCGGCCGGGATGAGTGCCAGCCGCCGGGTCTTCTTCGTCCAAGGCCGGCGGCTGGGATAAATGCCAGCCGCCGGGTCTTCGTGATGCACCGACCGGCGGCTGGGATAAGTGCCAGCCGCCGGGTCTTCATCATGCACACGATCATTTCTCAAGTCAAGACTCATCGTCCGAACATCGTCCAGTCGACCGACCGTCATGCCCGAACCGACCCGAAGATCATCCATGTGCATGTTCTGACTCCAAAGACGTCCGTAAACATTCCCCGAAAGACCGTGACGAACGTCCAGCCGTCCATGGACCAGTCGCCGAGCACACGAGCCAAAGGATCCGGCGGCTGGCCATTGATACGAGAACCGGCGGCTGGAAGTTCAAACGAAAAATGGGCGGTTCAAATCTCAGAAGTCGTAAAACGCTCGGAACACTATTCACGCGGGAAAAACCGTTGAAAAACACTATTCATCCCGAGAAAAAGTTAACCGAAAAATCGAATTGAGCTTAAACCGAGATTCGGATTACTATTCATCGGATTACTATTCACCGGTTTACTATTCACGGGTCACTATTCATCGGCGGGCCGGATTTGGGTCAGAACGCACGGACGGATCACGGAAGACTCTCGGGCCGGATATCGGGCCCAAAAAGCTTAGGTCGGCGGCTGGGAAGGAAAGACAAGGTCCCACATCGGAAATCTGAAGTCTTAGCCTCCTAGGATTGTCAGTGTATATATGTACGCTCATGTAAGGGTAAATCCCATCCCAGATCCGAGTATTAGGAGTTTTAGCAATTTAAGACTATTCAGCTTTTGCTAATTTCCCTTGTACTTTCGGAAAATATCAATAAAAATCTCTCTTTTGCATTTTCGGTCCTTTAGTTCTTTACAAATAGAATTTTTGAGCCCCCATTAAATATAAGTTTTGACAGTGTGAGTTTCGGCTCTCACAGTTTGGCGCCGTCTGTGGGGACGAGAAATATTCTTAACCCTAAGAACGAAAAGGATACGAAACGAAGACGATGACCAGAAGAACTGACGACATCATCAACCAACCGACCGGAGCAGCAGCCGGAATGGGACTTCCCGCCATTAGCACATCGGCGGCCGGAACCAGAACAACTGCCGCCGGGACATCCACCGACGGGGCAGTCGGAAATCTCGGGACTTCCCCCAGGGCCCTCGCCAGATACGGAATGCCACTCGAAGATCCGGTCATCACGGACACGGCCAACACCGCCCTGGAGAACGCAGCAATCACCGAACTGCGGAACATGGTAGCCGAAATCACGGAGCGGCAAAACAGGCAAGAGAGAGCGGCCGCACGAGAAAGAGCGGCTTCCCAGGAACCAGCACACGCCCCCCGGACGTTAGGAGTGAGACGCCCCATCTTCACCCCGCGAGCGGATCCCTCGGGCCGTCAGAATCCCGATGAGCAGAGCCGAAAACCCGAAGGACACCGCGAACAGAGCCGAAAGCGAAACTGACGACGAAGCTGGAGACATAAACGCGGACCAAGAAGAGCTCCGTTGGATCGAAGAGCAAGAAAAGGAGGAACGAGAGACCCGAGCTAATTGATCCGCTAGCCGAAGGAACGAGTTGGACGAGCTCCGTGCCCGCCTTGAACTCACCACGAACCAGATGAAGGAGGTAAGGTCGCAAGTCCATAAAGCGACAAGTGCGGCCGCGAAAATCGACCGTGTCCTAGAGGAAACGCAAAAGATCCCGTTCACTTCGAGGATCACTAGCGTCAGACTCTCTGACCCGGGAAAAATCCAAATTCCCTTCTACGACGGGACAACTGATCCGAAGGCCCACATGACAGCCTTCCATATCGCTATGGGACGGGCCAAATTCAAACCCGAAGAGAGAGATGCAGTATTCTGCCTCCTCTTCGTGGAGCATCTGAAAGGATCAGCCCTGTCTTGGTTCTCAAGGTTAGAAAGAGATTCAATTGACGGTTTCGAGCAATTGTCGGCAGCCTTCCTGAAGCATTACTCGCTGTTCATAAGACAGTCAACATCCGACGCAGACCTCTATTCGCTATCGCAGGAGCCCGATGAAAGCCTTCGAGATTTCATCGAGAGGTTTAAGATGATTGTGTCGAAGATCGACGGCCTAAGCAACAGCGCCGCAATCAACTCCCTGAAGAAGTCCTTGCTGAAGACTTCAAACTTCAGAAAGGAGATTACCGTGAACCCACTGGTAACCATTCAGGATGCTCTCCACCGTGCTTCCAACTTCGTCATCTACGAGGAAGAAATGAGGGTCCCAACCAGAAAGCACCAATCATCAAAATTGGTCGCCAAAGGCACGGTGCAACCTTCTAACTTTCCAAACGAGAGAAGAAGTAGGCGAGCTAGCCGAGATGAAGAACCCAATCCGGGCGGAGCGCATAACTATCAAATAAACACGGAAAGACCATCAGATGGGCGCAACAGGGGACCGTGGAACACATGGACTCGACCGGGATTCGACGAGAATGCCTTCTGTACCTTCCATAAGACCAAAGGCCACTCGACCGAAAACTGCAGGACCGTCAGAAGGAGGCTCACGGCAAAGCTGTTAGCCGGGGAGCTCGGAAATGGAATAACCCTCGAGAGTCTCGGAGCCATCGAAGAAGATAATGGCACCCCGGAAGGACGACCTAACCAGGAATGTCCCGAAAGGCCCGACGAAGAGACCCCAAACGGGGAAGGAGACCAAACGGAGACGACTCCGCCGCCAACCGCAGGAGAATCCACATGATCATCGGAGGGTCACAATACTGCCGAGATACAGTGGCCTCCATAAAGGCATTTCTGAGAAGAGGAGACAAGGAGTCAAACCCGCGGGAACCGATCACCGAAAACGATGACCGGATCGCCTTCCACGAAAAAGACGCCGAAGGCCTTGACCAACCTCACGACGATCCATTAGTGGTAGAGTTGGACATCAACGACCACGACGTCTCTCGAGTCTTGATCGACACCGGAAGTTTGGTGGACGTCATTTTTCGAGAGACACTTCAAAGGATGAAGGTGGACCTGTCTATGATAAAGCCAAATCCGAGGTCGCTGACCGGATTCTCCGGTGAAGTCACAATGACGGACGGAACGATCCAGCCCCCGGTTCGTGCCGGAGGGATTACCAAAATCGTTAACTTCGCAGTGGCCAACCACCCTGCGATTTATAATTTGATCATGGGAACTCCTTGGATCAACTCAATGCGAGCTATCCCATCAACTTACCATCTCTGCCTGAAGTTCCCGACACCAAACGGAATTAAGACCATTTGGGGAAACCAGAAGGAGGCTCGGATCTGTTTTCTGGCAGAGCACAAGCTTCGGAATCCGACCATCCCGCAGAGAGAGAACCCGAAGAGAAAGAATGAAGACGACGCCCCCGAGCTGGGGAAGAAAGTGAGTAGAACCGAGCGGTTCGAAAAAACGGAGGTTCCGCCCACGGAGACCGAAATCAACCAAGAAAAGACGAAAGCTGCCGAAAAGACCGCAGAAAACGCCGAAGCCGCAACGGACAACTCCGTTATCAAGACTTAGCCGTATTCCCGCCACAAAAAAAAAAAAAAAAAACGGAACTACGGGTGACTTGATCCCTTCTCACGAAGGGTACGTAGGCAGCTCGCTTAAAAAATGAGTTCAGTTGCCTCTCTCCTTAAAAAAGGGGGGGGGAGTGGATCCGTATATACATACTCCCAAATTTTCGCAAACAAATCAAGAAGATGGACATTGGGACTTAGCATCTCATAACACATCAAAAGCTTGAAAAAGTTTTCCGAAAACACCATTCCGACAGACATCGAGACCCAGCATCTCGAAACTTGATCCGGAAACCGAATGGATCCAGAAAAACCCGAGGAAAATGAACATTGAGACTCAGTATCTCATAGCACATCTTCAACTCGAACTTAGAATCAGATAAAAATCGAGACTTAACATCTCGTAACTTATCCATGACCACCAAGATATTTCTCCCAAATACTTAAGTCCTATCCAACAAATCCTGTTGCTGGCCACAACAAGACTATCTTTTTAAACCATGGTTCTCTCAACATCCCGCAGAGGATAAAATTAGCGCGCTATATAAATTTCCGGATTAACATCCGAAGGGCATAACCTGTATCCCGCGATCCTGCAGGGAGCGCTCAAGATGATGTTCTGATTAGTTTACTTTCACTAGCACTTCGCATAGGCAAATAGTGCGAAGCACAAGACACAAAGTAAACTCTTTAAACCCAGTAAAGAGCCTGACATGGAACACTGGTCAAAGACATCTCAAGAACACAGTATCAAACCGGCTCTGATGCGAGATCTTAAAAGCGTTCGGTCGCAAGAAGGATCTGAACAAGCTTGATCCCCTGCGACAAGAAAAGACTGCATTGAACCCAGGAAATATTCGTAGAGATGACCTGGTCCAAAGTTCGGGTGTCCGGGATAACACTCCAACGCAACGCCAATCAATTCCAAAACGGGCCAGCCGCCCGTCCTCCGTAGAGAGACGGACCAGCCGCCCTTCGTTCCAACGCAATATCAATCGGCTGTAAAAAGGGCCAGCCGCCCGTCCTCCGTAGAGAGACGGGCCAGCCGCCCTTCACTTTACAAAGCGGGCCAGCCTCCCGTCCTCCGTAGAGAGACGGGCCAGCCGCCCTTCATTCCGCAAAATGGGCCAGCCACCCTCTCGGAAGAGAAACATACCGGCCGCCCATCTTCTCCTTTATCAAGACTATAAAAGCAAAGCAAGCAAGGAAGTCCATAACAACTGAAGGCAAAAGTAGATAGATAATAAATCTCCATGAAAGGAGATATAAGTGACCAAGTTCAGTTAACAAAGCAAATACAATAAAAAGGGTCAAAAGACCCAAACACAACCAAAGCAGAAAATGCAAGATACAAAGGCCAGAGCCTAATCATACTCAACAAGAGGAGTAGGAGCAGCGTAATCCAAAGCCTCGGCCTCCGGAGACTGGCACGGAGAAACCGGAGAGCAAACCAAGTAACTGTCAAGGACGGCAGCAGCTCGATCGTAGGAGCCAACCCAGCCACCTCCTTCGAGCCGCTGCAACGAAGCATCCAGCTTTCCTTCCTCCTCCTCGACCTTGGACTTCCCGGACTTAATGTCCCGGACTAGATCAAGGTTCGAGCTGACCTCAATCAATACTTCGCCCGACGCATCGGTGCAAGGGCAGCTTTAGCACCCTCGATGCGGAGACGGTACTTCTTCACTAACTTCCAGCGGCTTTGCTTAAGCGCCAGATCCATCTTCCGCTCAGCCTCCGCAAGCGCCTTCTTGAGCTCTTTCTGCGATCTCTTCTCCGCGTTCCGGAGCTTGACTTCCAGGGCCTTGATCTTTTTGTCCTTCTTCCAGGACTCTTTCTCTGAGACCTCTAAGGCAACCTGGGTCGCATGAGCTCGAGTGGCGACCTGAATCAAAGAAAAACAAATATCAGCAAAGACCAGACTACGTCAAAACAAATCCAAGGGAAGAAAAAATTACCATCATAAGACCGGAGGACAGATCTCCGTAAGCCGCTGAACGATCAAACGGCACAGCTAAAGCCAGAGCCAACGCTCCAAAGTAGTCCACAACCTTCACGGACTCAGCTGGATCGCCTCCCGCCGCCTTGCGAGCGTCGAAGAGAAGACCATGATCAGACGCCTCGACCGTCCGAGCTACTTTGCCCTTCCTCAGACGGTCAGGGCTGTTGAAAGCTCCCTTCCCTTTATCCGCAACAGCGGCGCAATCAGAACCCTGAGGAGCGATTATCTGTTCCTCAGGCACGCCATGGAAATCAGGCCCGGGCGGGAGAACAAACCCGGATGCTGGATCAAATTCAGCCGCCTCTCGGGACGGTCCAGCCTCGCCATACTTCTGCTGGCGGTACTTCCAAACACCCTCCATACCGGGGTACGTCGCCATCGGATCGATAAAGTCGGGGCCCTTCGGAGGAGCACGGCCTTCCAAAATATCTTTCGCGTCAAGAAAGCGGCGCCAAAGATCAGGACACTCCCAATCTATTTTCTTCTTTTCAACTTCTCTAACGATATCCTCGAACCTGGAAACTCTAGGAGCAAAGGGATCTCGAACTAGAGAAAGAAGAGGAGAAAAAAATGAAAATTTGTAAGAAATGAAGTTATGAAGAATGAAGAAAAGGAGTAAAGACTACTTATAGGAAAAATTCACAAAAAGACGAAACGCTTACGTGGCAAACTCCACTCGGTCTTAACCGAGCCGCCGAAGTCGGAACCGACCGTCAGCGGGCTGCGCTTCACGTAGAAAAACTCGTGTCGCGAAGCTTTGTAATGCTGTCGAAGTTCGGTATAGAACCGCTTCACATTCTTCCGAACGTTGACCGAGCAGAAGAACTCCGACTGGGCAACTTTCCTCAACGTAAAGAAATTCCGTATAAGGTCACGCTCCAACTTGATCCCACACTCGGCACAATGGACTATGAGTCCCATCAAAATCCTCATAGCGGATGGGGTAAGTTGAGAGATCGCAACCCCATATAACTCGAGAAATCCGAAGATAGCTCCCGGGATCGGGAACCAGAGGAAAGCTTCGTAAAACATCGACTCGTGCATGGCAAAATATCCCTCCGGCGCCTTGTTCATCCTGTCCCTATCTTTCGGGAGACGAAACTTAATCTTGTCCGAGATCCGGAAGTCGTATCTGAGCTCGGCCAGTGAATCCCGATCGCTCAAAGTGGGTCCATGCTTGAAGACCTCGGATATCGATCTGTAACTCGTAGACGGTCCAGGCTTCTTAAACCGCCAAGCGAAAATATCTTTACCCCAATAGGCTTTAGCTTCTCCAGGAGAACGACACTCAGACTTCACGTCCGGATACACGAAGATAGGCACCTCCGGGCGATCCGATCTGACTTCTTCCCCGGACATGGCCGAGTCGTTGCCTATCTCTGGCCAAACACGATGACTCTCGGAAGGGACCAGAGATCGGGACGGCCATGCGCGCCACCCGCCGTTGTCCTCGACATGTTGAGGAGGAGTCCAAACGCCACGTGTTATACTCGTCCTCGGCGAGACACCACCAGTTCTAACTTGAGAAGTAGCTGACGTCCTCTCTAAGGCACCTCCAGAGCCAAGCGCCCATCTTGTTATGGCTACTATGCCAGCCGCCCTCTTGGAAGCGTTCTTGGAGCCAGCCGCCCTCTTCGAACCAGACGCCCTACTCATCGAACTCCCGGCCGCCAGCTCGGGTCTGATCTCATTCCCGGCCGCCGGCTCGGGTCTGATCTCATTCCCGGCCGCCGGCTCGGATCTGATCTCATTCCCGGCCCCGGATCGGGTCTGACCTCATTCCCGGCCGCTGGCTCGGGTACGTCCTCATTCCCAGCAGCCGTTTCGGACGCCCATTGAGGAACATTAGCAAAATCGAGCGCTCCTTGGGCATTGCTAGGACCGACCTCCCGCTGAGGAACACCTTCGGGACCGTACGCTGCTCGTGGAACGGCATTTTCTCCAGCAGCCAGCAGGTCTTCCACAAGTATCATATCCTGATCCGAGGACATAAAATCGAACTCAAACTGATTGTTCATTATTGCATCGAAGTTGAGACCGAAAGGAGAACCTTCTTCACCATCCATTGCTAAAGAGGAAGATTTTCAAAGAAGAGACTTGAAGAAAAAAACTTGAGAAGGGGATGTGAAAAAATGAATGAAGCCACTCCTTTGATATAGCAAACATGACACAAACTTCCATGATGAACAATGCTCTGACAAGACATCAAAGAGAAGCGGATGAACGGACGAACGGAAAAACTCATTGTCGTCCTGTTTCAGTCAATCCCGATAAAACTCTCAGCTCGGAGCTCCTTGTTCCGAACCACGGAAGCAAAGAGCTGGGGGGCTAACTGTTGGGGTCGAAATCCCCTCCTCGAAAATTGACGGAACGAGAAGTCAAGGTCGAGATCAAATCCCGAACATGGAACGGACGAGCTAAGGCAAACTGCCCACAATCCGTCCTAGACACGAACCGGCGGCTGGGATGAGTGCCAGCCGCCGGGTCTTCTTCGCCCAAGACCGGCGGCCAGGATGAGTGCCAGCCGCCGGGTCTCCTTCGTCCAAGTCCAGCGGCCGGGATGAGTGCCGGCCGCCGGGTCTTCTTCGCCCAAGACCGGTGGCCGGGATGAGTGCCAGCAGCCGGGTCTCCTTCGTCCAAGTCCGGCGGCCGGGATGAGTGCCGGCCGCTGGGATGAGTGCCGGCCGCCGGATCTTCTTCGCCCAAGACCGGCGGCCGGGATGAGTGCCGGCCGCCGGGTCTTCTTCGCCCAAGACCGGCGGCCGGGATGAGTGCCAGCCGCCTGGTCTTCTTCGTCCAAGGCTGGCGGCTGGGATAAATGCCAGCTGCCGGGTCTTTGTGATGCACCGACCGGCGGCTGGGATAAGTGCCAGCCGCCGGGTCTTCATCATGCACATGATCATTTCTCAAGTCAAGACTCATCGTCCGAACATCGTCCAGTCGACCGACCGTCATGCCCGAACCGACCCGAAGATCATCCATGTGCATGTTCTGACTCCAAAGACGTCCGTAAACATTCCCCGAAAGACCGTGACGAACCTCCAGCCGTCCATGGACCAGTCGCCGAGCACACGAGCCAAAGGATCCGGCGGCTGGCCATTGATACGAGAACCGGCGGCTGGAAGTTCAAACGAAAAATGGGCGGTTCAAATCTCAGAAGTCGTAAAACCCTCGGAACACTATTCACGCAGGAAAAACCGTTAAAAAACACTATTCATCCCGAGAAAAAGTTAACCGAAAAATCGAATTGAGCTTAAACCGAGATTCGGATTACTATTAATCGGATTACTATTCACCGGTTTACTATTCACGGATCACTATTCATCGACGGGCCGGATTTGGGTCAGAACGCACGGACGGATCACGGAAGACTCTCGGGCCGGATATCGGGCCCAAAAAGCTTAGGTCGGCGGCTGGGAAGGAAAGACAAGGTCCCACATCGGAAATCTGAAGTCTTAGCCTCCTAGGATTGTCAGTATATATATGTACGCTCATGTAAGGGTAAATCCCATCCCAGATCCGAGTATTAGGAGTTTTAGCAATTTAAGACTATTCAGCTTTTGCTAATTTCCCTTGTACTTTAGGAAAATATCAATAAAAATCTCTCTTTTGCATTTTCGGTCCTTTAGTTCTTTACAAATAGAATTTTCGAGCCCCCATTAAATATAAGTTTTGACAATGTGAGTTTCGGCTCTCACAAATATCACTTGTCTTACTATATCTTCATCTTCAAATATCACTTGCCTCACTTTATCTTCAAGCCAAAAATAATAAAAGCATAGATGAACAAATTGCTTTTCAATCTAACATGTTTAGCCAAATCTCCCTAATTTATATTTTATATTGCCATAGGTAATCAATCAATCAAATAAAGATAATTCGAACATAATTGATAACTGATAAAATGTTTCACATCGTCATTCATCCATAACCATTCATAATCATCATTCATCCAAGAGGTCTTAGCCTTAAAAAACATCATTTTATGAATAATTTAAAACAAAATACTCATACAATAGCCGCTTAGTCTAGAATTCCATAGCTTAAACTAACATAATTCGGACCAAACATTTCTTCATTCCCGGACCAATGTTTCTTCATCACCTACAATAATCATAAGACAAATTTACTCAATGATGCATACAAAACTAACATACAAGCATCACAATAGACTAACTAAAACTCTTACTGATATTATGTGTTTTTAGCGTTTTTTGATTCATTTTTAGTATTCGGTTTGAGTTTTGATTTGCATCTTTCGTTAGTTTTTCGAGTCTTTTCTTTTGTTTTGAGTCTTTTTACAGATTCTATGGAGTTCCGAAGGAGTTTGGCGTTTACGGACATGTTCGAGTCAAGTTAAGATGGAAAAACGAGAAAAGGACCAAACACAAGAGAACGACCGTTCTGAAGAAGAACGATCGTTCTGGACAAGCAAAGGAACGACCGTTCTTGGACTAGAACGACCATGAAGAACGATCGTTCTCCACCTAGAACGATCGTTCCCCTCTTCACCAACCTTGCCGACAAATGTTCTATGGATCGATCGTTCTCTCCCTTGTGCCCGTTCCCACACTCACCTACCCTGCCGACAAAAATACTAAGGAACGACCGTTCTCCCCATCAGAACGATCGTTCCCCGACTCCGCATCTCACCTACTACGGATCGACCATTGGGAATGATCGTTCTCCACCTAGAACGACCGTTCCCCGTCCTACCTACTCCCCTACACCTTGGCCTATAAATATAACTCACTCTTGATGTTTACAAACACACCATCTTCTTCCTTCTCTCTTCTCTAGCTTCAAAGCATTGCTCCTTCTTCAGTTTTAAGCTTTTATGTTTATGCTTTTATTAAGTTTTATTTAGTTTCTTTTAAGCTTTATACATTTATGCTTATGCTTTAAGTTTTACTTTCAGTTCTTATATTTATGCTTTACTTTCAGTTCTTCTATTTATGCTTTACTTTCAGTTCTTATATTTATGCTTTAATTAAGTTCTTATAAGTTTATATCCAGCTTTTTTTTTATCTATTCAAGCCTTTATGATGAACTTTATAATCTCTTTGTTTTCTTCTTTAATCATGTCTGAGTAGATCTCTTAGTTAGGTTAAGGTTTGTCAAGGGAATTCATGAGCTTTAGGGTTAAACACAAATAGGCTATTCAAATCAATGTCTTCACCTTTGTTGTTCTTAATGCTTAGATCGAATTGATCACTTGATTTTATGATATTGGGTTAAACTTAGACAGCGAGAGTTGCTAGGTTGCTAGAAAGAACAATGGTGAACAATTTATTCATTACCTGCGAGAGTAGATGTATTGGAGAATTGTGAACATATCAAACCTATCCTTAATGCTTGTCTACGATCTCTAGTACCAGTGAGAGTTAGGATTTCTAGGTTGATAGACAAAGATATTGATACCACGAGAGTGGATTGATATTATCTTAGTGTTTGAGTTCTAGACTTACGCTTAATCATTGCCTGAATAGTTGTTGATCCTTGCTCTGAATCTCCTGCGATATTCCTTGACCTAACGCTTGTTTAATATTATATTTACAACCAATTTTGCTTTTATTATTGCTATCTACAAAAACCAAAAACATATTTGAATTGTCTTAGCTTTTGATTTAGCTCATTAGATCAAAGTGTGAAACTGGTCTTCGTGGGATCGACCCCTAAATACTACTTCGTATGCTGTGCACTTGCAGTAGAAAATAAAGGTTTAAAACTCGTGTATCAAGTTTTTGGCGCCGTTGCCGGGGACCAAATATTCACCTTTGGTTTACGACTGAATTATTAGACTAAGAACTTTACTGAACCTGTTTTCTTTTCTTCTTTGTTTTTGTGTTTCAGGTGCATGTCCACAAGGAGCACAAGGAGCAAAAACAACAAAGACCTTCTTAGCTTGACAAACGACGAGCTAGCAAGGATAGAACGAGGAAACAGAAGACGCAACACACCCGTTAAAGAAGCAGAAACGTGTGACACCGCCAACTCAGAGATGGGCGGACAAATAGACATCGCAGCTCAGCTGCAACAACTTCAAGCAGCCATGGAGCAGCTTCGTTTGCAACAGGAGAGGCAACTCGTTGCACAACCTGCTTTCGGGGACAAAGATGCGGCTCACACATACTACCAGGATCGATCTGCGATCGTTACCCCGACCATCCAGAGGCAAGATTACGAGATCAAACCTCAAATGATCGGCCTCGTGAAGCAACACCTGTTCCACGGTCTGCCTGCTGAGATTCCGATGGATCACATCGAGAACTTCGAAGAGATCTGTAGCACAACCGGTTCCAATGGTGTGCCTCCAGATTTCTTGAAGTGCAAGCTTTTCCCCTTCTCTCTTACGGGAAAAGCATCAGGGTGGTTAAAATCTTTACCACCAGGCTCTCTACCGACTTGGGCCGATGCACGAGCAGCCTTCTTGGATAAGTTCTACACGAAATCCAAGATCGCGGCCTTGAGGAAAAAGATCTCCTCATTCGAGAAACAGTCCGGCGAATCCTTCAATGAAGCATGGGAGCGGTTTAAGGAGTACAAGCGCGAGTGCCCTCACCATGGGTTTAGTGATGAGCAGCTGCTCATCACCTTCTATGACGGAGTAAATTAGGACTACAGAAACGCCCTGAATGCAGCTAGTAATGGTGACTTCTACACTAAGTCAAAGGAAGGAGCTCTGGAGCTGATCGAGAACCTAGCCGCAAGTTCCAGCAACAAAAGCCCAGAGTACGACAGAAAGAAGGTCAACAGTATGGACTCCAAGAAGATTGATGAGCTCGCGGCCATGGTTAACCTTTTGCTAAAAAAGAACCAGAAGTCAGTCCACTTTGGGGACGAGAATGGGGAAGCACCTATCGCTCAAGCCTATGAGGAAGAAACCGGGAATGATCAGATGGAGGTGAATTATGTGACGGGGCAAAGTTTCGGACAGAACCGCGGTTTCAACAACCAAAGCTTCAACACTCATCCAAACCTGTCCTATAGGAGCACCAATGTGGAGAATCCGCAAGATCAAGTTTATCCTAAGCAAGGAAATCAGCCACAGATGGGTTTTCAGAAGAACTACTCCAACAACTACCAGAACCGGCCATTTGTTCCTAATCAGAACCGTTTCCAAGGAGGGAATCAGCCAAGGCACCCTTTCACAAACTCGCAGCCCCCAGCCTTTCACAAATCCGCAACCTTCATCTTCAGCAACCGGCTCCCAAGACGAGCTGAAGAACATGATGCAGCAGTTGATGGCGAGTCAACAAAAGGCGGCAGCAGAAATCAACTCCAAAGTTGACACTATGTATACTGATCTTAATGGGAAGTATGAGGCTGTATGGACCCACATGAAGCAACTGGATGTTCAGATTGCACAAACTGCCGAGTCTATAAAAAGAACACCAGGGACTCTGCCTGGAAAAGCTGAAGCACCTAGGAAGGAGTTTGTCAACGTCGTCGAGCTGAGGAGCGGGAAAACATTGAACTCGGAAACAATCGCTGGATCGGAAAAAGGAAAAGAAGCGACAACCGAGCACCCTGGCCCGTCAACCGAGCACATGCTCAGCCAAGAAACTCCAACAACTTCGGCCAGCAATCCAGAAGCAAGGGTATACAAACCCAAGGTCCCATACCATGTACCACCCAAGAAGTCTCGCAAGGACTTAGAGGATGCTAAATGCAGAGAGATGCTCAGAGACCTAACCGTGAAGCTGCCTCTCACGGATGCCGTTCAGATGATACCGGCTCTTAAACGGTACGTGAAAACCCTAGTCTCCGGAAAAATAGCTGAGGAGGAAAACGTGATGGTAGTCTCCAAAGAATGCAGTGCTGTTCTGCAAAACAAGGTCCTTAAGAAGAGAAGCGATCCTGGCAGATTCGTTTTATCAGTCAAGATCGGCCCCATGACATTCGCATGCTCTCTATGCGATCTCGGTTCCAGTGTCAACCTTATGCCATACTCTGTGGCAAAACGGTTAGGGTTCACAAATTTCAAACCCACGCACATCTCATTGGTCTTCGCAGACAGATCAACAAAACTTCCGGTGGGTATGTTAGAAGATCTTCATGTGCGAATTTGAGACACACTCATCCCAGCTGATTTCGTGGTTCTAGAGCTTGAAGAAGAACCGAAAGACCCTCTGATTCTTGGCCGGCCATTCTTATGCACAGCTGGTGCAATAATCGATGTACAGAATGGAGTGATTGACCTTCAGCTAGGCGACATGGTAATGTCATTCGAGATGGATAAATTGTTGAAGAAACCAATGATGGATGGACAGACCTTCACTGTGGAAGGCGTGGATGATGTATATGATGAGGCAGCTGAAGAGCTTCTGTGCCCGGATCCTCTTGAGACCGCTCTAACTCTGGCTGAAAGAGAGCATGGTTTCCTGAGCGAGGATGCCGACAGCTTTGCCAAGATGCTAGATTCCAGCCAAAGAATGGAGCAAATGGTAGCGTACACGAGCCTAGATGATGAGGAGAACTCGGCATAAACAGACGGAGCACCCGCTCCAACCCCACGAGCACCTGCTCTGCCACTTGACCCGATAGACAGCCCTTGGAGCGAATTGAAAGCACCGAAACTGGAGCTCAAAACCCTTCCAGCGGGGCTCAGGTACGCATTCCTTGGAAAAAACTCTACTTACCCGGTAATTGTGAATGCTGATTTGAATAATGTGGAAGTAGCTTTACTTTTATGCGAGCTTAGGAAGTATAGAAAGGCTATAGGGTATTCAGTTGATGATATCACTGGCATCTCCCCTGATCTTTGCATGCATAGGATACATCTAGAAAATGAATCGATGAGTTCTATAGAACATCAAAGGAGGTTGAATCCGAATCTGAAAGATGTTGTTAAAAAGGAGATAACGAAACTTCTAGAAGCCGGTGTAATTTATGCTATTTCTGATTGTACTTGGGTTAGTCCAGTTCATGTAGTTCCTAAGAAAGGTGGAATCACTGTAATAAAGAATGATAGGAATGAACTGATACCGACTGGGACCATAACCGGCCATAGAATGTGCATAGATTATCGTAAACTGAATGCTGCAACTCGCAAGGATCACTTCCCTTTGCCCTTTATTGATCAGATGCTTGAAAGACTTGCTAACCGTCCATACTACTGTTTTTTAGATGGTTACTCAGGGTTCTTTCAGGTCCCCATCCATCCAGACGACCAGGAGAAGACAACATTCACATGTCCTTATGGCACATTCGCTTACCGGCGCATGCCATTCGGATTGTGCAATGCTCCGGCAACTTTCCAGCGATGCGTAATGTCCATTTTTACCGACTTGATCAAAGACATAATGGAGGTGTTCATGGATGACTTCTCGGTGTATGGAGACTCTTTCTCTCACTGTTTATCTAATCTATGCAGGGTACTTCAGCGATGTGAGGAAAAACACCTAGTTCTAAATTGGGAGAAGTGTCACTTCATGGTCAGGAACGGGATTGTACTTGGGCATCGCATATCAGAAGATGGCATCGAAGTGGATAAAGCTAAGATCGAGGTTATGATGAACCTACAACCACCTACTTCTGTCAAGGGGATCTGCAGCTTTCTGGGGCATGCAGGCTTCTATCGCAGGTTCATCAAGGATTTTTCAAAGATAGCTAGACCCCTCACGAGGCTGTTGTGCAAGGAGGTGAAGTTCGAATTTGATAGCGACTGTCTTGAGGCTTTTCATACGATCAAAGGAGCATTGGTCAGCGCACCCATTGTACAACCACCAGATTGGAGCCTACCTTTCGAGGTTATGACGGATGCTAGCGACTATGCTGTTGGTGCAGTTCTCGGCCAGAGGAAAGACAAGAAGCTCCACGTTATCTACTACGCCAGTCGCACATTGGATGATGCTCAGTGCAAGTATGCTACGACAGAAAAGGAGCTTATGGCCGTCGTCTTCGCCTCTGAGAAATTTCGGTCCTATCTCGTTGGATCAAAGGTTATAGTTCATACTGATCATGCAGCACTCAAGTATCTGCTGACCAAGAAAGACGCTAAGCCGCGGCTACTTAGTTGGATTCTCCTACTTCAAGAATTCGACCTGGAGATCAAGGACAAGAAGGGAATAGATAATGGAGCTGCCGACCATTTATCTAGGATGAGGATTGATGAGGAACTCCCACTCAATGACAGCCTCCCTGAAGAACAAGTTTACTCGATCGGAGTATTCCAAATCGAGGAAGCACATGCTCCCACCCAGCGAGCACCTGCTCACTCCGAATTCTGCAACCAAACCGAAAGCAGCCAACATCCTCAGATCCCTTGGTTTGGTGAGATTGCGAATTACCTAGCTGCTGATCTAGAACCTCACGGTTTTGTGGGCAACAAAAGGAAGAAATTCCTAAAGGATATTCGCCATTATTTCTGGGATGAGCCGTACCTGTACAAGCATTGCCCAGATGGAGTATTGAGACGTTGCATGGCTGAGGAAGAGGTACCGGAGATTCTGTTTCACTGTCATGGCTCTTCCTACGCCAGACACTTCGCTACTTTCAAGACGGTCTCCAAGGTTCTGCAAGCTGGATATTGGTGGCCAACAGAGTTTAAGGATGCTCAGCGCTTTATCTCCAGATGCGATTCATGCCAGCGACAGGGCAACATCAGCAAGCGCAATGAGATGCCACAGAACTTCATTCTCGAAGCGGAGGTCTTTGACGTATGGGGCATTGATTTTATGGGACCATTCCCATCTTCTTTCGGGAATGAGTACATACTCGTGGCTGTTGACTATGTGTCTAAATGGGTTGAGGCATTGGCGAGTCCCACGAATGATGCAAGGGTGGTGATCAAGATGTTCAAATCTATCATTTTCCCTAGATTTGGTGTTCCGCGAGTTGTTATCAGCGATGGAGGCTCTCACTTCATCAACAAGATCTTCGAGAATCTATTGCACAAGAACGGTGTAAAGCACAGGGTCGCAACGCCTTACCATCCGCAAACAAGTAGGCAAGTTGAGATATCTAACCGGGAAATCAAGAGCATCCTTCAGAAGATTGTGAGCACAACTCGGAAGGACTGGGCTTCCAAGCTAGACGACGCTCTATGGGCTTACAGGACCGCCTACAAAACGCCTCTCGGGACCACTCCTTTCCACCTTGTTTACGGCAAAGCCTGTCACCTCCCGTCGAGCTCGAATTCAAAGCCGCATGGGCTGTCAAGCTGCTCAACTATGACATTAAGCCGGCTTCAGAACGACGCATGATGCAGCTACATGAGCTTCAGGAGATTAGGCATCTCGCCTATGAGAACTCCAAAATCTACAAGGAACGAACCAAAGCATACCACGACAGGCGCATCCTAGCTCGTAACTTCACCCCCAACGTCCTGGTTCTACTCTTCAACTCTCGGCTGAAGCAGTTTCCCGGGAAGTTGCGATCAAGATGGTCTGGGCCCTTCACCATAAAGGAAGTGCGACCATATGGAGTTGTCGTCTTGTTCAACAACAAAGGAGAAGAGTTCGTGGTCAATGGACAGCGGTTGAAACCATATCTTGCCGAAACACAACTCGGAGACGGGGAAGAAACTCCCTTGACCAAGCCTCCTCAAGCATAATCAACTCTCCACGTCAAGCTTAGCGACGTAAAACAAGCGCTTTCGTGGGAGGCAACCCACCAGGTAACATGTAAATAGCGTGAAGTTTTTCGTTCTTGTTCTATTTACGTTTCTTGTTTTGTTTGAGATTGTTTTTGCAGGCTTTTACTAAGTGTTCGAGAAACCGCTCTGCTGGGAGCGAAAAGACCGATCGTTCCTAACAAGAACGGTCGTTCTACACGGGAAAACGATCAATCCCAAGGATAGAGAGCAACACCGATGGCTCCACCAGCGACCACTGAGCTTGTGGTTATTTCTGTCACCCTTGTTATATCCATTTTTACACTTTAATTCTATTTTACGGGTTTCTCTTTCAGATTAGTTTTAACCGGGACGGTTCAAAACAAGTCTGGGGGAGGAATTCATTTGTGTACTAGCGGTGTGTTTTATGGATGTTCATTTCTTATGTTTTATTTTGGTGTGTTTAGATTTTCAAAAAAAAAAAAAAAAAATTTTTAGTCGAGTCAAAACACTGTGTGAATTTGTTAAAACTTTTTGGAATTGCAACATGTTCGATGTCATTGCCTTATGACTGTTTAGCATTGTTTGAGGATAGTTTGGAAACGCAGAAAAACCCATAACTTGATCATTTAGTGAATTTCTCAAATCATCTGAACTTAATCAAAATATCGGAACTTAATATGGACTTAATTTATCTCACTTAGGGGGTTGATAATCATGTATTGGATTTTACATTTGGAGTTTTCTTTGCATCATTTCTACCAATCTTTGCTAACTCCAAATGGCTGGACTTATCCTTAGTCTAGTACCACACCCTTACCATTTCCATGTTGAAACCCACTTTTCTTCGTTTACTGTCATTGCATTCATGTGCAAAAACTATGGAGTATACGGACCGACACAACTTTTCTTTAGGATTGTGTCTAGATAGGTGGTCTCTTTCTGATTAAACTCATGGGATGTGTCTAGAAATGTGATCTCTCTCTTTGAATATATTCATTGAAAATTTTCGTTTCAAAAGAGGGTGAACTTTTAAAAAGGTAGAAGATTTTATTCACATTCAAGAAATAAGCTTACATCGTTGAAATTCTTTTGATGCAGATCTTAGAGACTAAACCGGTTCCATTCTCCGATCTATAAAAAAAATAAAAAAAAAATATATATATATATATTAAAAAAAAAAGAGAGAAAAGAAAAGAAAACAGAAGGAACCGGGAAAGTCAAGGTAATATCGTTAAATTTCATAAAACGTTAAAAGAAATCATGTTCTTGTTTGTGACTTTGTTAAATAAGGGTAGAAGGATTAGAGATAAGGAGAGTTGTGTACCTCCTAATTGGTTCGTGTCTCACGGTGATTTTGCATAATGATTTGCATCCGTTTGTACTGCTAAAAGAAACCGAAACACTTGAGCCACCAAATGCCAACCTTGATACCTAGACCATAACATGTTAGATATTCCCTTTGTGAGAGTACACGCATTTGATAATAAATGTTAAATATTGAGTTCTGCTTGATCATGAGATTTCACTCATTTACTACGGTTATGGAGAAGTACAATGAAGTACGGTTTGATCTGAACTTTGCGAATGCGGTTTACGGGCAATTGATTTAGAGTATGGTCCTATAAGTTTTACAAGTTTCACACATTTTTCTAACCTCTCCTCTTTGTAAGATCTCTGGTTTTGCTTGGGGACAAGCAAATGTTTTAGTTGGGGAGAGTTGATATTATGTGTTTTTAGCGTATTTTGATTCGTTTTTAGTATTCGGTTTGAGTTTTGATTTGCATCTTTCGTTAGTTTTTCGAGTCTTTTCTTTTGTTTTGAGTCTTTTTACAGATTCTATGGAGTTCCGAAGGAGTTTGGCGTTTACGGACATGTTCGAGTCAAGTTAAGATAGAAAAACGAGAAAAGGACCAAACACAAGAGAACGACCGTTCTGAAGAAGAACGATTGTTCTGGACAAGCAAAGGAACGACCGTTCTTGGACTAGAACGACCATGAAGAACGATTGTTCTCCACCTAGAACGATCGTTCCCCTCTTCACCAACCTTGCCGACAAATGTTCTATGGATCGATCGTTCTCTCCCTTGTGCCCGTTCGCACACTCACCTACCCTGCCGACAAAAATACTAAGGAACGACCGTTCTCCCCATCAGAACGATCGTTCCCCGACTCCGCATCTCACCTACTACGGATCGACCATTGGGAACGATCGTTCTCCACCTAGAACGACCGTTCCCCGTCCTACCTACTCCCCTACACCTTAGCTTATAAATATAACTCACTCTTGATGTTTACAAACACACCATCTTCTTCCTTCTCTCTTCTCTAGCTTCAAAGCATTGCTCCTTCTTCAGTTTTAAGCTTTTATGTTTATGCTTTTATTAAGTTTTATTTAGTTTCTTTTAAGCTTTATACATTTATGCTTATGCTTTAAGTTTTACTTTCAGTTCTTATATTTATGCTTTACTTTCAGTTCTTCTATTTATGCTTTACTTTCAGTTCTTATATTTATGCTTTAATTAAGTTCTTATAAGTTTATATCCAGCTTTTGTTATCTATTCAAGCCTTTATGATGAACTTTATAATCTCTTTGTTTTCTTCTTTAATCATGTCTGAGTAGATCTCTTAGTTAGGTTAAGGTTTGTCAAGGGAATTCATGAGCTTTAGGGTTAAACACAAATAGGCTATTCAAATCAATGTCTTCACCTTTGTTGTTCTTAATGCTTAGATCGAATTGATCACTTGATTTTATGATATTGGGTTAAACTTAAACAGCGAGAGTTGCTAGGTTGCTAGAAAGAACATTGGTGAGCAATTTATTCATTACCTGCGAGAGTAGATGTATTGGAGAATTGTGAACATATCAAACCTATACTTAATGCTTGTCTACGATCTCTAGTACCAGCGAGAGTTAGGATTTCTAGGTTGATAGACAAAGATATTGATACCACGAGAGTGGATTGATATTATCTTAGTGTTTGAGTTCTAGACTTACGCTTAATCATTGCCTGAATAGTTGTTGATCCTTGCTCTGAATCTCCTGCGATAGTCCTTGACCTAACGCTTGTTTAATATTATATTTACAACTGATTTCGCTTTTATTATTGCTATCTACAAAAACCAAAAACATATTTGAATTGTCTTAGCTTTTGATTTAGCTCATTAGATCAAAGTGTGAAACTGGTCTTCGTGGGATCGACCCCTAAATACTACTTCGTATGTTGTGCACTTGCAGTAGGAAATAAGGGTTTAAAACTCGTGTATCAAGTTTTTGGCGCCGTTGCCGGGGACCAAATATTCACCTTTGGTTTACGGCTGAATTATTAGACTAAAAACTTTACTGAACCTGTTTTCTTTTCTTCTTTGTTTTTGTGTTTCAGGTGCATGTCCACAAGGAGCACAAGGAGCAAAAACAACAAAGACCTTCTTAGCTTGAAAAACGACGAGCTAGCAAGGATAGAACGAGGAAACAGAAGACGCAACACACCCGTTAAAGAAGCAGAAACGTGTGACACCGCCAACTCAGAGATGGGCGGACAAATAGACATCGCAGCTCAGCTGCAACAACTTCAAGCAGCTATGGAGCAGCTTCGTTTGCAACAGGAGAGGCAACTCGTTGCACAACCTGCTTTCGGGGACAAAGATGCGGCTCACACATACTACCAGGATCGATCTGCGATCGTTACCCCGACCATCCAGAGGCAAGATTACGAGATCAAACCTCAAATGATCGGCCTCGTGAAGCAACACCTGTTCCACGGTCTGCCTGCTGAGATTCCGATGGATCACATTGAGAACTTCGAAGAGATCTGTAGCACAACCGGTTCCAATGGTGTGCCTCCAGATTTCTTGAAGTGCAAGCTTTTCCCCTTCTCTCTTACGGGAAAAGCATCACGGTGGTTAAAATCTTTACCACCAGGCTCTCTACCGACTTGGGCCGATGCACGAGCAGCCTTCTTGGATAAGTTCTACACGAAATGCAAGACCGCGGCCTTGAGGAACAAGATCTCCTCATTCGAGCAACAGTCCGGCGAATCCTTCAATGAAGCATGGGAGCGGTTTAAGGAGTACAAGCGCGAGTGCCCTCACCATGGGTTTAGTGATGAACAGTTGCTCAGCACCTTCTATGACGGCGTAAATTGGGACTACAGAAACGCCCTGAATGCAGCTAGTAACGGTGACTTCTACACTAAGTCAAAGGAAGGAGCTCTGGAGCTGATCGAGAACCTAGCCGCAAGTTCCAGCAACAAAAGCCCAGAGTACGACAGAAAGAAGGTCAACAGTATGGACTCCAAGAAGATTGATGAGCTCGCGGCCATGGTTAACCTTTTGCTAAAAAAGAACCAGAAGTCAGTCCACTTTGCGGACGAGAATGGGGAAGCACCTATCGCTCAAGCCTATGAGGAAGAAACCGGGAATGATCAGATGGAGGTGAATTATGTGACGGGACAAAGTTTCGGGCAGAACCGCGGTTTCAACAACCAAGGCTTCAACACTCATCCAAACCTGTCCTATAGGAGCACCAATGTGGAGAATCCGCAAGATCAAGTTTATCCTAAGCAAGCAAATCAGCCACATATGGGTTTTCAGAAGAACTACTCCAACAACTACCAGAACCGGCCATTCGTTCCTAATCAGAACCGTTTCCAAGGAGGGAATCAGCCAAGGCACCCTTTCACAAACTCGCAGCCCCAGCCTTTCACAAATCCGCAACCTTCATCTTCAGCAACCGGCTCCCAAGACGAGCTGAAGAACATGATGCAGCAGTTGATGGCGAGTCAACAAAAGGCGGCAGCAGAAATCAACTCCAAAGTTGACACTATGTATACTGATCTTAATGGGAAGTATGAGGCTGTATGGACCCACATGAAGCAACTGGATGTTCAGATTGCACAAACTGTCGAGTCTATAAAAAGAACACCAGGGACTCTGCCTGGAAAAGCTGAAGCACCTAGGAAGGAGTTTGTCAACGCCGTCGAGCTGAGGAGCGGGAAAACATTGAACTCGGAAACAATCGCCGGATCGGAAAAAGGAAAAGAAGCGACAACCGAGCACCCTGGCCTGTCAACCGAGCACATGCTCAGCCAAGAAACTCCAACAACTTCGGCCAGCAATGGTATACAAACCCAAGGTCCCATACCCTGTACCACCCAAGAAGTCTCGCAAGGACTTAGAGGATGCTAAATGCAGAGAGGTGCTCAGAGAACTAACCGTGAAGCTGCCTCTCACGGATGCCGTTCAGATGATACCGGCTCTCAAACGGTACGTGAAAACCCTAGTCTCCGGAAAAATAGCTGAGGAGGAAAATGTGATGGTAGTCTCCAAAGAATGCAGTGCTGTTCTGCAAAACAAGGTCCTTAAGAAGAGAAGCGATCCTGGCAGATTCGTTTTATCAGTCAGATCGCATGATCCCATGACATTCGCATGCTCTCTATGCGATCTTGGTTCCAGTGTCAACCTTATGCCATATTCTGTGGCAAAACGGTTAGGGTTCACAAATTTCAAACTCACGCGCATCTCATTGGTCTTCGCAGACAGATCAACAAAACTTCCGGTGGGTATGTTAGAAGATCTTCATGTGCGAATTGGAGACACACTCATCCCAGCTGATTTCGTGGTTCTAGAGCTTGAAGAAGAACCGAAAGACCCTCTGATTCTTGGCCGGCCATTCTTATGCACAGCTGGTGCAATAATCGATGTACAGAATGGAGTGATTGACCTTCAGCTAGGCGACATGGTAATGTCATTCGAGATGGATAAATTGTTGAAGAAACCAATGATGGATGGACATACCTTCACTGTGGAAGGTGTGGATGATGTATATGATGAGGAAGCTGAAGAGCTTTTATGCCCGGATCCTCTTGAGACCGCTCTAACTCTGGCTGAAAGAGAGCATGGTTTCCTGAGCGAGGATGCCGACAGCTTTGCCAAGATGCTAGATTCCAGCCAAAGAATGGAGCAAATGGTAGCGTACACGAGCCTAGATGATGAGGAGAACTCGGCAGAAACAGACGGAGCACCCGCTCCAACCCCACGAGCACCTGCTCCGCCACTTGACCTGATAGACAGCCCTTGGAGCGAATTGAAAGCACCGAAACTGGAGCTCAAAACCCTTCCAGGGGGCTCAGGTACGCATTCCTTGGAAAAAACTCTACTTACCCGGTAATTGTGAATGATGATTTGAATAATGTGGAAGTAGCTTTACTTTTATGCGAGCTTAGGAAGTATAGAAAGGCTATAGGGTATTCAGTTGATGATATCACTGGCATCTCCTCTGATCTTTGCATGCATAGGATACATCTAGAAAATGAAT
This sequence comes from Isatis tinctoria, assembly GCA_010577795.1. Classification (NCBI taxonomy): domain Eukaryota; kingdom Viridiplantae; phylum Streptophyta; class Magnoliopsida; order Brassicales; family Brassicaceae; genus Isatis; species Isatis tinctoria. Next base: position 16,505,248 of record CM021247.1, on the reverse strand, counting down.
CGATGCGTTCTATAGAACATCAAAGGAGGTTGAATCCGAATCTGAAAGATGTTGTTAAAAAGGAGATAATGAAACTTCTAGAAGCCGGTGTAATTTATGCTATTTCTGATAGTACTTGGGTTAGTCCAGTTCATGTAGTTCCTAATAAAGGTGGAATCACTGTAATAAAGAATGATAGGAATGAACTGATACCGACTAGGACCATAATCGGCCATAGAATGTGCATAGATTATCGTAAACTGAATGCTGCAACTCGCAAGGATCACTTCCCTTTGCCCTTTATTGATCAGATGCTTGAAAGACTTGCTAACCGTCCATACTACTGTTTTTTAGATGGTTACTGATATTACGTGTTTTTAACGTATTTTGATTCGTTTTTAGTATTCGGTTTGAGTTTTGATTTGCATCTTTCGTTGGTTTTTCGAGTCTTTTCTATTGTTTTGAGTCTTTTACAGATTTTATGGAGTTCCGATGGAGTTTGGTGTTTACGGACATGTTCGAGTCGAGTTAATATGGAAAAACACGAGAAAAGGACCAGGGTTGTAGAACAATTCGGTTTGTAGCCTAATTCCATCTGGTCTGATCAGAATCCTTGATTGAATGCTCGGAGGTCTCCATTCGCGTGAGCTGCAAAACACCCAACTTGTAAATGGCATAACTCCTTCATATATACTCCGATTGATCTGATTCTTCTATGAGGAGCTTTGTAATTGAGCTGAGAACATTTTCCAAGTGGTTTCATGCCTAGAAGCCTCGTGGTTGAGAAGATATGCTTCGAACAATGAGCGTATGTCTTTGCTGCTTCCCATAGTCCTATCACTTGCTGACAAGACCAAGAGAACGACCGTTCTACCAACAGAACGACCGTTCTCCGTCTCACCTACTCTACCGACAAAAAAAGGAAGAGAACGACCGTTCCCCATGGAGAACGACCGTTCCCCGACTCACCAACACCCACCTACTTCGATCGACCACTCAGAACGACCGTTCTCCTCCAGAACGGTCGTTCCCCATCCTACCTACTCCCCTACACCTTGGCCTATATATAGAACTCACTCTTGATGTTCTAAAACACCCATCTCCTTCCTCCTCTCTTCTCTAGCTTCAGAGCTTTGCTCTTAGTCTTTTTTTTTTAGTTTTTATGTTTATGTTTTTATTAAGTTTTATTTAGTTTGTTTTAAGCTTTATATTTATGCTTTAATCAAGTTCTATCATTTTTACCTTCAGTTCTTACTTTCAGTTCTTTACTTTCAGTCTTTACTTTCAGTCTTTACTTTCAGTCTTTACTTTCAGTCTTTACTTTCAGTTCTTATATTTATGCTTTAATTAAGTACTTATAAGTTATATTCAGCTTTCATTATCTATTCAAGTTTTTATTATGAACTTTATAATCTCGTTGTTATCTCCTTCATTAATCATGTCTGAGTAGATCTCTTAGTTAGGTTAAGGTTTGTCAAAGGGATTCATGAGCTTTAGGGTTAAACACAAATAGGTTATTCAAATCGATGTCTTCACCTTTGTTGTTCTTAATGCTTAGATCAAATTGATCATTTGATTTTATGATATTTGGTTAAACTTAGACAACGACAGTTGCTAGGTTGCTAGAATAAACATTGGTGAGCAATTTAACCATTACCTACGACAGTAGATGTAGTGAGAATTGTGAACGTATCGAACCTATCCTTAATGCTTGTTTACGATTTCTAGTACCAACGACAGTTAGGATTTCTAGATCGTTAGACAAAGTTATTGATACCACGACAGTGGATTGATATTATCTTTATGTTTGAGTTCTAGACTTATGCTTAAACACTGCCTGAATAGTTGTTTGATCCGCTGCTCTGAATCTCCTGCGATATTCCTTGACCTAACGCTTGTTAATATTATCTTTTCAACCGATTTTACAACCGATTTTATTATTTTCTATTTATAAAAACCAAAAACAAAAACAATCTTGATTCGTTTAGCTCGATTAGAATCCTGTACTCTTGGTGTGCCTATTCTTGCTTTCCTCGTGGATCGATAAAATAACATTTGGTTGTTGTTTTCACACCGAAAATACGCAGCATCAAATTGGCGCCGTTGCCGGGGAAGGCATTAGCAATAGCCATTGAGATTTGGAATCTACCGAGTCTAAATTTTAGTTTATAAAAAAAAAAAAAAAAAAAAAAAGAGAAACTTCTGGGGTTTTTACAAACTTTGATGGCCAGGGACTACAAAGATTGGCCACAAGAAGAGGAGGACACATTTGAAGAATACATTGAAGATGAGCCTCTTGATGAGAACATACTTACACCAGAACAAAGAGTGGAGTTGGATAAGCTTTGTGTGGAAAATACGCAGCATACAATCCTGAAAAGGAGTGACCTAGCAATAATGATCCGGTTGAACCTCATATCATATCGAGCAGCACTAGAAGGAAGAGAGTTTACGTTTTATGAGATAATGGTAGCCCGTTCACTTAAGGAGGTAATATATTGGGTTCCACCATTCCAATTACAAGGTACATCCGATTTAGCCTTTGAATTTCAAGATTTTGAGGATAGTCACATGCCTTCTATTGAAGATGTACCTTATGATTCACCTTCCTCCATACTCATTGATGAATGCTATGATTTGATATGTGAGACTCAAAGACTAGATGCCTTAAGAGTAGAAAAGTTTGCTAGAGATTATCATGAAATATGTTTTGATACTAGTTATCTTTGTGCTTTGAATGATCATAATCTCGAGCTTAACTCTTTAATGCTAGAGGAATCTAGATCGCTTCTTGAAAAATCTGACCTAGGGGATGAATTTGATTTAGATAAGATCTTGGATGAGATAGAGAACCCTAAGGTTGAGAATGATGATGATAATGAGAATGTGGTATTTTATAAGATTGATGGAGATAAAGTTGACTATTTTGTGACAAACTTGTTTGAAGCTAAAGTTGATTATATCTTTCCATCGAATGTATTTGATTCTCAACAACATCTCACTGTCAAGGAATATTTGAAGATACACGCTACATTTGTAGTAAACTTCCTTGATGAGAATATTGTCTATTTCCTTCGGACAATTGTATGCCTTTTTGCGCACTTTGTTTCTTGTCCCAATAAGAGAAGGACCAAAGGTGCATTGGCTCAGCCTTTTGATTCTCATGATTAGCACTTGTGCTCAGAAGTCAAGCTAACGACTTAAACCAAGCGCTTGGTGGGAGGCAACCCGCTGGTAAGTGTTTTTCTTTTATTTTCTTTTACTATTGATTTTTGGTTTTGTTTTTCTTTGTTTCAGTTATAAAAAAAAAAAAAAAAAAAAAAAAAAAACGAGCGAGCACCCCAAATCTGTTTCCGAGCACCTGCTCCGCCGGAGTGCTCCATAAAAAAATAAATAAAAATAAAAATAAAATAAAAATAGAAGGGGGTGCACGTCTTCAGGTAAGTTTTCTTGTCCCTACACCACTGTCAAATCCATTTAGGACATTTTTATTTTATTTATGAGTTTGCGGGTTTCTCATTCAGATTTGTTTTAACCGGGACGGTTAAAAACAAGTCTGGGGGAGGGATTCATTTGTGTACTAACGATGTGTTTTGTGGATGTTTTATATTTTATTTTGGTGTGTTTAAAATTTCAAAAAGAATAAAAAAAAAAAAAAAAACATTTGTCGAGTCAAAACAATGTGTGAAATTGTTAAACTTTTTGGAATTGCAACATGTTTGATGTCATTGCCTTAGGACTGCTTAGCATTGTTTGAGGATAGTTTGGAAACGCAGAAAAATCCATAACTTGATCATTTAGTGAATTTCTCAAATCATCTGAACTTAATCGAATTATCGGAACTTAATATGGACTTAATTTATCTCACTTAGGGGGTTGATAATCATGTATTGGATTTTACATTTGGAGTTTTCTTTGCATCATTTCTACCAATCTTTGCTAACTCCAAATGGCTAGACTTATCCTTAGTCTAGTACCACACCCTTACCATTTCCATGTTGAAACCCACTTTTCTTCGTTTACTGTCATTGCATTCATGTGCAAAAACTATGGAGTATACGGACCGACACAACTTTTCTTTAGGATTGTGTCTAGATAGGTGGTCTCTTTCTGATTAAACTCATGGGATGTGTCTAGAAATGTGATCTCTCTCTTTGAATATATTCATTGAAAATTTTCGTTTCAAAAGAGGGTGAACTTTTAAAAGGGTAGAAGATTTTATTCACATTCAAGAAATAAGCTTACATTGTTGAAATTCTTTTGATGCAGATCTTAGAGACTAACCGGTTCCATTCTCCGATATAAAAAATAATATATATATAAAAAAAAAGAAAAAAAAAAAAAAACGAAAAGAGAATAAAAAAAATAAAACGGAAGGAACCGGGAAAGTCGTCAAGGTAATATCTTTAAATTTCATGAAACGTTAAAAGAAATCATGTTCTTGTTTGTGACTTGTTAAATAAGGGTAGAAGGATTAGAGTTAAGGAGAGTTGTGTACCTCCTAATTGGTCTGTGTCTCACGGTGATTTTGCATAATGATTTGCATCTGTTTATATTGCTAAAAGAAACCGAAACACTTGAGCCACCAAATACCAACCTTGATACCTAGACCATAACATGTTAGATATTCCCTTTGTGAGAGTACACGCATTTGATAATGAATGTTAAATATTAAGTTCTGCTTGATCATGAGATTTCATTTATTTACTACGGTTATGGAGAAGTACAATGAAGTACGGTTTGATCTGAACTTTGCGAATGCGGTTTACGGGCAATTGACTTAGAGTATGGTCCTATGAGTTTTACAAATTTCACACGTTTTTCTAACCTCTCCTCTTTGTAAGATATCTGGTTTTGCTTGAGGACAAGCAAAGGTTTTAGTTGGGGGGAGTTGATATTACGTGTTTTTAACGTATTTTGATTCGTTTTTAGTATTCGGTTTGAGTTTTGATTTGCATCTTTCGTTGGTTTTTCGAGTCTTTTCTATTGTTTTGAGTCTTTTACAGATTTTATGGACTTCCGATGGAGTTTGGTGTTTACGGACATGTTCGAGTCGAGTTAATATGGAAAAACACGAGAAAAGGACCAGGGTTGTAGAACAATTCGGTTTGTAGCCTAATTCCATCTGGTCTGATCAGAATCCTTGATTGAATGCTCGGAGGTCTCCATTCGCGTGAGCTGCAAAACACCCAACTTGTAAATGGCATAACTCCTTCATATATACTCCGATTGATCTGATTCTTCTATGAGGAGCTTTGTAATTGAGCTGAGAACATTTTTCAAGTGGTTTCATGCCTAGAAGCCTCGTGGTTGAGAAGATATGCTTCGAACAATGAGCGTATGTCTTTGCTGCTTCCCATAGTCCTATCACTTGCTGACAAGACCAAGAGAACGACCGTTCTACCAACAGAACGACCGTTCTCCGTCTCACCTACTCTACCGACAAAAAAAGGAAGAGAACGACCGTTCCCCATGGAGAACGACCGTTCCCCGACTCACCAACACCCACCTACTTCGATCGACCACTCAGAACGACCGTTCTCCTCCAGAACGGTCGTTCCCCATCCTACCTACTCCCCTACACCTTGGCCTATATATAGAACTCACTCTTGATGTTCTAAAACACACCATCTCCTTCCTCCTCTCTTCTCTAGCTTCAGAGCTTTGCTCTTAGTCTTTTTTTTTTAGTTTTTATGTTTATGTTTTTATTAAGTTTTATTTAGTTTGTTTTAAGCTTTATATTTATGCTTTAATCAAGTTCTATCATTTTTACCTTCAGTTCTTACTTTCAGTTCTTTACTTTCAGTCTTTACTTTCAGTCTTTACTTTCAGTCTTTACTTTCAGTTCTTATATTTATGCTTTAATTAAGTACTTATAAGTTTATATTCAGCTTTCATTATCTATTCAAGTTTTTATTATGAACTTTATAATCTCGTTGTTATCTCCTTCATTAATCATGTCTGAGTAGATCTCTTAGTTAGGTTAAGGTTTGTCAAAGGGATTCATGAGCTTTAGGGTTAAACACAAATAGGTTATTTCAAATCGATGTCTTCACCTTTGTTGTTCTTAATGCTTAGATCAAATTGATCATTTGATTTTATGATATTTGGTTAAACTTAGACAACGACAGTTGCTAGGTTGCTAGAATAAACATTGGTGAGCAATTTAACCATTACCTACGACAGTAGATGTAGTGAGAATTGTGAACGTATCGAACCTATCCTTAATGCTTGTTTACGATTTCTAGTACCAACGACAGTTAGGATTTCTAGATCGTTAGACAAAGTTATTGATACCACGACAGTGGATTGATATTATCTTTATGTTTGAGTTCTAGACTTATGCTTAAACACTGCCTGAATAGTTGTTTGATCCGCTGCTCTGAATCTCCTGCGATATTCCTTGACCTAACGCTTGTTAATATTATCTTTTCAACCGATTTTACAACCGATTTTATTATTTTCTATTTATAAAAACCAAAAACAAAAACAATCTTGATTCGTTTAGCTCGATTAGAATCCTGTACTCTTGGTGTGCCTATTCTTGCTTTCCTCGTGGATCGATAAAATAACATTTGGTTGTTGTTTTCACACCCGAAAATACGCAGCATCAGTTACTCAGGGTTCTTTCAAGTCCCCATCCATCCAGACGACCAGGAGAAGACAACATTCACATGTCCTTATGGCACATTCGCTTACCGGCGCATGCCATTCGGATTGTGCAATGCTCCGGCAACTTTCCAGCGATGCGTAATGTCCATTTTTACCGACTTGATCGAAGACATAATGGAGGTGTTCATGGATGACTTCTCGGTGTATGGAGACTCTTTCTCTCACTGTTTACCTAATCTATGCAGGGTACTTCAGCGATGTGAGGAAAAACACCTAGTTCTAAATTGGGAGAAGTGTCACTTCATGGTCAGGAACGGGATTGTACTTGGGCATCGCATATCAGAAGATGGCATCGAAGTGGAAAAAGCTAAGATCGAGGTTATGATGAACCTACAACCACCTACTTCTGTCAAGGGGATCTGCAGCTTTCTGGGGCATGCAGGCTTCTATCGCAGTTCATCAAGGATTTTTCAAAGATAGCTAGATCCCTCACGAGGCTGTTGTGCAAGGAGGTGAAGTTCGAATTTGATAGCGACTGTCTTGAGGCTTTTCATACGATCAAAGGAGCATTGGTCAGTGCACCCATTGTACAACCTCCAGATTGGAGCCTACCTTTCGAGGTTATGACGGATGCTAGCGACTATGCTGTTGGTGCAGTTCTCGGCCAGAGGAAAGACAAGAAGCTCCACGTTATCTACTACGCCAGTTGCACATTGGATGATGCTCAGTGCAAGTATGCTACGACAGAAAAGGAGCTTCTGGCCATCGTCTTCGCCTTTGAGAAATTTCGGTCCTATCTCGTTGGATCAAAGGTTATAGTTCATACTGATCATGCAGCACTCAAGTATCTGCTGACCAAGAAAGACGCTAAGCTGCGGCTACTTAGGTGGATTCTCCTACTTCAAGAATTCGACCTGGAGATCAAGGACAAGAAGGGAATAGATAATGGAGCTGCCGACCATTTATCTAGGATGAGGATTGATGAGGAACTCCCACTCAATGACAGCCTCCCTGAAGAACAAGTTTACTCGATCGGAGTATTCCAAATCGAGGAAGCACATGCTCCCACCCAGCGAGCACCTGCTCACTCCGAATTCTGCAACCAAACCGAAAGCAGCCAACATCCTCAGATCCCTTGGTTTGGTGAGATTGCGAATTACCTAGCTGCTGATCTAGAACCTCACGGTTTTGTGGGCAACAAAAGGAAGAAATTCCTAAAGGATATTCGCCATTATTTCTGGGATGAGCCGTACCTGTACAAGCATTGCCCAGATGGAGTATTCAGACGTTGCATGGCTGAGGAAGAGGTACCGGAGATTCTGTTTCACTGTCATGGCTCTTCCTACGCCGGACACTTCGCTACTTTCAAGACGGTCTCCAAGGTTCTGCAAGCTGGATATTGGTGGCCAACAATGTTTAAGGATGCTCAGCGCTTTATCTCCAGATGCGATTCATGCCAGCGACAGGGCAACATCAGCAAGCGCAATGAGATGCCACAGAACTTCATTCTCGAAGTGGAGGTCTTTGACGTATGGGGCATTGATTTTATGGGACCATTCCCATCTTCTTTCGGGAATGAGTACATACTCGTGGCTGTTGACTATGTGTCTAAATGGGTTGAGGCATTGGCGAGTCCCACGAACGATGCAATGGTGGTGATCAAGATGTTCAAATCTATCATTTTCCCTAGATTTGGTGTTCCGCGAGTTGTTATCAGCGATGGAGGCTCTCACTTCATCAACAAGATCTTCGAGAATCTATTGCGCAAGAACGGTGTAAAGCACAAGGTCGCAACGCCTTACCATCCGCAAACAAGTGGGCAAGTTGAGATATCTAACCGGGAAATCAAGAGCATCCTTCAGAAGACTGTGAGCACAACTCGGAAGGACTGGGCTTCCAAGCTAGACGACGCTCTATGGGCTTACAGGACTGCCTACAAAACGCCTCTCGGGACCACTCCTTTCCACCTTGTTTACGACAAAGCCTGTCACCTCCCGTTGAGCTCGAATTCAAAGCCGCATGGGCTGTCAAGCTGCTCAACTATGACATTAAGCCGGCTTCAGAACGACGCATGATGCAGCTACACGAGCTTCAGGAGATTAGGCATCTCGCCTATGAGAACTCCAAAATCTACAAGGAACGAACCAAAGCATACCACGACAGGCGCATCCTAGCTCGTAACTTCACCCCCAACGACCTGGTTCTACTCTTCAACTCTCGGCTGAAGCAGTTTCCCGGGAAGTTGTGATCAAGATGGTCTGGGCCCTTCACCATAAAGGAAGTGCGACCATATGGAGTTGTCGTCTTGTTCAACAACAAAGGAGAAGAGTTCGTGGTCAATGGACAGCGGTTGAAACCATATCTTGCCGACACACAACTCGGAGACGGGGAAGAAACTCCCTTGACCGAGCCTCCTCAAGCATAATCAACTCTCCACGTCAAGCTTAGCGACGTAAAACAAGCGCTTTCGTGGGAGGCAACCCACCAGGTAACATGTAAATAGCGTGAAGTTTTTCGTTCTTGTTCTATTTACGTTTCTTGTTTTGTTTGAGATTGTTTTTGCAGTCTTTTATTAAGTGTTCGAGAAACCGCTCTGCTGGGAGCGAAAAGACCGATCGTTCCTAACAAGAACGGTCGTTCTACACGGGAAAACGATCAATCCCAAGGATAGAGAGCAACACCGATGGCTCCACCAGCGACCACTGAGCTTGTGGTTATTTCTGTCACCCTTGTTATATCCATTTTTACACTTTAATTCTATTTTACGGGTTTCTCTTTCAGATTAGTTTTAACTGGGACGGTTCAAAACAAGTCTGGGGGAGGAATTCATTTGTGTACTAGCGGTGTGTTTTATGGATGTTCATTTCTTATGTTTTATTTTGGTGTGTTTAAATTTTCAAAAAAAAAAAAAAAAAAAAAAAAAAATTAATCGAGTCAAGACACTGTGTGAATTTGTTAAAACTTTTTGGAATTGCAACATGTTCGATGTCATTGCCTTACGACTGTTTAGCATTGTTTGAGGATAGTTTGGAAACGCAGAAAAACCCATAACTTGATCATTTAGTGAATTTCTCAAATCATCTGAACTTAATCAAAATATCGGAACTTAATATGGACTTAATTTATCTCACTTAGGGGGTTGATAATCATGTATCGGATTTTACATTTGGAGTTTTCTTTGCATCATTTCTACCAATCTTTGCTAACTCGAAATGGCTGGACTTATCCTTAGTCTAGTACCACACCCTTACCATTTCCATGTTGAAACTCACTTTTCTTCGTTTACTGTCATTGCATTCATGTGCAAAAACTATGGAGTATACGGACCGATACAACTATTCTTTAGGATTGTGTCTAGATAGGTGGTCTCTTTCTGATTAAACTCATGGGATGTGTCTAGAAATGTGATCTCTCTCTTTGAATATATTCATTGAAAATTTTCGTTTCAAAAGAGGGTGAACTTTTAAAAGGGTAGAAGATTTTATTCACATTCAAGAAATAAGCTTACATCGTTGAAATTCTTTTGATGCAGATCTTAGAGACTAAACCGGTTCCATTCTCTGATCTATAAAAAAAATATATATATATATATAAAAAAAAGAGAAAAGAAAAGAAAATAGAAGGAACCGAGAAAGTCAAGGTAATATCGTTAAATTTCATAAAACGTTAAAAGAAATCATGTTCTTGTTTGTGACTTTGTTAGATAAGGGTAGAAGGATTAGAGATAAGGAGAGTTGTGTACCTCCTAATTGGTTCGTGTCTCACGGTGATTTTGCATAATGATTTGCATCCGTTTGTACTGCTAAAAGAAACCGAAACACTTGAGCCACCAAATACCAACCTTGACACCTAGACCATAACATGTTAGATATTCCCTTTGTGAGAGTACACGCATTTGATAATAAATGTTAAATATTGAGTTCTGTTTGATCATGAGATTTCACTCATTTACTACGGTTATGGAGAAGTACAATGAAGTACGGTTTGATCTGAACTTTGCGAATGCGGTTTACGGGCAATTGATTTAGAGTATGGTCCTATAAGTTTTACAAGTTTCACACATTTTTCTAACCTCTCCTCTTTGTAAGATCTCGGTTTTGCTTGGGGACAAGCAAATGTTTTAGTTGGAAAGAGTTGATATTATGTGTTTTTAGCGTATTTTGATTCATTTTTAGTATTCGGTTTGAGTTTTGATTTGCATCTTTCGTTAGTTTTTCGAGTCTTTTCTTTTGTTTTGAGTCTTTTTACAGATTCTATGGAGTTCCGAAGGAGTTTGGCGTTTACGGACATGTTCGAGTCAAGTTAAGATGGAAAAACGAGAAAAGGACCAAACACAAGAGAACGACCGTTCTGAAGAAGAACGATCGTTCTGGACAAGCAAAGGAACGACCGTTCTTGGACTAGAACGACCATGAAGAACGATTGTTCTCCACCTAGAACGATCGTTCCCCTCTTCACCAACCTTGCCGACAAATGTTCTATGGATCGATCGTTCTCTCCCTTGTGCCCGTTCGCACACTCACCTACCCTGCCGACAAAAATACTAAGGAACGACCGTTCTCCCCATCAGAACGATCGTTCCCCGACTCCGCATCTCACCTACTACGGATCGACCATTGGGAACGATCGTTCTCCACCTAGAACGACCGTTCCCCGTCCTACCTACTCCCCTACACCTTGGCCTATAAATAGAACTCACTCTTGATGTTTACAAACACACCATCTTCTTCCTTCTCTCTTCTCTAGCTTCAAAGCATTGCTCCTTCTTCAGTTTTAAGCTTTTATGTTTATGCTTTTATTAAGTTTTATTTAGTTTCTTTTCAGCTTTATACATTTATGCTTATGCTTTAAGTTTTACTTTCAGTTCTTATATTTATGCTTTACTTTCAGTTCTTCTATTTATGCTTTACTTTCAGTTCTTATATTTATGCTTTAATTAAGTTCTTATAAGTTTATATCCAGCTTTTGTTATCTATTCAAGCCTTTATGATGAACTTTATAATCTCTTTGTTTTCTTCTTTAATCATGTCTGACTAGATCTCTTAGTTAGGTTAAGTTTTGTCAAGGGAATTCATGAGCTTTAGGGTTAAACACAAATAGGCTATTCAAATCAATGTCTTCACCTTTGTTGTTCTTAATGCTTAGATCGAATTGATCACTTGATTTTATGATATTGGGTTAAACTTAGACAGCGAGAGTTGCTAGGGTGCTAGAAAGAACATTGGTGAGCAATTTATTCATTACCTGCGAGAGTAGATGTATTGGAGAATTGTGAAACTGGTCTTCGTGGGATCGACCCCTAAATACTACTTCGTATGCTCTGCACTTGCAGTAGGAAATAAGGGTTTAAAACTCGTGTATCACTTATCCAAGTTTGATTACTATTGTCAGTTGGCCATGCTATATTAGAACCATGTGCATCTTCCATACACTCCAATTCAGAAGTCTTCCTCCACAATGATGCACCCTTGATCTCAACAGCAACAGTAGATCAAAGCTTATGTCAGACCAGCCACTTTTTGTCTTGATTTGAAATAGTGTCAAAATAGCATATAGCTTGCTATGGTTTGCACAGTTTGGATACAACGGTGTTCTTGCATCTGCTAGCTTTGAACAGAACTCATCTTCTTCCTTGTTCTCACCCTCAGCAGCCTCATTTAGATCATTTACCCTAGCCAACTCTTCATCTAAATATAACCTAACAATCTCATCATTCCACATAGCTGTTTTGCTTGCACCTTCAACCCCTTGAGTTCGCCACTGAGTTCACCACTTCGTGATGATACCAATCCGAACTCATCTTGTAAGTCTCATCCATTCCCCTTATTGTTAAATGTCTACATCACTATCCAAATGTCGATCCATATTACGACAGTCACAGCATGTGATGGATTTCGTTCAGGTTTTAATCATATTAAAACAGCCCTAACAACAATCCTAAATCCACGGATCGTGTCAATTGAATCTATGTTTGAATATATATGAAATCTCGAACATACCTGAAGGTTTTGCAGCGGAATAAGATTAGGTACAACGAGATTAGGAGCGCCTCAAGTGCTGCGCCTCTACAGAAGTCCACACGCACACAAACTGGACGACGGGATGCTAGTGCCGGAGCGAACGATTCGCCTTCGGGTTTCTATCTTCGTTTCTGTTTTTCTTCTTCCAAAGACTCAGAAAAAGATTCTCTTATGTGATTTTCGTGTTATCAAAACGATTTTTGATATTATACAAACTCAAGCCCTCATATCCTATATATAGGCTGAGTTGCCGACGGGTGTCGATCGACACCAACCTAATTGGTGTCGGTCGACACCATCTAAAAGTCAATACTTCTAGAAGTCGTGACCGAACTAGTGTCGATCGACACCCACTATTGGTGTCGATCGACACCCTCACAGAAAGTCGATATCAACATATATCTTATATACGTTGATCATAATCATTACTCTAATGATCAAAAACCCAATTTATATATCCAGTTTGCTTAGGTGTGTGACCCTATAGGATCATATGATAATGGTAATGAGTTCATAACTCATAAGTTATAAGCGGCTTCTAGCAAAACATTATAACCGTCCAATATCATATGATTGTCTTATCTCGACATCACGACTCTAATAGAATAAATACAAGTCTGATTTCAGGACATTCCCTTCAATCTCCCACTTGTACTGGAATCAAATATTCCCATAATCCCTTTGTCTCTATATCTCGATCTGGCATAAGGCAAGAACTCGTGTCATCCTTAATCAACCAAACCATGTTTATCGAACTCCGATTTATACTGATAAAATACAAACGATTGACATTCAATCCGTTTGAGCGCGGCCACGCATTTCAGTATCAAATCTTCGATAGGCCCTGAGATATTTATCTCCCGTTATATGGGAGGGACAAATTCCATCTTGTTCCATCCCTGTTCCCTACACACTTCATAATATGCCCAATCAATGCCTTTATAGCCACCAGTTACGGCTGACGTTTGACAAGGTCAAAGCACACCAATTCATATGTAAGAAATCATGATGAACTCAGGTCTAAGGACTATACTCTATAGTCGTAATGAGAAACTCTTATGACACTCATATAACAATCTTGTAGAGTTCTCATTAGCGGGTCATGTCCGATCATGTGTTCTCTAACACATATCTATGTGATTGACTTTAATACTCTTATTAATGACTCCATGAAACTTAGTCATCAGTCACCTCACATACTAGTCTCACGCGGTTATTAATGTCCAATTTTAATAACCTCGACTATGGACGAAAATAATTTATGTCATCTATCACTTATAGAGTTTCATGATCAAATCACGTATTTGATGATCTATAAGAATGCCATAAATTACTTTTGGACAATTATTTAATAACACCATTAAATAACAATGAAACAATTTCATTAAATAAAACATAACCAAAAGTATGTTTACATGAACATCAAAACATAAATATGATAACTCCCACTAAAAACAAGATTACTGCTTAAGGAATCTAATGCCTATAGCAGCAGCATGACTCTCATGCTTCGTCGTGGAAGTGGGGTAGTCAACGGGTCAGCAACGTTCTCGTCTGTCGGAACTCTGCTGATCTTGACGTCGCCTCTCTCAATAATATCACGAATCAGATGATATCTCCTCTCAATGTGTTTGGATTTCTGGTGTGATCTGGGCTCCTTAGCTTGAGCTATGGCTCCATTGTTGTCACAAAACATGCCACAGGCTCAGAATGCTAGGAATCACACCAAGCTCAGTAATGAACTTCCTAATCCAAACAGCCTCCTTCGCTGCTTCCGAAGCAGCGATGTATTCAGCCTCGGTCGTCGAATCCGCCACGGTGCTCTGCTTGGAACTCTTCCAACTAACTGCACCTCCATTCAGACAGAAGACGTAACCAGACTGAGATCGGAAATCGTCTCTATCTGTCTGAAAGCTGGCGTCCGTATAACCACTCACTACAGCTCATCACATCCTCCATAACCAAGAACTTATCCTTGGTATTTCTCAAATACTTTAGGATAGTCTTGACGGCAGTCCAGTGACTCTCACCGGGATCTGACTGGTATCGACTCGTCATGCTTAAAGCACAAGCAACATCTGGACGAGTACAAAGCATGGCATACATAATAGATCCTACTGCAGAAGCAAAAGGAATCCTACTCATGCGCTCTCGCTCAGCAGGTGTCGAAGGACACTGCTTCTTGCTGAGAGTAATGCCATGAGACATCGGAAGCAAGCCCTTCTTGGAATCATGCATGTTGAACCTGTGTAGAACCTTATCAATATAAGTGTCCTGGCACAGTCCAATCTGCCTCTGTGATCTATCTCTATAGATCCTTATTCCAAGAATATAGGCGGCTTCGCCCATGTCTTTCATCGAGAAACAACTTCCTAGCCAGTTCTTTACTGACTGAAGTAATGGAATATCATCTCCTATGAGAAGTATGTCATCTACATACAGTACGAGAAATGCAACTGCGCTCCCACTAGTCTTCTTGTAAACGCAAGGTTCCTCTTCGTTTCTGATGAAGTTAAACTTTTTAACTGCTTCATCAAAACGTAGGTTCCAACTCCGAGATGCTTGCTTCAATCCATAAATGGATTTATGAAGCTTGCATACTTTCCCAGCATCATTAGGATCAATGAAACCCGGAGGTTGTGTCATGTACACATCCTCCTCCAGAATCCCGTTAAGGAAAGCTGTTTTCACATCCATTTGCCAAATCTCATATCATAATGAGCGGCTGTTGCTAGGAGAATCCGAATAGATTTAAGCATAGCGACTGGGGAATAGGTTTCATCATAGTCAACACCTTGAACTTGTTTGAAACCTTTTGCCACCAACCTAGCTTTGTAAATCTGAACGTTTCCATTCACATCGATCTTCTTCTTGAAGACCCATTTACACTCAATGGCTTTTACACCATCAGGTAAATCACCCAAAGTCCATACTTGGTTTTGTGACATGGAACCGATTTCGGATTCAGCGGCCTTAAACCACTTTTCGGAGTCAGGGCCCATCATTGCTTCTTCGAAAGTCGCAGGTTCGTCACTGTCAATGATCAAGAGATCATGACAATTAGTCACGAGAAATCCATATCTCTCGGGCTCAAGACGAATCCTTTCGGATCTGCGAACTTCTGGCATCACAGGTTCGGACTCTACAACTCTTTGTAGATCCAGCCGCTGCTCTTCCTCAATAGGTTGAGCAGGCTCCTGTGATTCTCGAACTTCTTCGAGTTGTACTTTACTCCCACTGTTCTTCTTGGAAAGAAATTCTTTCTCAAGAAAAACACAGTTCTTAGCAACAAACACTTTGTTCTCAGAACGGTTGTAAAAGTAGTAAGCCTTGGTTTCCTTAGGATACCAACGAAGTAGCACTTATCAGATTTGGGTCAAGCTATCAGATTGCAGTTTCAAACCGCTTGACATAAGCTTCACAACCCCAATTTTAAGAAAAGACAAACTTGGAACTTTTCCAGTCCACATCTCATATGGTGTCTTCTCGACTGATTTTGATGGAACTCTGTTTAGCGTAAACGCAGACGTTTCTAGAGCGTATCCCCAAAAGGATAATGGAAGATCTACTTGACTCATCATCGATCGAACCATATCTAATAAGTCCGATTCCTCCTTTCAGACACACCATTCCACTGAGGTGTTCCAGGAGGAGTGAGTTGTGAAACAATTCCACAGTTACTCAGATGATCACTGAACTCTTGGCTTAAGTACTCACCTCCACGATCTGATCGAAGAGCTTTAATACTTTTGCCAAGTTGGTTCTGTACTTCATTTTGGAATTCCTTGAACTTTTCAAAGGATTCCGATTTATGTCTCATTAAATAGACATAACCAAATCTACTGAAGTCATCAGTAAACGTGATGAAGTACTGAAAGTTTCCTCTAGCACTAACACTCATTGGACCACATACATCGGTATGTATTAGGCCCAATAGGTCACCCCCTTTCATTAAATTTGTTGAAAGGGGCCTTTGTCATTTTGCCCATTAAGCAGGATTCACATTTCTCAAATGATTCAAAATCAAATGAGTCTAAAAGCCCATCATTATGAAGCTTTTGAATCCTTTTCTCATTAATGTGGCCCAAACGACAATGCCAGAGAAACGTGGGGTTCGAGTCATTGGTTTTTAACCGTTTAGTACTTATGTTATAGACAGGCAAAGATTGGTTAAGAATATAAAGTCCATTCTCTAATGGAGCGCTACCATAAAACATTTCATTACGATTAAAAGAACAACACTTGTTTTTAATCGAGAAATGAAAGTCTTCTAAATCCAAAACAGAAATAGAAATGATGTTTCTGCTTATAGCAGGTACATAGTAGCAATTATTCAATTCCAATACAAGCCTGACGGCAAAGACAAATGATAAGTTCCTACGGCCAATGCAGCAACTCTTGCTCCATTCCCAACGCGCAGGTCCACTTGTCCCTTCTCCAGCGTTCTACTGTTGCTTAGACCCTGCATATTTGTACAAATATGAGCGCCACAGCCGGTATCTAATACCCAAGACTTAGAACCTGAAGTAGTAACATTTACTTCTATAACATAGATACCTGAAGAAGTCGTCTCATACGTCTTCTTCGAGTTCTTTAGATCTGCCAGATACTCTTTGCAATTTCTCTTCCAATGCCCAGACTTATTGCAGTAATGGCATTTATCAGCATCAGTAGGGCCGCGTTTGGGTTTGGAAGAAGTCTCAGGCTTATCTGATTCTCAATCGGGAATGCCTTAGCTTTTCCTTTACCCTTAGCATGTTTCTTAAACTTTTTACCCCCTTGCACCATAAGTACATTAGGGGTGCCCTTTTTGATGTTTGGCTCAGCTGTTTGAGCATGCCATGCAGTTCCGTCAAAGTCTTTGTCATGTTGTTCATGTTATAGTTCATGATAAACTGATCAAAGCTTGACGGCAACGACTGCAGAATGATGTCCGTAGCCAACTCTTGGCTAAGGGGACAATCCAGTTTTGCCAAGTTATCAATATAACCCATCATCTTAATGACATGTGGGCTAACTGGACCATCCTTTGGTAGCTTGCACTCAATGAGAGACTTAACCGTCTGGTATCTCTCAGTTCGTGCTTGCTCCTGAAACATCCCTTTCAGGCTAGTGATCATCTCAACAGGTGACACCACGTTGTCGTATTGCTTCTGCAAGTCCGAGTTCATGGTAGCCAGCATGAGACAACTCACATCGACCTCATCATTGGAATGCTTCTCCCAAGCATTCCTTTCAGCGTGTCCGGCATTGGACTTTGGTTTTTCAAGGAGAACCTTCTCAAGGACATATTCCTTTTTCTCCTGCTTGAGAACAATTCTCAAGTTTCGATACCATTCAGGAAGTTCGATCCATTAGCTTGTCCTTCTCAAGGACGGATCGAAGTGAGAATGTGTTTCTGTGAGGGGAACTAGCCATAGCTGAAAATACAAAATGAGAGTTTTAGTTTTGTTGTTCAAGAAATGAGAAATCTTAACAATTAAGAAACTCACATTATATTCAAAAACAATTTTCCTCAATTGAATATAATGATCCAAGATCCATATTTTACAAAAATTTGAGTGAGCTTTGGCCCATCGCCCAAACTTTAGCTATTTAGGTAAGCAACACTTTGCTAATTATATCATATATAATTCTTGGTCTTGGATTAATATCTAATATCGAATCCAATCCTATATCTATGGGCCCAAAACTATTTTGATAGCCCATTTAAGCAAACCAATCTTTTAAGTCCGTAGTAACGATTACAACCTGCCTCACTCATGTAATTGCGGACACCCTGCTTTGGCAGACCCATCACACAATGAAACGAGCCTTGACAGTTGACAAGATTGGGAAGATATTCTTGCTTAATATTAGGTTTGAGGAATGGAACTTTAAATCTAGTTTATATCAATTATATATCCTAGATATTTTAAAACCTTTTTAAAATTTTTCTTAAGTCAAAACCGCAAATTCTGAAGTGGTGTCGATCGACACCAAGTCAGTGTCGATCGACACAACTTTTGTGTTGACCGACAAATTCTGATCCGGTTCAATCGCGATAAACCATTTTAACCGATTAAACTGATCGAATCAATTTGCAAATATCCGACCGGTGTCGATCGACACTACTTTAGTGTCGGTCGACACCCACCAAATCAGTTTAATTAACGATAACTAATTTACCGTTTAAACCGATCGTATTCTTAAGTTTTTACGCGAAAACAATTTTTTTTTTTTTTTTTTTTTTTTTTTTTTTTTACGCGAAAACCATAGTGGTGTCGATCGACACCGAATTGGTGTCGATCGACACCGAAGAACTCAGAACGTTTTCTTCATCAAAAACGATTTTTGATCATGTGGATTTACATATATTCAACAGATTCAATACAAACACACCGCTCTGATACCACTGATGGATTTCGTTCAGGTTTTAATCATATTAAAACAGCCCTAACAACAATCCTAAATCCACGGATCGTGCCAATTGAATCTATGTTTGAATGTATATGAAATCTCGAACATACCTGAAGGTTTTGCAGCGGAATAAGAACAGGTACAACGAGATTAGGAGCGCCTCAAGTGCTGCGCCTCTACAGAAGTCCACACGCACACAAACTGGACGACGGGATGCTAGTGCCGGAGCGAACGATTCGCCTTCGGGTTTCTATCTTCGTTTCTGTGTTTTTCTGTCTTCCAAAGACTCAGAAAAAGACTTCTCTTATGTGATTTTCGTGTTATCAAAACGATTTTTGATATATATACAAACTCAAGCCCTCATATCCTATATATAGGCTGAGTTGCCGACGGGTGTCGATCGACACCAACCTAATTGGTGTCGGTCGACACCATCTAAAAGTCAATACTTCTAGAAGTCGTGACCGAACTAGTGTCGATCGACACCCACTATTGGTGTCGATCGACACCCTCACAGAAAGTTGATATCAACATATATCTTATATACGTTGATCATAATCATTACTCTAATGATCAAAAAACCCAATTTATATTATCCAGTTTGCTTAGGTGTGTGACCCTATAGGATCATATGATAATGGTAATGAGTTCATAACTCATAAGTTATAAGCGGCTTCTAGCAAAACATTATAACCGTCCAATATCATATGATTGTCTTATCTCGACATCACGACTCTAATAGAATAAATACAAGTCTGATTTCAGGACATTCCCTTCAGCATGGGCATATGATCATATCATTGCCCTTTAAAGTAGCAGCCACCGCATTAACAAAATTCCAAACACCTCTCTCATATGCTGGATCAGTTCTTTGGTGCATTCAAATAAAGAAAAAAACAAGTGGGGGAAAAAAAAAGTTAAAGTGTATAATCCTTACTGAAAATGTATCTATGTAATTTTAGATTCATACCTCGAAATATACACCCATGCCTTGTCCCAACATGATAATATCTAACTCGAATATAGAAATAAAAAAAACAAATCAAAATAATATAACCGAATACATGGACAATTTTATATTGCAATCTCAATTATAATGTAATTTAGAAACGATCTCACTTCTTAATGAAGTCATTGAATTGAACAGAAACGCTACACGCAATCTATATCAAAGCTACACAAAATTGATAATTTAAACATCAAGACAAATCACACTTACACATACATCAAACAGAAACCATTTATAATCAACCCACAAATCATTTTCAAATGCATTGAGGACTTAAAGAGAATAGTCCCCTATATATTATTTGAGAATCCTTTTTTTAAGAGTAACCTTGCCTTCATGTGTTATTTACATGGATGCCATGCTGAGGTGTCAACACCACAATCATTCTCAAACCAAATTTTAAAAAGCATAGTTTATATGAATCAATTATACTTAAATCAACATTTATGAAGATATTATTGTTCTTTCCATTTCTATCAAATGCATCAAATTAATTGTTTTTTTTAATTCTTTACTTTCTCTCATTTTCTGATTGAACAAAAATTTATATAAATAAATAAATTACCACATCACACATATATTAAAAATATACATTTTTAACACCACTCATAATTTGAATTTTTAAAAACCAAATATCAATCACTAAAATGATGAAAAATATTAATATGTCTTCAAAGTCCCACATAGGTACATTTTATATTATAAAAAATATTTCAATTTGAAAAAGTTGAAAATATTTATATCAAAGAATTTTTTTTAAAATAGTTTAACTTTGTTAAAAAAGTTAAATTTATTAAAAATATTTTTATTGTTCAAATTCAAATTGATGGATTAAAAATATCTGTGTCAAATTGATTTAATTAAAGGGATTATTGTTCTTCTAATTTTACTGATGGAATATTAATTAATATACCTATATCATTAACAAATATAAGGAAATTATACAATCACATTCCATTTCTATAAAAATCAGTTGTCAAAATGATTTAATTAATAGGTTAACTCTTCTTTCCTTTTACTGATTGAACATAAATTGAAAAGTTAATTCTGAACAACATATAATAATTTTATTAAAAACAATCATGCAATCAAATTATTTATTGTATTCTGATGGTATATAATTAATATACGAATAATAAACTATAAAAATTAATAGACTATTTGTTCTATTTTCAGAATATGGTATTATATACGTAATTGTAATTGTTTTTTTTTTCAATAATAAAAATCTTTTAAATTTAATTATTTTATATTATATTTATGAAATAATAATAAATTATTTTTTATATATTTCACTCCGCGCATGGCGCGGGTTATTACCTAGTATACTAAAATAAGATAGATGGGACAAACCTGTGGAAGGTATGTAAATACGGATTGGTTATTGTGATTTGAATTTCCTTTTCAAACAGAAAGCTCCCAAATATTGCAATCAGCTAAACCTGCAAACAAAGATCTAAAATTATTAGATTTCAACTACGAGATAACATTAAATGAAACAAATTTTACCTAACAAGAAGTTGATAATGTATATGTCAATTTAGACACCGGAACAGCTCTTACTCATCACACTAAATCAAACTTAAAAGCTACTACGTACAGATTGAAACTAATGGGACAAAGTAACCAAAAATTGTAACTTACAAATACCACGAGCTCTTTGTTCCAGCAAAAAAAAAAACAAAGAGGATTTAAAATTGATCAAATAAGCAATATGAGTAAGTGTAAGAAGCTAATCAAATTAAACTCTATAGAAGCTACTACGTATACAGATTTGATATTTTAAACCCAATTGTATTTCAAAGCTATATAGCAAATTGATAGTTACATAAAGAGTAAACAAATTAGACACCAGATCAGATTTGTAGAAACTACTACAAGGTATCTTTCAAGTTAGGCATCCGATCAGCTCTTAATCATCAAAACAAATCAAACTTTCACATACATCAAACAAAGAGTATCTAAAATTGATCAATTAAACAATCACAGTATATATGTAAGAAACAAAACTAATTAAACTCGGTTCAAGCAATGATCTGAGATAAAAGTTAACAAATAAACCAAAATATGTATCTTACGAATACCCAGAAGCTCTAAGTTCCAGCCAAAAAAAAACGTCTACTTACGAATCTACTGACCATCAGCAATGTTCTAATAAAAGTGTACTTGAGTGAACTGAATGTCCGTTAGACAGATAGAAGCAACTGCGAATGATTAATTTACAATTCAGAAAATCAAAATCGAGAAGTTGGGGTTACCTTTCTCGAGGTTCGTCCTCCTACCGATTGAGACTAAAGAAGATGTAACTAGAAGACAGAAAGAGTAAATGGTTAGACGTAGTTAAAAATAGACAAATCTTAGGCAGAAATTGAGTCTGACGAAGTCAATGTACGTTGAATTTAGCCCTAGGTCGGAATCCAATGCCGACGAAGGCGGAGATTGAGACCAGCGACGGGATTCGCGGTGGGTGACACTCAGCCAAACTCAGGGTTTTTTGTTGTTTAACTCTTTTCTCTTTGTACTGAAAAAATAAAGAAGAAGACTTAGTCTAATTTTCCCTAAGTGTGGCGCTCTAATTTTCCCTAAGTGTGTGGCGCCCAAAGGAAAATTTTGGCTCCAAAACTCTATAGTAAGATATACTAGCACGACATATCCTCATTAATAGCACTTACGAAAACTGTGCTATGCTAATATGCTATCATTGCCAATATTTGTTGTTGTGAAGTCCCCCTATTTCGCACCTGATATTTGCTGATGATAGCCTATTTTTTTGTCGGGCTACAAAGGAGGAATGCCAGGTCATTCTGCGTTTGCTAAGGAGTATGAGATGTTTCGGGTCAAAAAATTAATTTGGATAAATCATCATTGCAATTTGGGCATTGGGTTGATACTGGGATAAAAGAATAGATCAAAATAACCCTAGGCATTACGAAATTAGGCGGTATGGGTTCTTACTTAGGGATCCTTGAGAGTTTGGGTGGGGCAAAGACCCAGGTGTTTAGTTTTCTACAAGATCGAATGATGTCTCGAGTAAATGGCTGGACGCCAAAATTAATTTCCAATGGGGTCAAGGAGTATATGATTAAATCGGTTGCCACAGCCTTGCCTACTCATATTATGTCTTGCTTTCGAGTACTTAAAAAGGTTACCTCAAAGCTTATAAGTGTGATAGCATAGTTTTGGTGGAGTTCGGGAGGTTCATCGAGGGGCATGCATTGTATGTCCTGGGATAAGCTTTGTCGGATTAAGGTGGATGGAGATTTGGGCTATCCTATGTTGGAGGAGTTTAATACAGCACTCCTTGCGAAGCAGCTTTGGCGCATAATTGATCAACCATCATCATTGTTTGCTAAAGTCTTCAATGGTCGTTATTTTAGGAACTCGGATTGTTTAGATCCTATTCGATCTTACTCCCCATCCTATGGGTGGAGGAGTATTATCTCAGCTAGATCTCTGGTTAGCAAAGGACTAATCAAACGGGTTGGGACGAGTGTTTCTATTTCGGTTTGGAATGATCCTTGGATACCAGCTCAACGCCCGAGACCAGCTTTACCAAAAACTATAATTCACTATCCGCAACTCCTGGTTAGTCATCTGATTGAGGAATCTACAATGACATGGAAAGTCAATTTGATTCAGGACCTTTTCTGCCCGGAGGATGTACCGATTATTCAGGGTACCCCGATTAGTCGATTTAATCGTCCGGACTCTTATGGGTGGCATTTTACTAAAGTTGGTACATATACAGTCAAATCAGGGTATCACACGGAGCGAGAATTCAAGGATGCGAGGAGTACTACTCCTACATTTGGGACTGATATCAAACCTTTACAAGCCTTTACCTGGTGGGTTAAGTGTCCACCTAAACTTCGGCAATTTATGTGACAAGCTATTTCGGGCTGCCTGCTGGTTCTCAGTTATCTTCAGGGCCGAAGAATTAGGTGCGATACATAGTGTGGCCGGTGTGGGGGGGCGAAGGTGGAGACGATTAATCATGTCCTCTTTGAGTGTCCCCCTGTGGTGCAAGTCGGGCCATTATCCAGGTGCCGTCAAATCCGGAAAATTTTCTATGTTTCTCACTCTTCACGAATATCGATTACTTATTTTGGAGGTTACCTTCTATTGATAGTGGGTAGGTCTATCCCTGGTTGTTATGGTATATATGGAAAAGTCAAAATGAAAAATGTTCCAATAATATGGACAAAGATCCTAGGGATATTGTTCATTTAGCTGAGTCGGAAGCTGTAATTTGGGCAGACGCCCAACGATTTGAGGTTTCAGGTCCACCGAGTGTGCTTTCACAGACCAGAACTCCTAATGATCCTATTCAGTCACTTCAATGAAGGTTCTGCAAAATAGATGGTTCCTGGAAGGAGGGAGATGGTTTTACCAGACAAGGGTGGTTTACGTAATCTCAAGATAATGAAAAAATGATGGGAGCCAGAAATGTCTGTGGTAGTTTATCCCCTTTACACACGTAATTCGAGGCGCTTATTTGGGCAATGGATTGTGTGAGAGCCGAAACTCGCACTGTCAAAACTTATATTTTATGGGGGCTCGAAAATTCTATTTTTAAAGAACTAAAGGACCGAAAAATGCAAAAAGATATATTTTATTGATAATTTCCGAAAGTACAAGAATAATTAGCAAAAGCTGAAAAGTCTTATATTGCTAAAACTTTTAATACTCGGATTTGGGATGCCTTTAACCCTTACATGAGCGTACATATATATACTGACGATCCTAGGGTGCTGAGACTTCATATTTTCGATGTGGGACTCAGTGATTTCTTCCCAGCCGCCGACTTAACCTTTTGGGCCCGAAGCCCGGCCCGAAAATCTTCTGTGATCCACCTGCATGTTCGGATCCAAATCTGGCCCGACTTTTATGACTGACGAATAGTAACCCGGATCTCGGTTTAGACTTAATTCGATTTTGCGGTTAACTTTTCCTCAAGATGAACAATGTTTTTAACGGTTTTTCCTGCGTGAATAGTATTCCGAACGTTTTACGACTCTTGAGATTTGAGCCGCCTGTTCTTTATTTGAACTTCCAGCCGCCGGTTTTGGTATTGATGGCCAGCTGCCGATTCCTTTGGCTTGTGTGCTTGGGCGACTGGTCCATGGATGGCTGAACGTTGGTCACGGTCTTTCGGAGAATGTTCATGGACGTTTTGGAGTCAGAACATGCAAATGCCTAATCTTCGAGTCGATCCGGGATTGGAGTTATGCTCGATGGTCGGTCGACTGGAAAATGTCCGGATAACGAGTCTTGACTAAGAAATGATCGTAGGCGGCTGGCCTTATCCCAGCCGTCGGGTATTGCTCGGTTGATCACCGGCGGCTGGCCTTATCCGAGCCGCCCGGTCATGCTCAGTTAATCACCGGCGGCTAAGGCCAGCCGCCGGGTCATGCTCAGTTGATCACCGGCAGCTGGCCTTATCCCAGCCGCCGGGTAATGCTCGGCTGATCACCGGTGGCTGGGATAACGTGTTAGGCGGATCATGTTCGAACAAGCCACAGGCGGCTGGTATTGTCCCAGCCGCCGGGCCATACTTGGGCGGGTCCTTGCCAACCGTCGGGCTATGCTCAGCTTGGTATCGGGCAGTTGGCCTTAGTCCATGCTGGGGATTACTTCCATTTGACTTTGATTTTTAACTCTTGTTTCGTCAATCTCCGAGGCGTTGCAGTTCAAGACCCGCCAAGAGGCCAAGGATGCACGTCATGCCAAGGAAGTACAGACTTTGAAGGATCAGTTGACCAGTGCCAAAGCGGCGCGCAACTCGAAGGTGCAGCGAGCTTACACGGATGGCCGCAAGGCTTCAGTCGCGAAATTCCGCAACTTCCTGAATGTGTTGAAAGATGATCTTGGATCTTTATCTGAGGCAAGGAACCAGGAAGTAGATTTGGCTCAGATAGAGAGTAATATCGAGCTTGTCGCGTTACTTCAGGGGACTGATCCTCCCAGCTTGGATGAGGAGAAGGTGAAATTGTCCACATGGATGAACGAGTTTGATAAGTCTGCAGCTCGGTTTGATGACGTGATCGCTTGAATTCGTGTGAAGATTGATTCTCAGTTGTGCCCAGCCCACAGGGATGACAGTGTTTCAATACCCGAAGAAAGATCTGTTGAAGAGGAGGCTACTTCTCTCGGGGTGGTTGATCTATCAGGATCGAACGAGTCTGTTCCCGGAATCTTGGATATTGATGTTGCCAAGGCGTTTGGTCCAGATTCTTGACCTTGCAGTGGTTTTTCTTTCCAGTTATTTTTTGAGTTTTTTGGTAGCTTTTGCCTTAAGTCTACGGATTTATGTTATGTACGGCCTGATCTTTGGTCTGGACCGGTTTTCGTTTTGAGATTTCAATAAAATAAGTTATCTAGATTTGCATCTTGCCATACGCTTTTTCTTTGTGCAAAGATCCTGATGGGCAGTCGGGTTTAGTT